>OZ025262.1:29353228-29378454 GCA_964019135.1 Arenicola marina
ACATAACTGCCAATAATAATCGTTAACGACGTGTTTCCAGGGTATTCGCCTCGACGACAACCCGCCCACACCCACCCAGGATGAGCAGCAATTCGTCTACGAGTTCACCGGGGGCGATATGTCCGGGGGTGAAGTGGTGCTGGGCACGGAACAGACCATCCCCGTCGTTGAGATGGCCACCGGCCAGGGCCTCGAGTTCGTCCACATGACGCGCTCCAGGGCCCGTCAGCTGACCGAGGGGCCGGGCACCCCCCGCACCCCCAACCTGGCACCCCACCACCCCTTCCACGGGCGGGCTGAAACACCTTACAGCGATATTTCTGACCTGTCAAAGTAAGTGATTGAGTTGTCATGGAGCGATCTTTGTTACGAAAGAAAAACGGCTTTTCAGGTTAACTTCTAACGCTAGTCTTGAGGATCACAACTATTTGTTGACTTGGGTGTTGGTGCTGTATTCTACAAATGCTTTGGGTGATTGGCATTTTTCTCTTTTCTGCCGGAAAAATCGTTTCGAAATTTTCTACTTGGTATCTGCGTGGCGCTAACGTGGGATTTATGAATACAAAGTCCTAGGCTTCGACTAACAATATAATATGTGTGAAAATGCTAAAGCGCCATTGACCGCTTATCTATGGGATACATGTTTCGTCATTGAATTATGATTTAATGAATGTGTCCTACTGGTGCAGATTAAAGTATAAACCATAACTATTTACTTCATAAAATATAATAAAAGAAATGTTACTGGAAATTACCTGGCGATAAAAGTCTCCTTGCTGATCTACCACTTATTAAATATCATTCGCTGAATACCGCAACTAACCTTATCAATAGCTGCTTGTCGAAGGCAACCACATGTGAGGATACCGTTGTAACGGTTAAACAACTTGTCGTATACGCAGATCGGAGTCTGCGCTGTCGGAGGTGCCCAGCAGGCCGCAGAGCACTGGGCGTGGTCGCCGGTCTGACGAGCTGGACGCTGCAGACTGCCACACTCCCGAGAAACCCAGCCCCAGCAACAAGTCAGTGCGCAACCGTGGATGTTGTTACTTTGAAGCAGTTTGCCCCATATGGGGGATGGGGGGTGGGGGGAGGGGCTGTAGTTGAAAGGTAGTAAACTCTGCTCACGTCAAATCGTATCGTTGTGTCTATATATTTCGCATCGTACTAGGTGTTTTGTGGAAAAGTTTAGCCTTACGGCGCGCAGCGGTGGAATAGCACAGCAAACACATTTACTTTTACTGATTTACTAATTGGGTAGTATTCATATTATAACAAATACATGTTGTTATCGGTCGTTACGCGGTAGGAATTTCGATGTTTCGAAAGTAAGTAACTTGCTGAAGTAACTTTTGCTAATGTCTTTGTGTTTAAAGTAAAGAATTTATCTTTTTAATCATGGACTTCACTTTACGGGGAAACCGCTAGGGTTCGAACCCGCACCCGGGCACCTAACGTGTGTCGTGTTCCATCCATTCCTCGTTCATCGTCCCCCTTTAGCCCTTGTGTGCACAATGCGGGCCCAAAAACCCAATTCATTTAATGTTTGTTTCAGGAGTCAGAACAAGCGTTACGACGAATCTGACCTCTACAAACCACGTGTGTCCTACGGAGGTCGCCAGCGTCGCGCGCGCTCAGTCACCCCTGAGGACAGGAAGGCACGCCGCTATAGGTCGGAACCCACTTCCATATACATTACCTACTATAATGCACTATTTAACATTTGACCATGTCATTTCGTTTTATTACTTTAGTACTATTGTATCTTTTTGTTGTACATTTTGTTGTACAAGATCAGATGGTGACCAAATTTATTGTACATAGAGGCAGGGATTTATTTCTATAGCATTTTTGTGCGCGATTTGCACAATATATTTCCAGTTTAGCACATTCAAAGCGCCGAAATCACGCATCTATGTTATATAAATCATCACCAGTGTGCTACCGCAACCAAAAAAAGCCCACCTTTTGATGTCATACAAAGTTTAGTCCACTATTTGTGTTTTATACAGCTTAAAGTGCGTGAAAAATCTTTGTACTTGAGTTATTCTTTAGGATCCTGGCATTGGTGAATGAATTTAATTAGGGTTCTCATGTATTTTTATCCCTGCAAAGGCTAACCATAAATTAAGCGGAATGTAGAAAGCTGATGACGTGCAAAAAGGAAGCATTTTCTTCAAGCAACTCTTGGTGTAATCTGGTTTGCAGATCCCGATCGCGCTCGCCCGGATCACCTGGCCGGCATCAATCCCAGGCCAGCAGCCGATACCGCTCAAGATCCAGAAGCCGCTCTCACAGCGTATCCCGAAGTAGATCCCGGGGCCGGAAGCGCTCTGCCGACTCCAGATCCGGCAGTCGCGATCGCAGCGCGTCCAGAAGCAAGTACCGACGGCGCCGCTCGGCGGGGAGCCGATCGGGAAGTCGAACCAGCCGAGAGTCGTCGTCCAGGAGCAGTAGTCGATCCCGGAGTCGCTCCCGGCGCCGCTCCCGAAGCCGCTCCCGAAATCGCTCCCGTCGTCGCTCCCGAAGTCGCTCCCGCAGTCGCTCCCGCCGCCGCTCCCGGTCCTCGTATAGCTCCTCGAGAAGTCGGTCTCGCTACAGCAGTCGGTCGCGATCGCCCAGGTCTGGGGTCGTCGGCGGGCGGCGGGACGGGCGCGGCGGCGGGGGGGCCGGCGTCGTCGTCGGCCAAGTCGACCGACCCGTCGACCGACCCGCGCCGGTGAGGAGCCCGTCGCCCGGGGGTAACAACTCCATCCTGAGCGAGGTGAGCTCCACCGAGCTGCAGGATGACGACCTGGAGGAGGCGACGAATCCGGAATGGGACGGCGCTGCCGCCACCACGACCCCGGGGGGTACAGCAGCCCCGGCCACCCCGGGGGCCGAGCCCTCCGCTCCCGCGGCCGAGGCGGCCCCGGAGGGTGAGACGGAGGAGGAGCGCGCCAACCGGCCCCGAGTGCCTATCTCGGAGGTGAGCTTCGGCGAGGCCGGACGCCGCGCCGCACGCAAGTTCATCGACGCCGTGGACTTCGGAGAGGCGCAGCGCCGCATGGTGGGACCCGAGGACGCCGCCGCCCCGACCATGATCCCGCCACCCCCGGGGCCCGTCGCGCGGGGCCGGGGCACGCCAGTCTTCAGGGGCAAGCCGCGCGGAGGACCCCACGGCGGCGTGCTGCCCCCGGTTCCCGCGCCGCCATTCCCGCCCAGGTGAGGAAAACAAAATGGCGGCCGAACCACGTGATGGATTCCAATGTTAAAAATACGGGAGAAATAAAGGAAACCCTTCACCGTCGATTTGATGAATCCAATCTGGCAATATTTTTTCTATTTCTTTCATCCTTCTTTTCTTCCTTGATTTTACTATCACCTTCTGGCTGTCTTTCTGTCTCCTGGTCCTAGTACATTCAACTGTTTTGGCCCTCTCATACGGAACCATATACTATAGCTGTGCAACTACCTGTGTGCCGCTGCCAGTAATCAAGATTGCAATGATCTACACTATTCTCTTTTAATCTCTTCAAATTCCAAAAGACTCAAACCGTATGTAATGTTAGCAACTCTTAAATCATCCTTTCTCAGGTTCATGCACTCTCGGGAAGATGCCCCATATCCTTTGGGCTAATGACCCTAACCTTGGTAACCTATCCCTTCTTTTCTTCCAGAAGAATAAACCTTTGGTAGTCCTCTTCTGTTTTATTTCTTGTTCTATAGGTTTTGGTATATTCTCTGTTCTATTCCTTGTTTTATGGGTTTTGGTATATTCTCTGTTCTATTCCTTGTTTTATGGGTTTTGGTATATTCTCTGTTCTATTCCTTGTTTTATGGGTTTTGGTATATTCTCTGTTCTATTCCTTGTTTTATGGGTTTTGGTATATTCTCTGTTCTATTCCTTGTTTTATGGGTTTTGGTATATTCTCTGTTCTATGGATTTTGGTATATTCTCTGTTCTATGGGTTCTGGTATCTTACTTATTGCTGCGGTTTGCAGTTGAAGGAATCTTTATGCAGTATGCAGTTCAAGAAGTCATTTTTCTATGACTTCTTTGAATTCAGATATATATGTTTAATGTTGGCATAACTATGATAATTTAATTTCAATCAAGACCATCTCTGGCGATCGGCAATAATAAGTGCACGTTAACTGACCTTCCGTTCACGGTAATTTACTATGTTGTTGGTGGTATGGCCTCTAATTAAGATTGATATGACTAGCTAAGGTACGGATACGTTTTAACGGGTTTAGCAATTGTTTTAGTTAAGTAAAAATATTACTTTAGGACGCTGATTGCAAAGCGGTCACAACATGGTGCGTCAGTCCCGACAGTATATCCAGTTTTTGTTCTATATTCTGTTCACGTTCTACTAGCGCCACACTGGTACCGTTCGTACTTGAGAGTTTGATAAGTTGGCATTACTTGGTGTTATGTTTCAGGGGTGGTGGTATGAGGCGAGGGGGTATGAGGGGTTCACCAGCCATGAGGGGCTCGCTCCCGCCGCTGGCCGCTAGGGGTGGGGCGGGCCCCGCAGCTACCGCCAGGACCAGTATCTCCCCGAGGGGCAATGCCTCCCCGCGCGGGGAGGGCTATTACCCCCAGCACCAGCAGCCGGGCCCCGCGCCCCCGCCGCCCTATCCGCGGAAGAAGGCTTACCACGGCACGCCCACGGGGTCGGATTACTCCAGCGGCGGCCGCACGGGGGCGCCACCGGACAGGCACGGCTGGAAGAGGACACGATCCTCGGACAGCGAGAGTCTGGACGGGAGGTCGTTCACAAGGTCGCTGTCTCAAGAGGACGAGAGGTCGAGGTCGCCTGCCGTGGCGGCCGGATCCGCGGAGGATGAGGAGTTCGCCGGCTACTGGGACGACAAGGAGGGGAGGGCCGCCGAGCCGAGGGAGCCGAGGACCTGGGAGGGGCAGGAGGGGCGGCCGCCGGAGCCGAGGGTGTGGGAGGAGCTGGAGGGGCGCGCCGCTGAGCCCAGGGCCGCCGACAACTGGGGCCGCGGGAGAAGTCACGCCTTGGGGCCGAGGTCACCCTCACATTCCTCCAGGTCGCATTCTCCCTCGCTGTCGTCGTTAAGTCATAAACGACACCTGGCGGCAGATGGCCGCCGCGTGTCGGGGGAGATTGAAGAAGGCGAGGCCGTGTCGTCCGATGACAGCGACGGCGGCGGCGGCGGTGGTGGGCGTTCCTTCAGCGGTCAAGGTCACAAACGCCGGCGCCCGGTGGACTCTCCCCCCGCGGCGCAAAGGATCTCCTCTCCGACACTCGGACGAAGATCCCGTATGCGCCAGTCGCCGTCCCCGCCGCCCGTCCAACGTCACTTCCGGGGCCTGTCGCACGGCGGGTCGCCGCCGCAACCGTCGATACCGCCGCTGCTGCCGCCACCGCTGATGGCGTCACTTCCGCCGCCGGTCCTGGGGCGGGAGACTCGGCGCTCGCGACACCCGGATCTGGGTCTCGCCCAGTACGACTCCAGGCGACCTCTGCTCCTTGACGACTCCAGGCGACCTCTGCCCCTTGATGACCCCAGGCGACCTCTGCCCCTTGACGACCGGGGTCTGCCGCCCGGTCGTCCGATGTCTGGACGCGGAAGCTTCCCATTGGAGGAGGACGATTTCCGGGGACACCAGCGTCCTATGACGTCACCGCAGTACTTAGACGACGACAACCGATTGACGCGCGCGAGCCGGAAACGCAGCGAGGAGGAAAACGCGCCCATCGCGAAGCGACTCCGAGACCGCTATAATTGATGACGTCATCACAAGCGGTAACCGGTATAATTGCGTTTAGTCAGAATGCGAGTGTGGTTTTGTTGTACCCGGCTGGTAGATCAACTCCAGGAGGTATTCTAATATCACGACGAGGTCCACGGGTTCCCTGTTTTCATCGTGACGCTCGCGTGTTTTATATACATGTACAGTTAATAGTAATGATTGTTAATTCAACCACATCGTCGCTGTAAAAAACTTTTTTTAGTAGTTCCATTTCATGCGAGACTGAAATAATTTATTCATACCAACAGCTTTACTCATCCGGATGCGAAGCAAGAGTAGAATGAAACGCTAGGAAATCTATAAATAAATGTAGTTATATAATAGTACGTGTCGCTTATATTCACGAAAGTTCAATGGGCCGACCGAATGAATGGACTGGTGGGGAGTGCTATCGGCTCGGTGGAGCAGCATCTGTTGATCAGCTGTCGGGTCGTGTTAGCTTGAGAATTACCTTGCTGGCCTTCATCAGCATTGTAAATAAAGCACATGAAACACAAGTTTAATATGTGTCGATTGTGGTGCGGGGTCGTGATAGCGACACTGACTTACGGCCAATAAAATGCTGAAATATCACTCTTATTAATCTCACCGGAGTCAAAAGTAACGCGACCTGTTTAGCATCTATCCGCGTTCGTAGTCTAGGCTTAGGGTAAAAAAAAAACCTGATTTACAGTATGAAAAGTACGACAATGAGGCATTAAAATAAAGGCTTCTGCAGGTTTTATTCATTAGGGTCGCAGGGGTGGTAGTTCTCTATAATGCTATGAAACACAATACGGTCGTCTATACCGGACAGTGGATAGTTATTACAAGTGGCCCATTCATTTTTTTTTCTCGCTTACAAATTTATCTGAATTTTCAGAATGGTTTTTATACGGGTTATCATATAGTCTCGTTAGTATTCCAATTGATGTCCCACGGTAAGTAGCTTTTAAAAAAAACGATAACCGAGAGAAGCGATGCAAGTCTTTTGAAGCATTAGAAACTCTCCAGTCCGTCACGCACAGACAAAATGTCTTTCATGGTACTTTCATTTGATCATAATAAGATTATTAATAAGGTTGCTATGGCAACACATTTGGCGGGAAAGGGTTTGCGAGTTCAGAAGCACGGTGGGACCATGGGTCCTAGGCCGAGCGCCGTATCACGGTCGACCGCCGCGTACAATTTTGGTCACTGAACTCGCAACTCTATGGAACGACATTGGTCACATCGGACTATTTTCATTTGTTGCGGGGATATCCACTAAATAATTATCCCTAATTTGGAAATAGCCGCACAATCTAAAGAGTGCCAAATATTGATAAATAAAGAATAAATATTACACATCGATGCTTACGGTCATGGCTGATATTATCATGCGGGACTGCTCTCGATCGCGGCGAACCATACCCCACTTCCGGTTTAAAATTGTATGCGTCCTTATTTGTCGTACCATAAGGTCGACAGCCATACGAAACGCACCCCCAGTCTGCGATTCTACGAAAGATTACTTCACGTCGCCCCGCCGGTTCGTAGGTATCTAGATTTCATCTTGAAGAATATCGAGATGCTTCAAAATGTTTTGAGGTGCAAAATCTGTGTGAAGAGATTATTTGATACATTTAATGGAGTCAAACTAGCAGTATCAATCATGATTACGTTTTTTATTTCTTACAAACCTAGTGTTACATTGGAATAGTATCGAACATTCATGGCCTGTAAAGCCTAGCTCACACTGTGCCGGTGTTGGCTACGGTTTACCCCGGTCCTCCCTGGTCCTTCCCGGTCTATGTACCGGGACGAACCGGGGCCATCTCGCAACATTTTGGCGCTAAAACAGTAGGCCACGGTGTTACTACGGTGCTGGTACGGTATGCCACGGTATATCAAGGGGTCACCACGGTGGATGCCGGTACTACTACGGTTTTACTAAGGATTGACTACGGATCATCACGGTAGGCTAAGGTTCATCCAGGTACCACTAAGGTATCACCACGGTTTTTCAAGGTGTGACTACGGTTTGTCCCGGTTTACCAAGGTTATGCCACGGTATACCAAGGTGGTACTACGGTCGTGTCCGGTCGTGCCACGGTTTCACTACGGTCTCACTACGGTGACGCTACGGTAACCGTGTCAGGGCGTTGCCTCATGGTTGTCAGCAGGCACTGGAACCTGTGTGCCAGGATGCCGAAAGCGTTCTCAACTATTCTTAGAGCCCTGGACAGCCAATAATTAAAGATTCTCTCATCATCAGTGAGTTGCCTTTTGGAGAACGGTTTTCCTAAGCCAGGTCCTCAGGGCGAAGGCGTCATCAGCAGCTATGAAGTATGGTATGTCCTTGTTATCACCAGACAGTGCATTGGGCGGGGGGAGTCCTATGGTTCCCTCTTCAATGGCCAGAGTTGTTGAATACTTGGGCATCTCCGGAAGATCAATTGGCACCAACGTCCACCCAGGTGAATTTGTAGTCTGCGTCCACCAGAGCCATGAGGATGATCGCATGGACGCCCTTGTAGTTGTACTAGATTGATCCGCCTTTGTTTGGACACCTAATGGCTATGTGTTTGCCATCCAGAGCACCGATACAATTATGGAACTGCCATCTCTGCAGGAATTTCTCAGCTATAGATGTCCATTCTTGGTCAGGTACCCGGAAGCCATACATGAGTAAGTGGTAATGATCACCTGTGGCTAGGTACCTCAGATTTATGGCCAACTTCAACCCAGGTTGCAGAGCCTTGCGAGACCATGTGTCTTGGTTCGTGATTCTGTTCTCCAGTCGCAGGAGTAGTTGTTTAAACATTTCTGGATTCACACGTAGGAAGTTCTTAAAGGCTCTCCTATCTTCAACACGCCATTCGTTCATCAGACGTGTGTACTGCCCTAGTGTCACTCGCCTCTCGGCCCAAGGTCTCACCCACACAGTTCTCTCTTTCCCTCTTTCTTTTCATTATTCTGTTTTGCTGAATAACTTGGAGCATCGCCATGTTGTTTGTAGCCTGCTGTCTGTTCAACTGCAGTTGCCAGTTCATCAGTTAAAGTCTGTTCCAGTAGTTGTTGACGACAAGATCTAGGATGCGTCTCCTTCCAGGGATGAAGCACTAAGTGATTTGAAACCAATGTTATCCCACTTTTATACTACCCTAGTGCTGCCGCCACTCACCGTGGCCCCAGAACGCCACGGTCATCCCCGGTTGTCTACGGATGGCCCCGGTAGCTTGCACGGTGGTACTACGGTGAAGCCCGGTTGTACTACGGTGGCACTAAGGTTTCACAAGGTTTGAAAATACCGGGGCTCGGTCCCGGTTCATGCCGGTAGTTTTGAACAGTTCAAAACCACCGGGGCGACCTACGGTTCACCACGGTACACCCCGGATCACCCGGGATCGACTACGGACTCGCTACGGTTGCACAGGGTTGTCCAAGGTTGTCCCCGGTTTTCAGAACCGGGGTAAACCGGGACCATGAACCGGCACAGTGTGAGCTACCCTTAAGGGAGAGGAATTAGTGGAGCTGTACGGCTGTTCGGGTAATATTGTACTATTAAAGTCTTGATAACACATGTAATCTCAAGAAATATGATCAACTATTACTCTTTAATTAAAATTTTGGTTCTTGTCAGCAGCATACGTACAACAACAGATTTGGTCTTAGTGGTGTATTGGGAGTTTGCTCATTGCCTACTGCCCAATAATTATCTGTACTATAGTAAGACGGTAGCTACCCAAGACGGAATGTTCTCTGTAAAAGACTGAAGAGTGTTTATATCAAAAACAACCAACGACTAACTGCTATTTCACAACTGTCGGAAATTGATTTTATGACGCGAATCTCCTGCTATAGTTGGTCCGCAACACAACACCTGATTGATCAGCTAAGACTATAAAGACTGTTCACTTACGATAGGGAATTGGATCACTTCTTCACATTCCGTAAGAACAATGTATACTGCGTTCAACAGGTCTCCAGTGAAGGTCACTCGATCATGCGTCGTTTTACCATGTTTGGGTGAACCGGTTTTACAGTATAGCTCACGTATTACTCACGCTTACCATTTACTGCAATGATACACTTTGTGTAGAGATGGGACCTTGGCATGCACGGGTGATTCATTCAACATGGAGGTTCAATGCCCCCCGCTACACAACACCTGCTAGGTGATCCACACTTACAATGCAATATATGGTCTACGTTCTAAAGTGTGTTAGCAGACGCAACAACACTGACGTTCTATCATACACTGCTTTCTATGTATAGTCCCCCACACCCCATCCACAGGTACCAGTTACGTCGATGTAGACCAACCTGGCGATGAAAACAGAAGAATTTTATCACTCCGGCCACATTGATACAATTGACTACGACATAGTGAAGTTAAGTCTTGTTCATTTCGTACGTATCCTGATAATTAATAATGATAATGAATAACTTTGGCATGACACCTCGAGCTTCACTTCGCTTAGTAACGGAATTACTACGGCGGCGACACCCTGCGGAGAGCGAATGATGAGTGCACACTGCGAGAGGTGTTTTTTTCCCGCGCTATTTGACGCGGCAGACGACAACTGGACACGTGGCGTGGTGCACGCAGTAATCGCTGACGCTGCCCATGACTGTGCGGCGCACTTTGCCTAGACCCCGCGTTCCCATCACTATGTAGCTGGCGTTTTCCTGTTTGGCTACATCGCACACAAGCTGCCCGGGCTTCTCGTGGTCCGCAACAAACTTGCCGCTAATCTGGAAATGAAGGAAAGGTATTTACATTATTAAAAAACTGTTTGATTTCAAGGGCGCACATAATGTATATTTTCTTAACAGGAAACACTTCAAATTAAGTACTAAGAAGAAACTGTCATTAAGTTATTGATTTCGTTTGTTTTTCTGGGCACTGCTGTAAACTGCTTCACAGAAATAGGTTCCACTGATTATTACCATGAGAGTTGAAGGGCTGGTGTCTCCCCAAACAGTTCCTGTGAACTGTACTAGACTCATCTCAATATAAGAAATGTTGTTACGTTTCAAGTGTCCGATGTAGCGAAATGCTATGAATGACAATATAGGCCGTGGGAATCGACAAACACTTACTTCTAGTTCCTTGAGTCGCTTGGTGTATTTCTCTTGCAGACCCGAAGATTTCGACTTTCCTGATTCCATCTGTTTCTCCCATGCTACGATAAAAAAACAAACGTCTTTTATATTCACAAATCCGGCCATGCATAGGTGAGAGAATGAAGCACATTAAACTTATGTCGAGTCGTAGCAGATATTATTGTCTATGATGACAGGCAGGTCTCACCACAAATATTTGAAGGTGTGCTAACTGTATGCCGCTTTGGCTATTAAAACCGAACTACGCCACAAAACGTATGGACATCCGGGCGGAACGCATCCAAGTGTGAGGCGACCAAGTGCCCAAAAACCGTAACACGCCTTAGTGTCTGAGATCATGTAACACCGTAACGTGTCTGAGATCACGCAAACCGTAACGTGTCGGGGATCACGTAACACCATAACGCGTCTGAGATCACGTAACACTGTAACGTGTCTGAGATCACTTAACATCGTAACGCA
This sequence comes from Arenicola marina, assembly GCA_964019135.1. Lineage (NCBI taxonomy): Eukaryota > Metazoa > Annelida > Polychaeta > Arenicolidae > Arenicola > Arenicola marina. Next base: position 29,364,552 of record OZ025262.1, read on the forward strand.
TCTGGGATCACGTGTTCCCTAACGCGTATGAGAGTCCGTAACAACGTAACGTGTCTGAGATCACATAACACCGTAACGTGTCTGAGATCACGCAAACCGTAACGTGTCTGAGATCACGTAACACCGTAACGTGTCTGAGATCACGTAACACCGTAACGTGTCTGAGATCACGCAAACCGTAACGTGTCTGAGATCACGTAACACCGTAACGTGTCTGAGATCACGTAAGACCGTAACGTGTCTGAGATCACGTAACACCGTAACGTGTCTGAGATCACGTAACACCGTAACGTGTCTGAGATCACGTAAGACCGTAACGTGTCTGAGATCACGTAAGACCGTAAAGCGCAATAGGCAAATCATAATGAATAAGTAACCGATAAAAATGCCGTTTTATCGAGAATATAACCAAATGAGAGAGGGGCTCACAAAATTAACGCTGTAAATCTGGTCCACCTTGTGGTAAGTGACAGAACGCTCCACTCCAGCGTCATTGCGATTAATAATAACGTTAGATTGTCAGAAAAACTCTACCACAGGGAGGTTCCCACCAATAATTGCGCATTAGCTCACTTGGTATAAAACCAGAATTCCCCCCCCCCCCAAAAAAAAAAATGAAAAAATCATAAAACTGAAAGCATTACATGGTTGGTTATGGATATATTATAATGCATGGATTTTTACACTCGTAGACGATCCATCCGTTTGCGACATCTACTGTTGGTGATGCCGTTACATACTGCAAAGACGTTGCTCGTGTAAAGGTGAATAATATATATGTATATAATTATGTGGCCTGTCTTGAGGCGGTTACTGACCCAACGGCGCCAGATGTCTTTATGTTATAAAACAACCGTTACAATATGCTATTGTGTGACTGGAGGTGGTTAATAGACAGCTGTGTTAATATTAGCCCCGATGAACCCAGGAGTCGATGTGACTATGTGGCAAAGGTTAGGGCGAAGGTGCCTCGGTAACCGGGGGTAAGGCGATTACGCAACAGCAACAGCTGCAGAGCAGCCTCTGCCCAGGCGATCACGTGACCGTTACCTGGTTAAAGGCGATGCGGTTGTAGTTGAGGGCGGACACAATTGTTATTTGTTCCGTTATGCTGATTACGCAACTGCAACCTGCGGTATGCTGATTACGCAACTACAATCTGGGTTATACCGATTACGCAACTGCAACCTGGGTTATACCGATTACGCAACTGCAACCTGGGTTATACCGATTACGCAACTGCAACTTGGGTTTAGGCAATGCAGTTGTAGACAAGTACAGACAGCATCGTCGTTAGAGACAGACCATCTGCTTACCAGAGGGTTATGGAACTCAGCTTGAACCCTGAGCGTTGTTCTCGTTGAAATGGAAGCAACAAGTTTTATGGGAGGGCAGGAACATTGTTTTTCACTTACGTGCGCAAGATAATTTTTGTTTGGCAATGTCAGGGCGACTAATTTTCTCTGTATATGTTATGGATTTCCAGGGTATCTAATGGTCCGTCCCTAATCTTTTTTTCCCAAAGCACTCAATATCATAACTCACATGTAGCTTTCACAACAGGAAGTCACAACATAAAGGATACCAACTAAACCGTCATTCATAATCGCATTTTGTCTTACATTACTACGCAATTCGATATACAAGTTTTCTCCCTGGAAACAGTTGCATTTATACCATTCTATATGATTCTTGTTGTGTACATGTACCCCGTCTCCATATTGATTATAAAAGGCAATCTACGACGCTTCACCTGACTTCAACGGTGAAAGTTTTTATACGCAGCGCTTCTTTTGCTACACTTATTGGAAGTCGATGATAGACAGGGGAAAAAGAATGCATCGGGGTCACCTCGTCCAGTATCCAAGTGAAGACTCATCATCAATATTTGCGAAAGGGGTCAGTGAATCTGAAAGCTGTTTTGATTAACAACTTTGAGAATGCGGAAGAGGAAGGGGAAGGGGGGGGAGTGGGGGGGAGGGCAGGGGGTAATAAAACATGGGCCAGCCGCAATGTGGCGGATAGGGTGCGTGGCGGGTTGGTGGCAGTAGAAGAGCTTCCTGTGGTAGCAGGGGCGCAATCTGCGGCGATCGGGGGTGGGGTGAGAGGAGCCGAGGTGTGTGGGAGGGTGGGGGGGGGGGGGGGTAGTCCACCATTCAAGTGGATCGGCGTCGATCGCAGATTGGTCTTTCCCACAAATTCCAAGCAGGGGGGAGACTTCCTGTCTTCAGGTTTCATACCACGCCGCAAATTAACTCAATGTTTATCAAAGGTGGAATGTCGAAGTTTGGCAAAGCCATCGTAAATTTCCCCCAGGATACCTGTAAAAACACCTCCAACGGTAGTAGCCTTTAACAGCTTACAGCAATTGCCCCCACGAGCGTGTTCCTCCTCCATACCCCCCCCCCCCCTTCTTCCACCTGGCCCCTTATCCTCCGCCCTCCTCCCGTTTCTCCCGGTAACCGGAAGTAGAACCGTTGCTACGGCCCTTTCAATGTCCGCCACGACTACACTTCCGGAGTGACGTCATTTGCCGGTCGTTATTTTGTGACGACTAATATCTCCGTATTCTATTCTATCCATGCTCCACCCACATGTAATCCGTCTTTAAGCTATCGATCGTTTTCCCTTGCGAGGCAGATCGAGGCAGTACGTAGCGCGCCCCGAAGGAAGAAAACTACTCATATCATTGTAATTAAATATATGTTACACCGGAAGAAGTTTTTCCTGGTTTTCCAGGTTCCCTGGTGCACCAAAAATGTGTTACGAGGAAACATTAATTTCGGTTATGCATAGCAGTTACGGAAAGCGCAGTTAAGTTTAAAATGTTAAGTTTCCTTTGTGACTTACATGTCTTCGTCTCCTGCCCTAACGATAATGGAAACACGTGAATGAAGTAAAACACGCGGGCAGCAGATGACTGCTAACAACTTATTGTACTGACCGCGAGAGGTTCATAGGTGCCCGGAGCTATATGTGATATTATACACTGGTAGTATGGATCCGTTTGAAGTTCGTTGACTATATTTGTTAGTATGACCAATTTACAAATGTCGGTTGGAAGGTATATGGGACAAAATAATTTAATATATATATATATGCAGTTTACCAGATATCTGGCTGAAGACAAAATCGACCAAATAGTCCTTATAAGTGCTTATAAGGTCTGATTGGAAAATACCGTTTGCGTTAGGCCTAACTAGTACCATCATTGTGAAAGATATTGGACGTGACTATGAATAGGTGTTTTGGGCCGCTTATGGGTCAAGGAATCTACGGTGAAGATGAAGGAGAAACTGATGAAACATGCTCCAGACTAGGGATTCGAAACCGAGGGCTGGTCTGGCCTGGGTCTAGTGCGCTGACCACTACACCAGGAAGAGCGCCCCCTTACGTTTAGAGAGTGATTTACTTACAGTCTCTGGTGGGCATGGACGGCACTTCCATGGCGTGGACCAAGATCACCTTGTTCCCCTCCTTGTGTAGATGCTCCAGGTACCCTGCAACCAGACAAACCGGTAAAAGTGTCAAATACATCACATTATGTTATAATATAACAGGAAATATAGTGAAAATAGTAAATGGTAAAAATAAATAGTTTTCACGCTTTAAAAAACACCGTTGATGTATAACTTTTGTATCGTGGTTACCGATTAGACGTATATAACAAAAACTAATCAGTTAAGTATAAGGAAAAAAATGCACTAAATTGCAGTATTTCTTTTGTACAACAATTAGTTATTAATTTGATACAACTCTTGAGTGTCAATTTAGTGACATCTGATAAATGACATTCTGGCAGTGACTGCAGAAGATGGAGCAAAGTCCGTGAGCGGTATAACAATGATGAATGACACGCTGTAGGGTTTTCATCGTTGAAGTATATGACACATTAGGGCTTCATGGAGACTGATACGCCAGAGGCAACCCATTGGCGGCGTCGCTGGCTACCAGACGGCAGCCCTGGGTGTCGTGGCCCCAGGCACGCGGTTTGGGTCACATACGCACATAATCCCATTACGTGAAAACGTGTCTTTTACCCCTATCCATCAATTTGTATATTCACTAAGGGCACGAAACAATGACAACCATTCGTTGGCACTAGTTTTTCAAGAAAATGGTTCATATTGTGTACGTATGGTAAGCCGTTGTAGATCTAAGTATCTTCATGCTTGCGTCTGGCGCGCGATAATCTTGGTTATTGCCGCAATATATGTGTCACCGTGATACGTGGCCTATCCCACTTAACACAGCGAGCGAGTCAGTTGGTAAAGCGCGCTTGCAATGAGCAGTTTTCACACCCTGGTAGAGTGAGCAGTTGACACACTGGAAGAGTAAAGGATATGACACGATGTGACACTATATAATGAGTGCCGTTAGGTAGGGAGAATATATGATATGTATCAGAGCAGTTGGAGGGGACAATGGACGAATTGGATATCAATCATTGTCGTGCAAACAGAGGCGAGGAAGTCGCCATCGCGAAGATTACGACCGAAAGGCTTTCCATCCAGCGGGGTGATGGGCCGAGAGTCAAGTCACGTGTCACGGGACCCGCCGTGTTTAGTGAGCCAAGTCACATGTCACCGGGTCACGAGATTCGCCGAGAGCCAAAGTAACGTGCCACATCACATGTCACTGGATCACGAGATTCGCCGAGAGCCAAAAGTCACGTGTCACCGGCTCGCGAGATTCGCCGAGAGCCAAACGTCACGTGTCACCGGCTCACGAGATTCGCCGAGAGCCAAACGTCACGTGTCACCGGCTCACGAGATTCGCCGACAGTCACATGTTACGTGATCAGTGTCACATGGCATCCGTCCAAAGCCAGATGGCGGACAGCGGTAGCGCCATTTAGACTCGCCCGGTCAGAAGCCGGGGTCGTTGGCCTTCTCCAGCCGGCCCCAGGGGAGGGGTTAAACATGTAGATTGGACATCGGGGACCTGTCTGGAACATCACTGGGTACGGGACAAATGGTGACCAACTCGCCTCACAGCATACCGCTGAAGGCAGGCCATACGGTCGACATCGCGGTCACACTTATATCCCCGCTGCCGTTTATTTATACCGGGGTCACTTCGGGAGGAAGCAGCGACGGAAACAAGCTCCAAGGCAGGACGTACATGACGTACAGCGTGGGTGGGTGGAAGGGGGGGGGGGGGGGGCAGGCCCAGCACCAGACGTCCCTAAGCTTTGTCCGTGGGTTATTAGTCGCAGTCAGAGGTGGAATATTATACATCACCACTTAATCTGGTTTCTTTTAGCACGAGCCAGCTCTAAGGACATGCTTGGCGTTTTTAGTTACAATTCATCATGAATTTGGCCTCAAGCGACAAGCACCTTTAAAAATGTTGATTTTGTTATTATACATGCTAAACATGTTATCTTGCTATTCGACCCGACGTCTGAAAGGCTCAGTTACAACCAATTTGAATAGTACCGCCTAGTTCCTGGCCCTACGGCGAAGCTGGTTCAAGCGAACATCTCTTGTAAACTGGCTGGTTCCCGACTAACATGTTGCAAGTGACGAATGCCTTGTGAACTGGCTGGTTCCCGACTAACATGTTGGAAGTAACGAATGCCTTGCGATCTGGCTGGTTCCCGACTAACATGTTGGAAGTGAGGAATGCCTTGTGAATTGGCTGGTTCCCGACTAACATGTTGGAAGTGAGGAATGCCTTGTGAATTGGCTGGTTCCTGACTAACATATCCGGCAATGTCCGGCAACAGTGCCAACACTACAGCAATGTCCGGCAACAGTGCAGCAGTGTCCGGCAACAGTGCCAACACTACAGCAATGTCCGGCAACAGTGCCAAAACTACAGCAATGTCCGGCAACAGTGCCAACACTACAGTAATGTCCGGCAACAGTGCCAACACTACAGCAGTGTCCGACAACAGTGCCAACACTACAGCAATGTCCGGCAACAGTGCCAACACTACAGCAATATCCGGCAACAGTGCCAACACTACAGCAGTGTCCGGCAACAGTGCCAACACTACAGCAGTGCCCGGCAACAGTGCCAAAACTACAGCAATGTCCGGCAACAGTGCCAACACTACAGCAGTGCCCGGCAACAGTGCCAAAACTACAGCAATGTCCGGCAACAGTGACAACACGACAGCAGTGTCCGGCAACAGTGCCAACACTACAGCAATGTCCGGAAACAGTGCCAACACTACAGCAATGTCCGGCAACAGTGCCAACACTACAGAAGTGTCCGGCAACGGTGCCAACACTACAGCAATGTCCGGCAACAGTGCCAACACACCAGCAATGTCCGGCAACAGTGCCAACACTACAGCCATGTCCGGCAACAGTGCCAACACTACAGCAATGTCCGACAACAGTGTCAACACTACAGCAATGTCCGGCAACAGTGCCAACACTACAGCAATGTCCGTCAACAGTGCCAACACTACAGCAATGTCCGGCAACAGTGCCAACACTACAGCAATGTCCGGCAACAGTGCCAAAACTACAGCAATGTCCGGCAACAGTGCCAACACTACAGCAATGTCCGGCAACAGTGCCAACACTACAACAATGTCCTGCAACAGGGCCAACACTACAGCAATGTCCGGCAACAGTGCCAACACTACAGCAATGTCCGGCAACAGGGCCAACACTACAGCAATGTCCGGCAACAGTGCCAACACTACAGCAGTGTCCGGCAACAGTGCCAACACTACAGCAGTGCCCGGCAACAGTGCCAAAACTACAGCAATGTCCGGCAACAGTGACAACACGACAGCAGTGTCCGGCAACAGTGCCAACACTACAGCAATGTCCGGAAACAGTGCCAACACTACAGCAATGTCCAGCAACAGTGCCAACACTACAGAAGTGTCCGGCAACGGTGCCAACACTACAGCAATGTCCGGCAACAGTGCCAACACACCAGCAATGTCCGGCAACAGTGCCAACACTACAGCAATGTCCGGCAACAGTGCCAACACTACAGCAATGTCCGACAACAGTGTCAACACTACAGCAATGTCCGGCAACAGTGCCAACACTACAGCAATGTCCGTCAACAGTGCCAACACTACAGCAATGTCCGGCAACAGTGCCAACACTACAGCAATGTCCGACAACAGTGCCAACACTACAGCAATGTCCGGCAACAGTGCCAACACTACAGCATTTAACGCTGTTATGTCGGGAACAATACAAAACTAAATAGAGCATCTCGAAACAGGGGTCGCCCCACTTACTGCCCCGAAAACAAGCCTCAGATAGGAAGAAGCTACATTTTTATGTACTTTTGAGGGCTACTTGAGATAGAAGGCAACAAACACAACTGAGTCTCTACGCCCCCCCCCCCCCTTCGCCCTCCTCTCCCTTCCACCCCAGACATTCCGGGTACCATGGTAGCTGTGCCTATTTGGAAGTCAGTGACCGAGAAGCATTAAGTCCCGGTGGAAATGACGACTGCATGGTGAACTCTCCCCCCACCCCCCTTTCTACTCCTACTCCTCCGCCCACCACCAGATTCATTTCTGACAACAAACGCCATGTCCCGCACTAAACTTAAAGCAATATATTTTGTAATTTTTTGTATTACCAACCTCTTGCCCATGTCAAATAAGTATATTCTGTCTTGAATTTAAATCCTGAAAGCCTGTGGGCTATCCGGGGAGAAGCAATTTGCTCACCAGAGCAGAAGTTGGTGGCCGGCTTTATATCCCTGCGCACCTGTTCGCTGTTTGGATTTTGTGTGTGATGTCGACCGCGGCTCGCTATCACGTCCGCGCGACCTAAATAAAACCGATCCCATTTCCCCAACTTCCTCCCGATCCCATTTCCCTATTCCTCGCGATCCCATTTCCCCACTTCCTACCGATCCCATTTCTACACTTCCTCCCGATCCCATTTCCCCCACTTCTTCCCGATCCCATTTCCCTATTCCTCGCGATCCCATTTCCCTCACTTCCTTCTGATCCCATTTCCCGCAATTCCTCCTGATCCAATTTCCTCCCGATCCCAATTCCCTACTTCCTCCAGATTCCATTTCCCCGCACCTCTTCCCGATCCCATTCCCCCTAACTTCCTTCCGATCCCATTTCCCCCACTTCCTCCTGATCCCATTTCCCCCACTTCCTCCTGATCTCATTTCCCCGAAACTTTCTCCCTCGCCCCTCGCTGAGCACACGGTCATCAAGAAAGCAGGGTTCCACGCCCTCCGCTATTAAACAGTGACATATCGCGCACATCTCGGGAGATTTATGAGATGTCGTATACAGCCCTCAATGCCATGGTCACCAATATCCCCAGCAGCAGGGGTGGGGGGTGGGGGGCGCACCATTGACACCAATCGCCCTGTTGCCCTGACAACGTGCGCCGTGTGTGTTTTAAGCGGAATAAGATAGCGAGATGGCTCCCCTGTATCTGTAATCAAGTCCCACTCTTTCACATGCTACCTCTACATGTTTGACCCCCCACCCCCTCCGCACTCCCACCCCCGCCCGTCCGCATCCCTCGTTCCCCGGGGAGTTATGAACGTCGAGTTTCCTCTGGTTTAAATTCTCCCCTCTCTGCCCTGGCTCGAAATCAGTACTGGTTAAAACCACCATTAAAACCCTTGCCACGGAAGAGGAGTCGCATATAAGTCGGCTTTAAATTTTTGTAAACACCATCGTCTAAACCGTTTCAAGCACCGAACTCCACCGTAATCACTCCATCCCTTAAGCGTTCACATCCTCACTTCCTCTTCCAGGACCACACAAAATAAAACGATGCTGGAAGCGAAAGTTTCGAAGCGAAACCATGGTGGAGGTAAATGGCATCGGAAGGAAGCTGGGGAAATGGATCGGGAGGAAGTGGGGGAAATGGATCGGGAGGAAGTGGGGGAAATGGATCGGGAGGAGGTGGGGGAAATGGATCGGGAGGAAATGGGGGAAATAGATCGGGAGGAGGTGGGGGAAATGGATCGGGAGGAGGTGGGGGAAATGGATCGGGAGGAGGTGGGGGAAATGGATCGGGAGGAAGTGGGGGAAATGGATCGGGAGGAGGTGGGGGAAATGGATCGGGAGGTAGTGGGAGAAATGGATCAGGAGGAAGTGGGGGAAATGGATCGGGAGGAGGTGGGGGAAATGGATCGGGAGGAGGTGGGGGAAATGGATCGGGAGGAAGTGGGGGAAATGGATCGGGAGGAAGTGGGGGAAATGGATCGGGAGGAGGTGGGGGAAATGAATCGGGAGGAGGTGGGGGAAATGGATCGGGGGGAAGTGGGGCAAATGGATCGGGAGGAGGTGGGGGAAATGGATCGGGAGGAGGTGGGGGAAATGGATCGGGAGGAAGTGGGGGAAATGGATCGGGAGGAGGTGGGGGAAATGGATCGGGAGGTAGTGGGAGAAATGGATCAGGAGGAAGTGGGGGAAATGGATCGGGAGGAGGTGGGGGAAATGGATCGGGAGGAGGTGGGGGAAATGGATCGGGAGGAGGTGGGGGAAATGGATCGGGAGGAAGTGGGGGAAATGGATCGGGAGGAGGTGGGGGAAATGGATCGGGAGGAAGTGGGGGAAATAGATCGGGAGGAAGTGGGGGAAATGGATCGGGAGGAGGTGGGGGAAATGGATCGGGAGGAAGTGGGGGAAATGGATCAGGAGGAAATGGGGGAAATGGATCGGGAGGAGGTGGGGGAAATGGATCGGGAGGAGGTGGGGGAAATAGATCGGGAGGAAGTGGGGGAAATGGATCGGGAGGAAGTGGGGGAAATGGATCGGGAGGAGGTGGGGGAAATGGATCGGGAGGAGGTGGAGGAAATGGATCGGGAGGAAGTGGGGGAAATGGATCGGGAGGAGGTGGGGGAAATGGATCGGGAGGAAGTGGGGGAAATGGATCGTGAGGAGGTGGGGGAAATGGATCGGGAGGAGGTGGGGGAAATGGATCGGGAGGTAGTGGGAGAAATGTATCGGGAGGAAGTGGGGGAAATGGATCGGGAGGAGGTGGGGGAAATGGATCGGGAGGAAGTGGGGTAAAATAGGATCGGAAAACAGTGGGGGTAAATGGGATCGGAAGGAAGTGGGGAAAATGGGCTCGGGAGAAAGTGGGGGGAAATGGGATCGGAAGAAAGTGGGGAAAATGGGACCGGGAGGACGATGGGGTAAATGGGATCGGAAGGAAGAGGAGAAAATGGGATCGGAAGAAAGTGGGGGGGAAATGGGATCGGGAGGAAGTGGGGGGAAATGGGATATATATATATATTTGTCTGGGGGGCGGGGATATAGATGGAATGGAATTGGAGTGACTGAATTGGGAGGGTGCGGGTGGAAATGAGTGTGTTTTGAAGGGGAGCACTGGCTGCCGTTGTGAGGGGGATGGGGGTTGGAAGAGCGCTACAATATTCTATCAATATGTCCTATATACATGCCTAATTTAGCTATATCAGAAGCCCATTTCAAGATACGATCGCTTGAAAAGCGTCCGATCTTGTTTAATTTGCGACGTCCATGGGAGTTCCTCAATCGTGTGGTTAGTGTGCAATTCGGGAACCAGCCGAGTGCAGAGAACAAACCGAACGTGGCACACTCGGTTAGGTAACGCTGCCAATGAGCTGGGTCCCACCCACATCGTTTACTTGCTCCAGCTTCTGTCCCGCTCCGTGCCCGAACAGACATGGTCGAATGCTATTACCTTGTACCGCTTATTGCAAGGTGAAAAAAACACCTTCAATCCTTCATAGTGGGAAGGGCAATCCCCCGGCCTTTGAGGACAGATAGCCTTGCTGCACGGCCGATCGGCTGAGCGCTGCAGGCAGCAGCAGAGGGGTTGACGACCTCACGAATCTGGGGCACAAAAGTGGTTGTTCTTCAATCCTATTTTTTGGTCGTCCATACTAGACCGGTCTCCTCCGCCCTGCCCCCCCCCCCACCGCCCGCCCCCGCCCTGGATCCTGGCGTCCTGGGCCTTTCACGCCCACGCCCCTTGTATTATAGGCAGGCGTCTCTTCACGCCTAATAACAAAAGCTGATCGATATCCAGAACGGCCATTTTGTGTGTCAGAACCCTCTCCACGGAGCCATCACGGTTATGGCTGTCAATACCAGGGGGAGGGGGGTGAGGTGGGGGTGCGGGTATGACGGGAGGTGTGTGTGGGGGGGGGGGGGTGAGGGCGTGTGAGGTGGGGGAAGGGAGGGCTCACGAGCAAGGGGAAGCTAGACGCTTTTTCAATCTCATGCTTGCATCAGCCATCTGAAGTCTTCCTTCACCAATCCCGTGTCTTCACTTGCTGTGTATCGCTGTCCGTGTGGGTGGGCTCAATGGTCATTGTGTCTATGGAGAATCAGCGGCGCCAGCCTCAAGTATTTCGACATTTCAGTCGCAGTGCTTTCGTCTGTCAGTTTCATCTGTCACAATCTCGGTGTGTCTTTTTTTGTCCCCAATTATTTAGTGTTACAGTAAGTGATTTCTGTCTCTGCCCTTTAATGTACGGGCTTTCAGGGCTCAGGTTTGGCGTTTTATGTAATGTCAATCTCCGTCATGTATTTGATAATTGATTGTCAGTCCCGGTCCTTCTTGCGTTGAGTCTTCAGTCTCTTCCTCAAATGTGATTTCAGCCAAAACCATCGCGAAATGAGCAAATATTAACCACTTGTCTCGAGCTTTTTCATTTACACTAGTCATCCTATCAGTGTTTGTACATGAGATTCTACTGTTTAAACTGCACACTACTTCAATCTTGACAGTGACCTACACTCTCTTTTCGGCATTCTCCCTATATAACTCAATATAACTCTCAATATAACTCTCAATCTGTCTCTGCTCCAATCTATACAAAGGTAAATATATACCAGTGACATGTATTCTGTATATATCATATATGTATATTTCGCTTCCTCTCCCTACTCGTTTTCTCCCACAACGTACTGTAATCCGCCCCCCCCCCCCTACCCCCTCGCCACACACATCCCCAACCCTTTCATCTTACATCTGTCTCTGCCTTAAATCTCCCTAAGAAATCCCATCCGTGTTCTACATGTTGTTGGCCCCACCCAATAATCCCCCCCTTGACGACTATGGATCGGCAAGAGGAGTGATTGAGGACGTGAGTACACAAGGGCAGGATTGATCACAATGAGGTCGACAATGGAAGAGAAGTTCTCAACCACGACTGCACTCTAATTATCCTATCCTTGACTGGCCAGGAGTCTCTCTAGCTCAGTCAGTCGCGCTGACCTTCAGACCACCAGAGTCGGCCTGGGTCTTCATCAGGAAGGGTATCCGGGAGTCTAGGAATCAGTCGTCTGAGTAACTGCTGAGCTGCATAGCAACAGACCGTGGGCACTTAGATCCACTCACGTGTTTTATCCGACCCGCTTTCATTGCGCCGGGAGACTTCCACAAGGAGGCCCCGCTTGGCCCTCACATGCACGAAAGTGGCATACAACACCAAAATGTTATTTCTGGTTCTTCTGATCCCGGTGTAGCCGATGCGGGCACGAAGGTAACCCCAACACGCCACACCATGAGTCTAGCTATACCTTGCCCGCCATCTTCGTCATGTTTCCTACGGATCCATTCACCCCCTCCCCCACCCCCCCCCCCACCTACTCCATTCGACGCCCCTCGGTCACCCTCTTGACGCCCCTGCGGTCACCCCCTCGCCGTCTCTCTGATAACCCCTCGCCAACCCACGAAGCCACTTTCGTCATTTTTCCTACGGATCCATTCACCCCCTCCCCCCCCCCGCCACCTACTCCATTTGACACCCCTCGGCCACCCTCTTGGCGCCCCTACGGCCACCCCCTCGCCGTCTCTCTGATACCCCCTCGCCACCCCACGGTCACGCCGCTATCAGCACCGTGGGGGGGGGGGGGGGCACTGCCCCCTTCCTGTCCCGTGAGGACGCCAGGCTAACCTCGGTACCGTTTTACCCCCCATTAAATAGGGGCCCCAGACACCATCATATCGTGTTCCGCCAGTGTCAATAGCAAAGCCTGCGCCATCTAGTGCTTCAGCCGCTCAGCTGTCGTCCAGGCAGGGCAGACGGCGCCATCATCCACAATCATCATCCACAATCATCATCCACAATCCCCCCGACCAGCACTCTGGCATCGGTGAGGCTGGTCGAGTCGAGTGGACGCGTGACCAGGGTGGCTATCCTACTGACCATCCTCCCTCTTTTAGGTGTTCTATTTTTTTATATGCGCCGCAAGGCGTGGCCAACGGGTTGGGATACCTTCACTACCATGCCCCTCCCACCCCCCACACACACACACCCAGCCCCACCCCACACCCACACCCACCCACCTTGGCTAGTTACGGTGTACCTAATATCGACCCGTTGTCCAAAAGCAGCGTCCATCTCTCATACGCCACATTAGTTTGGTCGCTATCAATCAATCTTCTTTCTTCGTGGCTTCTTCAGGTTTATTGGGATGCCTTATTCTTATAAATTTGCTGGGGTTTCACCATGTTTTTTTTTTATTTAGTCACAGTCGAGTAGTCTATAAAAGACAAAATTGCAATTCCGAAGGCAAGGGTATTTATTGAAGGCGCTTGCCGGTATGTCGATATGCGTCTATAAATAATGTGCGTTCCAATCCCTAACTCTCAACGACCCACCCCATAATCTGTCTTCAATGACCCATCCCACAATCTGTCTTCAATGACCCATCCCACAATCTGTCTTCAACGACCCACCCCACAATCTGTCTTCAATGACCCACCTCACAATGTCTTCAACGACCCACCCCACGGTCTGTCTTCAACGACCCACCCCACGGTCTGTCTTCAACGACCCACCTCACAATGTCTTCAATGACCCACCCCACAATCTGTCTACAACGACCCACCCCACAATCTGTCTTCAATGACCCACCCCACAATCTGTCTACAACGATCCACCCCACAATCTGTCCTAAACGACCCACCCCATAATCTGTCTTCAACGACCC
>OZ025262.1:29378654-29478654 GCA_964019135.1 Arenicola marina
TGCGAAGAAATACATGGGACCTTTATCCTACACAAACATTGCCATATATACAGGTGTGGTTCGAACCACGCACCGGCCATGGAATCATTAAAACAGTGTACAGGGCTGACAATTCCCCGGGTCCCCACTCCCACTTGTCATGGGATCATTAAAACAGTGTACAGGGCTGACAATTCCCCGGGTCCCTACTCCCACTTGCCATGGGACCATTAAAACAGTGTACAGGGCTGACAATTCCCCAGGTCCCTACTCCCACCGGCCATGGAATCATTAAAACAGTGTACATGGCTGACAATTCCCCGGTCCCTACTCCCACCGGCCATGGAATCATTAAAACAGTGTACATGGCTGACAATTCCCCAGGTCCCTACTCCCACTTGCCATGGGACCATTAAAACAGTGTACAGGGCTGACAATTCCCCGGGTTCCTACTCCCACTTGCCATAGGACCATTAAAACAGTGTACAGGGCTGACAATTCCCCAGGTCCCTACTCCCACCGGCCATGGAATCATTAAAACAGTGTACATGGCTGACAATTCCCCAGGTCCCTACTCCCATTTGCCATGGGACCATTAAAACAGTGTACAGGGCTGACAATTCCCCGGGTCCCTACTCCCACTTGCCATGGGATCATTAAAACAGTGTACAGGGCTGACAATTCCCCGGGTCCCTACTCCCACTTGCCATGGGATCATTAAAACAGTGTACAGGGCTGACAATTCCCCAGGTCCCTACTCCCACTTGCCATGGGATCATTAAAACAGCGTACAGGGCTGAAAATTCCCCGGGTCCCTACTCCCACTTGCCATGGGATCATTAAAACAGTGTACAGGGCTGACAATTCCCCAGGTCCCTACGCCCACCGGCCATGGAATCATTAAAACAGTGTACAGGGCTGACAATTCCCCGGGTCCCTACTCCCACCGGCCATGGAATCATTAAAACAGTGTACAGGGCTGACAATTACCCGGGTCCCTACTCCCACCGGCCATGGAATCATTAAAACAGTGTACAGGGCTGACAATTCCCCGGGTCCCTACTCCCACTTGCCATGGGACCATTAAAACAGTGTACAGGGCTGACAATTCCCCGGGTCCCTACTCCCACTTGCCATGGGACCATTAAAACAGGGTACAGGGCTGACAATTCCCCGGGTCCCTACTCCCACTTGCCATGGGACCATTAAAACAGTGTACAGGGCTGACAATTCCCCAGGTCCCTACTCCCACTTGCCATGGGACCATTAAAACAGTGTACAGGGCTGACAATTCCCCAGGTCCCTACTCCCACTTGCCATGGGACCATTAAAACAGTGTACAGGGCTGACAATTCCCCGGGTCCCTACTCCCACTTGCCATGGGACCATTAAAACAGCGTACAGGGCTGACAATTACCCGGGTCCCTACTCCCACCGGCCATGGAATCATTAAAACAGTGTACAGGGCTGACAATTCCCCGGGTCCCTACTCCCACTTGCCATGGGACCATTAAAACAGTGTACAGGGCTGACAATTCCCCGGGTCCCTACTCCCACTTGCCATGGGACCATTAAAACAGTGTACAGGGCTGACAATTCCCCGGGTCCCTGCTCCCACCGGCCATGGAATCATTAAAACAGTGTACAGGGCTGACAATTCCCCGGGTCCCTACTCCCACTTGCCATGGGACCATTAAAACAGTGTACAGGGCTGACAATTCCCCGGGTCCCTACTCCCACTTGCCATGGGACCATTAAAACAGTGTACAGGGCTGACAATTCCCCGGGTCCCTACTCCCACTTGCCATGGGACCATTAAAACAGTGTACAGGGCTGACAATTACCCGGGTCCCTACTCCCACCGGCCATGGAATCATTAAAACAGTGTACAGGGCTGACAATTCCCCGGGTCCCTACTCCCACTTGCCATGGGACCATTAAAACAGTGTACAGGGCTGACAATTCCCCGGGTCCCTACTCCCACTTGCCATGGGACCATTAAAACAGTGTACAGGGCTGACAATTCCCCGGGTCCCTACTCCCACTTGCCATGGGACCATTAAAACAGTGTACAGGGCTGACAATTACCCGGGTCCCTACTCCCACCGGCCATGGAATCATTAAAACAGTGTACAGGGCTGACAATTCCCCGGGTCCCTACTCCCACTTGCCATGGGACCATTAAAACAGTGCACAGGGCTGACAATTCCCCGGGTCCCTACTCCCACTTGCCATGGGACCATTAAAACAGTGTACAGGGCTGACAATTCCCCAGGTCCCTACTCCCACTTGCCATGGGACCATTAAAACAGTGTACAGGGCTGACAATTCCCCGGGTCCCTACTCCCACTTGCCATGGGACCATTAAAACAGCGTACAGGGCTGACAATTCCCCAGGTCCCTACTCCCACTTGCCATGGGATCATTAAAACAGCGTACAGGGCTGACAATTCCCCGGGTCCCTACTCCCACTTGCCATGGGATCATTAAAACAGTGTACAGGGCTGACAATTACCCGGGTCCCTACTCCCACCGGCCATGGAATCATTAAAACAGTGTACAGGGCTGACAATTCCCCGGTCCCTACTCCCACTTGCCATCGGATCATTAAAACAGTGCACAGGGCTGACAATTCCCCGGGTCCCTACTCCCACTTGCCATGGGATCATTAAAACAGTGTACAGGGCTGACAATTCCCCAGGTCCCTACTCCCACCGGCCATGAAATCATTAAAACAGTGTACAGGGCTGACAATTCCCCGGGTCCCTACTCCCACTTGCCATAGGACCATTAAAACAGTGTACAGGGCTGACAATTCCCCGGGTCCCTACTCCCACTTGCCATGGAATCATTAAAACAGTGTACAGGGCTGACAATTCCCCGGGTCCCTACTCCCACTTGCCATAGGACCATTAAAACAGTGTACAGGGCTGACAATTCCCCGGGTCCCTACTCCCACTTGCCATAGGACCATTAAAACAGTGTACAGGGCTGACAATTCCCCGGGTCCCTACTCCCACTTGCCATGGGACCATTAAAACAGTGTACAGGGCTGACAATTCCCCGGGTCCCTACTCCCACTTGCCATGGGACCATTAAAACAGTGTACAGGGCTGACAATTCCCCGGGTCCCTACTTCCACTTGCCATGAGATCATTAAAACAGTGTACAGGGCTGACAATTCCCCGGGTCCCTACTTCCACTTGCCATGAGATCATTACAACAGTGTACAGGGCTGACAATTACCCGGGTCCCTACTCCCACTTGACATGGGATCATTAAAACAGTGCACAGGGCTGACAATTCCCCGGGCCCCTACTCCCACTTGCCATAGGACCATTAAAACAGTGTACAGGGCTGACAATTCCCCGGGTCCCTACTCCCACCGGCCATGGAATCATTAAAACAGTGTACAGGGCTGACAATTCCCCGGGTTCCTACTCCCACTTGCCATGGGATCATTAAAACAGTGTACAGGGCTGACAATTCCTCGGGTCCTTACTCTCACTTGCCATGGGATCATTAAAACAGTGTACAGGGCTGACAATTGCCCGTGTCCCCACTCTCACTGGCCATGAGATCATTAAAACAGTGTACAGGGCTGACAATTCCCCGGGTCCCTACTCCCACTTGTCATGGGATCATTAAAACAGTGTACAGGGCTGACAATTCCCCGGGTCCCTACTCCCACTTGCCATGGGATCATTAAAACAGTGTACAGGGCTGACAATTCCCCGTGTCCCTACTCCCACTTGCCATGGGACCATTAAAACAGTGTACAGGGCTGACAATTCCCCGGGTCCCTACTCTCAATTGCCATGGGATCATTAAAACAGTGTACAGGGCTGACAATTCCCCGGTCCCTACTCCCACTTGTCATGGGATCATTAAAACAGTGTACAGGGCTGACAATTCCCCGGGTCCCTACTCTCAATTGCCAAAGGATCATTAAAACAGTGTACAGGGCTGACAATTCCCCGGTCCCTAACTCCCACTTGTCATGGGATCATTAAAACAGTGTACAGGACTGACAATTACCCGGGTCCCTACTCTCAATTGCCATAGGATCATTAAAACAGTGTACAGGGCTGACAATTCCCCGGTCCCTACTCCCACTTGTCATGGGATCATGAAAACAGTGTACAGGGCTGACAATTCCCCGGGTCCCTACTCTCAATTGCCATAGGATCATTAAAACAGTGTACAGGGCTGACAATTCCCCGGGTCCCTACTCTCACTTGCCATGGGATCATTAAAACAGTGTACAGGGCTGACAATTCCCCGGGTCCCTACTCTCACTTGCCATCATTAAAACAGTGTACAGGGCTGACAATTCCCCGGTCCCTACTCCCACTTGTCATGGGATCATTAAAACAGTGTACAGGACTGACAATTACCCGGGTCCCTACTCTCAATTGCCATAGGATCATTAAAACAGTGTACAGGGCTGACAATTCCCCGGGTCCCTACTCCCACTTGTCATGGGATCATTAAAACAGCGTACAGGGCTGACAATTCCCCGGGTCCCTACTCCCACTGGCCATGGGATCATTAAAACAGTGTACAGGGCTGACAATTCCCCGTGTCCCTACTCCCACTTGCCATGGGATCATTAAAACAGTGTACAGGGCTGACAATTCCCCGGTCCCTACTCCCACTTGCCATGAGGTCATTAAAACAGCGTACAGGGCTGAAAATTCCCCGTGTCCCTACTCCCACTTGCCATGGGATCATTAAAACAGTGTACAGGGCTGACAATTCCCCGGGTCCCTACTCCCACTTGCCATGGGATCATTAAAACAGCGCATATGCTGACAATTCCCCCGGTCGCTATACTCCCATTTGCCATTAAAACTGTCTGATAATTCCATTTAGAAGTCAAACAACCACTCGTCTTACAAATCTCAGCCTTATATCGGCTTGTCAATAGCGTAATTGAATAATGGTCGCAATCCATCAAACGTTATTTAACACCGGTGACATGTGCCCACGGGCGACGCGTTACTGCCTGGGGTGCGGCGTCGTAACTCGCCTGGGTAACTGCTGGGCCAGTAACCACAACGACAAGTAGCGACGCAGATGCCATTAGCAACCACCGCAAGTTAATGGAGATATTTGGCCCACGCAGCAATAAAAATAACGGCAGAAAGAAAACTATACCGGCGCCGTGCAAATTCCAAAAGGCATTTTATATGAGATCTCATATCTAAGTCGTCGGTGGCTCCTCATTGCTGGCAATGCGATGGTAATGTGGTAGAGATGGCGACCTGATGGCGGCCATCACAGGAAGTACCCGAAGCTTTCACCTTTTATCGCCCGTCTTACCAGGGACAGAGTCACAGAGCGACAGAGGAGCCCGGATCCAATGGCAGAGAGAGGAGACAGATTCAGAGATCGACCAAGGAACCATTACTTTGGTAATTACCAAAGGTAAATCGTGCCCCAAATGAGTTGCCCAGTCCCGGATTCGAACCCAGGACCTGCGATATAGTGCGCAAATCACTACACCAGGGAGGGATACCAAAGATGACTAGGGTACACCCATCTTAATGCAATACATATGCCAGGCAATATATCATTGAACTTAACGTTTGTAATATATTAATGATAAATTCAACATTTTCGTTCTACTTCGTCTCGGCAATATAATTACGTTAAATTTTACGAGCAAAAAGTTACGAGATCAGAGTGAAATGACCCTGGTGTTGGGATCTACAACGGATACATTTGCATCTAGATCAAGGGAGGAAGCCGGTTCAGAAGTCGTCAGAGAAACCAGATCCTTAGAGCGACAACGGCAGCAGAATCGCAGACCAGCGAAGACTTTTTAATTATTATAGCCCTGGTGAGCGCGGTTCGCCCTGTATCATCAATCGACAGCCTCCAGGGACTGAAATCTTCATGCAGCAGACAGATACATAATGAACCCTTCCGGCAGTACCCTTCGGGTGGAATGGTGGAGGGGTGGGGGTGGGGGTCGAGGGTGGATGAGTGGGGATGGAGGTGTGTGGGTAGAAGGATGGGGGGTGGAGAGGTGTGGGTAGAAGGATGGGGGCTGGAGAGAATGGTGGGGGTGGAGGGGTGGGGGTAGAGGATGGAGGGGTGGGGGTGGAGGGGTGTGGGTAGAAGGATGGGGGATGGAGAGGTGTGGGTAGAAGGATGGGGGATGGAGAGAATGGTGGGGGTGGAGGGGTGGGGGTAGAGGATGGAGGGGTGGGGGTGGAGGGGTACACGGGTGGGGGTTGGAGTGGAAGGGTAGGGAGGAGGGGTGCGGGGTGGTAAGTGGAGGGTTAAAGGAAGAGCGGAGATTGGGGCACGCACTCCACAGGAGGCCAGATCCCCTTCAATCCCCACTCATGGTCGCATATCTAGCTTATTATTTTGCCATCTTTGAGCAGATGTACTCGGCCATTGGGGCAACCAGGTTGTGTGCCTTTATGTCTATGGGCGGCCATCCGGGCCATAATGTGTGGGTTATATCATTTATGGAGGGCCACCGGGGCCATTA
The DNA here is from genome assembly GCA_964019135.1 of Arenicola marina. NCBI lineage: Eukaryota > Metazoa > Annelida > Polychaeta > Arenicolidae > Arenicola > Arenicola marina. The sequence continues at coordinate 29,385,142 of OZ025262.1, forward strand.
TAAGATATAGGTCATATCTATGGGTGCCCATTGAGGTGGTAACTTAGCGCTTATGCATTAACCGCATATATATCGCCGCACGGGTTGTCGTGGGGTCCACGCCGGAGAACAAAATCTTCACGCCAATAAACGCTTCACGCTTAGAGGTACAATCACCCAGAGCATTTTTAAGTGCGAACGTTCTGACAAGAAATAAGATATATATATTTTAAGAATGTGAATGCGGGTAGGTCCTTATAACTCCTGCACCATACCACCTCAGTATAAAGTGATATTCCTAGCTGCTTTTGGAAGCACCCTTTGATCTTTGACGAAAGTCATCTTGTTAACGGACAGGGTAGAATTATGTCCCCCGTTATTATTTTCGAAGAATGACATGGGATATTAAAAATGCACTTCACCTAGTGGGGTGCGAACCCTCAAACTGCAGCACAATGGCCAGACTGGAAGTGACTCCACAAAGCCGAGTCGCGCTAACCACCAGACCATTCGGGCGGCTCATGAATACCAAGTCAAGAAACGCAAAGATAATATCCAACCAACAGCCTTCCTGTCTGTCTGGCTCCTGTCTGCCATTCGTATGGCCCTAACAACTCTATGGCTTCCATTGACAGTTAACCTGAATCCACTTAATGCCCAGCCTGTCATCGCTCCATGTGTTCTTCCCTGAATTCCCGTCAAATCATATGGAGTGGCGGATAAAGCCGTCTACGGGGCTTAGTCGACTTAAGTTACCATGTAACATGATGGGCGATTTTAGCCGACTAAGCCCCGTAGCCGGTAAAGCTATGTACGTGAAATAGGCCACTGGACTACCTTCACTAATAGTGTCACTGGACGTCAAGCTGGCCTTCCATGATCTCTGTTTTGCACCGCGTTCTACACAAATATGGCTAACACAGAATCCAGAGACACTCTTGATGTCACCCTTGCATCATCTTCGTCCTTTGATTGATCCCCGTCATACCATCCCATGAATAACCGTCATGAGCATCATTGGGGCCCAAGTTGTCACTCTTTGGTCCCCCTTTTTATATTTACTCTTTTATTAATCAATAACACAGACCATCATTGCATCCCTCTCCACACTGCGCCCCTTCCGGGGCCGGCTCTATAGCTCAGTTGGTTAGAGCTCTCGTCTTGGGTGCTCTGACCACCTGAGAGGCTTATTAACGGCACGTGGATCGGTAATTCACGCCCCGCTGTGGTCAGGTCTGTGTGGTCGCAGGATAAAGTGTAGGGGGTTACCCCCGGGAACATGGCTCCACTCCCCCTTCCTTCCCCCATTGACGCGATATGACCAACAGCGGTTAAAGCGTCCTGAATATACAACCAACCAACCAACAATTATACCCTTCATCAACTTATTTATTGGTGTCACCTCAAAATGTCCTCCACTGGCCTTTTTCACATAGCGCTCTGCTAACACAAGATCATGAGATAGTACCATCCTTGCACTCCCACCCTCTCTAGAATTCCCTACATACCATCGCATAACCTTTAGTAATGTCATTGGATCTCACCCGTATGACTTTCTCCCCCCCGCCCATAACACGACCTTCTGTAAGGTCATAACATAGCGCTAACTGGATCATGAGAACCCCTTGATACAACCCATGTACCGCCCCCCCCCCCACCGCCTCCCCACCTATACGCCTTTTCGAGGATTCCCTTCAGGATCATGAGAGCGACAGTTGGTGTTCACCAAGGGCGTCCTACCTGTGATTATATCCAGTACTCGCACGTCTCCTTCAGCGTCCAGCAGTCATCTACCGGCAGCCAACTCACGTTCTGGGACCGTCACTCTTTGTCAACCCCAACCCCTACCCTCCCAGACACCCCAATCCTCACTCTTAGTCTCTTCCGTAGACTGCCGCTGGGCGGCGCTACCGGGTGAGGGGAGTTCGCCGAGCAGATTAATCCTCATCCCACACCATCCCAGACCCGACGCCATCCCTCCCCCCACACACCAGCTCTCACCCCACACCAGCTTTCACCCCACACCATCTCCTCACCCCACACCAGTCCTCACCCACACCATCCCTCTCCAACACCAGCCCTCACCCCACACTAGCGGTTACATCATCACACCCCACCTCGAATCACAGTCATTCAGGGTAACTCAGGGTAACACAGGCTTTCCTGATAATATGTATTAGATAAGGAATGAGTTGTAGGAAGAACTTCGAGGCGTAGCCGAGAAGTTGTGAGATCCCATTAATGCATACTTCTATTGTTTCCTCGGAGTCGTGTTTTGCCGGTAAGGACCTGCGGACCGTGAGCAGGAGGTCATTATTGTACCAAAGCGGGTCATTATTGTGACGGAACTATAATGACCCGCTTTGGTACAATAATGACCTCCTGCTCACATACGCCATGCCATCGCCGCCTCCTCGGAGGAAACAATAGAAGTAGGCATTAAGCCAGATAAGGAATGAGTTGTAGGTCATTCCTTATCTAATACATAATGACCTACAACTCCTTCCTTATGGCATGGAGTATGTGAGCGAGGGGTCATTATTGTGACGGAACTATAATGACCCGCGCTGGTACAATCATTCCTTATCTAATACATATACACGCCACTCCACCCTATCCTCGCCATCCCACCACACCCCCAGTCATTATAATTCTCACTCGATAGGAGTTGCCACATAATGAGAGAGCACCGGACAGAGCTCAAGGTGCCATCTCGCCCACCAAAAACTAGTTCAAACCTCTCCAGTTAATCAAGTCGAACCAATCACCGAGTCTACGTGAGATGTTTTTATTCGTGGCTGAGTGGGTATGGGTGTCTTTTTTATCAGGTAGGCGGCCACTACATATAGCTGCCTATATTTGAATAGCAGCGTGGCACGAGTGCAGAGCTACTCGAATAACCTAGTGGTTAGCTTAGCCAGGCCATACATAGCGCTTGGATTCGGGAATTCGCGCCACATTGTGCGAATGTTTGTATGGATAAATATCTCACGTCCGTCCCTCTTCGAAAATAGTACAAATACCCCCCCTCCCCCGGGAAATGCCTCCGCGCTATGATGGACCCTTCTCACGGGATGTAAAATGATTTCCAACAGCATTTTTCAAATCAATCAATTAACCAAAAAAATCATCTGTGTGCACTGCAAACACAGTCAACAACGAGGTAGTCCTAGAGAAGGGTGCATCCCCTGTACGTGAGGGATGGTGTCACAGTGGGGGAGGGATGGTGTTGGAGAGGGTGAATCCCTCTTAGCTTGCCACCACACACATCCTTCAGCCTGTCTCCAAGAGACCCCACAAGGTGGCAGCACTTCACTAATTGAGAACCCCACCCAGTTGGCCAATCTCAGAAACTCTAAGCTGGTACAAGTAAACAAGCCAAGTTGGGGCCGCGGAACCAGGCTACAGAAAGCTGTGCCGAGTGTGTGTGACGTATGAGTTATTCGAATGCGTTTGATCAGTTTGGGGCTGAGCAAGCCAGTCCTTCAGCGGTAGGAGCCGCCATGGCGGAGGGAAAGCGTTCTCGATTGAAAACGCCCACCCGCCCCCAGGCCTGTTTTTATCCTTGCATTGTCCCAGAGGTTCCTCGAGGCGTGTTCGCCCATGTGTGCTTACAAACGGCCTGACACATCGATCCATTGGATTCCAGGCCGTGCTGGTGATCCGAGAATGGAAATTCAGGATTTTCTGAATGCATCAGCACAGAGTACCTGAGGACGGAACACTAATTGACGTCTGTAAGACGCACGCGCACGATGTTTCGCCATGAAAACTGTGTACGCACTGCGTAATAGGGCTATAAAGTCTCGTTCGCCCAGACTTCCGGTTTACTCATTTTGGGGACAAACAAACGAAGCACGTGTTCGGAACGAGTTTCGAATTTTGCGCACACTGGTATCCTGACTATATTTGATGTAGGCGTGACTAGCCATGTTTCCATGGCTATGGTTGAAGAATCATAGCCATGTAGCATTCTATAGTGAGAAATCAACTTCACATGACAAATTGAATTGTTTAAGTACAGCTATCATAATTAGTTTCAACAATGTAAAAGTACTTTTCTACATATAATTACTGATGTATAAACTCTTCCAAAGTTGTTGAACTCTTCAAAAGGAGCCATAATTGCCTACTGGCATAAAAATGGACAACAACATGCCACCATTTTTTTTACAGGAAGTTGATCACTGCACATGTGCAAGGTCATCACATGATATTATAAGCCATGCTAATTGGTTCATTGTTCAGGGACCCAGTCATTGGGTCAGTGAAAACACATGTTTCCATATGAATTTCTGGTGACAGACTGGACTATTTTTGCCTTTCAAGAAAGGTTACTTGTGTGATTAGTCATTATACTTGTCAAGAAGTAATAAGAAAAGGATTAAGGTTTGTTTCTGTTATAAAACTTTTCCCACAGCAAAGGAGAATCAGAGCTACACTTGCTCAAAGTCAAACAACCCTGAAATGGGGTTGTTCCAGACCAGAATTTTACTATGGAATGCTACTAGGCTGTGTTTCAGCCCACACAGCCTAGGGTTCTGGGCTAAGGCGTGACGTGTATGTTTCGCAAAGAGTGAGACTGTGAACCAGAATACCTCCGCAAGCGCCAGGCGCCGAGGGGTGGGTCCATTGCGGAAGGCCTAGCGATATGATTAAGAATATTTAAGAAACACAGCTGCGCAAAACGGATAGACGACATATTTTCATTCATTTACGCAATCACAATGACCAAAATGTGTTACGACGGGACAACACGGCTGAGAAACTAACCAGGGTTCATACAGGCAAGGTTCCATCAAATTCATTAAGGCAAGTACTAGACAAATTCAAGGACAATTTTTACATTCTCAGGTCTATTTTAAACATACAAATTGCAAAACTTGGGACTAAATTTTATGCATACAATTTTGATATGCGGAAATAAGTGTGCACGTTTATTTATTACCAGCCAACAGCATTTATTGGAGTTAATCACTTTACTTTTATTAATTGCTACTTCTTCAATTCAGCCAGCTTTTGTTTGATTTTGTCTTGGGTCTTTGCCAGTGCCCAGTCCAGTTTGAAATCAAGCACTTTTCATTGTAACTGCCCTATTTTCAAGCAAATTCAAGTACATTGGATCGACCTCAAGGCCCATTTCTGTTTTTATGACCTTTTCCAGGCATCAGTCAAAATTCAAGCACTTTTCAAGCCAGCCTGTGCGCACCCTGCTAACGGTTTTTGCCTTTCCTACAAAAACGAGGCATTAGGGAGTACGTTTTTGGAGAACTCGCGAAAGCCCAGGTGCAGGGCTAAATTTAGAACTCTATTTTTAGTTTTCGAGTGTTTTCAAAACGGATTTTTCCGTGTATATTCCCAAAGTTCTGCGTTTCATGGCCTCCAAATATTTTAATGTATACCTCCCATAGCCATGTTTAGTGAAATGCTACTCATAGTTTTTAGAATATACCTGGAAAGAAATTGACTTATAGTCAAAGTTCTCTGCCCGTCTTAAAGCCACAGAACTGGGGCTAGTCATGATGGATGTTTAATGAGACACCCGGAGACATCCAGACATTGTCTGGTGATGGAGGTCCTGATGACCTGTCTAATGAGACACACGAGAACATCCCGACATTGTCTGGTGATGGAGGTCCTGATGACCTGTCTAATGAGACACTCGAGAACATCCCGACATTGTCTGGTAAAGGAGGTCCTGATGACCTGTCTAATGAGACACCCGGGAACATCCAGACATTGTCTGGTGATGGAGGTCCTGATGACCTGTCTAATGGGACACTCGGGAACATCCCGACATTGTCTGGTGATGGAGGTCCCGATGACCTGTCTAATGAGACACCCGGGAACATCCAGACATTGTCTGGTAAAGGAGGTCCTGATGACCTGTCTAATGAGACACCCGGGAACATCCAGACATTGTCTGGTAAAGGAGGTCCTGATGACCTGTCTAATGAGACACCCGGGAACATCCAGACATTGTCTGGTGATGGAGGTCCTGATGACCTGTCGAATGAGACACTCGGGAACATCCCGACATTGTCTGGTGATGGAGGTCCTGATGACCCGTCTAATGAGACACTCGGGAACATCCCGACATTGTCTGGTGATGGAGGTCCTGATGACCTGTCTAATGGGACACTCGGGAACATCCAGACATTGTCTGGTGATGGAGGTCCCGATGACCTGTCTAATGAGACACCCGGGAACATCCCGACATTGTCTGGTGATGGAGGTCCTGATGACCTGTCTAATGAGACACTCGGGAACATCCAGACATTGTCTGGTGATGGAGGTCCTGATGACCTGTCCAATGAGACACCCGGGAACATCCAGACATTGTCTGGTGATGGATGTCCTGATGACCTGTCTAATGGGACACTCAGGAACATCCCGACATTGTCTGGTGATGGAGGTCCTGATGACCCGTCTAATGAGACACTCGGGAACATCCCGACATTGTCTGGTGATGGAGGTCCTGATGACCTGTCCAATGAGACACCCGGGAACATCCAGACATTGTCTGGTGATGGATGTCCTGATGACCTGTCTAATGGGACACTCAGGAACATCCCGACATTGTCTGGTGATGGAGGTCCTGATGACCTGTCCAATGAGACACCCGGGAACATCCCGACATTGTCTGGTGATGGATGTCCTGATGACCTGTCTAATGGGACACTCAGGAACATCCCGACATTGTCTGGTGATGGAGGTCCCGATGACCTGTCTAATGAGACACCCGGGAACATCCCGACATTGTCTGGTGATGGAGGTCCTGATGACCTGTCTAATGAGACACTCGGCAACATCCAGACATTGTCTGGTGATGGAGGTCCTGATGACCTGTCCAATGAGACACCCGGGAACATCCAGACATTGTCTGGTGATGGATGTCCTGATGACCTGTCTAATGGGACACTCAGGAACATCCCGACATTGTCTGGTGATGGAGGTCCTGATGACCTGTCTAATGGGACACTCAGGAACATCCAGACATTGTCTGGTGATGGAGGTCCTGATGACCCGTCTAATGAGACACTCGGGAACATCCAGACATTGTCTGGTGATGGAGGTCCTGATGACCTGTCTAATGGGACACTCGGGAACGTCCCGACATTGTCTGGTGATGGAGGTCCTGATGACCTGTCTAATGAGACACTCGGGAACATCCCGACATTGTCTGGTGATGGAGGTCCTGATGACCTGTCCAATGAGACACTCGGGAACATCCAGACATTGTCTGGTGATGGAGGTCCTGATGACCTGTCTAATGAGACACCCGGGAACATCCAGACATTGTCTGGTGATGGAGGTCCTGATGACCTGTCCAATGAGACAGTTGCCGGGCATCTGACAATAGAGGCTAGTTTTACATAGATTTTCATAGAACGCTAAGAGGGACTAAACTAATTGCGTCGGGCTCGGTACCTTGTGGAACACCGCAACACGATGTGGACAGTAATGAATGGCCGAGTCCATTAGACCACAGGAAGGTCCTTATAAGTACAGGTCCAGAGATGGCGTCCCTGAGTACAGTAACCATATGCACAGGGGTACATGTATTGAATCACATCGCAGCAGATATCTTAGCTCCAGAGTGTTTGAATCAAGGCATACTGAAAACCTATTGCGCAGTCTCATAGCATAGAAATCAGACGCTGATGTTTCACGAAGGTCTACCATCGTGTACTAAGACTGTTTTACGGGCCAGGTGTCAGGGCCACAGATATCCGGCTGCTTCATCCTGTGCACTGCACTGCCGATGTGCATGTGGGATCCTCCAGTGATTGGACACCCAGAAGGCAAGACGACTCAAAACCCCGGGGATTAAACCTTCATCCTGTCATCCAGGGCCCGCCAGCTCTACCGCAGACCTCTAAAACGTAACGAACGAGGTAGGCGAAGAGTGGGGGACGGGGGTGAGAGGGGCACATTTAATCAGGAGGGTAGACTCCATAATATATTCGACGATCCCGGCCGCGAAACAATGTCGGGCGGGATCGTCGAATATATTATGCAGTCCAACGCTTATGCATTTAATGGGCTTTACATGAACATATATATATATATATATGGGTTAATAACATCATAAACTTGGGCCCAAGTGCTGCTGGGCCAGTGAAATGATGACCATGAAACAGTCCGTAACCAGTAGATTAGCTGGCGAAGACGCTACCGTCAAGCTCTCGACCAAGGTTATCAGCTCATAAAGTGATAAACTTACTCCACGGCTATATATATAGTACTTCACTGAAGGCGATGGGGGTGGAGTCGGTCGGAGGGGTGGGGGGGGGGGCGTAGCACTAGAGTTATGCATAACTATATATGCCTATAGACTATAAGCTTAGTTATGGTCTGGGTTTGTCACATCAGTCATCAGTCTAGACACAACTATGACATTATGCCTATGGTCACACAACCAAGAAAAGCGACGGGGCAACTCCCCCACCATGTCAACATAGCCTACGTATCATATAACATATTTCAAAATCAATGCAACGTTACCCACCAGACCGTTATTAGAGCCTTAACATGCTTGCCAGCTTACCGCACTGCCACTGATGCGGCCAGAGCTGAGGCTGTGGGGCTGTGGCTTGAATAAGGACAGTGACAGGCACAGTCGCCCAGTCAGTCTGTCAGGCCGCCACGTGCGTATAACACTGCCCGTTTAGTTACCCCCGCGCCCCCCTTCCCACCCCACCAGGCTTACAAGTCCTACTCAACACTGTTGTGTCTTCAAAGTGACAGAAACACAGGCTGAAACAGACAATATTCTTACCTTACACGTATGTATACGACGCCCGGGGATGCAAGAGCTTCACTCCGCGACAGTTGGCGCTGTGTGTTGTGAGTAAGCTTAGTAAACAGGGCAGCGTGGCGTTTGTCGAGTCACGAGGAGCGCTTTGTGCCGAACACGCGGTGGGCACGGTGACGGCTTAAATAGTGTTCGTGTATCGTTCGAGAGCACATAGCGTGCATACACCAAGGGGTCGACGTTTTTGTTTCAATGGAATGAATGTAACTGCTAAATGTTAGTATTTTCACTGAAGTAAGTATGTGATATGTATTTGACATTGCCGGGATGATATGTAATTGTGTGATTATCATATTATATGACTATAAAATGGATTGAAAGGGCCGGCATGCATACCATTTTGCAGTTCGTGAATGATTATCTAACCTCCGCGGTTGCGGGAATAATATCGAGGCTATTAAAGAGCAGTAAGCTAGTTTGGTTGAGTTAGCTGGTATTAAGGTCGTTTTCATCTGGGACTGTATTCCCAATGATTTTGCGACATATATATATGCTGACAAATATGCTGCTGAACAATTAAGTCCGTTGAGTACTCCCTAACAGATCTTGCTACAGTCATCACACCGATGTTTTGCCATTCGACCATGTCCATGTCTCCCACTCTGACGTATGATGTAGAATTTTGTATAACGGTTATGAGTTTTTAACTCATCAAGCTTCCAAAAGTTCTGTATCAATGCCGAAAACCTTCATATCGCGTTTGCAACTTAATTGGAACCGGAGCAATTGTCGCCCAGTCTAGAGCGTATCATTTGCGATGCGTCAATCCTGCATGCCATTAGCATGTCCAAGCCCGCGAAGATGCCTTCTTGAAAGGAGTATTTTTTTGTTTGCAAAGAGAATGTCTGACACAATACTTTACTAAAGTCACCGGTCTCGCCCTTGACCCGGCTTAAAGGGCAGTTTCGTCATGATGAATATATTAAATCAGGTTCATATCATAACGCACCCATGACTTTGTAATTTCGCATTCCGCCCGTGGACATCGTGAGAAATCGACCGTAATGGTTTGGTAAAGTATAGCAGACTTGACTATAGATAGCAGACTAACCAAGTATACATGGTGCTATATAAACCGCACAGACACCATTACATCCTGGCTTTAGGCAATAAATATCATCGATTACTTACAGAGATGACCTTACTTGTGACTAGATTAAATAGGCCTAGTAGCTGTTGTAAAATGAATAATACTGCATAAAGTGTGTCTCTAACGAAGGTAACATTACATAATCGTGCATAGCCATGTCCACTTTCCGCCCTCTAATTTATACTGCAAAACAAACCCCTGTGAAATATTCTATTATTAAACTAATTAACGTGGATGCAATTTATGCCTTGCAGACATAAGGAAAAATAAAAGCTTGACATTGGTCTACAACGCTGTGCCGCTGCTTTCCTATGCGCATCCTGTCAGTTCCGAAATATTTGCGTTTTGCAGACAATTGCCGCCAATTTCAGAAGTGGTACGTCGGCCTACTATGCTGACATAAAAACTAATATTTCGGGAATAACAAACTTGTAACAGTAATGTGTATCGAATTTGTCATATGACCCCTAATAGTCACGTGCATCAAATGTGTGATATGACCCAAATGACATTTTGTGTTGTACAGCTGATGCCGTGTCAGTTGGGAGCTCCGTGAGCTGTGTCACGTAGTTGTATTCGACTCATTTGTTGGCTTTCCGCGTGAAAATAAAATAAGCAATAGCATGCTGCAAATCCATGCTGATATGACTTGGGGCGGGGGGCTCTGTTTGAATAGATTGAAGGAAAATTAGCGTAGCTTGAACACAATTATGTCGCATTCACAAGAAAAAAAGCTTTATTAATTAGTCTCTGCACTCAAAAAACATATACAGGTCACTCAAGTGCCCCCCCCCCCCCACCCCCCACACTCTCTAAACCCGCAAACATCTTTCCACGCCGCCTTAGGAGACAGTTGTTGCTCGGCACAACCACAGGCACCGTAAATCGACTGACACAGAGGCGGGGTGGGGTGGGGGGGGGGCCCGCACCGCCTTGGTAGCCGGTGCGGACACCCCCCCCCCCCCTCTGTGTCAGTCGATTTACGGTGATTGTGGGCACAAGTCTCATATCCTCATGTGGAAAATGAGGGTGTAAGATTTGTTTTTATGGGCGACTAAGTGTTGTTAACCGCACGATCCATCAAACCCTTGTCATTTTGTACTCTGATACCTAAACTTCATTTTTAACACAAAACCCACATGCATGTGAACTAACAAAGTATCGCATTACTATCAAGTCGGTTGCAATGAAACTTTCTTGTCGTTTATCGCACCATTTCGTATTTGGTCATTCTTCACCGGCGGCTTTCGCCAGGTGGCGTTTCGTTTATTGCGTGTCAATGACTGGGTGTATGAAGCGCCACCAAGCGAATGGTGTGGTTTTAACGACATGCACGCATGCGCAGTTTCTCCACTGGGTGGGCAAGGTGGCGGACAGAACTGAGTTATCTGCTGCTTTGAAAAATCAACAGAGGATATCGTCGTAATCACGGAGACTTCAACCAAAATAACAAGATAAGTTGTAAGATAATACTTTTAGAAAGTTTTGCCATACCCCAAAAATTCTCGCCATCAGCACCGCTTCTCGCCAGGGGTGTTTGTAAAATTCAATACAGGATTTGATGGTCCGGACATGTGGCGTTGTTTCCCAACAACGTCGCATGAGGCTATCCAATAGTGTACTCACTCAGATCCGGAACCGACAGTTCGTTGTCCGCCTCAGATATATGCTTCCAACTTTATTTGAGTATTAGATTTATACCGTAACTGATCCTATGCAGTTAAAATTCCGACTATTTCATGCTTACATTTAAACTGAGTCTTTACACAGGACTCGAACAGTACTATTAAAATGACCTAATGAAGTTGAATAGTCTTGTATATTTACAGTTCCAACCATGCGCGTAAAACGGTAACGGAGAGGAGGTGGGGAGCGGCCAGCTAGGTCAAATTGGCTGCCATTAAATACTTTCTCGCGCAACATTTTTCACCGCAGTAAGCACTGCAAGACCTGCTCACCCTGACCACCGGATTTCGACCTATGTACTCATGATCAGATAATACACTTTCATATAGAAGGTTGACAGGACTGTTTTGTCACCCACCACCGTCTTCATGTTGATGACCATGTTATCATAAACGCGCAGGATAACAACTCGTCCCTTGCAACTTGTCACCAAGTCGTTTCAGCTGATTGGTTACTGCTCTGCAACTGGCCGTAAGCACACAGGGAGACGAGTCCTCACCCACGCTCTGTACAGGCTTTGTGGGCTTTGTGTGGCCCACTTCTATGGAGCGTAGGCCGACTTACCATGCAGGGGCCGACACGATGCACGATATTTAGGGTTCACAGACGAGCACTTCGCGATAAGTGACGGATGAACCACGAATGGAAGTATCTCGTCCAATGCTCCTGAGTGCATCTGGCAGAGGCAGATTAAACAAATTAGCGGTGAAAGTGGTGACAGGTTGCTTAACAGCCTGGAAAGGCCTGACATACAGACAGCGGTGGGAACACTGTCTTACACTGTACCAAAGAACTTTTTCTATAAAATTTTTGACTGTACGACGGGCGTCAAAGTTCGGTCATAACAGAGAAGAGATATCGGGTTAATACAATGGAGGTGTGGGCCGCCAAAGTCATATGTCTGTTTCTGTTGTTGCTGCTATCTCTGGGCTTCGGCCTGTTGCCATTGGCAATCGTTGCCAAGCTGCGGGAGGGTGCAATAGGACGCCGAGGTCACTCCGTCCTCAGCTACTTGAACTGCTTCTCCGGCGGCGTATTTCTGGCGACCAGTTTCCTGCACCTGCTGCCAGACGTCAAGGAGCAGATGACTAGTGTACTGGAGCGAGCGGGGTGGAGGGGCGACTTCCCCGTGACTGAAGCTGTCGTCTGCGGAGGATTCTACGTCATCATGTTGCTCGAACACGTGATCATGACGCTTCGGCAACCGCGCCGGAGATTGGAGACGCCGGATCACGTGACCGCTGCCTCTAATATTCGACACGTGACCGGGAAGGATTGCCAATACGGAAATATTACGAGTCGGGAACACGGCAACGGTAAGATGGCGTCCGGTAACCCGGATGTTGCGACGGAACGGACGGCTTTGTTGAGCGGCGGGAGTCGGGAAGTTAAACTGACCGACTCGCACAGGAGACAGTGCCTCGAGAGTGACGTCATCGTGATCTCGCAGCGTCTGTCGTGCGAGAGTGACGTCATCATTACGGAGTGCGAGAGCCAGCCTCGGCACCACCACCACGGCGACTCGCATCAGGAGACCTCGCAGCTGCACGGCATCAGGTCGCTGGTGCTGTGCCTCGCCCTGTCCCTCCACACGGTCTTCGAAGGGCTGGCTCTGGGGCTGCAGACCTCCACGACCAACGTCTGGACGCTGTTCACGGCCCTCGCCCTCCATAAAGTCGTCATCGCCTTTACCTTGGGACTTCAACTGACCGAGACGCTGCAGAGCAAGACAAAAGTCGCTTCACTTATTTCCGTTTTCGCCGTCGTCGCCCCACTCGGGGTTGCCATAGGAACCGCTATCACAGCCAGTGAGGCTCCTTCGCTCGCCATTGACACGGCCAGCGCCATTTTACAGGGCATCGCCACGGGGACATTCTTGTACGTCACTTTCTTCGAGGTGCTTCAGACGGAGATCGGGAATGACCACAGCGTGTCTAAGGTCTTGTGCACCCTGGTCGGCTCAGTTTGTATCGCCGGCTTGAACTTGTTGGAAGCCGATGACTTGGACACTGTTAATGTTGTCACGACCTCTGAATCCTTTGTGACTTCACCGGTATTTGTGACGTAACACTGTTGGTTTTGTCTTCGTTTGGATAAACATCTGTCATATGGCGGATGTTTTCAGAATTGGTGATCAAGTATTGTGATATGCGGGATTAAGTCGCGTTGTTTGCAGCAATTAGTTTAAGTTTGTAATGACTTGGGTATGACTCTGGAATGAAAAACATTGATATGGTAATTAAACATTAAAACGTGATTATTATTATTTGATTATTTGCTCAGTATATCTGCCTGTACAATGATGCCGCATGCACGGTGTGTAGCTCTGACGCCGTAACGAAGCAATGGAAGGTCCAGGAGCACGTTATGACTCCATATTGCGCCTCCAGTCACCTCACATTGCCCGTTATGATAGGGCAGACCAACCATTCAAAAAGACGCACGCTAGGGGCTAAGCAGTCGTTCTTCCATGGCGGGGTCAGCCAATGTTTCTGAATAGCTCGCGTGTTACTCACGCCTATTGTTCGCTGCGAAAACCATATTATGGATGCCTATATGGAAGATGGACCAGCACGTTCCATACTATCTCTTCACTTCCGCGGTGAATTTAACGAGTTTTTGCGAGAGACGTCATAACGTCTGGCCGCGATGTCAGACGGCGGGAGGGTGGACACATCTAGCACAGCGAGCAATTTGTGCATTTTGCTACGAAATAGCCAAATTGACATGCCGATTGTTCTATCCCAGCCAAGGTAAAGAAACCTCGTGTCGGAATATTCCAATAAACTATTTCTTTTAAACGCTCTTGGATTTGTCTCATAAAAGGTAAAGACCGAACCTGTCTCCATCTCATTAAAACAAGTCTGCACCCCATAGATACCCACCAGAAACCGCAGGGTGCAGGAAACCGTAAAAACTTGTGGGGCTGAAGTAGCCCTGACGCATGACCCTCACGACCTCAACCCTAACGGGGGTGTAAGGGGCCATGCCATACACATGGTAAAAAAAGTAGCATTGCATCACCCAGCTCGCTTCGATGAATGATTGTCGATTATGACGACGAACCTACCTCTCCTAATCGCCTCGACCCTCTTCTTTAGACATTACTTGGACCGTAGGATGCATTCATGTTAAAGGTTGCTCTCTACTTCTTGCACATCAGTGATATTTTCGTCGGTCGTTAACGGTTTCCCTCTGAGCCGCTTCAATTTTTTCTAAGCAGTTGCCGCAGCTCGTTTGTTGACATCAGGCAATACACCCGACAGCTTCCGTATGGCGGCGCCACTAATTCTCGTTGTGTGTCTATAGTCGTGCGTGCGTTTTTGACGCAACTAGCGGCGCCGCCATGCGGATGATGTCGGTTCTATTGCCTGGTCAAATTTGAAGCGTCAGAGAGAAAAGCCGTTAACAACCCATGAAAATATAATTGATGTGCAAGTAATAGAGAGCAAACTTTAAAATAAATGCATCCTAGGGTCCAAGTGATGTGTAAATAAGCGGGTCGAGGCGATTTAGAGAGGTAGGCTCGTTGTCATAATCGACAATCATTCATCGAAGTGAGCTTGGTTATACATTACTACTTTTTTAACCGTGTGTATGGCTTGACCCTTCTGCCTATCAGCTTGTTGTCAGAAGGGTCAAGTTCACTGGGCTAGGGCTGAAGCCGCCACTGCACGCAGTTCTGTTATAGAGGAATGTATGCTGCTTTCTCTTCCTTTGAAGTTAGTTCGCGTTGGGGCTGGCCGCCGGAAGCAACAAACGAACAGTATATTTATGCAGTTCAAAGAGTCCAGTCGTCTTGTGGCTTTACTGCTTTCCTGACACCCTCTGATGTCCTTTAAGGCTGTGAAGCGACCGAACCAGATCCCATATACATATACCTAAACAGACTGTTCTTCCTCGCGGCCTCGGGGCGTATACTATAGCTATCTGTGTTACGTTCTCATCTGCCTACATCTTTATCTATGCTTCACACATTCATGCCTGACACCATGACAGGGAAGTGTCTGGTCCCTTTAACGACTGGCGCGGTATCTTTCCATATCAGATATGTCTGAAGGCGTGCATTCACCAAGACTGCAAGAGTTCCTTCTTTCTTTGAAAGAGTTTACGTTGTCGGGATTAGCCTGGTACCGCGGCCCAACCTCTCTTGCTGTGCTTACCCGATCTCCCGGCAGAGGGCGTTACGCTTACGCCATAGTGATATGAGGAACGAACTCCCTCTGCTGGCAGAGTGGTGCTTACCCTGTATGAGTCAAGCTCGGTGGCGCTACGCTAGCCTGGTTCCGCGGTCCCAACTTCGCTCGCTCAGCAAGGGCCCGGTGTTAACCACCATTAACGGCCTTGACCTTCGTGTGTGCAGTTAAAGCGGTGCCAGGCCGCGGCGTTATGTCAGTGAAGACTGTTCTCTAATTATGAAGGTAGACAAACATGTCAGGCGGCAAACGTATTCCCCAACGTATACGTATGGATTATTAGCCATAAATATGCATTGATTAAGTGGATAAACTCACTTGTGTACTACATTTGCGCATCCATGTCATATCAGTTCGTGACAGTCCAGGGAAGCATTGTGTTGGTGGGAATGCTACAACTTTAAAATGCTGCAGAGTTCTCAATATTTAATATAGGTGCATAATATTTTGCATAGTTGAAGTTAAATACACTAGGTTTCTACAACAGTCCCTGTAATCAGTTGACACAGCCCCACAAAAAAAATATTAGCTCTCCCCTCTCTGACATATTTCATTATTGGCGGTGCATGAAATGGGTGGGAATGCCACTTAGAAATGCTGCAGAGTTCTTAATATTTAATATAGATGCATAATATTTTGCACAATTGAAGTTCAATACACTAGGTTTCCACAACATTCCCTGTAATCAGTTGACACAGCCCCACAAGAAAATTATAAGCACTCCCCTCTCTGACATATTTCACTAATGGCGGTGCATGAAATGGGTGGGAATGCCACTTAGAAATGCTGCAGAGTTCTTAATATTTAATATAAATGCATAATATTTTGCACAATTGAAGTTCAATACACTAGGTTTCTACAACATTCCCTGTAATCAGTTGGCACAGCCCCACAATAAAATTATTAGCACTCCCCTCTCTGACATATTTCATTAATGGCGGTGCATGAAATGGGTGGGAATGCCACTTAGAAATGCTGCAGAGTTCTTAATATTTAATATAGATGCATAATATTTTGCACAATTGAAGTTCAATACACTAGGTTTCTAAAACATTCCCTGTAATCAGTTGACACAGCCACACAAGAAAATTATTAGCTCTCCCCTCTCTGACATTTTTCATTAATGGCGGTGCATGAAATGGGTGGGAATGCCACTTAGGAATGCTGCAGAGTTCTTAATATTTATTATAGATGCATAATATTTTGCACAATTGAAGTTCAATACACTAGGTTTCTATAACAGCCCCTGTAATCGGTTGACACAGCCCCACAATAACATTATTGTCACTCCCCTCTCTAAAATATTTCATTAATGGCCTTGCATGAAATGGTTGGGAATACCACTTAGAAATGCTGCAGAATTCTTAATATTTAATATAGGTTGACACAGCCCCACAAGAAAATTATTCATTGGATAGAACGTTTGAGGAAAATAAGTAACACTCCCCTCTTTGACACATTTTCCTTATGGCAGCGTATGACAGGGGCTGAGAATTACCCCTCCCCCAGAGAGACATCCTGGACATTGTTTAGGTGGGCATGAAACAATTTTAAGATGCTGCTGAATTTTTATTATTTAATATAGGTGCATAATATCTTACGCAAATGAAGATCCTTCACAATTTTGTTTATAACACTTTCCTGTCTCACACATTTCAGTAATGCTGGTGCATGAAAATGGTGCGCAATGCCATTTAGAAATGCTCAGATATACACTCAGATTGGTTGACAGAGCCTCCCCAAAAAATAAATAAATCTCTTGACACATTTTTATTTTATTTTTATTTTTAGCAATGCAAATGCCACTTAGACAGCCTGCAAGTACCAGCACATGATATTAGGCACTGTATAATATCAATATTCTATTGACAATTCCCCTCCCCTCCCCAAGAAAATGATACCCCAGCCCTTGCAATTATTTGTACCATCTTTAATATTTAGTTCATGTACTGAACTGTATGTGTTAAATTTATCAATCTATAAACATTTATGCTACATCGTGACAAACTATACTACATTCTAAAAAAAAACTATGCTTACACTAAAATGTATAATCCTATTCTCCTAAGAAATATTTTGGACCAGTTCAGTTTATGCTTGCACACAATTAAGTAGCCTAATTAAAAAACCAATCCATCTATCCATAGGGCTTGAGGAATACCTGCTTGATCATGCAGTAACAATATTTGGTGTTCCATGAGATTGTGCCCAGGGTCCAGTTCATCGCTGATGCAGCACTTTAGTACCAAAGATGATGTGAAAATTGAAGATGTGTAAGTTCTACCGGTACTTATTGATATGGAAAATATTTTTTGGTAAATCATTTAAATATAAATATAAATGAAATGTAATGTATGGAAAGGAAAACAGTGTATTAATTTTATTTATATAATACAGCAAAGTATTCTTGGGCTTGCAAATATTCAATGCCTAATCTATGTAATGAAATATTGAAAATTCTTAATTATAGATTTGATACATATGATATATTAAATTACATATCTCTTCTCAATTGTCTGATACATATTCGCTCAATCCATCATAATTACTTCATATTTGACAGCTACTCCGAAAAAAAGGATAAACGGTTTGAGAGTTGTGAGTGGTCTCCCTTTGAGGCCTCCGAAATGGCCTGCAACTGCTTTGGTCTCAAGTGGTTGTACTCCTTTTCTGATTCTATGTTCAGTTTCACGAGAGCCATTCGCAAATTCACGTACAAAAGATCTAAATTCTGGATTCGCTCGTTCATGTTAACACTGAGTAGAGTAGTGAAAAGGGTATCCTGTATCTCCGCACAGGGGAACCAGTTACGTGGGAGTAGTGCGTCACCTATCGGGCAAGATAGAAATGCCGTGACCTTGACCTACGCGCAATACCTAACACCCGCTCTTACCTGTATGAGTTTGAGCGGCGGTACCAGCTTAGCGCTACGCAAGCTAGCTTTTACTCTCCGCACGGTGGCGCTACGCAATCTAGCTCTGACCGCTGCTGTCGGCCGGGGGCAAATTTCAAGATTCTTGAAAAACGATCCAATCAACTGTAATTTCTTGCACCATCATAATTTTCAAGAATAAAACATACAAATAACGAGCTTTATGTATTTAATACAGCAAAACACATCTTGTACCTTTCGGAAAAGTTATAATTGAGACAGAACTCTTTCTTTTCATCGCCTGATTTCATTTGGTATTAGGCTTAGGCTGGGTCCCAGCACTAATTTGTAGAAATGCGCGACGCATTTCCTCGATCGATTTGCGCAGCGCCGCCCTGGCGAGCGAGTGTGAAAATGCATTGAAGACGTAGGAGACAACAGAGATATAATGGAGCCCTAGCGATGTGAGTCGAAGGCAGAGTGTGTATGAGTGTGAGCGGCGGTACCAGCTTATGTTGGGATCGGGTAGCACACTCTCCCGGGCAGAGGGCGCTCCTCAAGTCGCATCTGCCCCAAGCGTAATCGTCAAACTAGCGGCTAACCTCAATTATTGTGGCGAACGGTTTCCTCGGACTGTTCGATTCCATACTCCCAAGTTTGTTTTTAGATTACCTTATTTGTAAGCTCTGCTACAAGCTCTGCTACCAATAATCAGCCAAGATTATCGCACACAGAACATGTTGGACAGCTCTTGCCGCCATTCTGGTCAGTCATCATCTGCGAGAGTTGGCTAGACTGTTATTGTTACTTGCTCATACAGCAATTATCCACGTACATTGACTTAAAGCAATATACTTACATGCGCCATCTTAGATTTGTACATTTTAGAATCATGACTAAAAGTATCTCAAAATTTAGGATGCATATGTTTCATATCTCTTTGAGTCTGTAAAACAAACACTTCACCATAAAACTGCGCGGTTTATTTATATCGCGCGCGGACGTGATAGCGAGCCGCGGTCGACATCACACACAAAATAGCGAACTGCGAACAGGCGCGCAGGGATATAAAGCCGGCCACCAACTTCTGCTCCGGTGACCAAATTGCTTCTCTCCGGATAGCCTACAGGCTTTCGGGATTTAAATTCAAGACAGGATGTACTTATTTGACATGGAGAAGAGGTTGATAATACAAAAAATTACGGAATATATTGCTTTAAGCCCACTATCCATGCGCGAACCCAGACAGAACTGCGACCGGGCGACCGCCGTGGGTGGGTGGGTGGGGGGGGGGGGGGGCTTGTCAGGTGACTGCCCCATGTGCCTCCTTCTTCAGAGAAAGGGGAGGGGGGGGGGGGCACGTGCCTTTATTTCGCCTAATTCAAGTCAAAGGGGGGAGGGATGGAAAAAAAGGGGTGTCCTATGTGCCCCCCTCTGGATCCGCCTTTGATACGCGAGGAAGTAAACCTCCGCACAAGGGGGATCAGTGTGGTAAATAAGAATATGGTGCACCCTTGGGGGGGGGGGGGACATATGCCCTCTGTGCACTCTCTGTGTACTGTAAAAACAATAGCAGGAAGTCATAACAGTAGTCTAATTACAGTGAATCAATTCATGGATTGTGTTTTATGCCATTTTTATCCACACATAATTAAGCTACCATAGGACCATGTGTGAAACAACTCCCAGATCCAGTACATTGCTCTGGACCCCCAGATGCAGATGATCGGAGCATGATCTTTGCTCGAACATTTCTCTGGAGCTGAGAGAGCAGATAACTGTGCTATAGCTATAGCGCGTCTTGTATCTTTCCAGTCAGTCAGCAGCTAACTGTGCTATAGCTATAGCGCGTCTTGTATCTTTTCAGTCAGTCAGCAGCTAACTGTGCTATAGCTATAGCGCGTCTTATATCTTTCCAGTCAGTCAGCAGCTAACTGTGCTATAGCTAAAGCGCGTCTTGTACCTTTCCAGTCACTCAGCAACTAACTGTGCTATAGCTATAGCGCGTCTTGTATCTTTTCAGTCAGTCAGCAGCTAACTGTGCTATAGCTATAGCGCGTCTTGTATCTTTTCAGTCAGTCAGCAGCTAACTGTGCTATAGCTATAGCGCGTCTTGTATCTTTTCAGTCAGTCAGCAGCTAACTGTGCTATAGCTATAGCGCGTCTTGTATCTTTTCAGTCAGTCAGCAGCTAACTGTGCTATAGCTATAGCGCGTCTTGTCTCTTTGCAGTCAGTCAGCAGTTAACTGTGCTATAGCTATAGCACGTCTTGTATCTTTCCAGTCAGTCAGCAGCTAACTGTGCTATAGCTATAGCGCGTCTTGCATCTTTCCAGTCACTCAGCAACTAACTGTCCTATAGCTATATCGCTTCTTGTACCTTTCCAGTCACTCAGCAGCTAACTGTGCTATAGCTATAGCGCGTCTTGTATCTTTTCAGTCAGTCAGCAGCTAACTGTGCTGTAGCTATAGCGCGTCTTGTATCTTTCCAGTCAGTCAGCAGCTAACTGTGCTATAGCTATTGCACGTCTTGTCTCTTTCCAGTCAGTCAGCAGCTAACTGTGCTATAGCTATAGCGCGTCTTGTATCTTTCCAGTCAGTCAGCAGCTAACTGTGCTATAGCTATTGCACGTCTTGTCTCTTTTCAGTCAGTCAGCAGCTAACTGTGCTATAGCTATAGCGCGTCTTATATCTTTCCAGTCAGTCAGCAGCTAACTGTGCTATAGCTATAGCGCGTCTTGTATGTTTCCAGTCAGTCAGCAGCTAACTGTGCTATAGCTATAGCGCGTCTTGTATCTTTTCAGTCAGTCAGCAGCTAACTGTGCTATAGCTATAGCGCGTCTTGTATCTTTTCAGTCAGTCAGCAGTTAACTGTGCTATAGCTAAAGCGCGTCTTGTATCTTTCCCGTCAGTCAGCAGCTAACTGTGCTATAGCTATAGCGCGTCTTGTATCTTTCCAGTCAGTAAGCAGCTAACTGTGCTATAGCTATAGCGCGTCTTGTCTCTTTCCAGTCAGTCAGCAGCTAACTGTGCTGGAGCTATAGCGCGTCTTGTATCTCTCCAGTCAGTCAGCAGCTAACTGTGCTATAGCTATAGCGCGTCTTGTATCTTTCCAGTCAGTAAGCAGCTAACTGTGCTATAGCTATAGCGCGTCTTGTCTCTTTCCAGTCAGTCAGCAGCTAACTGTGCTATAGCTATAGCGCGTCTTGTATCTCTCCAGTCAGTCAGCAGCTAACTGTGCTATAGCTATAGCGCGTCTTGTATCTTTCCAGTCAGTCAGCAGCTAACTGTGCTATAGCTATAGCGCGTCTTGTATCTTTTCAGTCAGTCAGCAGCTAACTGTGCTATAGCTATCGCGCGTATTGTCTCTTTCCAGTCAGTCAGCAGCTAACTGTGCTATAGCTATAGCGCGTCTTGTATCTTTTCAGTCAGTCAGCAGCTAACTGTGCTATAGCTATAGCGCGTCTTGTATCTTTCCAGTCAGTCAGCAGCTAACTGTGCTATAGCTATAGCGCGTCTTGTATCTTTCCAGTCAGTCAGCAGCTAACTGTGCTATAGCTATAGCGCGTCTTGTATCTTTTCAGTCAGTCAGCAGCTAACTGTGCTATAGCTATAGCGCGTCTTGTATCTCTCCAGTCAGTCAGCAGCTAACTGTGCTATAGCTATAGCGCGTCTTGTATCTTTCCAGTCAGTCAGCAGCTAACTGTGCTATAGCTGTAGCACGTCTTGTCTCTTTCCAGTCAGTCAGCAGCTAACTGTGCCATAGCTATAGCGCGTCTTGTCTCTTTTCAGTCAGTCAGCAGCTAACTGTGCTATAGCTATAGCGCATCTTGTATCTCTCCAGTCAGTCAGCAGCTAACTGTGCTATAGCTATAGCGCGTCTTGTATCTTTCGAGTCAGTAAGCAGCTAACTGTGCTATAGCTATAGCGCGTCTTGTATCTTTCCAGTCATACAGCAGCTAACTGTGCTATAGCTATAGCGCGTCTTGTATCTTTTCAGTCAGTCAGCAGCTAACTGTGCTATAGCTATAGCGCGTATTGTCTCTTTCCAGTCAGTCAGCAGCTAACTGTGCTATAGCTATAGCGCGTCTTGTATCTTTCCAGTCAGTAAGCAGCTAACTGTGCTATAGCTATAGCGCGTCTTGTCTCTTTCCAGTCAGTCAGCAGCTAACTGTGCTGGAGCTATAGGGCGTCTTGTCTCTTTCCAGTCAGTCAGCAGCTAACTGTGCTATAGCTATAGCGCGTATTGTCTCTTTCCAGTCAGTCAGCAGCTAACTGTGCTATAGCTATAGCGCGTCTTGTATCTTTTCAGTCAGTCAGCAGCTAACTGTGCTATAGCTATAGCGCGTATTGTCTCTTTCCAGTCAGTCAGCAGCTAACTGTGCTATAGCTATAGCGCGTCTTGTATCTTTCCAGTCAGTCAGCAGCTAACTGTGCTATAGCTATAGCGCGTCTTGTCTCTTTCCAGTCAGTCAGCAGCTAACTGTGCTATAGCTATAGCGCGTCTTGTATCTTTCCAGTCAGTCAGCAGCTAACTGTGCTATAGCTATAGCGCGTCTTGTATGTTTCCAGTCATACAGCAGCTAACTGTGCTATAGCTAAAGCGCGTCTTATATCTTTCCAGTCAGTCAGCAGCTAACTGTGCTATAGCTATAGCGCGTCTTGTCTCTTTCCAGTCAGTCAGCAGCTAACTGTGCCATAGCTATAGCGCGTCTTGTATCTTTTCAGTCAGTCAGCAGCTAACTGTGCTATAGATATAGCGCGTCTTGTATCTTTCCAGTCAGTCGGCGGCTAACTGTGCTATAGCGATAGCGCGTCTTGTCTCTTTCCAGTCAGTCAGCAGTTAACTGTGCTATAGCTATAGCGCGTCTTGTCTCTTTCCAGTCAGTCAGCAGTTAACTGTGCTATAGCTATAGCGCGTCTTGTCTCTTTCCAGTCAGTCAGCAGCTAACTGTGCTATAGCTATAGCGCGTCTTGTATCTTTCCAGTCAGTCAGCAGCTAACTGTGCTATAGATATAGCGCGTCTTGTATCTTTCCAGTCAGTCAGCAGCTAACTGTGCCATAGCTATAGCGCGTCTTGTATCTCTCCAGTCAGTCAGCAGCTAACTGTGCTATAGCTATAGCGCGTCTTGTATGTTTCCAGTCATACAGCAGCTAACTGTGCTATAGCTATAGCGCGTCTTGTATCTTTCCAGTCAGTCAGCAGCAAACTGTGCTCTAGCTATAGCGCGTCTTGTCTCTTTCCAGTCAGTAAGCAGCTAACTGTGCTATAGCTATAGCGCGTCTTGTATCTTTCCGGTCAGTCAGCAGCTAACTGTGCTATAGCTATAGCTATAGCACGTCTTGTCTCTTTCCAGTCAGTCAGCAGCTAACTGTGCCATAGCTATAGCGCGTCTTGTATCTTTCCAGTCAGTCAGCAGCTATCTGTGCTATAGCTATAGCGCGTCTTGTATCTTTCCGGTCAGTCAGCAGCTAACTGTGCTCTAGCTATAGCGCGTCTTGTCTCTTTCCAGTCAGTCAGCAGCTAACTGTGCTATAGCTATAGCGCGTCTTGTATCTCTCCAGTCAGTCAGCAGCTAACTGTGCTATAGCTATAGCGCGTATTGTCTCTTTCCAGTCAGTCAGCAGCTAACTGTGCTATAGCTATAGCGCGTCTTGTATCTTTTCAGTCAGTCAGCAGCTAACTGTGCTATAGCTATAGGGCGTCTTGTCTCTTTCCAGTCAGTCAGCAGCTAACTGTGCCATAGCTATAGCGCGTCTTGTATCTTTTCAGTCAGTCAGCAGCTAACTGTGCTATAGCTATAGCGCGTCTTGTCTCTTTCCAGTCAGTCAGCAGCTAACTGTGCCATAGCTATAGCGCGTCTTGTATCTTTTCAGTCAGTCAGCAGCTAACTGTGCTATAGCTATAGGGCGTCTTGTCTCTTTCCAGTCAGTCAGCAGCTAACTGTGCTATAGCTATAGCGCGTCTTGTATCTTTCCAGTCAGTCAGCAGCTAACTGTGCCATAGCTATAGCGCGTCTTGTATCTCTCCAGTCAGTCAGCAGCTAACTGTGCTATAGCTATAGCGCGTCTTGTATCTTTCCGGTCAGTCAGCAGCTAACTGTGCTATAGCTATAGCACGTCTTGTCTCTTTCCAGTCAGTCAGCAGCTAACTGTGCTATAGCTATAGCGCGTCTTGTATCTTTCCAGTCAGTAAGCAGGTAACTGTGCTATAGCTATAGCGCGTCTTGTCTCTTTCCAGTCAGTCAGCAGCTAACTGTGCTATAGCTATAGCGCGTCTTGTATCTTTCCAGTCAGTCAGCAGCTAACTGTGCTATAGCTATAGCGCGTCTTGTCTCTTTCCAGTCAGTCAGCAGCTAACTGTGCTATAGCTATAGCGCGTCTTGTCTCTTTCCAGTCAGTCAGCAGCTAACTGTGCTATAGCTATAGCGCGTCTTGTATCTTTCGAGTCAGTAAGCAGCTAACTGTGCTATAGCTATAGCACGTCTTGTCTCTTTCCAGTCAGTCAGCAGCTAACTGTGCTATAGCCATAGGGCGTCTTGTATCTTTCCAGTCAGTCAGCAGCTAACTGTGCTATAGCTATAGGGCGTCTTGTATCTTTCCAGTCAGTCAGCAGCTAACTGTGCGATAGCTATAGCGCGTCTTGTCTCTTTCCAGTCAGTAAGCAGCTACCTGTGCTATAGCTATAGCGCGTCTTGTATCTTTCCAGTCAGTCAGCAGCTAACTGTGCTATAGCTATAGCACGTCTTGTCTCCTTCCAGTCAGTCAGCAGCTAACTGTGCTATAGCTATTGCGCGTCTTGTATCTTTCCAGTCAGTCAGCAGCTAACTGTGCTATAGCTATAGCGCGTCTTGTATCTTTCCAGTCAGTCGGCGGCTAACTGTGCTATAGCTATAGCGCGTCTTGTATCTTTCCAGTCAATAAGCAGCTAACTGTGCTATAGCTATAGCACGTCTTGTCTCTTGCCAGTCGGTCAGCAGTTAACTGTGCTGTAGATATAGCGCGTCTTGTATCTTTCCAGTCAGTAAGCAGCTAACTGTGCTATAGCTATTGCGCGTCTTGTATCTTTTCAGTCAGTCAGCAGCTAACTGTGCTATAGCTATAGCGCGTCTTGTCTCTTTCCAGTCAGTCAGCAGCTAACTGTGCTATAGCTATAGCGCGTCTTGTCTCTTTCCAGTCAGTCAGCAGCTAACTGTGCTATAGCTATAGCGCGTCTTGTATCTTTTCAGTCAGTCAGCAGCTAACTGTGCTATAGCTATAGCGCGTCTTGTCTCTTTCCAGTCAGTCAGCAGCTAACTGTGCTATAGCTATAGCGCGTCTTGTTCCTTTTTAGTCAGTCAGCGGCTAACTGTGCTATAGCTATAGCGCGTCTTGTATCTTTCCAGTCAGTAAGCAGCTACCTGTGCTATAGCTATAGCGCGTCTTGTATCTTTCCAGTCAGTCAGCAGCTAACTGTGCTATAGCTATAGCGCGTCTTGTCTCTTTCCAGTCAGTCAGCAGCTAACTGTGCTATAGCTATAGCGCGTCTTGTATCTTTCCAGTCAGTAAGCAGCTAACTGTGCTATAGCTATAGCGCGTCTTGTATCTTTCCAGTCAGTCAGCAGCTAACTGTGCTATAGCTATAGCGCGTCTTGTATCTTTTTAGTCAGTCAGCAGTTAACTGTGCTATAGCTATAGCACGTCTTGTCTCTTTCCAGTCAGTCAGCAGTTAACTGTGCTATAGCTATTGCGCGTCTTGTATCTTTCCGGTCAGTCAGCAGCTAACTGTGCTATAGCTATAGCGCGTCTTGTATCTTTCCGGTCGGTCAGCAGCTAACTGTGCTATAGCTGTAGCACGTCTTGTATCTTTCCGGTCGGTCAGCAGCTAACTGTGCTATAGCTGTAGCACGTCTTGTATCTTTGCAGTCAGTCAGCAGCTAACTGTGCTATAGCTATAGCGCGTCTTGTATCTTTTCAGTCAGTCAGCAGCTAACTGTGCTATAGCTATAGCGCGTCTTGTATTTTTCCGGTCAGTCAGCAGCTAACTGTGCTATAGCTGTAGCACGTCTTGTATCTTTGCAGTCAGTCAGCAGCTAACTGTGCTATAGCTATAGCGCGTCTTGTATCTTTCCGGTCAGTCAGCAGCTAACTGTGCTATAGCTGTAGCACGTCTTGTATCTGTCCAGTCAGTCAGCAGCTGTGCTATAGCTATAGCGCGTCTTGTGTCTTTCCAGTCAGTAAGCAGCTAACTGTGCTATAGCTATAGCGCGTCTTGTCTCTTTCCAGTCAGTCAGCACATCAGTTTTTGGGCCGAGGCGCCTGCATTGTGGGCATAACTCATTCCAGGTCATCCCCTCAATTTAAGAAAATAGTTTTCACTTCATTTAACATCATCCCCTCATTAATCATTCAATTGGGTGGCGGTGGGAATGGGACGGCGGGGGGGGGGGACGTACGTGGGTGTATACCCAAGCTGATCGAATTTTAGCTTGGCGTAACTGTATCCGGAGACAGATTTGTAAGCGGTTGATGTCTGGTTGAGGAGTGAAGTGGGGAGGGGAGGGAGGTGTGTGGGTGTGTGTGGGTGGGGGGGGGGGGGGGGCTAGGGATTTACCGAGCCACCTCTGAACCTATTTATAGCCTCAATTAATGTAGTTCTGTGAATGATGCTCCAGGGGTGAGCTTAACGCCGACTGCCCCATAATCCGATGTGAGTTTCTGATATAAGGGAAATAGGTTTTTGTTTTACTCTTTTCATCCCAAGCAAAGTAAGCTATTACATTCAAGCAGCTGTACTGCTGTGGAGATATCGGCGACAAGCGGTAATTGTAAGGCTTAAGAATGCGGCAAGCTCCGCGCCCCGACGTAACAAAACCCTGGGCAACAGCGTAAAGCGTGTGTGACGTCACAACGCACGGATCCAGCAAGATTTTGAGCTCTCGCGCAATGGTGGAGAAAGATGTTGGACATTGGGCGGGATGTGGGGTGTGGGGTGTGGGGTTTGTGGGGATACTGGGATTTGGGAGCGATTGATGCGTTAGTGTCGTAACCTAGACGACTCCACAACTTGCTACCGGGGGTGGAGGAGTGAAAAAACAATCTAATGACTAACGCCGAGTTGACGCCGCGAGGGTTTGAGGAGCGGGTGATGGCTGTTTGGGGGCGGGGGGGGGGGGGGGAGGGGGGCACCAAGATCCATCACCAGGGGGTGGTTGGCCTTTTATCTGGGGTACGGGTGGCAACCTCCATCCACATCCAGACATTATGGGGGTGGGGAGGTGGGGGTGGGAGGGGGGGGGGAGGGGGCTTGAATTCCTCGATAACAGTGGTCGATGCAATGGTAAATTAATTGGCAATGACGATAATAGACAAATTATAATCACAAGTTATACATGTGACTTATTGTTATCAATCCATTATTTAACTAAATAAGTATGTTGACCAAGAGTCGCGTAGCTTTGCATAGTATGCAACGAAGAGCTATTTGAAATATTTAGTAGATATGGGCTGCCCTACTTGGAATAAACATGCGTGCTT
Source organism: Arenicola marina (assembly GCA_964019135.1). NCBI lineage: Eukaryota > Metazoa > Annelida > Polychaeta > Arenicolidae > Arenicola > Arenicola marina. Next base: position 29,413,299 of record OZ025262.1, read on the forward strand.
GGTACATAATTTAATCTTAAGAGACCCATTTGGTTACGGTGTCAACCATTTTCTCGATAAATTCTCTTCACCCTCCTTCAAAATTTAACTTGACAAACCGCAGTTTGTCAGTTTGTTTCCTGGCAATAAAACAGAACACAGTGTATGGAATCAGAAAGGGCGAATTTATTTGCCAAGTGAGAAAGACACTACATGACACACAAATTTAAAAGTGGCCGAACACGTCGCCACTTTGTGGGGGAAGACTTTGCCAGTAATTGGCGGAACGCATTGCCAATAAACGTGACATGAGGCCACGTGACCCTATTATGGGTTGGCGTAACCAATTGCCATGTACATAGGTGAGATACTTCATAATGTACGTAGGCGGAACATATCGCCTTGTATGAAGGCGAAAGACATCGTCCTGTACAAAAGGCGGAACACATCGCCATGTACGTAGGCGGCACACATCGGCATGTACGTATGATAAATACATTATCCAAATTTATATTGACTGATCACCTTATAATTGGTAAAAGTTTCATAGGCTGACAATACGTGGTAAATTTGGCACGTTTAAGTAAAAGCGAAGTTGAAAATGAATATAGACCGCTCATAATTAATGTAATGGCCTAAAATTGACATATCATTTTCAGTCAGCTTGAGTTACCATGTACTAAAATTTCAACTGAGCTGATTGCTATTATCGTTTAGCCGGGCAAGGTGATGGGGCATCCGCCATGCTCACAAATATATCAATTATATTCATAAATTTAAATACCTTTGTACATATATATCATTAGGATTTATTCCGAATCGCAATCTCTCAGTTGATTAAATCAAAAAGAATTGGCGAAAAAATATATTAAAATGAACAAATTTCAAGATTTATACTAGGTCTGGAGATTCATTAATATTGATTAAAACTTCGTATGGTCGCTTTCATGCGAGCCGCTGGAATTCTCATTTCTAATGTAGCTTTCTATTTAATTAAAAGCTGGGGTATCGAAAGTATGATAACATTTACAAATGATGTTCAGAAAAACGAGGAACAGTGGTCATCCCTATCCTTACATATTCAGTTAGCTGGTAATCAAATAATCCTCAGTCAGTTTTTTACGAAAGTTCATAAATAGAAGAGTTGTATGGTACAAATCATGCTATACTTATCAATTTCATAATTCCTTGCGTAGTGATAAAAACTGAAATTCAATCAAAACGTATTATAACGGAGGCGGTGGGCAGGAGGAGGTAACCTCGTCGGCATCCTTTGTCCGAATGACCGACTGGGTAGGACTTCTTGCCGCCAGTCAGCAGCCGGTCTCTCATTGGTTGACTTCAATAAACAACGGGTTGCTAGAAGCTTCAACGTGGAAGAGTCCATTCTTGTTTTTGTACTGGAGGGGGGTTTTGTTTCCTTACGGGCTCAATATCATCTCGCGAATACGTAATATTAATTCTGAATGTTAGAATTGTTTTTTTTACACATTTCACAGAACCGGAACTGGAACTGGAACTTTGTTTCAAATTGGTGGATGTTGCCGATATGTTTAGCGTGATAGCGTGATGGGGTGGCAAGAAATACTGCCTGTCTTCTACGCATGGGTGACTTTTAATGGTACCGCCAGTAGAGGGCAGCACGGTACTATATAGAATTCGGCAATGGAAGGAATAGCAGCAACGGTACAACCGATAGAGCGTTGAGGGCCTCCTCGATAGCTCAGTGGGTTAGAGTGATGGCATTCAGCGCTGTGGCCACCTGAGAGCCTAATGGCACATTGATCGGTGGTTCGCGCCCCGCCGTGGTTATGTCTGTGTGGTCGCATGATAAATATTCGATGTCCTTCTTCTTAAAGAGTACGGAGTTACCCTTTCCCATTGACGCGATATGACCAAACGTGGTTAAAGCCTCCTGAATATACAACCAACCAACCAACCGATAGAACGTTGACATGTGTTAGTTGCCTTTTTATGTGTACATCTGACATTATCTGGTGATATGTTATAATATGTAGGCAAAAACCTTGAATTACGTAATTCGGGTGAACCGCATTAATTCACTTCCGCTATATGTTAATGGTGGCATACGGTGTACCAAACTTCCCTGGCAACCCAATTTGCTCAGTAATTGAATCAGTGAGGTGGGATCAGTTTTTGCATAATCGTGAAACATGTGTTCAGCTAAATTTGAACTTGTTATCGTTGTAACCTTGTTATCGTTATGACCTTGTTATCGTTAAGACCTTGTTATCGTTATGATCTCGGAGTTATAAGTCGCAATGCAAACTGTGATACCTATCTACAGCTCAAATGCGTCATCATTCAGCAACTAGGGCACTTGGGTGCAGACATGTGTGCGGTATAATAATCAGGTAATTGTTATTTACCATGAAGCTGGGAGCATATGATGCGCTGCATAATATCTATCAGCCTATATTCAAGGAAGTTGAGCAGTTGTTGTCTTGCGAAGTAGTATTTGCATATCCACCAGTATCTATTTATAGTGGCAGGGCATCAGTGCTTATCTAAAGTGGCAGAAGATAACAGAAACGGCCTGAAATGGAACTCGACACAGGAATGGATGATGTAACCAATCACTTAAAGGCTCGGGATTGGACAATTTGCAGATGACGTCATCACTTAGAGCACAAGATTTGCGGCTAGTGACATATGCCGTCTAGATGCAGCTAAGTACTAAGCGTTATGTGTGGGAGGTGTTAGCCAGGGGATGTGGAACCAATGGTCTCTATTTTTATATTCTAGGAGTGATAGCGATACAACATTAAAACAGTCGGTACACACAAATGGCGAATGCCATTTCTTCGACCTAAAAGCCTCAGTTTTTGTGGATTTTTTAAATCTTTAATGCCGGGCGTTCATGTGTGGCCAGCGACGATTCATATTTCTTGAATGTCCTATTTGTCAAATCCGGTCATATAGAAATCTTCTCTTCTATGCAACCTCCAATTTTGCCTCAGGCATTAACCAGGTTGAGCGGAGCCAATTTATAACATGGCCAAATCGTGCTCCTTTTACGGTGGATGAGGCCATGGGCTGGCTGGACCCAGCGTCGGGGCCAACTGCCGAGTGTGGTGGCTGGCTGGTATGGCTGGGGTATTGCCTATCGGGGCAGAGAGGTTCGGTCTGTTACCACGTGTGTGTCACAGCCCGGCCATGTACGTGTAAGAGCGGAATATCAATTGGGGTACAAGGGCAATTTAATGTCCTGAGGTCCGCCGGGGCAGCGGCATCATATTGGATGCCATATATATTGGACGGCTGCTGTGGGGGCGAGGGTGCTACGGACACGAATGACGTCAGGTGTGACCGACTGAAGGTCAAGGTCAAAGGTCCACGTGTTCCGCTATTATTGACTTTTGGGAAGCTAGCATCATCAGCAGTATCGGTTTTAAGTACGACGTATTAACATCTGTGGATCATGGCGCGACCATGGGAAGGGTCAAGGTAGAGAGGAGCCATGTCTCCGGTATTAACCCCCTACTCTGTAGGTCATATCACCACAATGGGAAGGGTCAAGGTAGAGAGGAGCCATGTCTCCGGGAGTAACCCCCTACTCTGTAGGGCATATCACCACAATGGGAAGGGTCAAGGTAGAGAGGAGCCATGTCTCCGGTATTAACCCCCTACTCTGTAGGTCATATCACCACAATGGGAAGGGTCAAGGTAGAGAGAAGCCATGTCTCCGGGAGTAACCCCCTACTCTGTAGTTCATATCACCACAATGGGAAGGGTCAAGGTAGAGAGGAGCCATGTCTCCGGGAGTAACCCCCTACTCGGTAGGTCATATCACCACAATGGGAAGGGTCAAGGTAGAGAGGAGCCATGTCTCCGGTATTAACCCCCTACTCTGTAGGTCATATCACCACAATGGGAAGGGTCAAGGTAGAGAGGAGCCACGTCTCCGGGAGTAACCCCCTACTCTGTAGGTCATATCACCACAATGGGAAGGGTCAAGGTAGAGAGGAGCCATGTCTCCGGGAGTAACCCCCTACTCTGTAGGTCATATCACCACAATGGAACGGTCAAGGTAGAGAGGAGCCATGTCTCCGGGAGTAACCTCCTACTCTGTAGGTCATATCACCACAATGGGAAGGGTCAAGGTAGAGAGGAGCCATGTCTCCGGTATTAACCCCCTACTCTGTAGGTCATATCACCACAATGGGAAGGGTCACGGTAGAGAGGAACCATGTATCCGGGAGTAACCCCCTACTCTGTAGGTCATATCACCACAATGGAACGGTCAAGGTAGAGAGGAGCCATGTCTCCGGAAGTAACCCCCTACTCTGTAGGTCATATCACCACAACGGGAAGGGTCAAGGTAGAGAGGAGCCAGGTCTCCGGGAGTAACCCCCTACTCGGTAGGTCATATCACCACAATGGAACGGTCAAGGTAGAGAGGAACCATGTCTCCGGGAGTAACTTCCTACTCTGTAGGTCATATCACCACAATGGGAAGGGTCAAGGTAGAGAGGAACCATGTCTCCGGGAGAAACCCCCTACTCTGTAGATCATATCATCACAATGGGAAGGGTCAAGGTAGAGAGGAACCATGTCTCCGGGAGTAAACCCCTACTCTGTAGGTCATATCACCACAATGGGAAGGGTCAAGGTAGAGAGGAACCATGTCTCCGGTATTAACCCCCTACTCTGTAGATCATATCTTCACAATGGGAAGGGTCAAGGTAGAGAGGAATCATGTCTCCGGGAGTAACCCCCTACTCTGTAAGTCATATCACCACAATGGGAACGGTCAAGGTAGAGAGGAGCCATGTCTCCGGGAGTAACCCCCTGCTCTGTAGGTCATATCACCACAATGGGAAGGGTCAAGGTAGAGAGGAGCCACGTCTCCGGGAGTAACCCCCTACTCTGTAGGTCATATCGCGACAATGGGAAGCCGTCGTCAAGGTAGAGAGGAGCCATGTCTCCGGGAGTAACCCCCTACTCTGTAGGTCATATCGCGACAATGGGAAGCCGTCGTCAAGGTAGAGAGGAGCCATGTCTCCGGGAGTAACCCCCTACTCTGTAGGTCATATCACCACAATGGAACGGTCAAGGTAGAGAGGAGCCATGTCTCCGGGAGTAACCCCCTACTCTGTAGGTCATATCGCGACAATGGAACGGTCAAGGTAGAGAGGAGCCATGTCTCCGGGAGTAACCCCCTACTCTGTAGGTCATAGCGCGACAATGGAAAGATCAAGGTAGAGAGGAACCATGTCTCCGGGAGTAAACCCCTACTCTGTAGGCCATATCGCGACAATGGGAAGGGTCAAGGTAGAGAGGAGCCATGTCTCCGGGAGTAACCCCCTACTCTGTAGGTCAAAGCGCGACAATGGGAAGCCGTCGTCAAGGTAGAGAGGAGCCATGTCTCCGGGAGTAACCCCCTACTCTGTAGGTCATATCGCGACAATGGGAAGGGTCAAGGTAGAGAGGAGCCACGTCTCCGGGAGTAACCCCCTACTCTGTAGGTCATATCGCGACAATGGGAAGGGTCAAGGTAGAGAGGAGCCATGTCTCCGGGAGTAACCCCCTACTCTGTAGGTCATATCGCGACAATGGAACGGTCAAGGTAGAGAGGAGCCATGTCTCCGGGAGTAACCCCCTACTCTGTAGACCATATCGCGACAATGGGAAGCCGGGGTCAAGGTAGAGAGGAGCCATGTCTCCGGGAGTAACCCCCTACTCTGTAGGTCATATCGCGACAATGGGAAGGGTCAAGGTAAATGGGAACGATATCTCCAGATATAATCCCCTACTTTTTGCGAACAAGGTCATGGCACAGATGTGATTCAAACCAAACGCCAGCCGCTTGGGCTGGCCTAGCAGGGCACATCATCATCATCATCATCATCATCATCATCCTCATCATCATCAACATGATGGCGTTCCAGACGTCATGCTATTGGGTGACGCAACGGAATGATATGACTATAAGTGAAATGCATTACCCCGTACGCATGCCCTGGTTCATAAGCAATTCAGTTATGCCAGATTAACTTCCGGTTCCGAAGAAGTAAATTCTGAAGCACATATGGCCTGTTAGAAGGCGACTTCGTACGCGGTAGCACTGTCTGAATATGTTTAATCGGTGATAATGCTTGGACCCGTTTGCACTCGGGGTTCATGTCATACTGGATGCTGTTACAAACTTTCGTCCCCAGATTATAGTCACGTGCTGCATCTAAAGGTCAGTCACACAACCGGTCAATGCCACTCATCAGCCCCCTCCCCCGCCCCCCCCACCCCCCCAAGTAATTTCTGCAACGGAAGCGCACATATTGGAGCCTTGCCCAGGCCCTGACAGAGGGCGTTTCGCTGCCATTATAATCCCTGTACTCATCGTAACAGTTAGCCATCCAAGTTGTGCATCCCATGCGATAGTTTTGGGCACCAGGTGCATCCGTTTTATTGGCCTCACCGTGCGACCAATATCGCGTCAATGCTGACCCCTCTTATTTTTGCAAATTCTGTAAAAAGGGGTGACGAGGGACTAACAGTTGTGGACGTATGATAACGATCCGTATCAATGTTAAAAATCATGCTGCAAAAAATAACAGTAAATCTGACAATCTTCTGGTGCAGACGCCATGAGGATGATCTGCCTTTTATCATTGACAAGGGGAGGGGTGCATGCGCAAAATGTATTTCGTCAGGAACACTTGTACAGTGTATCTTTCAAATTCCCAAGGGGGGGGGGGGGGCGTTGCAATATCTCTAAGCCTGCCCCCCCCCCATTGGATCCGCTCATATGAGGAATATGTTGCCTCATTGGGCTTTAGTAATGTAGCAGTTCTCTTTATTTTTTAAACATTTAAGGAATCAATTTTATTGGAATAGGAGGTGTAGAATTTGTTATCGAAAAGTTTTTAGGAGATATGTATACTGATCCGCAGGTCCAGGGGGGGGGGCAGCCCCCCCACCCTTTTTGACGGGGGGGGGCAGCCCCCCACCCTTTTTGACGAAGAATGCCGTTTTTCAATGCAAAATTTTGACCATCTGAGGCATGCCCCCCCCCCTTTTTTTGAGGAAGAACGCCATCTAAGGCGTCGTAGACGAGAATGGGTCACGCTCTGCTGATGCCCCGGTCGCAGGTTTCAATGCCCCCCCCCCACCCACCCTCCCTCGGTCGTCAAGTTGGTGGTTCCTCCGGTCGCAATTTTGTTCAAAACTCCCCCACCAGTAGCGATTTTGTTCAGAGCCCCACCACCGGTCGCAAGTTTCAATGGACCCCCCGCCCTTTCCAAATTTCTGGATCCGCCCCTGGGGGAAGCATCCAGTTCTCCCCGTGCCCCAGTAGGTATCAAGTCGAGGTTTAGACAGGTACGTAGACATCCATAGAGACCCCTTTTAACCCTGTGTCACGTTCCATTCCTACATCCTTGCCCTTCTCCAGGGAGATTCTTGGCCAGGTATGTGCAACTTACAAATGTCGGCCTACACCAGCGCCACCCTCTAGTAGAGGGTGGTGCTGGTAGAGATGGGTAGAGGGCCTCTACCCACCTCTATCCAGTTTCACCGCCAGGAGGAGCCAGATCCTCACTGTGTTGGGTATCTGGGTCACGCTCTGCGGATGCTTCGGTAACGTGTGTGAGTGTGTAAACCGGTGCGCATGCGCACTCATCAACACGTAACGACGCCTGGCAGGTTAAGGGCCAAGGGCCAAGGGTCGGTGGAGGCGGGGGGGGGGGGGGGGAGGGTGTGTGTGGTTAAACCGGAAACTGAGAAGGGGGGCAGCAACGCCCTCTGGGGGTTGGAGACGGCGCCAATTAGCGCCAATTCTCACTGAACACGCGGTGAGTTCCTGAATGGGGACCCGTGCTGTATATATTGACCCAAATGTATCGGTAACTGTGTACGTATTTCTTCCCGCATTTTTATGAATATATGTTTAAACTAGTGATGAACCATGTCACACAAAAAACAAGACCATCATCAGCCGTAGGCTGAATGGGACTGACAGAAGTAACTTGCACCCACGTCGTACGTACAGCTCCTCTCTCTCTCTCTTCACCTGATTTTTATTGAATTTTCCAATTTGGCCAGACTCTCTATACTTTAACTTTGGGCTTAGTTCCGTTGCCATAGAAACGTCAACGTGACGTCACATGACGTCACTGACGCTTACAAAAATGAACAATTTAGCTTCAATTTTTTTCACTTTACCTTTTCACTGCTTATGTACCTAGTGATTTCAGCTAGTGCCTATATGTAGTTGAAACTTAGACGATCTCGCGATTAAGTCGGGTAACGTAAATTTGGACGTCATATTTTACGCACACGCTTCAGTACCACCAAAAAAGTTACGCATACCACCAGTTGTCTCTTGGTAACAACCGGAAGTCGCTATGACGTATAATAGGCGAGTAATGGCATTTACCAAATTATGACGTCATCACGTCATGCTGACCTCATGGCATGACGCACGACCACGTCCAAATGCCAAAACACAAACCTTTGTACTATCAATCAAAAACGTTGACTAAAACGGCGGTAGGACTGTCAGCTCTTCTGATATGGCTTGACTTAATTACCGAAAATTGCTATTCTTCATCATTGCGGATAAATGAAAAAAAACAGACGAAGATAGGACTCTGCAGCCAAGATAAAAATAATAATAATGATTAGCTGCCAATAGTGATCTGGATACGTATGTTCCCTACCACCATCCGCAAAGATCTAAGCTCTAGCTTGTTTTTCCGAGTGTTGACGATTTTTTTAAGTTAGACTCAATTTGTATACTTTATCATTGAGCAAATCTTCGGTTGCCATAGAAACGAAACTGAGACGCGCGTTTGCCGTGGGTATACCGTAAACCTCTTGCACTCGTCCATATCTCGCACCTTCGTAAAGCAAACTGAGATCGCTCAAACGGAAGTACGTCATATTGAAGGAAGTTTGATTATCTCCATAGGGTCCTATGTTAAACGCGTTCGACTATATACCAAAAAGTTACAGGGCTATGTCGCCGTGTTTATAGTTAATGGTCCATCCTACTGCTATCCTACTACAACTGCAAGCATAGAGCGATGGCCTCAATAGGACGCTCGTGGGAGCCCCTGCAAACCCCAAAAATCCCAATCTTTCACAATGGGGAAAATTTCAAAAAAATCCTATGACGTCAGTTCTTGTTTAAATTTTATCTAGTAAGGACCATGGTTACTGAGTGCCATGTTTAACCAAGGAAAATATCCCGAAACTGTTTGATGCAGGCACCGATGAAATAAGGGGCAAACAAATTTCCCCAGCCTGAGAGATTGAGGGCTTTAACATTGGAGGTCCCATAGGGAATTGCCGTCACCCCTGGAACCGGAAGTAAGATAGGCAGATACTATTTTTATGATGCAGGGGAACATCGGAGCCCATTTCCTACAAAATAACGCCACTCTCGATTTTTTATAATTTTTTGACGATTTTTGACGATTTTTTCAATGTACCGAAAGTGGCGTCATCGTGACGTCATATGACGGATCTGAAAAATCTCAGATTTCGCAGAGATTATTGCCATTCATATTTCTATGAGAGCCCGGAACACCAAAGCGATACCTTCAACCTAAATAGGTCAAACCGAAGAAAAACGGTTCAAGGTCATCTTTTGCGTTTTTCAGAAAACATAAGACGTCATGTGGCTCGAAAATGAGTACAACGCATCAAAAAGTGATCAATGGCTGAAAGATGCGGTCTATACGGTAGCACATTCTGCAATTAACCATATTTCTCTAGGTCAAATATTAACGAAGATAAACGCGTTCTTACGCCGAGATATTTCATCTATCTATCACTTGGTTAAGTATGACATCCGTAACTGTTACCGTGCGCCCTGTATCCAACTGACAAACATATTAACAAACAAATAAATAAATTTACAAACCGAACTTAGCAGTATACTGACAGAAGTCTTTAGACTTCTGTCAGTAATAAAAGAGAAAGAAAATATCACAGTGGGAAATGAACTTGTATGTTCCAGACATGTTTTTCATTTCAATGGGGAAATGTTTCCAATGGTAAAACACATTTAAAACACACTTTTGCGTGAACATTATCATTATCACAATCATCAATGTTTATAGGCAAAGGTAACTAGCTTTATGGTTGTCACCCAGTGACCATATCTCTCTGTTCAGGGTTATGTAATGGCCCAACATTATTTGTGGTTCTTTATGGCTTTAGACAGAGGCAAAACGAGAAAAATTGTTTTATAGTTCCATATAAAAAAAATAGTTTGGGTCATGATGATATAATATTTTCACAGTAAACACTAACCATACGACGTAAATAAAGTGCCACACATAGCTATTTTAATTCGTGTGAATGGGATTAATTTTGTTTAATTGAATTGATAATATATCTCATCATTGAAAAAATACAAAATCTGCCAAAAATAAGAGCATTAGGATAAAGATACTTCTTTGGATTTGGCTGTTGTACCTCATTGTGGGAAAGAGCGACTATCTTGTGTACTACATATATATATATATATATGACCTTATATATGCAAATGTATAGGTTTGCAGCAAACGTTCCTGACAATCTACTCATAGGCAGTAGGCGTGCTGTGGCAACGAGGCCAGGTGGTTGGAATGGGTCGGATGGTTGGTCGCAAAAATAGAACAGGGAATACGCATTGGTAACCACCATTATAGGGTAACGTATGAGGGTCAGGAAAAGCGTAACCCGACTGCTGTGGGTACGGTTAACTGAAACCCGACCAGTGCGTCCAAACCCACGAAAGTGCGCAGCACTGGCGCGTATCAAATTGGTGACTTCCGTTTCCGTTATGCCATACATTCGATAAAGGACCTCCCGGTTTGTCGTGTAATTTCCGCATTTTGTTATTGACATATACGCCTCGCATACCATCGCAATGGGAACAGGACTCCGCGGTGGCCGAACTGTCAGTGCACACAGGTGAGGCTGCAACTTTCTAGTCCGGTATAACTGTGCAGGTGACACAGTCAGATCCTTCTGCTCCAGTGTGGCAGGCGAAGCTAGACCCTTTGAGGCTGCCACGGACGCTTGTGCCCCCTCCCCGCTACCGCCCCCCCTACTGTCCCCCCTCTCCCCCTGTAAAGAACCGTGTGTCACCCAAGCCGTTACTCGGTCCCTCCCGCCGTAAGTACCACTATTATGAACAATGCTGCTACCGTAAAAAGTAGAACTCAAAGGTGTGTCTTCTCTGGTCTCAGGTACCCCCCCCCCCCCCGCCCCCGCCCCACCAGCACCCCTATTTTGCCCTGCTAGGCTTACGCGTGTTACGCCGCGGGCTTTCAGTCCTCCCCTCCCCCCTCTCCCCCTTTCCCTTCGTCCCTCCTTCCCTCCCCCCCCTTCTCCCTCACCCCCCCCCACCTCCTCTCCATCTCCCTCCGCCTCTCTCACTTCACCATAACCCGGGCCACGGCAATATAGCACAGCCTATAGCGGGGCGCCCGGCGACACCCGATCGTAAGAACGAAGCTCAGTATTACTGCGGCAGCCCCCCCCCCCCCCACCCCCGTAGTAAAAACACCTGATTTGCCGACGAATAAACCAGGGATGATCGATAGAAACGGGTGTGGTATATCAGCCCCACTGACCCATTGCCTACGTGTAAAATACCACCTGGCGCATGTCACCCGCCTGTTAAAACTCTCCATGGGAGGCTTTGGACGGAGGGCGCGGCTTGGATGTCCTCACCCCACCCCCCCTCCGGGTGGCTTCTCCCTCCTCCCATCTCGCTTTACGGCCAGGCGTTCCCCTTGTAAATCTCTCCAAAACTCTCTAGAACGAGTCACGGTGTTGGACGCACGAGGCGCCGATTTACATATTTTTACGCGCAATTATTCGTCTGGCGGGACCCGTAGCAAAAACAGCGCTGTAAACAGATCCAATATATACAATTTCCTGAGCCGACCATAGAATATTATGGGTGGACACCTAGAGAACTAACTGTCCAGCCATCGGTCGCCATCTTCAGCCCCCCTAGATGACAGGTGACTATATATATATAGCGGGGGGTTTAGAGAGGGTGGGCACTGATTTTGACGATGGGACCCTTCTCGTAAATTCTGGCCAAACGAGGCCATATCGTCTTGACCCATAGTGGAGGGGTAGAAGAACTGCATGTAACATCGGGGGGCGTTCGTATGTAATTATGACCTCAGGTTGTCACCGGCACGGAGGCGAAGTTAAGCTGTGTCAGCGTGCTGGGAGGTTGGGGGGGGGGGGTAGGTCTAGGGAAGAACAAGGGTGTAGTTGATGGTTTTACAGGTTTATGGGATGACCAAGCACAGGTCCAATATATAACCACGAAGTTGTCAGCGGGATTGGCGAAGGTTCTCGGGGCATTTGTCGCAGGTACTGACGAGGTATTTACACGTCTGTCGGCGCTGGTCGTTCGGCGGGAGACGTTTTCGCGCCATTTCAACGACGAGGGAAGCTGTCGTCGTCTGCTTATGAGTTCTGCTCGTGTGTAATGCTTGGTGACGTCGTCTATGTCCATTCTACGACGGCACAGATGTCCATCCCGAAACGGGGGTTGTGGTGGTGAGTGGCGGTGAGAGAGGTGGGGGCGGGAGAAGATTGGGGCGGGGGGAGTGGGGATTTGCAGGGGCAGAACAGTTACTCGGGCGGGTCCCAAGTCGTATTCTTTTATGCCGCCTCCCGGCGGAGCGGAACCTGGGAATTCGGCGACGAGACCATAACCGTGTCGTCAAGCCTAGCCGGCTATGGCCTACGGGGAGGGAGGGAGGTAGGGAGGGGCGAGGCAGGGGGTCGGGGGACGGGGGAAGGGGGGCGGGGCGGGGGGTGAAGAGCAAGGAAGCTGCTATGGGCTATGCGCTATGCATTATTATAGGCAATGTCAAAGTTGTAATCGTTCCCCGGTCTAACAGCGCCACTTGTCGTGCGCGGGACTCCCAACAACCCGCTGTGGCGGTCTCCCTGACCCTTATATCCCTCATGATTATCCCACATAAGTCACATTACTCGATCCAATATATTTCCCTCCAGGCGCCGTCACGTCTGGTATAACTTACAACTTGATGGTGAGTTTGTGTTCACCCAGGTGGTGTTTGGAGCGCTGAGCTAGAGACAGAGCTTAGTCCAGGGGCAACAACAACAAAAAATGTCATGCCGAGTTGAGGTTATATAGTTGTCCCCTGCGTCCAAGTCCAACGAGATCATCTGTTTCACAAATTACTACATGTCCTTTACAGCTTAGCCAACATCTTCGCAACGTCAAAGCCATGAGATTATCGTTGTATGGCCTCGGTTTTTTCTAGTGGTGCTGCCTGCAGATACAGATACTGGACGGTGAAGATTTAAGATTTGAGGGGAAATAACGGACCATTTACAAAAGTCCATGGTTACCCCACAATATATAAAATTCTACCTTTGTTGTTTCCATGTATAATTCAATATACAAATTGAAGACGTGTCATATCAACCGTGGATGCATAAGGTTATAATTGATAATTTGATTTTAGGACTAAAATAGCCATGTAATTCTCCAATCATAGAAAAGTGTAGTCATTTTCTATCCAGCATGCGTATAACCAAGTCCTGGTCGTCCTCACTTTTAAAACTAGGTGCCACAGGAAATATGCTTTCTCTATATAACACCAGATGTTATATTATTAATCAACCCAGACTTGCCAGGAGATATGCTGCACTTTTTACCCCGAACGAAATTCTAGCCGTGGGAATCGATTTTAAGAATTTGCAAGCGCCGAAAAAAGCCAACCGAAAACGAACCAATGTCTTTTGGGTGGGCTATTTAGTGCAAAGGATAAAATCTTCGTTGCGGCCACGTAACTGGCATTCCAATTTATTCAAATGCCACCAAACTGCGTCGTTTCTGCAAGACTCTGAGGCAAAAGATTTCCCTGATGTCGAAAGCGCTAACTAACTTGGCTGCCAGAGAGAAGCTGCGTCAACATCATGTGACGCATCTCCTTGCGCTGTCTATAACGCAATTGAATAAAGATTTGTTCAGACAGCATTTTATTTATCGCTCTGTGACGTCGGTGGGGGGAGGGGGGGGGGTATGGATTAAGTTGGTGTTTAACTTTCTATCGTAATTTTTTTTTAATTATTGGCCCCTGAAAATATCAGTGATTTTTCGTTTTGCCCGGGTCCACAATGTACCACGTGCCGCAGAGGTCCAATGCAGTGGTGACGCAGTCTTTATGCATTACCATATGATACGCAGCAGGTGAAGGCGTTAGAGCAGTGATGATCCAAGCTTGAAATATCCCCCCGGGTAGCCAGACCCATTAGTCAAGGGGTCAGGCTGGGCGAACGAAGGAGGGCGAGATGGGTAGGGTTGGGTGGAGGTGTGGTGATGGGTGGCGCGACGCCTATATGAGATTTTACCCCATAGGGGGCCAGGGGTAGGAGAGTTTTGAGGGTACTACTTGAGTGCTTTTAGCACCCTCGACGGGGTACCGGAAGCTGAGAAATACGGGTCCTGGTAAACCGGAAACCATCTCAGATGACAGGCTGGCTGTGTGCTGCATGCATGCAGCGCCAGCCAGCGCCAGGCGAGTTCACTACGCTATATGTCTGCGAGAACAGGATGCCGTTGCTGGGCATTGGTCCAGCGTTGGCAGAAAGTGAGACATAACAATGTTTGTTATGTCTACGTTGATTGCGGGGGGGGGGGGGGGGGCGGTGCTAACATTGATAACAAGCAGGAAACAAGGAAGAGACAGAGAGAGAGAGAGAGACAGAGAGAGAGAGAGAGAATGAAGCATAGCCATACGACAGAGATCAGTAGAGAAAGGGAGAAAATGGCATAAGCAACACACATATATATATATGCAGAGAGAGACGGAGAGGGTGGAGGGAGAGAGAGAGAGTGAGAGCAAGGGTGGGGGGAGCGTTGGGGAGGAAGATATGAAGACAAACAGAGGGTGAGAGCGAGTGGGGGGAATGCAATGGGCATAAGAAAGAGAATAAAACAAGTGGTACCCGGAATAGAGACGAACTGAGGCAGTTGACATAAGGGAGAGAAAAACAAATATGAGATTGGCGGTAAAAGGGACAATGACAAAAAAAGACGGACAAATTGGAGAAAGGGAGAAACAGGAAGATGTAGGCACGACAAAAACGTGAAATGAGGTCAGAGGCAAAAGGCGAAATGTATATATGCCGTTCTAATTTGGGCCTCTGACGCGTGTGTATTCAACAATTATGAAACAGCGACGGTGACGCGTGGATGGGCCTCTGTCAGTTACATGTCTAGGCTAGGACCATACGTTCACACCATGTTTCAATATTATGGCTTTCGAAATAATGTATTTTTTGACATCGGCAAGGATAATTATCTGTTCATGTATACTTCATTTATGTTAACCTTCGCCCGCCGCTTCCACAATGATTGTGGAAGACGGCGAAGGAGAGAGAGAGAGGGGGGGAGGGGAGGAGAGGGAGAAGGACGCATATGGCGCAAGAAAGAGATTGAAATCTGGACACCACTGGCTGCGTTCCTCGCACCTTCTTGACATCGCTCACCAACCAACCATTCTGGAGAGCTGGAGATAAAAAGCTAGCACCATTTCCATTACGGGTTTCTCCCTGGGCTGTAATTACCGGTGGGACGCGCGCTCAACCACGAGGTCGTGACCTCGCTTCTATTGACCACCGCCAGGGGGTGCCACCAGTTAATTACCCGGAACGATTGGCCAGGACTTGTGGCCCCACTGATCTCTGACTCCTGGGGCGCCGAGGGGGCGAGGGGTGGTGGGTGAGAATTGAGGGGTGGAGGGTGGAGGGTGGTTAGGCACGTTCTTTCGCGGGATGAAAGGAGTGAGCGGTAGGAGCTGATGGTGATTACGTTATCACCGTTTGGCGTTTTTCTCTGTGACGGTCGCAAGACATGGTTTGTCACCAGAAGATTGCCTCATTTGGTCGATGTTTGTGTGGTCATTTTTTTTCTCTCCACTCGTTTGTGAAGTTGTTGACTCCATCCTCTGATGTTCAGAACATTCGTACCTTCAAGGTCAGTTGTTTTGTGGAGGAGTAACATGGGTTTCTAGCAGAACGTCTCTAGCGTCCTTTATACAGGTCATCCCCGTCCGGCGGCAATCCAAAGGGCGGTAAATTGACAATTTCCTGACAGAAGCGCAACTGGCCACTTGCGACATCAATAGAGAATAATTGTTGCATACGTCATACACGTGTGGTAACCAGGCAAAGCACACTATTTTATGTCCAACTGCGGGCGCCCGGAGCATAGTGCATACCTAAGCAATATACTTATATGCGCCATCTTAGATTTTTACATTTCAGAATCAAGACTAAAATTATCTCAAAGTTATGATGCCTATATGTTTCATATCTCTGAGAATCTGTAAAACAACAATTTCAACATAAAACTGTACGGTTTATCTATATCGCGCGCGGACGTGATAGCGAGCCGGTCGACATCAGGCACAAAATACCGAACAGCGAACACGCGCGCAGGGATTTAAAGCCGGCCACCAACTTCTCCTCCGGTGACCAAATTGCTTCTCTCCGGATCGCCAACAGGCTTTCAGGATTTAAATTTAAGACCGAATATACTTATTTGAATATTGGGGAAGAGGTTGGTAATACAAAACATTACAGAATATATTGCTTTAACGGTAGACATAAACACGTTTTTCTTTCAATAATTTGGATGCACAATGAACCCCTACACGACTTCGCAGATATCCGCCATCTTTTAAAAAGCATGACTGGCGCAAAGAGTCCTGTGAATATTTTAGTGATATTTTGACTTGTTCTATCGAGATAAATGAAATTTACTTTCATATCAAATAAATTCGTTGGTCTAATTTACTCACGAGAGACAAATATTTGTTGACAAATATGACAATGACGAATGATTAAATGGCCGACTGAATATGTTGTCATGCGATGACGCCAACCTGACAATTCGCAAGGGACAAAATAATACCCAGTCTTCAAATATAGACAAAAATGGCACTTGACCAAAGTATGATCCCGATCTAGCTTAAATTCGAGTCTCTTTTCGTCAAGCCAGTGTGCCTCTAAATGAATTTGCATGTCAAGACTCGCATAATTAAAAAAAAAAATTTTATTGACCACTTTTGCATGCCAAGACTCGCATTATGCTTTTTCACCTAAAACATTTTGAAAGGGCTTAAGTTGGTGAATGACTATTAAATTATTTTCCCCGATAACATCTTAGTTGTTTGTAAAGCTGATATCGCAGTTCAATTCCTGACATGTAAGTCACTCGTTGGCTCATAGACTACGTAAGTCAAGTCGAATATCATTTATTCAAACCAAGTGTACAAAAATGAGAGTAAGGACAAAGTAACTAAAGGGATGCGAAGCTGGCGATGCTAAACAGACACCACCAAAGCCGTTCACTTAAATTATTATCAGGTTCCGTTGTGTCATTGAGTATGTTGTAAGCAGTGTTTGCTTATGTTCCGTAAAACGCTGAATCAACCAAACAGACAAGCGGTAGTGGTATATTATTTGCTACTTGGAAAAGTTCCAAAATTCTCATTTCCATTTTAGACAAGTCAAAATTGCAAATATCTACTGAAATAAATGCATTTGCTCCCGCATGGCTCCGCATAAGGCTACCCATCCAATCTTGCTATAAAGTTTCATGACTTGTAATTGGCGTTCATGGGCGACTTGTATGGCCATGTAAGGGTGTATACCTATAATTATATTTTCCTCCCGGCAGCATCGACATACCAAAGAACTTGAAGAAGCGTATCTGAACTCGGCCAGTTGGGGTGCGTTGGGCCGGCGAGGTGACTCTAATATATTGAAAGGGGTTTTCGGCCAACCAAGACTGTCACAGCGGTCTGCCCCACCCCTTTCCCCCCTACTCCCATCAGCCCGACCTATGTGATATGCGACGTCATTATAGGGCATCATAATTCGGACCATAAAGGCATAAACAAACATGGTGTGTTTCGAATGTAGCTCAGCAACACGACGCTTAAGACCAATACTTCGAATCGAAAGCATGGTGAAGAGACATTCCGTATATAAACGAAGGCGGGCCGAGGTGGGGGTGGGGGGGGGGGGCGGTAGGCATAATATCGTTAGCTGCGGTCGGACGGTAGAAGATGGAAAAAGAAAAAAAGAAAATAAAAACATGTGGCTGGAATGAAACATGAAGAGTTCTACCCTTGTGCTGCTCCTCCTCCTAAATGATCGATTAAGGCTTGATCGATCTCGCGATTTGTTGCATTGATCGATTAGAGACAAGAATCCAAGCCAACATCCAACAGCCCCACCCCACCCCACCCCCCCCCCTACCCCGTACCCTGCTTCCGACCCCTGCCCCGCCCTTACCCCAACCCATTGATCGATTAGAGACAAGAATCCAAGCTAACACCCACCATCCCCACCCTACCCCACCCCACCCACCCCATCCCATCCCGTAACCTGCTAAACGACCCCTGCCCCCGCCCTTACCTAACCCCCCGAACCACCAGTACCCCAAGACTTGGACCTTTTTTGCTGGCTGGGTGACTGGCCACGCTGGCGTGTCGAGTAATGCATTTGTAGAGACGGTGGGCTGTCCCATCCATCAGACTGGGCAGCGGCCGCCAGTATACCATACCTCGGCACCTACAGGCAGACCCCCAGCTCAAGAGGCCAAGTGGTAACCGTCCGGTCTAGACCTCAAAGGTAACTAACCTCTAGCATGGAACTCTGTAATGCCGCGCCCATCAAGCCATTCTCTCTTTGGTCGTTGTTCTCGTCTTTTCTATGGTATTGAATCTATAAAGGAACGAAGCATTACTTTGAAAACGTCAAGTGGTGATATTTTGTAAAATAAAATAATTTTGTACAATATATTTTAACAAATCAACAAGACATATACATTGTAAGACAGACTTAGTGTTGGACATAGCGACGACAGGTGCACATTGCGCTGCCCCCCCTACCTCCCCAGACCCAGACCCTTCCGGCGCTAAAACGGTTTAAAGTAGATCCCCACCTCCCCTAAAACCCCCTGAATTAAGAAACGTTAATCCAACGTGGCAGGATTAGGTAGGGGTGAAAGGAGCGAGGGCGGGGGGCGCTTTCACATCAGTATGTAATATCGCGATTATGGAAAGGTTGAAGGCAGCGAGGAGCCATGTTTTCCGGAGTAACCCCTTACGGCTTGCGAAAAAAGACATGGGCTCTGTATCCAGCACAATCATCACAATCAACAATCAGACATTTGCCCAGACGGCATTCGAACCACACACCGGCTGGTTTAAATGTAAATGAGCTACTTACAAACACGAAATCCTGCCTCGCCTCATGTTGTGCATGATGTGTTGTGTATCATACACGTTCCACTGCAGAACACTGTGGCTCCCGCCCAACACATGTTTCAAGTCTCCAAGTCATATTGAACGAATTCAATTTACGGCTATAAAATATGGTTTTATTGCATGACATATTGCGAAGACACAATGCAGAGACTTTGAGGCTGCCACATGTCTGAATGTGTTTACTGAACCCGGTGCTTATTTTGAAGCCTGAAGAGTAATTAGATTTGGGATTCTTGAGATACAGCTAAACAAAGTCTTTCCCTGGAACGTAATTTGAATATGAATGAGCTCTCTTTTGAAATGATAATCAGTTCAATTGATTAAATCATATGGTCTGAACTTTTGGTTCCTATTTTCTCTGGATCAATCTGCCATTTTTGTGCACACACGTTGCTAAACCAGAATGGCATTGATGGATAGCATGTGAGAACGTGTCCATGGTGACAACTCGTGTGAATCGTCGTGTCCATGGTGACAACTCGTGTGAATCGTCGTGTCCATGGTGACAACTCGTGTGACCTGTCGTATCCATGGTGACAATACGTGTGACTTGCCGTGTCCATGGTGACAACTCGTGTGACTTGTCGTGTCCATGGTGACAAAACGTGTGACTTGCCGTGTCCATGGTAACAACTCGTGTGACTTGTCGTGTCCATGGTGACAATACGTGTGACTTGCCGTGTCCATGGTAACAACTCGTGTGACTTGTCGTGTCCATGGTGACAATACGTGTGACTTGCCGTGTCCATGGTAACAACTCGTGTGACTTGTCGTGTCCATGGTGACAACACGTTTGACTTGTCGTGGTCATGGTGACAACTCGTGTGAATGTCGCGTTCATGGTTGTCCATGACAACACGCATGACTTATCGTGTCCTTCGTTGTCCTTGTCATGTCTAATTGTCACTGCCTGGGGAAGCACTTCATCATCTTCACAAGTTCCGCCCACCCTGATACATGCCAACTTGAGCACGTGGGAGCCTATTCGAGGCGGAAACAGCAAAGCTAGCTACTTAGCAGGGACCCCCAGAAATTGCAGACTTGTATACATGTATATATATATATATATATACCAAAAAATCAAAGCGGACATTTTACCGAATGACTTATCCTTTCGTCGATGAGATGGGCGCCTGTGCGTCCCACAGAGGTCATCATAAAGGTCACGATGGACCAGACGCAACAGGCGCCCAGAGCCCCTCCATCTTTTCCCCACACACCCACCCACCCTGCCCGACCCGGCCCCGCCCCACCCCAACCCCACCCCACCCCTGCACACACCCTATCCCCGATCCTCGATCCCCGGGGCAAAGTCTAGTCGAGTTTCTGCGGACCTGGTACTTCCTGAACTGCGGCAAGATGGCGCCGAATATTGGAGTGGCGGTAACCCTAAGACCCGGAGAGTAGTACCGGAAACCTTAAATCC
Organism: Arenicola marina; assembly: GCA_964019135.1. Taxonomy (NCBI): domain Eukaryota; kingdom Metazoa; phylum Annelida; class Polychaeta; family Arenicolidae; genus Arenicola; species Arenicola marina. Next base: position 29,434,005 of record OZ025262.1, read on the forward strand.
TGAAGAGTATTGGTAACCCTTAGTCCCGAGCTTAGGGAGGAGGGGCAGGAGGAGGAGGAGAAGGAGGAGGAGGAGGAGGAGGAGAAGGAGGGGTGTGCATGTGGTGGAAGGGGTGGGAGGGGGGGGGGGGAGTCAAAGGCGGTGGGCAAATACGTGACTCGAAATTGAGGCAAAGTTTTCCTTGGATCCTTAATGTGCTATAGAACAGCGTCCATGTATTTGTGGCTCTTTTTTATCGTTATTTTTTCATGTTGGTAGATATTTTATAATGAGGGCCTTATTTTTCAGTCTAGACCTATAAGATGGAGGACATTTCTGTTTTGTAAACTGTACATCAGGAATGCATACAAAGATGAAGAGCACGAATGTAATTACCTACATAATTTGGAGCTAATTAACCAAACAAAAAGAAGTAATAATATTTGTTGTCATAATTTACGTTTTAAAATAACCTGCGCTATGATGATTTAGTGCTCAATATAACATTTATCATGGATGGAAACCAAAGGGTTTTATTAAAAGTGAAAAGGAATTGTGTTTTTAGAACAATAGAAAAGCATGGGTCTCTTAACCATATTTCGAGGGATATATGGAGAGCTAACTATATTCTATATCTATTTGCATGCAGGCCTCATTTTTATCCCTAAGGTAGATGGTCATATTCATTGACGTTATTGCGTTTTAAGGCTGAATTCAGATAACCAAGAACATATTGAAAGACAAAATGCTGCTATCTTTAGCGAACTGTCATGACTTGCAAAAGGGACGTGTGTTGGACTAAGAACATGCTTAAAAACAAACGTTCATACCAGAATTAATTTAGTTCTTTTTAGTTGATGTTTCTGAAAATAGATTCGGGTCCGCATTATGGGGTTAATTGCTTGCTCTGTTTGATAATGTTTCTTTATTAATTGGACCAAATTATTCCAGTTAGGCCTCGCGAATCCGTGTCTCTCATCATAATAACTCATGACCCATTTACACCGGAAGTTAGCAGCCTGGAATGACCGGAACGCTGCAAAACACGGTCACTACAAGCGCGTCGTATTCAAACAGCGGCGACGAGAAGGCGGTCCCGCAGCAAATGTTTCATCGACTAGACAACCAATCACGCCATCGATTGACGCCATGTTTATTTTACCACCCATCGATCCACCAATCAGGGGTGTTGACTGGTGGCTGTGGGGGTCGTGAGAAATGTTTGCCCTCCTCCATCTCCCTCTAGCAACCCCTCCCTGTCTCCCTGCCCCCCTCCCTCCCTGTCCCTTCCTTCCTCCCTTACTTAACCACCCCAGCCCCCACTCGTTCCCCGGTGTTTTTTCCTTGTAGATTACCCAAGGGGCCAAACACTGATACAGACTCACCTCCCTCTCTCTCGTTCTCCCTCCCCCCCCCCCCCACATCCGTCCCCCATATCCCACCCACAAACCGCTTTACAACACGTGGCACCCTCGACCGCTCAGCAACACGATTTTTGACTGCCACTTGATAGCGAGTCATCTATCAGCCCCCCAAACGGGAGAAAACTCGGCGATTCTCGTCTATCTTCATGGTGGCATGGACGCTGTATAATAACACAAGTCGCAGTCCCCCCATTCGTCTGGTACGGCCGGGCAACTCGAACCCTGACCAAACCGATCTAAATTAAATTAGCATAATACCCATGCCAAAAAAAATCCCTATGCAATCAACACCTATATTCCTTACCCCCTACACCCACCCAACACCTCCCAACTGTGGGAAACCCTAGCTTGTCCCACGCCTTTCGCTTTCTTTCGCAATCGCAAAAAGCTATTCAGTTAGAAAAGGTATGGCTTTGAATATTAGGTTTCTTCCTATAGCGGCGACAACCAAAAAAATTTCCTATGTTGGCATTAATTCAAATCTGGTCCGAAGCAGACAAGTGTCACGTGATCTATGCTGTAGTCTGCCCGGATCACTCTCCGTCTCTCCCCCTGGTGGTCTGGCCAACTATGAGGGATCTGCAGCAAGCTGGCGTGGCGCAGTCTGATCACATAGGCCAGCGCAAAACGCCGTCGATTTCACTAAAAACTTGTTCGTTTTGCCTCCGCGTGGGCGCGATACACAATACGGAATGGTGTGTATTTGCCCTTTGGACAGTCTGCAGCGGGCTAAATGAGCTCTTGAATTTCAATGGTACATTGCCACCCCGGTGAGTAACCCGGCGACACACTCTCTCTCATATATACACACGTATATATATAAATATATAGCTATCGGTGAATTTAAAAATTAATTCCTTTACTACTTTTCACTATCACGCCCTAGGTGTATGCACAGTACATTTCAGTTTGCAGTCTCGTGTAATTCTCGCCGGCCATACTGTGATCTCACGAGATGTAATTAATGGTCCGAGCAGCTAATGCGCCTCGTACAACGAATATGTGTACAAACAACGCTTGTGTAAAGTTGTGTACACTATCGTGACGTCATCACATGTAGCTATATGGTGATTATGGATATAAATGTCATGCACGCAGTGAGTTGAAATATGTTACAGAAACCGGCTTCCATGTTTGATCCAGGGCAATATCTCCGGCCGTTCCATAATACCCCCTCCGCACACCCACTGAGAATAATAGCAGAAAGTAGCTTCCGTGTTTGATCCAGGGCAATATCTACGATCGTTCCATGATACCCCCTCCGCACGCCCACCGAGAGAATAATTCCACAACATTTGTATTGTGTAGAGTCCTACTTGCCACGAGGAAAAGCGCCCGCAGAAGTGTTTGTTTAAAGCTGCTCGTGCAGCCATTTTTCACCTGCTTTATCACTTTCGAAATATTTTTGGAGAACGTGCAGGACACATTGTCTGAATGCGTAAATGTTAACTCGATGAAAAATAGATGCGTCAACACATGATAAAAGGTAAAAACCTGCTGTAATGTGCACATTCTGATGACGTAGTATACAAGAAAGCCACACATACCCCGATGAGAATTGTCCCAAAAACCATGGTTTAACAACATGTCCGGTCATTTATAGCATACAATAAATGCTTACTTGCATGCCAAGAATATAAATACATCTTGTCCAGTCAAATCATATTTTAAGCTTCTCAAAAAAAAAAATATTGCTGTCTGAATGACTTCAACAAGTGCATACTTGCATAGAACACACAAGCACACATGGTACCATTGTGCAACATTGATGGCGCCCAATAAGATATGTTTAAACTAACATTAATGGCATCCGTGCAAATCTCTAATAAATCTCTCGGTTTCGCTCACTTTTACTACTGAATGGTCATTATTTTCATAGTGACCGCATTTATACCAATCTCAAAACGCACGGACACAATTTACAGCAGACAAAACGGGCAATTAATATTTACAATGCTGTATAACAATTAATTCTTAAACTTTTCCTCGGTGAAAATGACGTGTGTTAAATGCTATTTTTATGAAGCTTGTTGTATTCGTCTTTTAGTACCCGCTGACCTCTATCTACCTTGCAATCATCCAAGTCATCCCTGTACTTTATATCAGTTTGTCTTGGGAAGGAGGAATCTCCCTCGATGATCCCCGTGGATCCACTCCGCTATGTCTGCCCTCAGCGCCCTGACAACGCCGGATCAGACTAATGGAGGGCCGGGGCGGCACTGTTTGACATGGACATGTAGTGTAAAGTTGTTTCAGGGTTGTCCGTGCAACGGGAGGAGCTCAGTGACCGAAGGGACGGTTTGAAATTGAAGCATTCCATCACTGCCACCTACAAAGGTCAAAAGGCATTGTTCTGGGACCAGCGATAAAATGCGTAAACGAGGCTACAAATGCTATAGCGATAAATGTTTGTTAAGGATCACGATGTTATGTGGTTGTATTAATAATTATGTTGTAATTTACGCGATTAGTTTGCCTGTTTGTCAAGCTCATATCGATTGTATTCAACATCGTGATATTTACATTTGACACCTTCCAATTTTAATAATGCATTTTTGCTGAGTAGACAATTTGTAGTTTGTAGAACTTCTACCATCAATCGCTTTGCGTTGGGCGATAATTTATGAAAGCTGGCGATAATGTGTGAATAACGGGTCCATCTCCTTTTGCCCTTGTCATTGGCAGTTTCGAACTCGTTAGTCCATTAACAACGGTCGATGCACAGCGCCTCCCGCCTTTTAGAAAGCCCCTCTTATGGAAAACAAGAATCGATTTGGCTCTAAACAACGACAACATCATATAGGTGGTAGGAAACCAGCATATAAGCAAGAGATCGGACCTGCTAATGCATGTGACATGTGTGAATGTAAAGTGCATAAATTAATTGGTGTGTTAAGACGTGTCTGTGCACACACGGGCTGAACTAGGCCAAGGAATTTACTGCCCGGGACGATGCCCGATGATTAGATGAAACATGTCCCGGAGTAGATGAGCAGGCCCGGATTGGAACCCAGTGCTTATCCCATATATTGCGCTAACCACTATCCCTGAAGGTTTATACACACATGGTAGATGCGAAGATATCGTTACATTGGTCATTACGGTCTTATAGTCACCTGTACAAAGCGATCTCGACAGTCCTTTGTACAAGTAGTTTCCCCACCTAAAGGGGAGGGGGCCCACCAGGGAGGGGGCCCACCCGGCGCACCGCTAAAATGAAAAAAAATTTAAAACTAAAAACAGACCTCCATGCTCACAAAGGGGATAAGCGGAAGAGAGGAATGGTGGTGATGGGGGAGGGGGGGGGGCACAGCCCCCCTCCTGGCCCGGCTGACTATTGTATTTCATTCGGGCATTGATACAAGCTGATACAAAGGTTTGTGTATGCAATAGAAAGAACACAAGCATGTTGTGAACTTACCAGCTGAGCCTTCGCGAGATATCTTCATCCGCTTGAAAGTCAGCGCATCATGTCAACCATTTAAGCCTCGCGGTTCAGTCAGTAGATGGCGACACTGCTCTCGCCGAGCATTCTGTGAAGCGGCGGATTCCCTCTTCGATTGAGACAACAATGCACCGTGGCCCCTCACAGCTGAACACCGTAAGACTGGATGGAACATTTCATCTTCCCAGCGGACGTGGGCTGGGTTTTAATCGCACTTGATATCCGGGGGACAAAGTGTAAGTAATGAAGGCGGAAAGTTCTCGCTTCTCGACGAAGACGAAACTCATAGGGAAATTTATATCAGTCCACCGTACATACCAAGCGCGGATCCCGGATTCTGACAAGATTGGGATTGTGGCGGCGGGGATGAGCCCTCCATATAAGGCGGTGGGGGTGGTTGTGCATGACAAAAATGGAATGCAATTTTCCATTTAGCTCAATTTCATCGACCAGTGGCTCACGCAAGTGTAGTGTAAATGATTACACAGTGCCAGATTGGTGTGAGCACCAGATTAAAATATTTTTTCGATTCGATACCATTACTATTATTAACAGAAAAAGATTTGATATTTAATCTGCAATCAATAGCGGTGGTTCCAATAAGGGACGAATAAACCCACGGGAGTCCTTTCGATCACAGAAGAATATGGCTCTGTCCGCATATCACAAAGAAATGGGGCACCAAAATGGACGGATATTCGCCTGGTAAACGGACTCCACTATGCACGAGAGCCGGTGCAAATAGGGGGAGTCATTTCTCAGTTATTCATCGGAGGATATGCGAATGGGATTGAAGAATATTTATAAAATCACGAGGCGAGGAGTAAGTGGTGGGGGGCCTGGGGGGGGGGGGGCGGATGGGTGGTGGCGATTGACTTGTTCTGCTTTTTTTGTTGGAGCTCGACGTGCCAGTCTCGGAGGTGACGGGTAGTCTGGTTGGCGGACAGGTGTTCCGAGGTGGGGACAGTGGGGTGGGTATGAAGAGGAGGTGTCCTGGGATGTTTATGTGCGGTGTGTCTGCAGTTTTAAGGGTGCGTAGAAGAATATCGTCAAATCAAGCGGCTCATTTCGTGGGTGAGCGGCGGCCAGCGAAGAGCGGAGGGAAGCGGGTGTAGTGAGGGGGTCGGGGTGCTAGGGGTGGTGGTGCTGGTGCTGGTGCTAGGGATGGTGGTGCTGGTGGTGGTACTAGGGATGGTGGTGCTGCAGTGGCGGTCGGGTGGTTTTGGGTGGGGGAGGGACCCGGGGTGGAGGTGTGGAAGTGATGGGCGTGTTATTCTGGGGATGTGGGATGTACAAGGGACGAAATTGGATGCGATAGTGCCGGGCATGAGCGGTGGCGGTGAAGGCGGTGGCGCCGCCGGGAGGAGGAAGACAGTATAGAGCGTGAACGGTGGTGAGGGTAGCATGGGGAAAAAAACCCGCCGCATCCATGGAGCCATTTGAGTGAGGAGAGAGATACCAAGCGAAATAAGGTAAAGGATGCTAATATCGCCCAGCCAGCACGTGAGTGGGGGGCGATGGGGCGGGCGGTACGGGGGACTGCGTTTAGGTGGGTGCGCAAGAGGAAGGCAGAGATTGAGGGGTGTGGGGTGGCGGGGGGGGGGGGGGGGGGTGGGGGAGGCTTGCGGGACCGCTGATGACTTGTGGCTGGGTGCTGGTGGTCGAGTGGCTTCGCCCTCACCAGCCTTCAAAGCACCCGTGGTGTCTGATTGAGCGACGGGCCCGGGGGATCAACGGCCGTCCACATAATACACCTGATTGCGGCGGTAAACATCAAAGCCGACAGGTTGCCGAGCAATGATAGCACCCTCGTCGTCACTGCCCGGCATGGCAGGCTCAGGGTCGTTAGGGAGAGGGTGAGACGGAGGTGAGGGAGGGGCGGGAGAGGGGGAGACAGAGCTGGAGGGGGGGAGCAGGAGAGGGGGATACGGAGTTGGGGGGGGGGGAAGGAGAGTGGGGGGGGGGGATGTAGGATTGAGGGTCAGTGATTAGAGTCGGGGCAGGGGCGCTGGTTGGGGGGACATGGGGGGCTGGGATAGAGTTGTTTTCGGGATGGCCGCCTTACTACGACAAGCCGAAGCCATACGCCATGGTCTGAAACCAGGATTGTCGGCATGGTCAGGAAAGGCAGCTGATGAATCATGAATAGATACCGTCAGGATTTATTGCAGACAGGACAGGGGTGGACAGTATGGCACATTTAGTTCAAGGCAAAATGGCCAACCAGCCGTGAAATATATTGAACGCGGAATATCTCTATTAAATCAGTAAAAATACGTCAAAGTAAAAATAAGTCTCTACAGGCATAGCGATACAAATGTTTTTTCAGAAGAAAGAGTACGCAAAGATATCAGCGTCCAGCCCACATTTCTCTTGCGTCAATCGGCCGTAACTTTTGGCGTCAAGCGGCCGTCACTCTTGCGTCAAGCGGCCGTCACTCATGCGTCAAGCGGCCGTCACTCTTGCGTCAAGCGGCCGTCACTCTTGCGTCAATCGGCCGTCACTCCTGCGTCAATCGGCCGTCACTCCTGCGTCAATCGGCCGTCACTCTTGCGTCAATCGGCCGTCACTCCTGCGTCAATCGGCCGTCACTCTTGCGTCAAGCGGCCGTCACTCTTGCGTCAAGCGGCCGTCACTCTTGCGTCAATCGGCCGTCACTCTTGCGTCAATCGGCCGTCACTCCTGCGTCAATCGGCCGTCACTCCTGCGTCAATCGGCCGTCACTCTTGCGTCAAGCGGCCGTCACTCTTGCGTCAAGCGGCCGTCACTCTTGCGTCAATCGGCCGTCACTCTTGCGTCAATCGGCCGTCACTCCTGCGTCAATCCGCCGTCACTCTTGCGTCAAGCGCCCGTCACTCTTGCGTCAAGCGCCCGTCACTCTTGCGTCAAGCGCCTGTCACTATTGCGGCAAGCGGCCGTCACTATTGCGTCAAGCAGCCGTCACTATTGCGTCAAGCGGCCGTCACTCTTGTGTTAAGCGGCCGTCACCCTTGCGTCAAGCGGTCGTAACTTTTTTTTCGGGGCCGGAGTCGTTTCTTTTCTAATACCCAAGATTCAAACTCAAGCACTTGCCCAATAGACAGCAGCTCAGGAGATATTTATACGGCGTAATTATACGGACGAATCTAACCGACTTTTCTGCAAGCCTCAAATTAGATTGTTAAGCCAAAGGTAATGGTATACACGAATTTCCTTATTTGCATATGTTATGGGTTTATTTCCTGGCAATTGGCTGATTTTATGTCAATCGATCAAAGTAGGTTTAACGATCAGTAACGACATTTCTTTTTGCATTAGATGCACATTAGAAGGCAGAAATTATATACACGTGTAAATTAGAAAGCAGACATTTTATACAGGTGTACATTAGAAAGCAGAAATTATATACAGGTCTACATTAGAAAGTAGAAATTATATACAGATGTACACTAGAAAGCAGAAATTATATACAGGTGTACATTAGAAAGCAGAAACTGTATACAGGTGTACATTAGAAAGCAGAAATTATATACAGGTGTACATGAGAAAGCTTAACTTATCTACAGGTGTACGTACAAGCTCCCCGCACGGTGGCGCTACGCAAGCTAGCTTTTTACCGCTGCTGTCGCCCGGGGGCAAATTTCTAGATTCTTGAAAAACGGTCAAATCAGCTGTAATTTTTTGCACCATTATAGTTTTCAAGAATAAAACATAAAAATAACGAGCTTTGTGTATTTAATACAGCAAAAAACATCTTGTACTCTTTCGAAAAAGTTATAATTGTGACAGAAGTCTTACTTTTCATCACCTGATTTCATGTGTTATTAGGCTTAGGCTGGGTTTCAGCGAATTGCGCTGCGCCGCCCTGGCGAGCGAGTGTGAAAATGCATTGAGGACGTAGGCGACAACAGAGATATAATGGAGCCCTAGCGGAGTGAGTCGAAGGCAGAGAGTGGTGTACGTGAGAAAGCAGATATTGTATCATCGCCGTGTTGCATGTCCATTTGTTTTTCGTTGCATGTGTTTTCTAAGATTACCGTTTCACCGGATCACGTACTTATCGATTTGGTGAAAATAATCTTATTAAATCCATGCAAGAAATTATGGATAATTATCCACTCTGCACATATTGCCAACAACAGCAATGGTTACCCGTAGCAACGGATGCCCGGTGGTCGGCTCGATTGATCCCGAATTAATCCTTATTTCAACCTGATCCGTGTTAGGCATTACGAACGCGCCTTGAGTTCCGGGCGTCATCCAGCGAGATGCATCTTTTGCTGAGTCCCCCTGGCCCAATACAAGCCCAAGTGATTGATATGTACGCTTTTTAGTGCACCGTGCCTTGGCTTCGGCCTGAGCGCAGCAAGGTCACAATGGATAGGTAGATAGACGGATGAAAATAAAGAAATCCGCCACAAAAAAGAACTACCCTTTTTTTCTAGAAAAGCTGGGTGTGCCGGATAACTGATGTGACATGAGTTTTATCTCAGCTGAGATTTCTTGCTCGACATCAGTTTTGCAATGTAAATATGCTTTTGAATGATGAGTGCATAAAACGGGTTGCCATTTTGGTGGGTACCGACCGGGGTGTTTCGAAGGGGGTTTAGTCGGGTACACGCCGCTGGGAGTCCTGAGCAAGGGGCTTACGGTGGTGGTGTGGTGTGTCTAGATTAGCTAGGTGAGCTCCAAACGCATATAAAGCGCCAAGGATGTTTAGCATATATGTTAAACCGGGACGCCAAGCCCGGGTTGAAGAGGAATGAATATAGATCATTTATAAAATGAAACGCCAGATTCATATATCGGGTGGACGGCGTGCATTGCTCTTTAAACAATACAGAAACAAGTTAGATACGTTTAAATGCGTTCACGAAAGATGAGTACCCTCTCCATAACCTCTCTTCTCGAATCCAGGATAAATTTAGAGTTCAATAAATGCGGAATCAATGATAATTAAATGCGGAATCGTTGCGGAATCTGCCCTCTCAACATAATGGTTCAATCTTAGATCAAATATTATTCAATATACACCAAAACAATGGTGAATTATTTAGAAAGTCTATATCATGCTGACAAATTGATTGATTTTATATATAAAGATCCATGACTATATGATGAATACATATTAAATGCAATTCTGCATTCTGCTCAGTACAGATGATGTTATTTATATTTGATTTAATTAAACTATTACTGTATATTAACCAATCAACAGCGCTGGGGTTTTCACTGCCGGAAGTACCTGACCACATACACCGGAAAATGTATCAACTTCAAGACCATGAAAAAACTATTTCCTGTTTGATGTATGAAATCCTTTATGTAACCCGAATGCTTAGTTAAGATAAAAAGGCTGATTTCGTCGAACTTTTGTATAAAAGAGTGAAATAACGATGAGTCGATACATTTTCGTCTGGTCGAGTAAAATTGCACACGTCAGGTTCTATTCATCATTATTATTATCAAATTAGTATTGTACGTTTTGCGGCAGCAGATTTCATCAAAACGAACGAACCGGCGTCAGTGTTTTGTATTGCAGTATTGTCCGCCCCAGAGGTTGTCTTTGTGGGACATCACAACACACCTCCAACCCCTCCCGCACCCCCTTGAGGGGTAAGTAGACTTTGGCGTCCTTTCCGAGAACGGAAAACGGAGCCAGAGGGTCGACCTTAACCTACAGCCAATACTTCACTCTGGGACGGGGGGTGGGAGAAAAAGGGTATGCGGGTGAGGTATGAGTGTAATCTCCAACAAAAGCCACCCTTCAGGACACACCGGGCCGACCAGCAGCAGTGAAGCTTCCCGATTGGACATGACACCCCAGCACTCGGACGGTCTTGGTGCAGGCAACCCGGAAGTGATGTCACTGCGGTCGCCAGGTGGCGTAACTCAACTCAGGCATGGGGGGAGATATAATCCGGGAAAAAGCCAATCTGAAAGGTTTTCTTGTCCTCCCCTTGCTCCCCCACCCTTACCTCCCCCCCCCCCCTCCTGCCCCAGCCCGGCCCGTTTTATGCCGCTACCCATCTGGATCGCCTGGAGCATTGATTACCGATGTAAACGACTGGTTCCATGTGATCATTGTATGTAATATCCGAGTCATGCCTGGAATCTTATCATATCTTCCTTCCCCCCCCCTCTCTCTCTATATATATATCAATCAGAAGCGGGGGGCATGGGGGCAGGGGGGCAGGGGGGCATGTGCACCCCTCCCCCTTTCTTGACTGTCCCCAAAAAATAAATGGCTGAACTTTAAGACGTCACTGGTGGCAAGCGTTCAGACCCCACCCCCCCACCCCCCCCCGATCCCAAGTTTGAGCTGCGTCTGGCCCCCTCCCCCAAGTTATTTGGTACTTGATGCATGCATGATCTCGTTTTTTGTACACTTGGTTTGAATAAAGGATATTGATCTATTCTTCAGTGCCAAGATAACCGTTACCGCAACATTTTCGATGACTGGTTTTCTCTGGAGCGATCAGACCGCTACACGTTTCTGATGCAAAATCGAAAAAAACAGCTGAGCAATTAAGAAGGAGCAGAAAACGATAATTTGTCATCGTCTCATGATGTTCACGCCATACAATGACACCAGCATATCCACAACATAATTTGTTGGTAGCCTGCAAGCTTATTGCCAATTGATCGATTTGCCCTAATTAATACAGCAAACTCAGTTTGTAGTATAAATTACGCCCAAACGTGAAACAATCTAATCACAATTTTTACAATATAAAAAATATTTATATAACCACATTACCCCTACAAGCAAAGTGTGACAATGAAAGTATTTTACATACTGACGATGTATTTGATTTCAATACTTGGTCTCTTTGATTGATTTAATATTATTTATTTTATATCGTATGTGTCCGAAAAGGGGGAATATCTGGGTAAATTCTCATCATGTCTCCACGGCTGTTGGCCTAGGTAAATGTGTCAAGACTCCGTCTGAGTGAAGAGAGGCCAGTGGCCCCCTTTGCCACGATGTCCTTTTAGCTTCAAATCAGACAATTGCCGCAAAAAATCATCCCAAATATCTGTACAAAATCTGAACAATTTTGATAAGCAATCTCACTCAACCGTGCCAACTCGTTCGAGGGGTTTAAAACTGAGATTGGGTTGGTGGTGCGGCTATCCTCACAATGCATGCAGTACCAGCCTGCTGCAATTTCACCTTTGACCTCTGATGGAAATAAGCTTCACAAAGACGAAGTTTTTAGCCAATTATTCGCTTATAGATGACTAGACTGGCGTAGTTAGCTCACCAGCTAAGGTCGGTTACTGCGTCTGTATGCTATAGGTTGCTGGTTCACGAGTCGCGAAGCCTATACTGTTATAATACCACTATACTGGGAATTGTTTATCCTATTTGGGGCATCTTTATGATAATACGGGGCAAAAGGAGCCTTCGGAGGAGCCCCAAAGTTACACATATATCACCATTTTCATTGTCAGCACGACGTTTATTTTTCTCGGGCATCTCTCTACTTTCATTGGATTGAACAGTTTTAGCACTATGGCTTATTGAAAACTGCTGAAACTGGCCGTTTAATGGATATTGATTGTTCGAAGGGAGACCGGGTGGAGTAGGGGGAGGAGGAGATGTGATAGGAAGGGCGGGATGAGGGTAAAGATGAACCCCAGAGAGAGTGAGAGATAGCGAAAGAGAGAAATTGAAAGGCAGATAGAGAGTGAGAGGGATATAGCTGAGAGAGGCACGGCAAGCGGAGTGGGGGAGAGGACAATCTCGAGCTTCTTTTCGGGGTGGGAATGAGAGTGCGAATAAGCAAACTATTAAGAAATTAATTGAGTGCTGGATATACGATAAACGCGATAGAAAAATATAAGCGATTGGAAAGCAAAATAAATCTCCAGATAATAAAAAAGGACACAGGCAAAAAAAAGGAAATAGAAGAAGAAGGCGGCGGGCGGAGAGGGAGGCGGGAGGGGGGGAGGGGGGGGGGGGATTAAAGCGTCTCCGCCGTGGTGCGGACTGGATGAAATATGTCATGTCACGACCTGACCCCCATCATCTCATATTTGGAGGACTAGCTCATTTTCCGCTACAGTACCTAGAGAGTTAAGGGCGAGTTCTCACGTCGCGGTGGTGGTGGTGGAAGATTGGGGGCGGGGGCGGAGGAGAGGGTGGTGGGGGGGGGGGGTGTACAGCCGGGGGGGATCAGGAAGGCAAAAATATCTTTATCGCCCCGGCGATGATAAAGGTGGATGATACTTCACGCAAAACATATTTCTGGGGACTCTCCTGGCTTAAGAGATGGAGGGAAGGAGGAAAGGAGTGAGTGGGGCAATGGGAATGGGGGGGGGGGGGGGGGGGGTGAGGGTAGGAGGACGTATGAGCTTGGAGGGTGAGGAGACGAATGTGGGGTGGGATGGAGTTTGTCTGCTGCTGTTTTATAGCTGCATCTAACTGGGATCTATGGCGCAAGGGGCTGGCAGAGGGGGAGGAGGGGCGGGGGAGGGCGGGAGGAGGGGATGCTGGGGAGTAGGGGGGAAGGAGGGAGGCGTGGGGGTGAGGGTGGGGGTGGCGTCTAGCCTGAATGGGTCAACCGTGGCTTGCAATCTATCAGCTGATAAAATAGGCTTACAAAGACCTAGCAGCTCGCTGTCATCGTCCCCCAGATCGCTTCAAAATGACCACCCGTATTAAGTGCCTCTCTTAAAGGAACGGTGCGTCGGCCGGTGCGCCGGGCGGTGTGCCGGGCGGTGTGCCGGGCGGTGTGCCGGACGTGGCGCCAGACGATGTGCCGGGAGGAAATAGGGCCCAGCTGCCATGGGTTACCTGGCAAATAAAAACTGGTCGGCATGGGATAAGAATTAGGCGATGTGGCGGTGCCCCCCCCCCCCACCCCACCACCCCTATTGGATGGTGCCGGGGGAAGACTTGGAGACCCCTGCCTTAAAGATATTCTTCGCTGGCAGGGCGCTGCTGTAAATATATGGAGAGGTTCCGTTGGTTTGTACATATGCTGTAAAGTTTAAGTCTGAAATTAGTTTTCTAGATGACCGGGTAAGCGTTCAGCTGTTCAATCAAACCCAGTTGCATTATCCCGGGAGGTTGCTTGGCACCATTTGGTCTTATTGTGCACAAAATCGGCCCAGATTTCGTTCAGCCGTTGACATGCGCATGGCCTCTTCGGAGATCGTCGTGCGAATGGCTTTATATATGTATGTGGCCTTCCTCGAAAGAGATTTCAGAACCGGGTAACCCTCGCGCCATCGCGTCATTACGCTCTCTCGTGACCCTTCTTACTTCTTAATCCGTCTCACGCTGCACCCGGGCGAACAGGAGGCTTATCTGTTGGAGACCGGTCCTCGCCGGGCCTGTTGTTTATGTCACTCCACGGTGCCTACCTGCGATCGATTGGCGCATAAGAACCCCATCACCTTGCTGAGATATATGTCCGTGCTCCTGGTGAACTAAGCTAAAGGCAGACAGCGACTTAAAGCCTATGTCTGTGCTGTGCTATGATGGTGGCGTGGCGTTGCGTCGCGTGGCGTGGCGTGGCGTGATGGTCAGACGCAATTCCTACCGAGGTTTAGACCATCAACCAACCTGGCCACCTGGCGGCGAGTGCCGGAATCGTTAAAAACGCGCCCTCTACCGTTTCCCGCAGCCACCAGTGCACACCGCCTTCATCCCTCATCCATTTCAACTAAAACCTGACATGTAGTCCTGGATTTCGCACTCCTGCTGCCCGGTATTTTAGCAATGCTGGACAGTCAGTCTCAGTCAGCCGTCCGGTCAGTTTCATCTCCTGCTCTCAGCGGTTAATGTTATAGAGTATGACAGCTGAGGAAATCGTGAAATGCCCTGCGTGCCACGTGAAGCCATAGCATAGACAGCCAGACTCGCACGTGGGCAGGGAGCCAGTCTCGCATGTGGGCAGGGAGCCAGTCTCGCACGTGGGGAGTGAACCAGTCTCGCCCGTGAGCCTTCCACGTGGGCAGGGAGCCTGCAAGTGAGCCTACTTGTATTGCCGCCATCTTGTTTTAGAAACATCCGGACACATATCATCTTCTCCCACTCCAACAATTCTTAGAAGCTAATGGAATGAGCTATAAGTTTCAGTTTCAATTTAAGGCAACAATGCACCCAATACGGTATGTGTAAAACAGAACACGTTTCTTGATATCATGTGTTAAACCTTGAGCACCGCTGTGTTATTTCTTGACAGCGATCTTCTCTCAATCGAAAACAACTTAAAAACTGATTCCACTAACGCCCCATAGAGCCAAATGTAAGGCACTGATTTGATGCTAAACATATAAAGAAGAAAATACTACTGGAAATCGAAAGTATACGTGCTAGTATTCCGTTACTTAAAGCAATATATTCCGTAATTTTTTGTATTACCAACCTCTTCGCCATGTCCAATCAGTATGTGCTGCCTGAATTTAAGTCCTGAAAGCGTTTGGGCTATCCGGAGAGAAGCAGATTTGTTCACCGGAGCAGAAGTTGGTGGCCGGCTTATATCCTTTCGCGCCTGTTCCCTGTTCGGTAGGGTCGTCAATAAAACGCGGAAAACTTCGGAAAACTTCTTCGCGGCGGAAACCCCGAAGTATTCCGCAGGTATTCCGCGTTTGATCGATGCCCGTTCGGTATTCTGTGTGATGTTGACCGCGGCTCGCTAGGACGTCCGCGCGCGATATAAATAATGCGCGTAGTTTTATGTTGAAATTGTTGTTTTACAGACTCAACGAGATAAATAATATATGCATCATAATTTTGAGATACTTTTAGTTTTCATTCTAAAATGTAAAAAAATCTACGATGGCGCATGTAAGTATATTGCTTTAAAATTAATAAGTAGAACCACGGATAACTAATCTTTAGAATGATGAAGACAATATACAAGAGATATTGAGGATATGCTAATTAATCACAAATGTAGGATGAACCCACAGCATTCGTGCAGCAAGGAGTGTGTGGAATGTCGATCACGTAGTGCATAATGGACCTAAAAAAAATGGTATTTACATTTACGGAACGATGAAAAATGATTGTTGTCAAATATCACATACAGATAGTAGTGAGTGTAGACATTGCGATGAAGACATTTAGACTGACCGAATGATCAGTGCGAGGAGGCCGGTATTTCTAAAGCGAAACTTATAACGGAAATTAGCAAATTCACGAATAATTAAGTAGCTTCTTATGTATATAAATAGGTGTACAATTCTGACAAGTCTGACTAATTGGTAGAAGTGGTAACAGAAAGTGCCAATATCATTGAGGTTCATGGTGCGAGGAGAAGGGCCCCATAGGGGCTTTTTCGACACGGCGACACGGCGATTTTTAAAATCGACAACGCGACATTGGGGTTGTCTTAGAATCGACATGCGACATAAGACTTAGCGACACGCGACATGGACCTTTTCTTAAAATCGACACGCGACATGGACCTTTTCTTAAAATCGACACGCGACATGGACCTTTTCTTAAAATCGACACGCGACATGGACCTTTTTCTTACAATCGACACGCGACATGGCTACCCCCCCTCAGGGGCCCTAGGAGAGGGTGGGTGGGATGGGGTGCGGTCATTCTCCGTACTAGATCGTAAACACTTCTGACTACAACTCTCTTTCGCGACTGTTTACGACAAGTAAATGCCACGAAGAGAGCAGATACAATATAATACAACAACCAGTAAATCAAAGTTTCTGGCTCTATTAAGTCCTTGGTCAAGTTACTTCTGAAGCCGCAAGTTATGTGAGAGCAAAACGTGATCTTTTATCACCGTGAATCAAAGGTTTATCGACCGGATATGGAAAAAAGTGTGTCGCACGAGTAATCCCTAACGGCGAAAGCTCCATTCATTAAATATACGACCCCGTATTATCGCCCACTCCTTGACTCTGGAGAGCGTTGTTAAAAAGCACAAGCATCGGTGTTAATGACATAGGCGTTGATCCGGTACCAGCCTCCGCTGTCCAAAGCCGCAACGAGGAAGGTGGAGGAGGAGGAGGGAGACGAGAGGGAATTAGTGGAGGATGGGGGGAGAGAGAGGAGGCAAAGAAGAAGGAGGAGGAGAGGAGGAAGCGGAGGAGGAATAGGAGGAGAGGGAGGCGGCGGAGGAGGGAGATGTGAACACTGAGGGGGGTGATGAGAAGGAGCAGGGGAACAGGGTGGCAGGAGAGGAGAAGGGGGAGGAGGATGAAGAGGAGGATAAAGAGGAGGAGGAGAATGAAGAAAGAAGACGTAGAGAAAGGGGAGGAGGGGGGAAAGGAAGAGGAGGGGACAATGAAGATAATGTAGAAAAAGGGGAGGAGGAGGGAAGGAAGAGAAGGGGACAATGATGAGGATGTAGAGAAAGGGGAGGAGGAGGGAAGGATGAGGAGGGGACAATGATGAGGATGTAGAGAAAGGGGAGGAGGAGGGAAAGGATGAGGAGGCGGAGGATGAGGATGTAGAGAAAGGGGAGGAGGAGGGAAGGATGAGGAGGCGGAGGATGAGGATGTAGAGAAAGGGGAGGAGGAGGGAAGGATGAGGAGGCGGAGGATGAGGATGTAGAGAAAGGGGAGGAGGAGGGAAGGATGAGGAGGCGGAGGATGAGGATGTAGAGAAAGGGGAGGAGGAGGGAAAGGATGAGGAGGCGGAGGATGATGAGGATGTAGAGAAAGGGGAGGAGGAGGGAAGGATGAGGAGGCGGAGGATGAGGAGGATAATGAGTGGAAGAGGAGAAGAAGGACGAAAACGAGAAGATGAGAAGAAGGAAGGAGGAGAAGGAGGGGAAGAAGGTGGATAAGGAGGAAGAGGATGAGGAAGTGGAGGGCGTGGAGGACGAAGATGATGATGAGGATGAGGATTAAGATGAGGATGGAGAGTGAGTATGGTAGGGACATAGGCACCGGGAAGGATGTGATATAGTCATCCGCTTAGCCAGGAGAACAGGTCGCGGGGGATGTCTTAATACTGTCCTTTAGCTCCTCCACTCTATGGGACATATCCCCCTTGCCCCATCGCCTTGGCTAGCTGGTTGTGTTTGTTCAGGACTGGCGCCGGAGGGCCACTTAGCGCCTCGTAAAAGCTTGGCTCTCTCCCCTCACCGGCCATCAAGGCTCGGGTGTGGGCCGTGTTTGTCGAGAGGGGACCTCTAATACCGCCACAGGTCGGCCCACGGCGTCCAGTCCGGTCAGGAACTGAGTTGAATGAGAAGGAACAGGAGGGCGGAGGCTACGATGATGGGAGGGTGGGAGGGTGGGGGGATTAAGATCAACTAGACGTCGCCCGGACGGGGGCGGGTTCGGGGGGCTAATGTGGGGGGGGGCGTACTAAGGGTGGTCCTCCCCACCCTCACCCCCCTTACCACATTGTGTGTGAGTTACCTTTGCCCAGCTGCAGGGTGCCACGGCTTCATATATCTAGCAAGTCATCATTGGTCGCCGTGGAGTGTTTCCTAAACGGGGGTTGCCACCATCGAGAAGATTGATTTCTTTAGGTTATCTAGATTGACACGTGATCGAGCGTCCACTAGGTCACTTAAGCCTTCATTTGTACAAGAGTGGCCAAAAATGTCTGAATACCATTCCTCACCAGCGTTTCGATCTCTCGATTGTTGTCAAAAGCTGCGATGACAAACTCACTCCTACTTTTACCATAGGACATGACGTAAGTGTCCGCAGGCGAAGTATCAAGAAAGTGTAATCTGGATTGGTGGCGGATTAACACCAACTGTTCCAAGAACTGTAATGCATGCGTCGCGTCCCTGTATTATACTCGGACGTTTATTTAATGTGCAGGAATAGTGTTTTAACCTGATTAATGCCAAGCTCCCCGCATGGTGGCGCTACACAAGCTCCGCTTTCAACGCTGCTGTAGGCCGGGGGCAAATTTCAACATTCTGGACGATCAAATCAGCTGTAATTTCTTGCAACATTATAGTTTTCCATAATAAAGCATAAAAATAACGAGCTCTGTGTATTTAATACAGCAAATAATATCCTGCATACTTTCGAAAAAGTAATAAATTGTGACTGAACTCTTTCTTTTCATCACCTGATACAGTGTGTTATTAGGCTTAGGCTGGATCCCCGGCACTAATTTGTAGAAATGTGCGGCGCATTTTTCCTATCAATTTGCGCCGCGCCGCCCTGGCGAGCGAGTGTAAAAATGCATTGAGGAAGTAGGCGACAACAAATATATGATGGAGCCCTAGCGGAGTGAGTCGAAGGCAGAGCGTGGCTTAATACGCTGCTAGCTGCATCGCGGTTTCAAAATGTAGCCTGGTAAATCGATGACATAATCCATGTCGAGATTTGAGTTCTGTGTCACAATATCGATCTAATTACTGTAAACATTATCATGTCAGTAAGTATCTGCAACTATTTAATACGCCCGTAGCGCTTTCCATAGTGCTTAAAAATTATATCTTGATAAAATGATGACATAATGAGCGTCAACATTTGATTTATGTGTCATAGTATCGATCTAATTAATACAACGGTTGTCCTAGCGTGATTCTTAGTACAATTGGAAAATTCGAAACGTGTGCTTATTTAACTACTCTGTTCTATTCTGCCAACACCTACCCTTGTACACGTCGCGACCCGTGGTGTAACTTGGTGTAAGTGACCATTAAAGCATTGATAACCTAGTGGCTATCATTCCTATGAGGCATATGGCAAGCTTAATGACGCCGAGGGGGGCAGCCGTAAAGTTTTAAACGTCACCCTGAGCTCAAAGTATCTGTAAAACATCACTGTCTGCCCACGCATTATGTGACGCCACTTCCGGGGCATGGCGGGGCGTGGGTGGGACATGGGTGTGGATGGCTGAAGGGTGTGTGTGAGGGGGTGGGGGGTGATTGGGGTGTGAAAGGGTAAAAAGTGTGTGGGTGAGGCGGGGTGGGGTGGGGGGTTGGATGTTGGATGTTGGATGCGGAACCGATCACTCTCAGACGAGAGCGATTGCGGCGCGGCCGGAAATGACGTCATTAAAATGGTAAAGGACGTCACTCACGGGCTAACTGCCCCCAGCGAACAGCTCACGGACGGGTGGCCTAGGTATGTAAGTTTAACGCTGATGGTCGCTACAAACGCCAACCTACCCCGCCGGGGGTGCTGCGAGACGGTTCAACTTTATGATGACGCCCACATAACTTGTCGGCGTACAAGCCAGTCCGGCAACCCGTGGATAACTCGGGTGCAAATTGCCCCTTGCGACCAGTGATGCGCCGCATATACCTATGACGCCTGGAAGAGAGCGCAAGAGGTCATTGTAAGAGCAGAAGTTTGTCCTGGCGAAAGATCCACAATTTTTTTTCCTTTTGTGCAGGAGCGGATAGCGGGTGGGGAAGGCTATTCCTGGGGGCGGGCACTACATAGTTATGTATGTGTAGTAGAAATGTGCCGCCCAAAATTGCGGCTCTTTTTTAGATATTCCAGCTGATATCGAGAGTGTTAAATAATTAAATAACCTCCATATATCTTGCCGAGACTGTCAGTGTCAAATTTGGATGTTTTTTTAGCCAAAATCTCACGCGGCCGGTGCATGAATCGAATCCCAATTGTGCAAAGGCCTATCCTTGTGCTGGATAAAGATGCCATGTCTTTTCTCGTAACGAGTAGGGGGTTACTCCCGGAGACACGGTATGGCTCCTCTCTACATTGACCCTTCTCATTGTCGCGATATGACCTACAGATACTAATCGTCCTACGTCACTAAGCTAAACCAAACCAATAAACCTTCAGTATCCTCTGTTTGCATTCAACGTCTTGGACGAATCCAAGGACTAATCTCATTGACGACCCGTAGGACGGACACCCCCACCACATGGCAACCTTCCACATCGGGTCTTTTTCCACCCCCAGGCCCCGGCCGGGGGGGGGGGGCACTGTTATACGAATCTGGTGGGGGGGGGATCTGGTGAGGGGGGGGGGGTCCGCGGGTGTCCTTTAATGCCCGAGGGAGCGGACATTTGTAATGAAAAGATACCCCTATAGAGCGGATATTTGAAAACTTGCGACCGGGGCGGGCTGGGCTCTGAAAATTGCGCGAACAAGCAAGAAAATACTCCTTCCGCGCAGATTTTGGCCGTAAAACGCCCCGGCCGAGCGGATTTTGGCGGTGAAAAAAGGCGGGCTGTACCGCGGACCCCCGCCCCCCTCCCGCCCGCCGCCAACAGCAATGTATTAAGTAATTCTCCCCCTGGCCTCAGGCACCAATGTTATCACATATAAACTTCATCTGCCATGGTGGAACCAAGCGCTATATTATAATGCATCAACTACTAAGGGTGCGATATATTGAAAAAAAAAAAAAAAAAAACATTTGATGACATAACGGCACTCCGCGCTGAACTCTCCCCACCCACCCAGCCTCCCAGGCCCCCCCTCCCCCCCCCCCAGCCAACGTCACCTCCTCAGCCACGTGACAGACCGTGACAGCATCAACCCCGACTGTTGACAAGTCATCTATTGCCACCAAGGTCAGCCATATTTGCACGCGCGAGGCGTGGGACGCTTAGGATCTTGACAAATCTCTCGGCCAAGCTTTGCGCAGCTGCGGCGTTCTCGGCGGAAGTGGCCAGTTCAGCTGACACCCCCGTCTGCCCCTCTGGCTTATTGGAGGGGAGAGAGAGGGTTGGGGTGTTGGTAACGAGGGGCGGGTGACGAGAGAGAGAGAGAGAGGGAGAGAGAGAGAGGGGGAGAGAGAGAGAGAGAGAGAGAGAGAGAGGGGGAGGGGAGGGGGGATGTTGGTAATGAGGGCAGTTGACGAGAGGGAAAGAGAGAGGTGGGGGAGGGGGGGGGGGGTAACGAGGGCAGGGTGACGAGAGGGAGAGAGAGAGGGGGGAGGAGGTGGGTAGTGGGGAGGACAGGGTAGAAGGAGACGGAGGGAGAGGAGTGTAGGAGAGACCGAGGAAAGGACCGAAACACAAAGACAAAGATAGAGACCTACAGAGAGGGAGAGAATGGGAGATAAAGATACAAACAGAGAAAGAGAGAGAAATGGAGAGAACGACAGATGAAGAAACAGAAAGAGGAAGATATTGAGACAGAGGACATGGGGATGGAGGACATGGGGGTGGAGGACATGGGGGTGGAGGCCATGGGGGTGGAGGACATGGGGGTGGAAAACATGGGGGTGGAGGACACGGGGGTGGGGGACATGGGGGTAGAGGACATGGGGGTTGGGGACATGGGGGGCCCTATCGACCACAGGGGTCCAGTCCAGCAAGGGCACCCCGCAATATAGGACATGTATGGTGGCTGGCAGGGGGTGTTGAGGGAGGGGGAGGGTCGCAGTACACACTTAAGTATTGTAATTACAGACCCCGACCCTGCCTCAGAACAATGATACTAGAACGAAATGGACATGTGCTTAATATAGATAAAAGCATGCATCGTAGGCTATACTGGTGCTGGAGACGGCAGCGTGTATGTTGGTAGTACACAGTAATGTTACATTCGGTCTGAATGGTTTCTACATTATTTTGGCGCTATTTTCAGTTTCTACCGAAGAGAAAAAGTCTTCCAGAGTAGGTCACTAGAATATTTAAAATTAATGATCTTCTAAATTACACCTACATATTTCCTTCACATGATTACAAATTCCAGCTTAGTTGAATAAATGAATGATTATCATTTGATGACGCCATCTTGACCTTGAATAAAAATGAAGACTTTACCAAGAACTCATAACACCAACAATGGCGCCCCACAGCGGAATAATTAAATGGTTATTTGCGAAGTCTTCTATATAAACGTTCCCATTTTTACATGAAACCTTGTGCTCTTTCATTTCAAACACTTCGGCATATCTTCCATGTTAGAGCCCACGAAATGGATTATTATAGTACATGGCAGACGTGAGTCATACGTGAGCTATATGCTCTATATGCAGTAGTTCGCCCTAACAAAAAATTTAACCATGTAACGATGAAAAATGCCGAGGGTTTATCTCTCTGATATGAAACTTCTGGCACTGATGTTTAACTATAAACGGCTCCATCTCTTCCATAGCAATCTTGACCATCGTATCCACATTTTTATGACGTTTATCGCAGCAAACGCTGTCGGTGGTAAACAAGTAACGTATATAAAAACACAACGTGACTGAATCGCATCTTGCGGCCCGCTACCCAGACATATTCGACGTTGATGGAAGCCAATTTCAAATTGACGTCTCTGCCCTTGCGGAATATCACCTACACCCGACAAAAATTTCCTCCGTTCTGTCGTCTGGCATTATCATCGATCCAAAAGGAAAAGAAATCCAACGAAGACGTCGGAAATTGACCCTCTGGCAGCGATACCCCGATGAAATTTTTGACTTATACAAAAATGAAAATTGTCACAGCAAGGGGGAGATATGTCTGACGGATAAGGAGTGTTTTCTTTGTTTAAATCGGGGCGTCAGAGCGTTCACCTGAAATAAGGGAATTATGGAAACGGAATCGGTATCTGATTTCTCGAGATCAATATTCATCATGGAGCACTTGCAATGTATATATGGTGTTATAAGGCTCTCTCTCCCAGTTTTCATGGAGAATTTTGTATTCACGCCTACCGTTCTTTTCACTTGTGTCATTTTTCTCTTTGTGCCTCTCTTTCTATTTCTCTCGTGGGTCTTTCTTCTTTCTGTCTCTCCTCCCCCTCTTTCTTTTGTCTTGCTGTCTCGCTTTCTGTACCGCAGTCGCCTCTCTCTTTCCTTCGCTCTCTATCTGTTGTTGCTGTTACGCTCACTCTGCCCCCCTGTGTCCCCCTTCCATTCCCCGGTCTCTCACGGCCTGTCCGTCTGGCTTCGGCGTTTCTCAGTGTTTCTCGGTTCTCCCCCCCCCCTCTCTCTCTGCCTCTCCATCTCTCTCTCTGCCCTCCTCCCATTCTCTCATTCCTCTCTCTCTCTCTCTGTCTTCATTACATTCCCTGATCTCTCACGCTCGGTCGGTCTAGCTGCTGCGTTCTCTGCCTCTCTCTCTCTCTCCCTCACTCTACTTCTCTCTCTCTCTGCCCTCCTCCCATTCTCCCATTCATATCTCTCTCTTTCTCGGCCCTCCTCCCATTTCTCCCATTCCTCTCTCTCTCTCTCTGCCCTCCTCCCATTTCTCCCATTCCTCTCTCTCTCTCTGCCTCGTCCCATTTCTCCCATTCCTCTCTCTCTCTCTGCCCTCCTCCCATTTCTCCCATTCCTCTCTCTCTCTCGGCCCTCATCCCATTTCTCCCATTCCTCTCTCTCTCTCTCTGCCCTCCTCCCATTTCTCCCATTCCTCTCTCTCTCTCTCTGCCCTCCTCCCGGTCCCGGATCTCTCACACTCCGTCGGTGTAGCCGGGGCATTCTCCGAGCCGGTCTCAGCCTCTTCAGTCGAGTGATGTCGGTCCCGGAGGCCATCGAAGTGCCCTATCACACGGGCGGAATGCGTGGCCGCCATGCCGCAAGGGCATCTACATAGCGGCATCCGTGGGACTGATTCAGAAACAGACAGCGGGGTGGATGCATGGCGTAGAGGGGGCGAGAGGGGGCGAGAGGGGGAGGGGCGATTTGTGAGACAAATAGGTGTCTGGATGATTGAGTAAGCACGCTTCACGAGTGCCTTGTGGGGACCAGACTGAACCCAGATTCCAGGTTCCGGATAAAACGTGTGTGAAATGATCATCTATAACTTGTCCCATTCAGATAGGATTTGGCATGGTTTATCTGCAGTGGTACTGCAGTGGAGCAAACGATATGCAATTAAAAAATAAAATAAAATGGGAGACTAATAATAATATAATGTGTTTGTGGTGTTACTTCTTTTGCAAACTATTCCTTTCGCCTAGGTAATAAGTGTGTATACCTTGTGGACGTGGCGCATACAATTAATGTAGCCAACAACCAATAGGGATGAAGAAAACCTGATTATATGTTAGTCACGCAGGTGAAATCATGTAAGACAACAACATGGCTGTTGTTTATTCTGCAAATGGCCCATAATCTGCTCGAGCAGTCAATGTGACGTCACCATACAGTATTTAATGACGTCAGCTATATGGTTACCTCTGCTTCGCTCTGGGAAATAGCAATGCTGATAGCACAACTGTGCCACCTCCTGCTGTCATCGGCACTCTCGCCAACGACGCCAGCCCAGCCACAAGTGCAATGGAATTACTTTGCATGAGATGCATGTAGCTAAAAATACCATCTATGTCTCAAGTGGATAGCGCCTTTATCCTTACAAATTAAACTGGGGCGTGTTGAAGAAGAAGATGAATATCATTGTGGCGAGTATCCGAGGCGTGTTATTCACAGGCTGGTGCCGCCACCTAGGGAGTTAAGGATAAACCACTCAATATGTGGACGTTAAACCGAGCTTGCGAATAATGATTGGACATTATTTGGAAACGTTTTTTCACATATAATCAGAATTTGAGAAATTGGACGCATATCAAGAGGCAACATTTGATCCTAGCATATTGCTTTGTCTCACTTAACCATCAAGGCAACAGACATTTTTACCTTTTCCTTGACCACTATTGCAACATTCCTTTTACCTGTCTGCGTCCTTCCCTGGAGGGCAACAACCCTCTTAATTAACTTTACTCTTCCCAGGAAAGCAACAACCCCCTTACCTATCTTGACCCTTTTCTAGAAGGCACCAGTTCTTCTCTTGAGGACAGGAATCGTTACCATGTGTCTCCCTTCTCGTGAGAACAACGATCTGCTTAGCAATATGTCGTCTCATCATGGCCTCTGTCCTGTGTCCTCTGTCCTCTGTTCTCACCTCACGGAGGCAACACTCTCCATATCTTCTCAGCATGGCATTGGTCCTCTATTTCTCGTCTCAGGGTAGCAAAACTGGCGTCAGACACTCAACTATCTATGCTCTTCCAAAGGAGAGTTATGTTGTATAGTCATGCTGCCGTAATGTTGCCAATAGTCCGCTTGATTACCTGCCTGTAGCCATATCCCGGAGGGCAATGATCCCATTTCTCCCTCCCAACTTGGAGTAACAATCCTGTCCTTTGAAACCCCTCATTTCCGTCCCGTTACTGTATCCGGCAATGTACTTTAGCCCACGTATGTAGCCCGTATGGACGTCCGACTTGCACAAAGTAGCCTTAAAACCACCTCCCTTCATTCAATAAAAGGTTCCACAAACCCGATGGAGTCACGAACGCTTACCCACTTTCGATTCTGACGGCTGCGGTGTTTCTACTTTCATGTTTACGTTGCTGCCCCTCTGGATCTGTCACCGCTCCGCTTAAACCTCAGGGATGTAGGCAGGTAAATGTAACTTTTGTAAACGTGATCTTTGTATCGGTGCCTCGGCGATGGTAGAGTAAACCAACATGATGTGCTAAGGTGGAACCAGGTATGCTGGTTATCGGAAATCCAGGAGTGGTAATCATAACTTATTTTGGATGTTTTGGTTGAGAAAAGGAGACGGCGACGGACGACAGGGACAAGGACTGAGGGGTGGGAAGCAGCGGCGGATGTAGGAATTCGAACATAGGGGCGGGGGGGGGGGTCATTAAAAACTTGCCGCCAGAGGGGAGCGGTGTCAAAAAGACCGGAGAGGGTTCCTCAATTTGTTTTGTCAGGGGGGGTGGGGGTCCACAAAATTTTGACCGGGGGAAGGGTCCACACTTTGATTTTTGCATGGAAAACGGCATTATTCCTCACAACGAGCCATTGAAAAAATGTCGACTTTAACGGTCCAGGGAGGAGGGCAGTTTTAACCCTAACCCCAAACCCCTTTAGATCCGCCACTGGGAGAGTGGGGGATGTAAGTATGAAAAAACGGGCATTAAAATTTGTGTTCACTCTACTGACAAATTTAAGTCGTTGCAAGGAGAAAAAAGAAAAGCAGGGGTTGCTAAAATGAAAAAAAATATATAAACTGTCTATGGCGGCCGTTGTAGGAAAAGGGGGCAACGTGTCCGTCCTTGGGTCCCCTGGCCGCCTTATCTAAAGCCCTCGGCCGTCGATGAGGTAACACTGAGGCGCCTTCATACCGACAGATCCTTCAGTTTATTGGCGCTGCCTGTGTCGCTGCCCGTGCCTCCCGTCCCCTCCCCATTCCCCTTACTTTGCTACCCCACCCCCTCCCTCCCCTTGTACCGCCACGCCTACATGTACACCAGACCGACATGCCATCAACGCACCCAATCCCTCCCACCCCACCCTCCCATACTCTTACGCTTTTGTTTCTCGAGGATATATATTTATATACATATACAAGCCAAGATGGCCGCTATCTCCACTGAGAGCCCCCGTACCCAATGGGTGCGTGCCAACAATCGACAGGCAAGGTCAACTGTGCGAGACAGGGGAGTGGAAGGGAGGGAGGGAGCGGGGACTCGCTGAGGGAAATAATGGCTGATGCGAAGGTGGTGGTGGGAGCTCCAGGTAGGGTGGCTAGTGGGGCAGGGAGGAGGGGATTCCATGTCCTAGGGGTGGTTAACTCCCAAAACCCGCCCCCAGTAGTGGATGGCTTCGGACTGACCTTGAACTTCAGGCAATCGGGTGTCGGCATAGTGTAGCCACTACACTGTGAAAATTAACCTTTTCTTATCACCAGATTGTTCAATTCTTTGACGGTCATGTGATTTCCTGAAAGTTATCCGCCATGGTACGAAACCCACGTCCGCCAACAAATTGCGTTCGTACGGAGGTAATATCCGTAGAAAATTGACTTATCGGACTGGATAAAGCGGCTGGGCGTGGGGAGTACGTGCGGGAGGGTGGTCGTGGTGGTGGTGTAGCCGTGACGGGGGATGGTGGGGGGCCTGCTGCAGAGATGAAAGTATGTGGATCATAGCTAGGTCAGTATGTTAAAGTATGGCAACGCGAAGTCAACTCAACCTTTCCACTCCCATCTAAAGGTTTCAGGTTACGTCTCGGCCAAATATGTCTTATTATTATGGTAATAGAAAGAGCACTCAGACACTGTACCGTGTGGTGTCAGACACTGTGCCGTGTGGTGTCAGACACTGTGCCGTGTGGTGTCAGACACTGTACCGTGTGGTGTCAGACACTGTGCCGTGTGGTGTCAGACACTGTGCCGTGTGGTGTCAGACACTGTACCGTGTGGTGTCAGACACTGCCGTGTGGTGTCAGACACTGTGCCGTGTGGTGTCAGACACTGTGGCGTGTGGTGTCAGACACTGTACCGTGTGGTGTCAAACACTGTGCCGTGTGGTGTCAGACACTGTACCGTGTGGTGTCAGACACTGTGCCGTGTGGTGTCAGACACTGTGGCGTGTGGTGTCAGACACTGTGGCGTGTGGTGTCAGACACTGTGCCGTGTGGTGTCAGACACTGTACCGTGTGGTATCAGACACTGTACCGTGTGGTGTCAGACACTGTGCCGTGTGGTGTCAGACACTGTACCGTGTGGTGTCAGACACTGTGCCGTGTGGTGTCAGACACTGTACCGTGTGGTGTCAGACACTGTGCCGTGTGGTGTCAGACACTGTGGCGTGTGGTGTCAGACACTGTACCGTGTGGTGTCAGACACTGTGCCGTGTGGTGTCAGACACTGTACCGTGTGGTGTCAGACACTGTGGCGTGTGGTGTCAGACACTGTGCCGTGTGGTTTCAGACACTGTGCCGTGTGGTGTCAGACACTGTACCGTGTGGTGTCAGACACTGTGCCGTGTGGTGTCAGACACTGTGCCGTGTGGTTTCAGACACTGTGCCGTGTGGTGTCAGACACTGTGCCGTGTGGTGTCAGACACTGTGCCGTGTGGTTTCAGACACTGTACCGTGTGGTGTCAGACACTGTACCGTGTGGTGTCAGACACTGTGCCGTGTGGTGTCAGACACTGTACCGTGTGGTGTCAGACACTGTGCCGTGTGGTGTCAGACACTGTGCCGTGTGGTGTCAGACACTGCCGTGTGGTGTCAGACACTGTGCCGTGTGGTGTCAGACACTGTGCCATGTGGTGTCAGACACTGTGCCGTGTGGTGTCAGACACTGTGCCGTGTGGTGTCAGACACTGCCGTGTGGTGTCAGACACTGTGCCGTGTGGTGTCAGACACTGTGCCGTGTGGTGTCAGACACTGTACCGTGTGGTGTCAGACACTGTGCCATGTGGTGTCAGACACTGTGCCGTGTGGTGTCAGACACTGTGCCGTGTGGTGTCAGACACTGTGCCGTGTGGTGTCAGACACTGTGCCGTGTGGTGTCAGACACTGTGGCGTGTGGTGTCAGACACTGTGCCGTGTGGTGTCAGACACTGTGGCGTGTGGTGTCAGACACTGTGCCGTGTGGTGTCAGACACTGTACCGTGTGGTGTCAGACACTGTGCCGTGTGGTGTCAGACACTGTGCCATGTGGTGTCAGACACTGTGGCGTGTGGTGTCAGACACTGTGGCGTGTGGTGTCAGACACTGTGCCGTGTGGTGTCAGACACTGTACCGTGTGGTGTCAGACACTGTGCCGTGTGGTGTCAGACACTGTGCCGTGTGGTGTCAGACACTGTGCCGTGTGGTGTCAGACACTGCCGTGTGGTGTCAGACACTGTGCCGTGTGGTGTCAGACACTGTGCCGTGTGGTGTCAGACACTGTGCCGTGTGGTGTCAGACACTGTGCCATGTGGTGTCAGACACTGTGCCATGTGGTGTCAGACACTGTGGCGTGTGGTGTCAGACACTGTGGCGTGTGGTGTCAGACACTGTGCCGTGTGGTGTCAGACACTGTACCGTGTGGTGTCAGACACTGTGCCGTGTGGTGTCAGACACTGTGCCGTGTGGTGTCAGACACTGCCGTGTGGTGTCAGACACTGTGGCGTGTGGTGTCAGACACTGTGCCGTGTGGTGTCAGACACTGTGCCGTGTGGTGTCAGACACTGTGCCATGTGGTGTCAGACACTGTGCCGTGTGGTGTCAGACACTGTGCCGTGTGGTGTCAGACACTGTACCGTGTGGTGTCAGACACTGTGCCGTGTGGTGTCAGACACTGTGCCATGTGGTGTCAGACACTGTGCCGTGTGGTTTCAGACACTGTACCGTGTGGTGTCAGACACTGTGGCGTGTGGTGTCAGACACTGTGCCGTGTGGTGTCAGACACTGTGCCGTGTGGTTTCAGACACTGTACCGTGTGGTGTCAGACACTGTGCCGTGTGGTGTCAGACACTGTGCCGTGTGGTGTCAGACACTGTACCGTGTGGTGTCAGACACTGTGCCGTGTGGTGTCAGACACTGTGCCATGTGGTGTCAGACACTGTGCCGTGTGGTTTCAGACACTGTACCGTGTGGTGTCAGACACTGTGGCGTGTGGTGTCAGACACTGTGCCGTGTGGTGTCAGACACTGTACCGTGTGGTGTCAGACAATGTGCCGTGTGGTTTCAGACACTGTACCGTGTGGTGTCAGACACTGTACCGTGTGGTGTCAGACAATGTGCCGTGTGGTTTCAGACACTGTACCGTGTGGTGTCAGACACTGTGCCGTGTGGTGTCAGACACTGTGGCGTGTGGTGTCAGACACTGTACCGTGTGGTGTCAGACACTGTGGCGTGTGGTGTCAGACACTGTACCGTGTGGTGTCAGACACTGTGGCGTGTGGTGTCAGACACTGTACCGTGTGGTTTCAGACACTGTACCGTGTGGTGTCAGACACTGTACCGTGTGGTGTCAGACACTGTGGCGTGTGGTGTCAGACACTGTACCGTGTGGTGTCAGACACTGTGGCGTGTGGTTTCAGACACTGCCGTGTGGTGTCAGACACTGTACCGTGTGGTGTCAGACAATGTGCCGTGTGGTTTCAGACACTGTACCGTGTGGTGTCAGACACTGTACCGTGTGGTGTCAGACAATGTGCCGTGTGGTTTCAGACACTGTACCGTGTGGTGTCAGACACTGTGCCGTGTGGTGTCAGACACTGTGGCGTGTGGTGTCAGACACTGTGCCGTGTGGTGTCAGACACTGTGCCGTGTGGTGTCAGACACTGTGCCGTGTGGTGTCAGACACTGTGCCGTGTGGTGTCAGACACTGTACCGTGTGGTGTCAGACACTGTGCCGTGTGGTGTCAGACACTGTGCCGTGTGGTGTCAGACACTGTGCCGTGTGGTGTCAGACACTGTACCGTGTGGTGTCAGACACTGTGCCGTGTGGTGTCAGACACTATGCCGTGTGGTGTCAGACACTGTACCGTGTGGTGTCAGACACTGTGCCGTGTGGTGTCAGACACTGTGCCGTGTGGTGTCAGACACTGTGCCGTGTGGTGTCAGACACTGTGGCGTGTGGTGTCAGACACTGTACCGTGTGGTGTCAGACACTGTGCCGTGTGGTGTCAGACACTGTGCCGTGTGGTTTCAGACACTGTACCGTGTGGTGTCAGACACTGTGGCGTGTGGTGTCAGACACTGTGCCGTGTGGTTTCAGACACTGTACCGTGTGGTGTCAGACACTGTGCCGTGTGGTGTCAGACACTGTGCCGTGTGGTTTCAGACACTGTACCGTGTGGTGTCAGACACTGTGCCGTGTGGTGTCAGACACTGTGGCGTGTGGTGTCAGACACTGTGCCGTGTGGTGTCAGACACTGTACCGTGTGGTGTCAGACACTGTGCCGTGTGGTGTCAGACACTGTGCCGTGTGGTGTCAGACACTGTACCGTGTGGTGTCAGACACTGTGCCGTGTGGTGTCAGACACTGTGCCGTGTGGTGTCAGACACTGTGCCGTGTGGTGTCAGACACTGTGGCGTGTGGTGTCAGACACTGTGCCGTGTGGTTTCAGACACTGTGCCGTGTGGTGTCAGACACTGCCGTGTGGTGTCAGACACTGTGCCGTGTGGTGTCAGACACTGTGGCGTGTGGTGTCAGACACTGTGCCGTGTGGTGTCAGACACTGTGCCGTGTGGTGTCAGACACTGTACCGTGTGGTGTCAGACACTGTACCGTGTGGTGTCAGACACTGTGCCGTGTGGTTTCAGACACTATACCGTGTGGTGTCAGACACTGTACCGTGTGGTGTCAGACACTGTGCCGTGTGGTGTCAGACACTGTGCCGTGTGGTGTCAGACACTGTGCCGTGTGGTGTCAGACACTGTGCCGTGTGGTGTCAGACACTGTGCCGTGTGGTGTCAGACACTGTACCGTGTGGTGTCAGACACTGTGCCGTGTGGTGTCAGACACTGTACCGTGTGGTGTCAGACACTGTACCGTGTGGTGTCAGACACTGTGGCGTGTGGTGTCAGACACTGTGCCGTGTGGTGTCAGACACTGTGCCGTGTGGTGTCAGACACTGTGCCGTGTGGTGTCAGACACTGTACCGTGTGGTGTCAGACACTGTGCCATGTGGTGTCAGACACTGTGCCGTGTGGTGTCAGACACTGTACCGTGTGGTGTCAGACACTGTGCCGTGTGGTGTCAGACACTGTGCCGTGTGGTGTCAGACACTGTGGCGTGTGGTGTCAGACACTGTGCCGTGTGGTGTCAGACACTGTGCCGTGTGGTGTCAGACACTGTGGCGTGTGGTGTCAGACACTGTGGCGTGTGGTGTCAGACACTGTGGCGTGTGGTGTCAGACACTGTGCCGTGTGGTGTCAGACACTGTGCCGTGTGGTGTCAGACACTGTGCCGTGTGGTGTCAGACACTGTGCCATATGGCGTCATACACTGTACCGTGTGACGTCAGACACTGTACCGTGTGACGTCAGACACTGTACCGTGTGGCGTCAGACACTGTACCGTGTGACGTCAGACACTGCGCCGTCTGACGTCAGACACTGTACCGTGTGGCCGCCCTTCTGTCCATCGCTCACATTCTCAAAGCTTTATGAGTTGGAACTAGCCGCAAACCCTCCCCTACATAGTCAGTCCTGGAAACACGATAGAAGACAAGAGAATACACACCCAAACGCCTGCTCGGCTACCCGTCCCCTCCGCCACCCACCCACATACAAACCCAGACACTGCTCAGGGACAACCGACCCTGCATGACAGAAGCGTGGGCCGAAATTGAAGTTTGATGTAGTAATCCCAGGTTTATTGGCCACGAGAACGACCGGTTGACCCGTTTCAGGGAAAGCGAGAGACAGGAGAGGGAGAGAGAGAGGTGGTGACGGGGAGAGGGGGAGGAGAGGGGGCTGGACGAGTGGGAGTGTGTCGGGGTTGGGTGGGAAGGGGAGGGGGGATTTGCCGACATGACACTGTGCAATACCTTGCGGAAAGAATAGAGGGAGAGAGAGGAGAAAGGAAAAAGAGAGAGAGTGGTGGGGGAGGGGGCAGAGAGAGAGTGGTGGGGGGGTGGGGAGGGGAAAGATGGTGACGGGGCAGAGGATGAGTGGAGGGGGGTGGACGAGTGTCACTGTGTCGGGGAGGGGGGGATTTGTCGACATGACACTGTGCAATACTCTGCGGAAAGTATAGAATGAGAGAGAGGAGAAAGGAGACAAAGGGAGAGTGGTGGGGCGGGGGGAGAGGTGGTGACGGGGTAGAGGATGAGTGGAGGGGGCTGGACGAGTGTCACTGTGTCGGGGGGGGGGGGATTTGTCGACATGACACTGTGCAATACTCTGCGGAAAGTATAGAATGAGAGAGAGGAGAAAGGAAACAAAGAGAGAGTGGTGGGGCGGGGGAGAGGTGGTGACGGGGTAGAGGGGGAGGGGAGGGGGCTGGACGAGTGGCAGTGTGTCGGGGTGGGGTGGGGTGGGGAGCGGGGATTTGTCGACATGACACTGTGCAATACTCTGCGGAAAGAATAGAGGGAGAGGGAGGAGAAAGGAAAAAGAGAGAGAGTGGTGGGGCGGGGGTGGGGAGGGGAAAGATGGTGACGGGGCAGAGGATGAGTGGAGGGGCTGGACGAGTGTCACTGTGTCGGGGGGGGGGGATTTTTCGACATGACACTGTGCAATACTCTGCGGAAAGTATAGAATGAGAGAGAGGAGAAAGGAAACAAAGAGAGAGTGGTGGGGCGGGGGAGAGGTGGTGACGGGGTAGAGGGGGAGGGGAGGGGGCTGGACGAGTGGCAGTGTGTCGGGCTGGGGTGGGGAGGGGAGGGGGGATTTGTCGTCATGACACTGTGCAATACTCTGCGGAAAGAATAGAGGGAGAGAGAGGAGAAAGGAAAAAGAGAGAGAGTGGTGGGGCAGGGGAGGGGAGGGAGAGGTGGTGACGGGGTAGAGGGGGAGGGGAGGGGGCTGGACGAGTGGCAGTGTGTCGGGGGGAAGGGGGGGGGGGGCGATTTGTCGAAATCCAATACACTGCAGAAAGCGAGAGAAGAAGCGAGCCAGAGTGTGAGCAGATATAGACAGAGAGACAGGAAGTGTGAGGGAAGTAGCGACAGGGAGTGTGTGAGAGAGAAGGAGATAGAGAGAGAGGAACATCTGTGAGATGTAGAGATCTGAGAGTCTGGGAGATAGACAGAGAGAGAAGCAGTGAGAGTGAGAGAGAGAGAGAGAAAAATGGAAGTTGTGGAAACGCAGTGCAGCAAGTTGACGTTAGCTATACAACAGGAGAATGACTGAAGAAAAAAACTGCACGACATTGACACGAGTTACAGCAGACGAGAGCTTTGAAAGAGAGACAGGATGTAGGTAGAAGATTCCAGTTCCTGCTCTCTGTATTGCGTCACTTCCCTCGTTCCCCATGGCGCCGCCCCCTAGCGGACGTGTCTGGAACTACCACTCAGAACCCGCCGCTCTAGCCTCCCGGACCGCCACACCATACGTCATACCACCAACGCACTTCCGCTCGCCATGTTTCCTGTGTTCCTGTGTGAGGTTTTTCCTCGCCACCTGTTGGCCGCCTAACTCCATATTCATTACCCACGTCTCTGGTCGCAGCCTGTAAAGTGGCCACCACCCTATGACCTTGCTTAAGTGATCGGCGAGTTGTTTGGTTCATTCCGCCCCGTTCGATGTCTCTATAAGCCTCATTTCAGCCGCTCCCGGATGTCAATACATCGACCACTAAGAGCGGCGATATTCGTTCTATTCCTCTGAGAAATGGAGAATCGCAAATAGCTTCCATTTCATGGATTGATTAGAATCAATACATCAATATCAATCTACTATATTGTGATCGAGTGTGATTGTCAATTTGTGGAATGGACATACCGGCCATGTTATGGGTATCGTTATAGTAGGCATAACGGATTTAGGGTTCTGCCAGAGAGGAAATATGGGCTGACAAAAAATGACCTGAAACATATCGTTTCATTTGAATGGCAATGAAACATTAGTGTTTTAGCCCACTTTTATGTTTACGAAGGCTGTTCCACGTCCCACGTGTGGCTAATGCATGTGTCCACCATTCCAGTGTCAGTTAGTATATTTGAGTTACGTGTATTATTACTATAAGACCAAAAAGGTCAATGAAGTGAATGTTATATTAGAATATTGATGTACCCATTGTTCTCGAGGATATATATATATATATACCAAACCCTTTATATGGCTCAAAAAGGAAATATTGTGGGATAAGAGAGGGTCAAGCCATCTTATTGGACATCGTCGTACGCAAACAAGCGTTATAAAGTGATAAATAACAGAGAACACATCTCGTAGAGCCAGCAATCTGTCATGTTATCCCTCGAAACGGATGCACTGAAAATCGGATAAGCGAGCGGAAAGCCCCCTCCCACGCAATACCATTCCATACCACAGCATACCACACCACGCTGCCAAACCACAGGCCCTAATCCCCAGGTCAGTTAGCTTTAAAGGGAGTAGGGAGTAATTTATCACATCACACCACGCCACTGGGGGTTGTTAAAGCTTTATGGAAGGTAATGTCGGGAGGCCTCTGTTGGCGAATATTACCCTGAACCCAGGACCTCGATGTAGCCCACTGTGGGTCAGCGATCTAAAGCCTCACGGGGGGCGAGGGGCATACAAATACTCCCCACCCCCCCACCGCCCCCAAGCCTCTGTTGTTATTACCCACTGCGCGGCATTCTTGCCATTCTCTGCGGGCCTGTTGTCGGTGGTCGGCATCCGGGTCACTAAGTGCGTACGAGTGTTGGGATGACCGAGGGGGGCGCCACCATCGCCAGTAAACTGGACACCCCCGATGCGCAGTGCGTGTAGCGACATGCATGCCGCCCACTTAGACCCGAAGAAGAACCTAATCGAGTAAGCTGGATTATTAGTGAGATTGTCTTGAGATATTAATGCGGGGAAAAAAACGAGCCAAATGGCGGTAGGCAATGAAGTATCCGTTTGAATGAGAGGCGTATTTGTAGGCTACGGAGCCCGGCTAACGACATGCAAGAATAACAAAGCGGCGTTCGCAACACCGCAAGGTCCCTCAGATACAATGATTATGTGATTTTGCCATTTCTACGTACAGAAGTACAGCGTAATGAATTATCTCTATTGACAGCACACGCGATAATTATCACGTGCGTACGTGATAGTTACCGCGCGGTACGTGATAGTTACCGCGTGCGTACGTGATAGTTACCGCGTGCGTACGTGATATTATTTCATTGTTACGTGAACACGTGATAGTTTCTATGGGGGCACCTGATACTATTACGTGCGCACGTGATATTACTGCGTGCGCACCTGATATTATTATATTATTATGTACGCAAGCGATGTGCGCCCGTGCTACGAATCCTATGCTTTTTGCGTGTCCACAGAGGGGCTCAGTACTTTGTAGCGGCGACATAATTTACAGTAATCAGTTGTAGTCATAGGGCTAGTAGTACGGAGGCATACCATCAGTGCCCAGCCGATCCACAGTTAGCTAGAACATAGATCACGTATATATCTATGCAGATCATGGACAGTCCATGGGTCTGATTTAAGAACTGAATGAATACATCGGATTATTAACATGGTAACTATGGTTACTCCAAGAGATGTTATAAACTTATACCATGCTTGGTGTCATGTATCACTTAACATCATAACTTGCAAACGTGATGATTAATAGGTTCGTTAGATGTTGTTGTACTTTTTTTCTTGTCAATTCTGAACAATAGGCAGCAAAACAATAGCTAATCTCCATTTTGGTCGAGATTGTTGTTATTAAATCAGCTAATTACTTTTTTATTTTTTTTCTTATTTTTTATTTAACCCAATGAAACATTACAATACAGTTGATGTTTACGGCATACATAATAGTGACAAAAGCACGTTTAGCAAGTTTACACATCCATTACATCACTTAAGTAACATTTCTCTTAAGTGGCCCCATTTGCTCATAAATTTATCACTCGTTGGCTCTAATTTTCTCTTTTCTAACTCGTTTTCTATCACATATACTGCTTTCAACCTATTCATAAACACTTCAACTGACGGTAGGCTGTCTTTACATTTAGAGATAAATATGCAGTGTTTGGCGATAAGGTAGATATGATTTATAAGCCCATTGTGCTCTTTGTAACTTCCTAGGTGAACATTTCTCTTATTAAAAAACGGACTCATGTCGATATATAAACTAAAGCCATATTGTACACTTTGCCAAAACGCTTCTCCCATTGGACGATCCCAAAACAACTGTTTGACAGTCTCTATTTGTTCTTTACAGAACGTGCAAAGATCACATGGATACCATGTCACACAACTTGAAAAATGTATTTACGTTGCAGTAATTTATATGGAAAGCTTCTAACGCATCATTAGAGCTAATCAGCTAATTACTGATTTATGCCAACTTCGTTGAAATATTATAGAATGTCGTATTTTTGGAGCGAATGAAGAGTTCATTTTCATGTACACTATTTAATGTGACAGTAAATACCCCTCCCCCCCCCCTCCCCTCCCTTCCCCACACACCCCCAAGTAAATTAGAGTCAGTGAAGAGGTAACTGCCGCTAGAGGGCCGGGCTTTATTCAGAATTGACATGGCTGGCCAGGAATAACTCCACGCTCGGGATAGATGTCAATGTTACGTTTGTTCCTATAATAAATGATCTAACTTCAATCAATGTAACGATTCCATTCAACCCGAATTGCAGAAATGGTTCTCATCACCAAACACCGACCCCATTAAGATTCATCATAAAGTGAGTTATTCTGATGCACCGAATGAACCCAAAACGATCATTGCTGGCGGCAAACCTGGCCTGCAATCCATCTTTTTTGACCACATCGATGAAACAGTTAACTAAATTACAAACCGCGCTATTCCTTTTCCGACATGTTTGGGTCTCTTCGCAAGAAAAACAAAATGACGTGCATGCAAATTGTGATCACAGTCGCTATTCAACGACGTTTGATTTGGACATGAAGGAGAACCAATTGTGAACTGTGTGTCTTCCTGGATGAGTCTCGTGCTCGCCGTACTTCTCGTACATCCTCTCGCCGGATTCTCGGGGTGTTGAAATCCCGTTGCACGGCGGGAGACATGCGAGGGAACCCGAGTGGGGAGTGTGGTCGCATGATGGCGCCACCAGAGGCATGAGAGAGCGGGGGAGGGAGAGACAGCAAGCGGCAGACAGGGAGGAGGAAAAAAAAAGATCCAACCAACCTTATTGCTGCTTTATACCCCTCGGTTTTCCTCTGATAATAGGTCCTCAGCGAGGCCTCGTCTTCGGCCAAGTACGGCCTGCGGTAACTCTCAGGATGTCACATGACATAAATGTTTAATGACGTCATCACAGCTGGGTCAGCCTGATCGCGCATTACGTCATTAATTGTCCAGCGCTCGTAAAACGCCGCAGCTGTTTTCATTGGCGGCGACAGATATTGCTTATTGGACCCGAGGAGAGAAGCGGGCCCCGGGTGGGGGGGTGGGGGGTGGAGGGGTGAGGGTGGGGGAGTGAGGGTGGGGGGGGGCATCCCATGTAAATCCCATCTCGAGTCTGGCACCCTTTATGGACACCCGTCGCCGCTCCATGATAACCCAACTCCCCCTGCCCCTCCCCGTCCCCGTATCCCTCCTGGCCTCCACTACCAGTTCCTCTCCCCTTCCCCCCCCCCCTCTCCTCCCCTCCTTCGCCTACTGTCGCTCATCACAGGTCTGCGTCGTCAGTCACTCTCCCTCCACCCACAAAACCATCTGGCCTATTCTTAGGGACACCAGCCCTCCCCCCCCCCCAACTGCCCCCCACTGACCAATTCTGTTAGTCGCTCCCTCCTCCTTCACTGGCTTTTTCTGCGACCCCACCCCCCGCCCCCTTCATCTGCTCTCGGCAACTGGTCACCCCCACCCCCCACCCCCATCCCTTACTCGCCTTCCAAGGTCAACAACTGAGTTTTCCCTTTAATCGGGGTTAACCAACTTTTCTCCGTCAAGCGCAAATTTTATTAACCAATTTATCTCCTCGCGTGAAATAAGGCCAAAGGCAAACCATGCAACAGAGTACCAGGCTCGGTAAAGTTCCTTCCAATCGCCGGATTTTACCTGAAGTCCCATATCGTCAGGATCTCTGCGAGTATTGAGTTTCCGAGTATTAGAAGAATAAAGGGGGGGGGGGGAGCCTCCCAGATGACGAACAATACATTTCTTTATTCCCAGATCACGATGAATTAAAACAATAGCTCTCGAATTGCGGATACATGTTACTAAACTGACGATTTCTCTATTTACGGTTATTTAATACAAAAATTCAAAGTGCACGATTAATGACAATCCATATGCATATTAGGTACATATTACGCATTAGATGAATTAAATGAAGATATTTGGTGAGGTTTCGTTTGACCAATTTGTCACATTTGCTTAGGCTTTGATATAGGGTAGATATTATTCTACATATTTTTTAAGAATATCTACTCTATAGATAGAAGAATATCTACCCTATCAAAACCAAAACAATTTTGTCAAATTTAAGTACATCAACAATATTATCGTTCTAATATCGAGTAAAGTATCGTCCTAAAATCGAGTAAATTATCGTTCTGATATCGAGCAAATTATCATTGTGGTATCGAACAAATTATCATTGTGGTATCGAACAAATTGTCATTGTGGTATCGAACAAATTATCATTGTGGTATCGAACAAATTATCATTGTGGTATCGAACAAATTATTATTGTGGTATCGAACAAATTATCATTGTGGTATCGAACAAATTATCATTGTGGTATCGAACAAATTATCATTGTGGTATCGAACAAATTATCATTGTGGTATCGAACAAATTATCATTGTGGTATCGAACAAATTATCATTGTGGTATCGAACAAATTATCATTGTGGTATCGAACAAATTATCATTGTGGTATCGAACAAATTATCATTGTGGTATCGAACAAATTATTATTGTGGCATCGAACAAATTGTCATTGTGGTATCGAACAAATTATCATTGTGGTATCGAACAAATTGTCATTGTGGTATCGAACAAATTATCATTGTGGTATCGAACAAATTATCATTGTGGTATCGAACAAATTATCGTTTTGATATCTAGTAAATTATCGTTCGGATATCGAAGGAGTTATCGTCCTATCTAACAAATTGTTGTTCTGATGTCAAACAAATTATTGCTTTGATATCAAACAAATTATTGCTTTGATATTATTGCTTTGATATCAAGCAAATTATCGTTCTGATATCAAACAAATTATCGTCTTGATATCGAGTAAATTATCGCTTTAATATCGTTCTCATATCGATACGAGCTATATTAGGGTGGAGGGTGAACGGGGATGAGGGTGACGCTGTGGAAGGGGGGTTTGCGGAAGGATAGTGAACCGGAATGGAGGGTGGATGGCATATAGATATTTGTAATAAAAGGTGAATAACCAGATGCAATATGAATGTCGGATGGTGGGTGATGATAGGTGGTATACGGCGCTGCGGACACGGCATTGGTTCCACTCTGAAACCTTATTATTGTTTACTCATTATTTAATTGACGGCATGTTCAACGCCCATCTCAATGGAAGCACCCACCTGCCTATTGATTCAGTTGGGCGATCATGTGGCAACACGTTGCACATGAAAAAAAAAAAAAACCCGCGATAAAATAAAATTCCGGAAGGGAGGGAGGGAGGCGGGGAGGGGGTGGGGAGTGGTTTGTTAGGAATTGAATTGGGCGTTCAGCCCCGAATTGCCTGGAAGCCCTTGTAGAGACGATAAGCCTGCCGCTGGCCCCCAGATTACGCCGATAACGCCAGGGCCAAATGAAATTCAAACTGGGGCTATGTGTAACATTGTCCAGTCTCCTTGCCAGCGAGCCTTTCGATGAACCATTGACCGCACAATAGGACAGACACAACCCGCCTCCTCAGATGTCACCCACAAAGGCATTGTCATAACCCAGCCGCCCAATCTCAATTTCCGCTTATTTTTCTTTCTTGTATTTTTTTTTGCACTTTCCGCACTTAAGTCGGTTTTATTTGTCAGTTGACGCTGAGTTATCTACCCGTGAATTGTATTGCGTGCTTTGTATTCGCAATACAGGTTGGCTGGCAAGTGGTATGGCGGCAATTACTTATGGGGTCTTTTCTTAAGTACAGTATTTGAAGCCGTGAGTTGAAGCCGTTCGGTCACGGAAGTAAAGAGAGTAAACTCTACACTCATCGCACATAATATTGAACAAAAATAAATGTATTGAACACTTTCGGTCATGGATTAAAGTAAAGAAAGACACACAAAAAAACTGACTGCAAGCTTGTACTAAATGTGTCGACGTGGCGAGGTTTGGACTGATACATGTTTTTTGTATGTGTAATTTGGTCATGCTAGATAACTCAACTTAATTACAACACACCTCCGTATTATTCCTTTGATGAATATGTGCTATAATGGTGTGAACACGACGGCTAAATGAAGGCATTGGAACTCCGGGGATGATGCATAACGGGATCAAATATGCTCCAAATGAGGTCATTCAGACCGCGCTTCGAACAAGGGACGTATTTATCTGCAGTGAGTATTCTAACACTCGGCCATGGAGACTCAGGGACGTATTTATCGGCAGTGAGTATTATACCACTCGGCCATGGAGACTGAGGGACGTATTTATCTGCAGTGAGTATTCTACCACTCGGCCATGGAGACTCAGGGACGTATTTATCTGCAGTGAGTATTCTACCACTCGGCCATGGAGACTCAGGGACGTATTTATCTGCAGTGAGTATTCTACCACTCGGCCATGGAGACTCAGGGACGTATTTATCTGCAGTGAGTATTCTACCACTCGGCCATGGAGACTCGGGGACGTATTTTTCTGCAGTGAGTATTCTACCACTCGGCCATGGAGACTCAGGGACGTATTTATCGGCAGTGGGTATTATACCACTCGGCCATGAGACTCAGGGACGTATTTATCTGCAGTGAGTATTCTACCACTCGGCCATGGAGACTCAGGGACGTATTTATCTGCAGTGAGTATTATACCACTCGGCCATAGAGACTCAGGGACGTATTTATCTGCAGTGGGTATTCTACCACTCGGCCATGGAGACTCAGGGACGTATTTATCTGCAGTGAGTATTCTACCACTCGGCCATGGAGACTCAGGGACGTATTTATCTGCAGTGAGTATTATACCACTCGGCCATGGAGACTCAGAGACGTATTTATCTGCAGTGAGTATTCTACCACTTGGCCATGGAGACTCAGGGACGTATTTATCTGCAGTGAGTATTCTACCACTCGGGCATGAGACTCAGGGACGTATTTATCTGCAGTGAGTATTCTACCACTCGGCCATGGAGACTCAGGGACGTATTTATCTGCAGTGAGTATTCTACCACTCGGCCATGGAGAGTCAGGGACGTATTTACCTGCAGCGAGTATTCTACCACTCGGCCATGGAGACTCGGGAACGTATGTATCTGCAGTGA
This sequence comes from Arenicola marina, assembly GCA_964019135.1. Taxonomy (NCBI): domain Eukaryota; kingdom Metazoa; phylum Annelida; class Polychaeta; family Arenicolidae; genus Arenicola; species Arenicola marina. The sequence goes on from OZ025262.1 coordinate 29,476,473, forward strand.
GTATTCTACCACTCGGCCATGGAGACTCAGGGACGTATTTATCTGCAGTGAGTATTCTACCACTCGGCCATGGAGACTCAGGGACGTATTTATCTGCAGTGAGTATTCTACCACTCGGCCATGGAGACTCAGGGACGTATTTATCTGCAGTGAGTATTCTACCACTCGGCCATGGAGACTCAGGGACGTATTTATCTGCAGTGAGTATTCTACCACTCGGCCATGGAGACTCAGGGACGTATTTATCGGCAGTGAGTATTATACCACTCGGCCATGGAGACTGAGGGACGTATTTATCTGCAGTGAGTATTATACCACTCGGCCATGGAGACTCAGGGACGTATTTATCTGCAGTGAGTATTCTACCACTCGGCCATGGAGACTCAGGGACGTATTTATCTGCAGTGAGTATTCTACCACTCGGCCATGGAGACTCAGGGACGTATTTATCTGCAGTGAGTATTCTACCACTCGGCCATGGAGACTCAGGGACATATTTATCTGCAGTGAGTATTCTACCACTCGGCCATGGAGACTCAGGGACGTATTTATCTGCAGTGAGTATTATACCACTCGGCCATGGAAACTCAGGGACGTATTTATCTGCAGTGAGTATTCTACCACTCGGCCATGGAGACTCAAGGACGTATTTATCTGCAGTGAGTATTATACCACTCGGCCATGGAGACTGAGGGACGTATTTATCTGCAGTGAGTATTCTACCACTCGGCCATGGAGACTCAAGGACGTATTTATCTGCAGTGAGTATTCTACCACTCGGCCATGGAGACTCAGGGACGTATTTATCTGCAGTGGGTATTCTACCACTCGGCCATGGAGACTCATGGACGTATTTATCTGCAGTGAGTATTCTACCACTCGGCCATGGAGACTCAGGGACGTATTTATCTGCAGTGAGTATTATACCACTCGGCCATGGAAACTCAGGGACGTATTTATCTGCAGTGAGTATTCTACCACTCGGCCATGGAGACTCAGGGACGTATTTATCTGCAGTGAGTATTCTACCACTCGGCCATGGAGACTCAGGGACGTATTTATCTGCAGTGAGTATTCTACCACTCGGCCATGGAGACTCGGGGACGTATTTATCTGCAGTGAGTATTCTACCACTCGGCCATGGAGACTCAGGGACGTATTTATCTGCAGTGAGTATTCTACCACTCGGCCATGGAGACTCAGGGACGTATTTATCTGCAGTGAGTATTCTACCACTCGGCCATGGAGACTCAGGGACGTATTTATCTGCAGTGAGTATTCTACCACTCGGCCATGGAGACTCAGGGACGTATTTATCTGCAGTGAGTATTCTACCACTCGGCCATGGAGACTCAGGGACGTATTTATCTGCAGTGAGTATTCTACCACTCGGCCATGGAGACTCAGGGACGTATTTATCTGCAGTGAGTATTATACCACTCGGCCATGGAAACTCAGGGACGTATTTATCTGCAGTGAGTATTCTACCACTCGGCCATGGAGACTCAAGGACGTATTTATCTGCAGTGAGTATTCTACCACTCGGCCATGGAGACTCAGGGACGTATTTATCTGCAGTGAGTATTCTACCACTCGGCCATGGAGACTCATGGACGTATTTATCTGCAGCGAGTATTATACCACTCGGCCATGGATACTCAGTGACGTATTTATCGGCAGCGAGTATTATACCACTCGGCCATAGAGACTCAGGGACGTATTTATTTGCAGTGAGTTTGATACCACTCGGCCATGGAGACTCAGGGACGTATTTATCGGCAGCGAGTATTATACCACTCGGCCATAGAGACTCAGGGAGTGAAGCTGTCTTGTGTGAAATACTGTGAACCTTCCTTGTGTAAAATACTGTTTACCTGTCCTGTGTGAAATACTATTAACTTGTCTTTTGTGAAATACTGTTAGCCTGTGTTGTGTGAAATACTGTTAACCTGTCCTGTGTGAAATACTATTAACTTGTCTTTTGTGAAATACTGTTTGCCTGTTTTGTGTGAAATACCGTTAACCTTCCTTGTGTGAAATATTGTTAACATGTCTTGTGTGAAATACTGTTAACCTGTCCTGTGTGAAACACTGTTAACATGTCTTGTGTGAAATACTGTTTGCCTGTTTTGCGTGAAATACCGTTAACCTGTCTTATGTGAAATACTGTTAACCTAACCTA
>OZ025262.1:29483654-29488942 GCA_964019135.1 Arenicola marina
CCGCCAGCTCTAACCACTGAGCTACAGCGACTGGTGTCGCCACCGGGACTCGAACCCAGGACCGCCGGCTTGACGCGTCGGCAGCTCTAACCACTGAGATACAGCGACTGGTGTCGCCACCGGGACTCGAACCCAGGACCGCCGGCTTGGCGCACCGGCAGCTCTAACCACTGAGCTACAGCGACTGGTGTCGCCACCGGGACTCGAACCCATGACCGCCGGCTTGGCGCGCCGGCAGCTCTAACCACTGAGCTACAGCGACTGGTGTCGCCACCGGGACTCGAACCCAGGACCGCCGGCTTGGCGCACCGGCAGCTCTAACCACTCAGCTACAGCGACTGGTGTCGCCACCGGGAATCGAACCCAGGACCGCCGGCTTGGCGCGCCGGCAGCTCTAACCACTGAGCTACAGCGACTGGTGTCGCCACCGGGACTCGAACCCAGGACCGCCGGCTTGGCGCACCGGCAGCTCTAACCACTCAGCTACAGCGACTGGTGTCGCCACCGGGAATCGAACCCAGGACCGCCGGCTTGGCGCGCCGGCAGCTCTAACCACTGAGCTACAGCGACTGGTGTCGCCACCGGGACTCGAACCCGAGACCGCCGGGTCTGCCCACCGGCAGCTCTAACCACTGAGCTACAGCGACTGGTGTCGCCACCGGGACTCGAACCCAGGACCGCCGGCTTGGCGCACCGGCAGCTCTAACCACTGAGCTACAGCGACTGATGTCGCCACGGGGACTCGAACCCAGGACCGCCGGGTCTGCCCACCGGCAGCTCGAACCACTGAGCTACAGCGACTGGTGTCGCCACCGAGACTCGAACCCAGGACCGCCGGCTTGGCGCACCGGCAGCTCTAACCACTCAGCTACAGCGACTGGTGTCGCCACCTGGACTCGAACCCAGGACCGCCGGGTCTGCCCACCGGCAGCTCGAACCACTGAGCTACAGCGACTGGTGTCGCCACCGGGACTCGAACCCAGGACCGCGGGCTCTGCGCGTCGGCAGCTCGAACCACTGAGCTACAGCGACTGGTGTCGCCACCTGGACTCGAACCCAGGACCGCCGGCTTGGCGCGCCGGCAGCTCTAACCACTGAGCTACAGCGACTGGTGTCGCCACTGGGACTCGAACCCAGGACCGCCGGCTTGGCGCGCCGGCAGCTCTAACCACTGAGCTACAGCGACTGATGTCGCCACGGGGACTCGAACCCAGGACCGCCGGCTTGGCGCGCCGCCAGCTCTAACCACTGAGCTACAGCGACTGGTGTCGCCACCGGGACTCGAACCCAGGACCGCCGGCTTGACGCGTCGGCAGCTCTAACCACTGAGATACAGCGACTGGTGTCGCCACCGGGACTCGAACCCAGGACCGCCGGCTTGGCGCACCGGCAGCTCTAACCACTGAGCTACAGCGACTGGTGTCGCCACCGGGACTCGAACCCATGACCGCCGGCTTGGCGCGCCGGCAGCTCTAACCACTGAGCTACAGCGACTGGTGTCGCCACCGGGACTCGAACCCAGGACCGCCGGCTTGGCGCACCGGCAGCTCTAACCACTCAGCTACAGCGACTGGTGTCGCCACCGGGAATCGAACCCAGGACCGCCGGCTTGGCGCGCCGGCAGCTCTAACCACTGAGCTACAGCGACTGGTGTCGCCACCGGGACTCGAACCCAGGACCGCCGGCTTGGCGCACCGGCAGCTCTAACCACTCAGCTACAGCGACTGGTGTCGCCACCGGGAATCGAACCCAGGACCGCCGGCTTGGCGCACCGGCAGCTCTAACCACTGAGCTACAGCGACTGGTGTCGCCACTGGGACTCGAACCCAGGACCGCCGGCTTGGCGCGCCGGCAGCTCTACCCACTGAGCTACAGCGACTGGTGTCGCCACCGGGACTCGAACCCAGGACCGCCGGCTTGGCGCGCCGGCAGCTCTACCCACTGAGCTACAGCGACTGGTGTCGTCACCGGGACTCGAACCCAGGACCGCCGGGTCTATGTTATGTATGTTATACGCGTCTTTTTTTCTTTTTCTGTTTTTTTTTTGGGGGGGGGGGGATTGGAGGAGGTGGGGAAGGGAGCATTTATGTATGTCCATATCACATTTCCATAATTATGTACAAGCTATAGGTGCGGCTGCAGCTTTTGAAATGATATGCCGTATACGTCCTCAGCTAAGTGGTAATAGAACGCCTGGTTGAGATATACTTTCTCTTCACAAAAGACCACATCTCAACACCACATTTGAATCCTTTTGCATAGGCGACTTCGCAAATCATAGTTCAGGTTATTCCACGGTGAGGCGCCACTGCATGTGCAATGCAGTTTGGTTATTATTTTAGTCCTTGCGAGCGATATAGTGTCATCTATTTAACGGAAAAGTTAAGTAATGTGAATGTAAGTTAGATATGCTCATTCATTTTATACATGCCTTGCCAATAACCTGAAACTATAGTAATTATCTCCATACAAAAAAAAATCAAGATAACACCAAAATACTTCTCAGAACTCTTTGCACCACTCTAATTTTTCCAAGATGGCGTATAATTGCAAAGTCGTGTATGGACACGCATTGTTAGCGTCATTATACAATTGCTCAAAGAACCCTAAGCGCGGACGATCTACAAAGAAGAACCCGATTTGGCCAGATCGGTGCATATATATATTTGAATACATAGACATATAAATAGAGAGTTGTTTTAATTTTGTATTCGTTTTAATTCTTTATCTGTTTTAATTTTGTATTCGTTGTAATTCTTTATTTATCTTAAAGCTGTATTTCTTTTAATTATGTATTTCATTTAAAGCTATATTTGTAACCGTCTGTGTAATAAATGTTTAAACAAAATACATATATTTAACATTTGTGGATATGGAAATTGTAACTCTTGTGCAATGACGTTATCGTGAAGACATACGTTGCTAAGGCTTTTGGTATTTCGTTTCAAAGAATTCGATTCGGATTAGCCTATGCGCCTTTAAATACGAAAAAAACACGCCAATTTCAGGCTGCTGTCAAATAATATAGAACACCAAAGTAACGCCGAGATGGGTTGATATTGGACGGCTGGAGTGAAAAAAATAATTGTTCGGTTGTGTACACACCTGAGATATCATTATGACATCCCATAACTGCATTTCTTTACTCAAGTAGCGGTTAGCGAAACAGACCGCCACTGTTCCCTGCTGACCGAGAATTCGCTCGCGGGTCCTTATTACTGCGTTGATTCTTCTGCGATAGACTGAGAAAAGTGGACCAAATGCCTTCGATCTCAAGAAAGTATGACGTCACACAAGTCGAACCACACTTGATTAGGTAACGTAAACTAACATATCTCTGCCCGAGGAAGGGCTGTGGCTTCAGTTATGACATTGTCTATAGTTTCTATCTCCGCGAGGGTAGGGATCACGGGAACCATTTTGTCTTGTGCGTTCAAGTGCTGGAGAACATGGCTCGAGGCACAGTAAAGGATTACTCCTCTCTCTCTCCCTCTCTCTCTCTCCCTCTGTCTGCCTCTCTCTCCCTCTCTTGGCAGTCATGGGTTGTGTAAAAGCGTGCGGCGTAAACGGGGTTTCAGATAACCGTGGCGATTCCGCGGTCGTCTTGAGTAAGCGTCTTCACCTTGGGGTGACCTTGGATCTACTGCCGGAAGCTGTTGGTAGCTGCGGATAACCGAAAACATGGCCGATTGATTAGAGTCCAGGCCCCGGGACGTGAAGCGACAAAGTGACCTTGCGTGTTCCTACTGTCTGGTGGGGGATTTAGTTCTGGACAGGGCCAGCGGTACGCTCCGAGTCCCAGACTTCTGTCCCGATGCAGTAAATGAGGAGGAATGGGCCATTTTACAGATCAGGCTCGATCTCTCAAAGTCCCTTTGGCTGGCCGCTAGGTGGCAGTGGTGTGCTCGGGTACTAAAATGGTGGCACTTCTTTCCTTGGGAGGCATCACATTTTTGCCTCTAGCTGTATATCAGCAGCACACGAACTAAATCTGCACGGGTGGACCATGCGACAGGGGATATCTTATCCATTATTATTATTAAAATATTAAAATTAATACAAAATATTAAAATTATTACAAATATTAAAATTATTACAAATATTAAAATTATTACAAATATTAAAATTATTAAAAATATTAAAATTATTAATAATATTAAGGTCACTACTTCTTTGCGGGCTAGGTTTTAGGAGCGTTTAGCACAAAGCAACATTTGACTTTGATTTAAAAATGTTATGGTGCTTCTACTTAAAGACCAGCTTCTGGGTATTATTAATTTGTAAAACAAACATAATATACCCACAAATGAGTAAATATTAACGCAATCTGGGTCCAAATTATGTGACTTATATTTTAGTGAATGTGGAGCGTTTTAGTCACGAAACCCTTACAGACTCGACCATCTGTTCTGAACGACCAGACCAGTAATTTTCGCGCCAAGTGACGTAGCTGCAGGTTCCGGTTTAATTGCTAATTGTAGGCAGGTAAATGGTTGATGCAAATATTCAGATGAATTGGTGTTTTTGAGAATGGAAGTAACAAGCAGGCGTTTGATGCATGAACTCTTCAGATGGGAAGCTACATTCACGTCACGAAACGTCGAATGATCGCCTCTGACATTTGACGTTTTAATGCATCATATGTGATAATGGCCAATATTTCTAATAGTGCTCCAGAACCAAATGAAAGGTTATTATATTCTGATAGCGTAATGTACTGAGAATTATATTTTAAAAGTCCCTTCGAACCTAGAAGCTGGACTTTAAATGCGTTTTCTCTTAATTGTTGCTTCCCATAATTATCACCGAATATAAATTATCCTTCCACATATAGCGAGTCCGTATGTCGGGTATTAGTAGCACAAAACAGGTTGCCGTACTACTAGTGTTCATATAATGTGCTCCCATCTCAATCGAACCGACGACTCGAAATCATACATCTACTTTAAACGTCATACATAGACATAGCGCTCTTACCTCCAGGAAGAACACTTTTTATATCTTATCATTTTTAACACTTGCCTCTCTTGAGCTTGTTTTCTTCCTCGTTCTTGTCTGTTTGCTTGTTACCACCTCATGAAACAGCCACGCCTGGAGGCCGATGGCCTTGAACATAAAACAAACAGTTTTTTACGCATCCTTCTTCCTTGTACGAATTTTTGTATTTTACTTTATTGTTGATAAGCATAATGAGGAACAGATCAACAGGTCGTGGCTTCGAACCCTAGGCCATGTACCAGCCAACCCGACTGTTGGCCGACTGTCTCGGGAAGTGTCTCAGACTGATA
>OZ025262.1:29489142-29560319 GCA_964019135.1 Arenicola marina
AATCAAATGAGTTTCATATGAGAAATATCTTCATCGACAAAATATGAATTCATACATGACTTATGTGTAGGCCTAAATGAATAGCTATAAGAGCTTTCACAAATTCAAAACACCCTCTAAAACAGGACATATATCTATTTAGGCAGTGTTAGATATAGCCCATGTTTTACTCACACCCTATAAATAGAAAGCCATAATAAAGGGGGACATGTGTCAACGTATGTGAAATTGCGATTCCATGTGGATACCAACAGATATAGCATCTAACGGGTATAATGCCATCCTTGAAATATAAATATCATATAACATGACATATTTCAATTACGAGATTGATCATGCTTTCTTAGTTCCGTGGGCAATACAACTACATATATTACTATTATATCAGCTATCTATGGTTTGATTTATCTATTACATTATTTAGGTTTCATACGAGGTTTCGATGAAGATGTTCAGACGACACATCAATACATATAGGTGTCGTGTTCATTTAGCGAAATCGGTTTTTCGGCAAATTCAAAACTCCGATGATTTGTGAGTTGTGACCGTGATATGAGTGGCGTATTTTCTCGCGAAATCTCCCATGAGATCTATATTTTCATTGGATTAGCCACCGCTCCTGGGAAATCGTCCGGCAAGATGGAACTGTCCCAGTTGTCGGATAGCGCAGAATATTTATACGTAACAGTGAGAACCGTCCGGGATTTCGGACCTGATACCTTCAGCCTCTGTGCCCGCACCGCCCCCGCTCCACCTCCATCTCTCTCTCTCTGGCCTTCTCTCACCTGTCGTAACTCTCTCTCTGTCTCTCTCTTCGACTTCCCTCTTTCTTTCTCCCCCTTTCCCTCTCCCCTCCTTGTCTGTGTTGTCACGCTCCCTCCCTCTCTCTATCTCCCTCTCTCTCCCTCTCTCGCTCTCTCCTCCTCTCTCTCTTCCCCCTCTCCCCCCTCTCTCTCTCACTCTCTCGCTGCTCCCCTTCTCCCCACCTCCTCTCACTCTTCCGCTCCCTTTGCCTCTATTTCTCCTTCGCCCTTTATCTCTCTCTCTCTATCTCGTTCGCCTCCCCCCCCCCCGACAACCCCCAACCCGGCGGATTGTCTTGACAAGAGCTGTGGCGCTGGTGTCCCCGCCTGCAGACTGGCTGGTGGCTGGGTGTAGGCTGGCGAGCCTGCGGGGGTCAAGGAGGTTTGAGGATCAGGACCTCTCTGTTGGGCGACGTTTATCAATCGAACTCCCTTGGAAAATCAAGCCAGCAAGTTGTAGGACAAGAGGTTAAGAGGACAAATACTTCTTTACGCTTCCGTGAGATGACATTGGAAAAAATATCCACGATATTTGATTCAGTAGAGGCCGGCCAAGTGGTCGGGTGGCGAGGTGGCTGGGTGGCTGGGCGGGTGGGGGGTGACTGGGCGGGAGGCTGGCAGGGTGACTGGGCGGCTCAGCGTCAGTTATTCAGCTCATCTGGAAAGGGTGTCCCGACTTTTACCTCCCAATCCCTCTATCCCCCGACCCAATCCCTCACCACCATCCCCTCGCCTATCACCTACCACCCCCATCTCCTTGTCCCACATCACCCTGAGCCCCCCACCCCCACTCCCCACCCACCGAGTAACTTCACACTATCCAGACAGGGCCCGCCATTCCGATGGAAGCTCCCAGATTCACCCAGTGAAATAAACGTCCGGTAATTCGGACCCAATAATAGCTTTCTCTGCAGCCTTTTATGGTTATTGCCTTTAATGTAGATCTAAATTATCTCCCACTGATTTCGCCACCACGGAATATGTCATCCGCTATTGCGTTCGATGGAGGCATTCAGGTCTACCCGCCCCCCCCCCCCCTCTACCATTCACCCCGCAGTGGTCTCATCGTCTCACACCCTTGCCAGCCTCGTTTTGGACTAACTGCGGGATACCATGCAGCTTATCCCGCGGTCTGACTTCCTCTTCCGCTCGGCAATATCCCTATGACATGAAGATGTCGATTTCCCATATGACGGCCGCAACAAAACCTGGTCGTCAATTCGTCACCGTTGTATTATGTGATCTGCTAAACGAGCACATCAGTTAAAGTGTGATGTATCATTCAAACATTCATAATTTGTATTATAATGAAAAAAAAAGAATTACAAAAAATAGCAATAATACTCTATATTGTGCTTTGAAATAAACAACCGTGCAAAACATGAAGAAGTAACTTAGTAAGTTAGTAGGTTACGCTCTGCCGCGTAGTATACTACGCTGGTTAGGTGAAGGAAAGATAATATTTACACGATGAAAATGTGGACGACAGGTAAGTTATCAAAGTCCCCGGCTGTTTACATACCATCTGATATCCCCAGCATTCGGCTGTTTACATACCATCTGATATCCCCAGCATTCGGCTGTTTACATAACATCTGACATCCCCAGCATTCGGCTGCTTAGATAACATCTGACGTCCGCACCATTCGGCTATTTACATAAAATCGGTGCGGTTGTCTACATAACATCCTTCGGCCTCTGCATTCGACTGTTTACATAACATCCTATAGCCTCAGCATTCGGTTGTTTACATAACATCCTATGGCCTCAGCATTCAGCTGTTTACCTAACATCCTTCGGCCGCAGCATTCGGCTGTTTACAAAACATCCTATGGCCTCAGCAATCGGATGTTTCCATAACATCCTACGGCCTCAGCATTCGGCTCCTTGCATAACATCCTACTGTCTCAAAATTCCGTTGTTTACATAATATCATACTGTCTCAGCGTGCGGTTGTTTACATAACATCCTACGGCCTCAGAATTCGGTTGTTTACATAACATCCGGCTTTCAGCCACGGATCACAACCAGGCTTATCAATAGCGTTCCGCTTGGGGCAACGCTTCCCCACTCCAGATGAGTCTCTGCAGCTCTAAGAACCACCTCAACTGCCATCGTCTGGTGGCCGACACAAGCCCCTGGCCCTGGCCTCTAACAATCTCCCCTCGCCTCGTAGGCGTCAGCTCCAAAATGCTACCGTCTGTCTCCACCATTGGATTATCTTCTCCCTTCCTTTTTATGAACCAACTATTCGCGAGTTGCTTTTGTTCCACGCTTCGTGGGTTCGTGCTGGTGAGAGCTCCAGGCAGCCCCATGCTATCCAGTGTGTGTCGCTCCCTTCACGGCTGTCCGCCGTCGTTCAGGCCATCCGTCATGGGGAAAGGCGAGTCGTACGTTGACCAGTGGATTCCATCACACTCCGGTCCACACCACAGGGACCGTGGACAATGAATGGACATGGGCACACAGTGCGTGAATTGATTGCGTTAGTGCACCTTGTGTCGCAGTGTATTTTGTGTTGCAGTGTACAGTGTGTTACAATCTATATTGGGTTACAGTGAACATTGTTTTATGGTGTACTAAGCGTTATAGTCTACCGTGTGTTACAGCGTGCTCTGCGTTATGTTAACATTGCATTATGTTAAAGATGCATTGCGTTGAAATGTGCCTTGTATTAAAATATCCATTGTGTTAAAATATACAGTCCATTTTGTACACTCTGACGTCGTCTTAAAGTACGCACTTTGTTACTGCGTGCATTTGTCGAATGTACATTAGGTGCAGAATGTTCTTACATTCTACACATGCAAGGCTGATGTCTTCCTAACCATTGATGGATAGATTATCACCATATTAATTAACTACACATTGATTGCTTAGTGCTCTAGCGACGTTTAATTAACGTCATCACAACATATGATTGACGCGCCTGCCATATTGAATTAACCTGATCACCATGATCAATTTGAATAATTAATGCGGCTTACTTCTACCTTCCTACTGCCCGATGGTTTGGTCACATCGTTATACAGTACTTCCGCAATGTTAGCACATGTTTGTAGATAGACGGGTACAGTGTATTCCAACCACCGAGGCAAAGCTGCAATTTTTTGACCTTGAGTCAATTCGTGGAATTGATGTATGTGTGTGGAATTAGGAATTGCACAACAAAAAATTGTTGTAAATATCTTAAATGACAAAGCACAATTCTAGAGTGCGCGGTAACTAAAGGGGGATGCTGTTTTCCTGAGACTTGTGACCTATTTGTGCACTACAGCATCACATTTTGATGTCGTGTTTTGCCGTTTAATGTTACGCTTGGAATGACAATGAATGCATTCGAAAGGACATAATACTAACACGAATTACTAGACAATGCAGGAGAATATTTAAAATAATTAAAGTTTGACAGTCATTATGAAGGCGGACACTTGCTGCATGAGCGGCTTTAACGTGGTGTCGTTGCTGCCACTGATTTATATTATGGCGGGTTTCCCTAATGCAAGCACGTCAAGATCTTGATGATTGGCAACGAACATGTTGGCATCCGTCCGTCTGCGAAAGCCAATCGATTTTGCAGCTTTGTTTGATTTCAAGTGATACGATTTGCGTCGCGGCATGTGAGCTTATGACGGAATAAGCCTATCTGTGAGCGACAGAGCTCACCACAGTCATCGCATCGATGACCTGTCGATAGGTCTTGGTATGTGCTCACTAGGTGCCTAGATTGGCGTTTCGAGTCCAGTTTCGCAAACCAGAGCCCATCGTGGTGGGCCATTCATTCACGCACGACACGTGACCATTCCTCTCAAGAATTTGAATCGATGCCGAAAGCCTTCATGTCACGCTTGCAAACATCCTTAAACCTGAGCTTTGGCCGTCTAGTTGGCCTTTTTGCAAGCGCACCGGGGAGAGCATCCTTTGGCAAAGAACATACATGTTTCTATTCCACATCTCTGTGTGTGTATTACATGGAAGTGGTGGGTATGTGGTGGTGGGGGGGGGGCTGTCCTCTTTGAGGCTGGCTGGAACGTGCGATCTCACTGCCCATTCCCCATTCCCCATATTGTTACATCTACCATACGCGCGTGCGTACTACACACCAGCTCTTAAGGCACCGAAATAAAAAGTTAGAACAAAAACGAGACAACGGATTTCACCCCAAGCTGTGAGGCTGTACTTTGGTGAGGACAGAATCAGGCCCTAAATTCAACCAAGTCCCTTCCATTTCCTTAAGTGCATCATGTCAGGGATAGGGTCGACTGGCAGCCAGGGGATGGTGGGAGGGGTGAGGGACAGGGGGTAGAAGTGTGGTAGGGTCAGCTGGCAGCCGGGGGATGGGAGAGCGGGGAGCGTCCCTTGGTAGAAGTGAGGTAGGGTCGGCTGGCAGCCGTGGCGGGGGGTACCCTGGGCACGGGTTCGGGAATTGGGTGCAGCGTTTTTTTTTGTTTATTGTGGAACAGTGGTATCACACTGTGTCATTTCGGATTGGAGCGGACGCCTGCAAGCCCTGAAGTGTACTTTAGCAGATATCAGAGGCGGATCCGCGGGGGGGGGGGGGGGGGCGCGCCCCGGCCCCGGTCCCGGCCCCCCCTTTTTAGGGCCGAAATGTCTTCTTTTTTTTATAGAACTCCATAGAATTTCTATAGAAAAATCTACAGAAATATGATTTTCTATAGAACGTTTGTACATAATTCCATAGAATAATTATTTTCTATAGAACGTAAACAAATATTTCTATTGAATACATTATTTCTATAGAAGATGTATGGACACTTCTATAGGGCAATTGGTTTCTATGAAACGTATACAGATATAATATTTCGACAGAGCCATTTTTTCCCCTGGTAGCCGGTTATGGTCAGGTACGTTTGCAGGTTTGTAGAAATACTCTTTATGTGAAAGGATACATGAAGATAATTCTCTTTCCCTAGATTTATTACGCGACTCATGGCATTCAGGTTATCAGACATCATTACACCCCGTAGGCAAATATCTTACTGAGGTCCACTAAAAACTATTCTAAATGTTTCTATCGATTTTTCTATGGAAATTCTAAACGTTTTCCTATGAAGCTGTTATATAATTTCCATAGAGGTTTTATAGAATTTCTATGGAGTTTCCATAGTCTCCATCCAGCACAACAACGAGCTCTGGATTTAACACATGTAGGTTACGTTCTCTGCGACACGCGAACAAGTGGTTTGACGAATTCTGGAATTTATTGAGTAAGAAGACTCCTGCAAGCGATATATGAAGAGATACCGACAGCACGGCGCTATATAAGGTGATATTCGAAGATTAAAAACTTCGCATTTAAGGAACTTTGTAAGCCTTGCCGGCATATTGACTTTCGCACCGGTTTCCTGCTGCGAAGTGAGAGTAGCGGCGGAGCCAATCCTTTGGACAATAACATTAGCAGCATGAGATGTGAAGTTCTGCCCAACGGCCGTGCCCGTTCAGCCGAGACGGAGCTGATGTTGGACTCACCCAGGGCGACCTTGAACTCTGTACCATGCACTGCCGCGACGTGCGCTTTCTTTGGAAACTCTATGGAAATTCTATGTGTTGGTGGTTTAGGCCACTTATGTGCACATGAAGGCTATATCGGGCCAAGGAAGCTGCGGGACGATCAAGGATGAAAGGATGAAAGGATAAAACATGCCCAAGATTATGTGCCCGAGCCCGGATTCGAACCCAGGACCTATTGATATGCGGTCGAGTGCGCTAATCACAACAATAGGGAGGCCCCCCCACAAGCTCTATGGAAACTCTATGGAAATCCTATGGAAACTCTATGGAAACTCTATGGAAACTGTATGGAAATTCTATGGAAATTCTATGGAAACTCTATGGAAACTCTATGGAAATTCTATGGAAACTCTATGGAAACTATGGACATTTAATAAAAACTCTATGGAAATATTGTATGGAAATTCTATGGAAACTCCATGGAAACTCTATGGAAATGCTATGGAAATTCTATGGAAACTTTATAGAAATTCCATGGAAACTATGGAAACTCTATGGAATCTCTATGGAAATTCTATTGAAATTCTATGGAACTCTATGGAAACTCTATGGAAACTATGGAAATTCTATGAAAACTCTATGGAAACGCTATGGAAATTGTATGAAAACTCTATGGAAATTTCATGAAAATTCTATGGAAATTTCATGGAAATTCTATGGAAACTCTCTGGAAACTCTATGGAAATTCTATGGAACTATATGGAAACTCTATGGAAATGCTATGGAAATTATATAGAAACTTTATGGAAATTCTATGGACACTTTTTGTGGAAACTCTATGGAAATTCTATGGAAATTCTATGGAAATTCTATAGAAACTCTGTGGCAACTCTATGGAAATTATATGGAAACTTAATGGAAATTCTATGGAAACTATATGGAAGCTCTATGGAATCTCTATGGAAACCCTTATGGAACTATATGGAAACTCTATGGAAATGCTATGAAAATTCTATGGAAATGCTATGGAAATGCTATAGCAACTCTATGGAAATTCTATGGAAACTCTATGGAAACTCTATGGAAATTCTATGGAAATTCTATGGAATCTCTATGGAAATTCTATGGAAAATTCCATAGCAATGCTATGGAAATTCTATGGAAATGCTATGGAAACCCTTATGGAACTATATGGAAACTCTATGGAAATGCTATGGAAATTCTATGGAAATGCTATGGAAATGCTATAGCAACTCTATGGAAATTCTATGGAAACTCTATGGAAACTCTATGGAAATTCTATGGAAATTCTATGGAATCTCTATGGAAATTCTATGGAAAATTCCATAGAATGCTATGGAAATTCTATGGAAATGCTATGGAAACTCTCAAAGAAAAATCGATAGAACCTTTAGAATTCTTTTAATAGAACTTCTATATGATATTGTCGTACGGGGTATACCATTTAACATGAAAACCGAATAAAAATCGACACCGGCCGCGCTTTCCAGCATATCTGGATCCGACTCTGAAACCGCCCCCCCCCCCCTATCCAGATTTTCTGGATGAGACCGAAATGGTTGTTTGTCCTTTAATTGCTAGCGGTAGAGGAGAGAACGTATTGCTTGGCCGTTCGGTGCATCACTCGTCCTGTATGGCCAATGGCTTGTGGTAAATCACACTAGATACCTGAGCATTCGGCCGCGGCAAGCCTACTGTTTTTTCTGGCAAAGCTATGAATAACAGCTTAAATAAGTATATAATATCAATATAAAATACCAAAAGAAAAAACTCTCTAGTTATGTTATAACTATGTTATAACTATGCTAAGTTATGGTGTACATGGTTTAAATGTATACTTAAATGTCCGCGACATCACTTCCTAGTCTGAAATGAAAAATAAACACAACCCAAGTGAATGTGAATGTTTCTCAATCAGGAATCCAAAATGATGTTGGAAATTCTTCTATGAAGAAGACGAGGATGTGAATCAACAGTTCTGGGATGTATTTGACAATCAAGATCTGCCGTGTAAACGAGACTGGACTCCCACAGATCACTCTCCCCCGCTTCTCACCCAAACCCCATCATCGGACATTGTGCTGCAGTTTTCTTCGACATCAAACGTGTCTGACAAAAAAGAACATCATTATTACTACAATGTAGTTGTTTCGTTTCACATTATAATGTTGGCCTCGTTTCTGGTTAATCCAGGCTTAATCGTCTCCACTTGGCGTGTTTGTATGTGTGTTGATTGGTTGTATATTCAGGACGCGTCAACCCCTTCTGGGCACATCGCATCAATGGGAAAAGGAAGGAAGAGTGGAGCCATGTCCCCGGGGAGTAACCCCCTACTGTTTGCGAAGAATGTGATGGGATTTTTAACCTGCGACCACACAGACATGGCCACATCGGGACTCGAACCATCGATCCACCTGCCGTTAGCGTCAGCGACAATGAAATATACACGACCATGTTACACGGTTTGTTAGGGCAATTCAGCACGGCGTACCGTTTACATGGCTAATTCATAATATTTGTCTCTGTCCTGCATACAGACAGCAGTAGATTTTTGTTGCGGCGTTATAGCATACATATCGATGCTCCCGTCTCGGTAAAAGGAGGTTACCCGGTGCATGTCGGCGTGTTCTCCCGTGGACGCGCCGCCGTGACGTCACTTCCTGGATACGAACCGGAACTCGTCTGCAGTTTTTAATGCCGCTGCTCCCAAGAACCTTAGCAGAAGCGGCATCAGGAAATCCCATGTCCTGAGTACCAGTACCAAGAAATAGTACATGTTAAATCCCCCTTGTCCTTCAGGTTTTTAGCAAAAAGATTGTTCTTATGTCCGCAATTTTGGTTGTTACCGTATGTTGATTGTTGTTACCGTATGTTGATCTGTCTCTGGTGTTCGATGTCGCGTAACTGGTGTACGTAATTAACTCCTAGATATATTTATGGCGGTGGTGAACCAATTGGCGCACTGATCACTTCGGACAGCGCAGCGGTCGGTCAGTTGGTTCGAGTCCCATTCATGCAAATGACATCGAAACAAGTTCCTACAGAATGAGATGTTATGTTTGTCTATGCAAAGACAAATACCTGCGCTCTGCAATACACCATGAAACTGTCACGTTAGAACCGGGTTGTTAACCCAGTCAGCGCGAACCGTGTCTTCGGCATAGCTCACGTGTTACTCACGCAACATTACTCATTATTACATTACTTATCATTTTACTACTGACAATAAAACATTTCGTGAAAACTAACGTCGAACATAAATTGGTGATACCATCACGTACTCTTTATGCGATCATCATTGCCCCAAAACTACATAATGCCTACATAAGCTTCCATGGCTTTACCGTCTCTCCTTACGCGAAAATTCTCCGATGATTGACATGGCAAGAACTAATGCTGCAGCCTCGTTTTGTGTGCGTTCCCCACGTGCTGTGTGCTTTACGACGCGCCTTACAACCCGCAATATAAACAAACAACCAAGCTATACGACGTTAATGGCGACGTTTGTAGACATTCCGTGTCGAAGGTTTTGTCGGAAATATTTCATCATGTCGAACTGATGGCGGTTTTATGTTGATCATCACATATCTAACTGGCGTAGTGTTTACACCGCGGGCGGTGGTTGGGTTTAGTACCGTAGTTATGTCGGGTGATTGCGCGGCTATACTTCGCTATAATTGAGTTTCCTGGCGTGGCCGTAGTTTATCGTCGACATATGATTAGAAGTTTTGTTTGGCAGTTAGCATAACGAGAGGGAGTGAGAGAGAAAGAAGGACAGTACGTTCTCCTTGTCGTACAATCGCGCTACCGCGTAAGTCAGAGCGGGGACTATGCTGTTCCATAATTCGTGACGGGGCACCAGTGAGGCTTGGCCATACTTGGAGACGTGGTACCAGTCAAGCTGTTCCATGAATCGTGACGGGGCACCTGTCAGGCTCTACCATACTTGGAGACGGGGTACCAGTCGAGCTGTTCCATAAGTTGATATGATGCACCAGTCAACTTGTTCCATACATGGAGACACCAGTCAAGCTGTCCGAGAAGTCGAGACAGAGCATCACTTTGAGACACACGAGGGCACTCGCCAAGCTGTACCACATGTCTAGGCCGGGCACCAGCCATTCATTGAGCCGAGGGCACCAGCCAAGCTGTTCCACATGTCTAGGCCGGGCACCAGCCATACATGGAGACGGGGACACCAACCATTCATTGAGCCGGGGGCACCAGCCAAGCTGTTCCACATGTCTAGGCCGGGCACCATACATGGAGACGGAGGCACCAGCCATTCATTGAGACGGCGGCACAAGCCAAGTTGTTCCACATGTCTAGGCCGAGCACCAGCCATACATGGAGGGGGCACCAGCCATTCATTGAGACGGGGGCACCAGCCATTTCTTGAGACGGGGGCACTCGCCAAGCTGTTCCACAGGTCTAGGCCGGGCACCAGCCATACATGGAGACCGGGGCAGCAGCCAAGCTGTTCCACATGTCTAGGCCAGGTACCAGCCATTCATTGAGACGGGGGCACCAGCCAAGTTGTTCCACTTGCCTGGGCCGAGCACCAGCCATACATGAAGGGGGCCCCAGCCATTCATTGAGACGGGGGCGCCAGCCATACATGGAGACGGAACCACCAGCTCTTCATTGAGAGGGGGCACCAGCCAAGTTGTTCCTCGTGTCTAGGCCGGGTGCCAGCCATCGATGGAGAAGGGGGCACCAATCAGCCAAGCGGCTCCATCAAGTCCATATGAAGTTTTACGGCGCGAGGTGGGAAAGCAAAGTGCCCCCAGCGCCATATGTCTTGTCATGGGTCTTCGTGCCTTAGCATATTTATTGTACATGTATTTTTTGTGTTATCCTGAAGTGCGACAGTGTGAGCATAGGAAACAATGACCCGGGCGGGTGGAAAATATGGCCCTCTAGGGCAAAGGGCTGCAGCGTGCCTGTGGGGGTGGGGACGGGGGTGGGGGTGGGGGGTAGTGTTGCTCGACTGCCGACAGGGGGGTCTGCTCGCGGCAGATGCATTCTGGGACTTCTGGCCGCTGGAGGGTGACAAACGGTGCGAGTGCTCGACACAGGCAAGGGCGTTGGGAAGGGTAGGGGGAGGGTAGGGCAGGGGAACGGTAGAGGGAGGGTAGGGGAAGGGCAGGGGTAGGGAGAGGGGAGGGGAAGGGGACGGTAGGCGGAGAGGATGAGGGACAGGCAAGCTGAGGCTTTCTGACACCTATAGCGCCTTGATAAATGACAGCTGTTATGTGATGACTCGTCATTGTCACGGATAGGCACGCGATTCCCTGACACTCGCTGGGGTGAAATGTTCCGCACAAAAAAACAGTAGACACATCCAGGTGTCAAACTGAAGAACGGCGAAGCTCCGGGCAATACCAATAGTAGTATACATAAAACATAACTCGGGAATTATTGGCCAGATATTGGAAATGGATGTGAAGATATCTATATAGATCACCTACCTCGCGTAATCACGACATCATGAAGACGAATTCAAGGTGTTTTTGTACGATTTTATATTTATTAGCGGAAGAGAAGCATAACAACGGGAGATTCCATGTTTTATGACACAACTGAAATAAATTGACCCCAAAGCGGAAATACGGAAGAACAGGCAGTGAATTGGCGTGAATGAGTTCTGGCAAGCGTCACCGCTGCGCTATATTCCTTCATTCATACGTCCAATTTTGTCTTAACAGCTGATTATAATGGTTTACACTGATCAGTTGAGCAATATATGCAGTGATACAACGAAGTGCTATTTTTATTTGGTGTACAAAGATATATTTTATTCGTTTCAGAAATGACGCCGACCTGGTCTACATGTCAAAGTGTCATGGGGAGAACCTCACAACTCAGCTGATCATTGATAAATAATGACCAACATAGAAAAAGGTCTGATTGTGAGAGGATTTCGGTCTACTCATGGCTTGGTTTAAGGACCTGGAGCCGTATTCATAATCCCCTCGTAAGTTACGCACGAAAAGTGCATTTTCGTCTTAGTCTCACCAGCTCTTTTCGGTGGTGCTCATGATTAAGAAATCATCTTCAATATAATTTTAGCAGTTTCTTAATTTAGAAAAGCCACTTCTGGTGTGACAATTTATGTATTTTGAACCCAATAATCGCTCGACAAATCTTCCACTTAGCGCTAAGTCTAGTGTCGTACCCTAAGTGGCGATTGTGAATACGGCCCCTGTACTGTACATCGCGCTGTACACTCGGTCAGGCTCGGCCACAGTCTGCATTACCCATGTTTAGTCCCCACAAGTCCGACGTGAGGATGTTCTACGTCTTAATGGCGATTCGGGCAAAGGCAAATGAGCTAAACTGGGCCGCCTGAGAGCCTAACGGCACGTGGATCGGTGGTTCGCGCCCCGCTGTGGCCATGTCTGTGTGGTCGCAGGATGAAGATCCCATTTCCTTCTTCGCAAAGAGTAGAGCGTTTCCCCAAGAAAAATGGCTGAGCTCTTTCTTTCTTCTCTCATTGACTCGATATGACCAAAAGTGGTTAAAGCGCCCTGAATATACAACCAGCCAACCAACCAAAATGAAGTGACCGGTTTACATACAGCAGGGAGTGTCATTCTAGGCCCTGATATGTAATAATGTTGAATATCAGGAAAGGCAAATGTTCTGGTGGATTCCATAATAACGAGCGATGATGCGTCTGATGAACATGCATATCATTCATAATTGCTGGTGTTAACAGGGCAAATTGCCAACAAAGACAAACATCATCACGGTGTTTTCAGTCCTTTCTCGCAGTTCTATCTCACACTTTAACAGCAGCAATAATAAACCATGTGATAACACTAAAAAAATATTTCACCGAAGTGAACGAAATCGTTTATCAATCTACATTTCATAAAATATGTCATTTTTCCAGAAAGTGTTATTCATCTGCCTTAATGTATATTTTCTCTGGTCAATTAAATATAATATTATCTATGGGTATATTGCAATATATGATGCATATAAAGCTTTTAGATCGGCCTAACGCTCCGTCCTCGCTACGTCATATGGAGATAGCGTGCTTCCTGGAAAATGAGCTTGTTTGTGTCACCGTTCCTCATTGGTGTAGCTTTCGTGCAAAACAGCAAGTTTCGATACTTCCATTACCGTTGTCTGTCGGAGAGGCGCCGGTAAGTGTCTCCGCGACCCCCAGACTAACCTCTCCTCCTCGGCTTTAAGACGTCTCGCAGTATATCGAAGCTCGTGTTTTTATCATATCCATCGCCAAAACCGCCTGCAATGATGAGGATGTATGTATGTGGCAGACGGTACTCCCCCCCCACCCAGTGTGTCTGTGTGGCCGCTCTCTCTCTTTTCCCCTCTCTCTCTGTCTAGCCTGTTTCTCTTCCTCGCCATCCCCAAGGTAAAGGTATGCCTCTCAACAGTTCTTCCACCCCGGCCAGGTGCGCGCCCACGTCTCTCGTTCAAAACAGCACCGGGCGTTCGGGACAAGATGGCGGCTGATTGAAAAGTGACGGAGCAGGCTGGTTCCGTCGCCTAAATGCACCGGAAGTAACCGATGTGAACGGTTTATTGGCGCACGACTTAGACCTATCGGCACGCCCGGAATAATCCCTGCCACAAGATGCATTCTGGTTGGGTACATCGGGGTCATTGTGCCACATTCACAATTTTTCCCTTTTTCGGCTATTAGGCTATTTTAATGCCTCGGCTGCCGGCTTGGTTCTGTTTTACAGCCGAAAAATGGAAAAGTGGAGAGAAGTGAGGAGAAAAACGGTTTGAGAGTTGCATATACAGGGCTGTTGGTGAAAGCATACTTCCAGGACATGGGGTATAGGGGTAGGTATCCCTGCATGTAAGTACGCCCACTGTTTGCGTCTCACAATGAAGGCACTAAGTGTTGTTTGAAGTGTTCTCTCGGCGCTTAGATCTCAAATGTACGGTCGCGGCCAACTACTGAAAGCCGAGGAAAAGAAAGCTTAACCAACTATTGCTTCTTGCCGCCAGATCATATATCAACGTTTTCCGTGAGATTTTTGCGCGGCGCGTTCGAACGTCGATGAGGTGGCAATAGACCGATTCACACTCTGACACTAAGCCCCGCCCACACTTGAGTCCTTTTCCCTTAGTCGTGAGTATGAAATTGACAATCATAGCTGATGGTAGGTAGAAGTAAGAAGTTCTCATCTCTGAAACTGACACCAAATGACCTGCTGCTTTGTTTGTCCGACTTGTTTGTCCGACCTAACGTACGTGAAATAGCTTTTTGCGGCACATGATTGGATAAATACAGTGACGTCAGTGAATGATTGACAGCCTGGATGGGTCTATTGTTTCGCGGAGCTTCTCCAGCTCAGTGGGTGAGCAGGCAGAGCTGCCGCCTAACAGGTCGTTGGTTCGCACCACGGAAGGGAGTCTCCCTACCTCAGGTGGTAAGCAGGCCGAGCTGCCGGCTAACAGGTCGTTGGTTCGCACCACGGAAGGGAGTCTGCCTACCTCAGGTGGTCAGCAGGCTGAGCTGCCGCCTAACAGGTCGTTGGTTCGCACCACGGAAGGGAGTCTCCCTACCTCAGGTGGTAAGCAGGCCGAGCTGCCGCCTAACAGGTCGTTGGTTTGCCCACGGGAGGGAGTCTCCCTACCTCGGGTGGTAAGCAGGCTGAGCTGCCGCCTAACAGGTCGTTGGTTCGCACCACGGTAGGGAGTCTCCCTACCTCAGGTGGTAAGCAGGCCGAGCTGCCGGCTAACAGGTCGTTGGTTCGCACCACGGAAGGGAGTCTCCCTACCTCAGGTGGTCAGCAGGCTGAGCTGCCGCCTAACAGGTCGTTGGTTCGCACCACGGAAGGGAGTCTCCCTACCTCAGGTGGTAAGCAGGCCGAGCTGCCGCCTAACAGGTCGTTGGTTTGCCCACGGGAGGGAGTCTCCCTACCTCGGGTGGTAAGCAGGCTGAGCTGCCGCCTAACAGGTCGTTGGTTCGCACCACGGTAGGGAGTCTCCCTACCTCAGGTGGTAAGCAGGCCGAGCTGCCGCCTAACAGGTCGTTGGTTTGCCCACGGGAGGGAGTCTCCCTACATCAGGTGGTAAGCAGGCTGAGCTGCCGCCTAACAGGTCGTTGGTTTGCCCACGGGAGGGAGTCTCCCTACCTCAGGTGGTAAGCAGGCTGAGCTGCCGCCTAACAGGTCGTTGGTTTGCACCACGGAAGGGAGTCTGCCTACCTCAGGTGGTAAGCAGGCTGAGCTGCCGCCTAACAGGTCGTTGGTTCGCACCACGGAAGGGGGTCTCCCTACCTCAGGTGGTAAGCAGGCTGAGCTGCCGCCTAACAGGTTGTTGGTTCGCACCACGGAAGGGAGTCTCCCTACCTCAGGTGGTAAGCAGGCTGAGCTGCCGCCTAACAGGTCGTCGGTTCGCACCACGGAAGGGAGTCTCCCTACCTCAGGTGGTAAGCAGGCTGAGCTGCCGCCTAACAGGTCGTCGGTTCGCACCACGGAAGGGAGTCTCCCTACCTCAGGTGGTAAGCAGGCTGAGCTGCCGCCTAACAGGTTGTTGGTTCGCACCACGGAAGGGAGTCTCCCTACCTCAGGTGGTAAGCAGGCTGAGCTGCCGCCTAACAGGTCGTCGGTTCGCACCACGGAAGGGAGTCTCCCTACCTCAGGTGGTAAGCAGGCTGAGCTGCCGCCTAACAGGTCGTTGGTTCGCACCACGGAAGGGGGTCTCCCTACCTCAGGTGGTAAGCAGGCTGAGCTGCCGCCTAACAGGTTGTTGGTTCGCACCACGGAAGGGAGTCTCCCTACCTCAGGTGGTAAGCAGGCTGAGCTGCCGCCTAACAGGTCGTCGGTTCGCACCACGGAAGGGAGTCTCCCTACCTCAGGTGGTAAGCAGGCTGAGCTGCCGCCTAACAGGTCGTTGGTTCGCACCACGGAAGGGGGTCTCCCTACCTCAGGTGGTAAGCAGGCTGAGCTGCCGCCTAACAGGTCGTTGGTTCGCACCACGGAAGGGAGTCTCCCTACCTCAGGTGGTAAGCAGGCTGAGCTGCCGCCTAACAGGTCGTTGGTTTGCACCACGGAAGGGAGTCTCCCTACCTCAGGTGGTAAGCAGGCTGAGCTGCTGCCTAACAGGTCGTTGGTTCGCACCACGGAAGGGAGTCTCCCTACCTCAGGTGGTAAGCAGGCTGAGCTGCCGCCTAACAGGTCGTTGGTTCGCACCACGGAAGGGAGTCTCCCTACCTCAGGTGGTAAGCAGGCTGAGCTGCCGCCTAACAGGTCGTTGGTTCGCACCACGGAAGGGGGTCTCCCTACCTCAGGTGGTAAGCAGGCTGAGCTGCCGCCTAACAGGTCGTTGGTTCGCACCACGGAAGGGGGTCTCCCTACCTCAGGTGGTAGGCAGGCTGAGCTGCCGCCTAACAGGTCGTTGGTTTGCACCACGGGAGGGAGTCTCCCTACCTCAGGTGGTAAGCAGGCTGAGCTGCTGCCTAACAGGTCGTTGGTTCGCACCACGGAAGGGAGTCTCCCTACCTCACGTGGTGAGCAGGCTGAGTTGCCGCCTAACAGGTCGTTGGTTCGCACCACGGGAGAGAGTCTCCCTACCTCAGGTGGTAAGCAGGCTGAGCTGCAGGTCGATCAACGGGTCATCAATTCGAACCCTGGTGTCTGCGTTTGGGGTCCGTTTCATCATAACTGTTTCATTGTCCTGGGAGGTTTCTTAACTGCTACAACGGCCTAAAATACCAACATTTCATTTCATTTATTACTTGTTTCGCTATAATAAACGATAATATAACCCAGCTATAGACAGATGATTTGAATGTTCAATGATATAATATCTCCCAGAGGCCGCGCCAGTGCAGTGATGCAGACGTGAAATCTCTCTGACTGGTTCTTTAGGCTTCGCACGGCGTGAATTGGACAGAGACACATGCTTGGCAAGCGGGTATCTATAAGACAGCGCCCATCGGCTCACGCCGGACGGCCATTCAGCACGGCGTACCGTTTACATGGCTTATTCATAATGTTTGCCTCTGTCCTGCATACAGACAGCAGTTGATGTTTGCTGCGGCGTTATAGCATACATATCGCTGCGTCTCGGTAAGAGGAGATCACCCGGTGCATGTCCGCGAGTTCTCCCGTGGACGCGCCGCCGTGACGTCACTTCCTGGATACGAACCGGAAGTCGTCTGCAGAAGCGGCATTAGGAAATCCCGTGTTCTGAGTACCAGTACCAAGAAATAGTACATGTTAATAATGTTAAAAATGTTAAATCCCTCTTGCCCTTCAGGTTTTTAGCACGAGTTGTTACTGTATGTTGATCTTTGTCTTGTGTTCGATGTCACGTAACTGGTATACGTAATTAATTCCTAGATATATTTATGGCGGTGGTGAACGAACTGGCGCATTCGGCTCTTGCCGACACTGATCACTTGGGTCAGCGCAGCGGTCGTTCGGTGGATTCAAGTCCCATTCCTGGAAATGGCATCAAAACAAGTTCCTGCAGAATGAGATGTGATGTTTGTGTATGCAAAGACAAAAGCCTGTGCTCTGCAATACACCAAGAGACTATCACGTTAGAACCTGGTTGTTAACCCCAGTCAACGCGAACCGTGTCTTCGGCATAGCTCACGTGTTACTCACGCAACATTACACGTTATTACATTACTTACCATTTTACTACTGACAATGAAACATTTCGTGAAGACTAACGTCGAACATAAATTGGTGATACCATCACGTACTCTCCATGCGATCATCATTGCCCCAAAACTACATAATGCCTGGCTGAGACGATTCTGTATCCCAAAGCACCATTTTATCCTGTTGTTGTGCAAGCTTCCATGGCTTTACCGTCTCTCCTTACGCGAAAATTCTCCGATGATTGACATGGCAAGAACTAATGCTGCAGCCTCGTTTTGGGTGCGTTCCCCACGTGCTGTGTGCTTTACGACGCGCCTTACAACCCGCAATATAAACAAACAACCAAGCTATACGACGTTAATGGCGACGTTTGTAGACATTCCGTGTCGAAGGTTTTGTGGGAAATATTTCATCATGTCGAACTGATGGTGGTTTTATGTTGATCATCACATATCTAACTGGCGTAGTGTTTACACCGCGGGCGGTGGTTGGGTTTAGTACCGTAGTTATGTCGGGTGGTTGCGCGGCTATACTTCGCTATAATTGAGTTTCCTGGCGTGGCCGTAGTTTATCGTCGACATATGATTAGAAGTTT
This sequence comes from Arenicola marina, assembly GCA_964019135.1. NCBI lineage: Eukaryota > Metazoa > Annelida > Polychaeta > Arenicolidae > Arenicola > Arenicola marina. The sequence goes on from OZ025262.1 coordinate 29,507,640, forward strand.
TGTTTGGCAGTTAGCATAACGAGAGGGAGTGAGAGAGAAAGAAGGACAGTACGTTCTCCTTGTCGTACAATCGCGCTACCGCGTAAGTCAGAGCGGGGACTATGCTGTTCCATAAATCGTGACGGGGCACCAGTGAGGCTTTACTTGGAGACGGGGTACCAGTCAAGCTGTTCCATGAATCGTGACGGGGCACCAGTCAGGCTCTACCATACTTGGAGACGGGGTACCAGTCGAGCTGTTTCATAAGTTGATATGATGCACCAGTCAACTTGTTCCATACATGGAGACACCAGTCAAGCTGTCCGAGAAGTCGAGACAGAGCACCACTTTGAGACACACGGGGGCACTCGCCAAGCTGTTCCACATGTCTAGGCCGGGCACCAGCCATACATGGAGACGGGGACACCAACCATTCATTGAGCCGGGGGCACCAGCCAAGCTGTTCCACATGTCTAGGCCGGGCACCATACATGGAGACGGAGGCACCAGCCATTCATTGAGACGGGGGCACAAGCCAAGTTGTTCCACATGTCTAGGCCGAGCACCAGCCATACATGGAGGGGGCACCAGCCATTCATTGAGACGGGGGCACCAGCCATTTCTTGAGACGGGGGCACTCGCCAAGCTGTTCCACAGGTCTAGGCCGGGCACCAGCCATACATGGAGACCGGGGCAGCAGCCAAGCTGTTCCACATGTCTAGGCCAGGTACCAGCCATTCATTGAGACGGGGGCACCAGCCAAGTTGTTCCACTTGCCTGGGCCGAGCACCAGCCATACATGAAGGGGGCCCCAGCCATTCATTGAGACGGGGGCGCCAGCCATACATGGAGACGGGACTTGAGAGTGGGCACCAGCCAAGTTGTTCCTCGTGTCTAGGCCGGGCGCCAGCCATCGATGGAGAAGGGGGCACCAATCAGCCAAGCGCCTCCATCAAGTCCATATGCAGTTTTACGGCGCGAGGTGGGAAAGCAAAGTGCCCCCAGCGCCATATGTCTTGTCATGGGTCTTCGTGCCTTAGCATATTTATTGTACATGTATTTTTGTGTTATCCTGAAGTGCGACAGTGTGAGCATAGGAAACAATGACCCGGGCGGGTGGAAAATATGGCCCTCTAGGGCAAAGGGCTGCAGCGTGCCTGTGGGGGTGGGGACGGGGGTGGGGGTGGGGGGTAGTGTTGCTCGACTGCCGACAGGGGGGTCTGCTCGCGGCAGATGCATTCTGGGACTTCTGGCCGCTGGAGGGTGACAAACGGTGCGAGTGCTCGACACAGGCAAGGGCGTTGGGAAGTGTAGGGGGAGGGTAGGGTAGGGGGACGGTAGAGGGAGGGTAGGGGAAGGGCAGGGGGAGGGAGAGGGGAGGGGAAGGGGAGGGTAGGCGGAGAGGATGAGGGACAGGCAAGCTGAGGCTTTCTGACACCTATAGCGCCTTGATAAATGACAGCTGTTATGTGACACTCGTCATTGTCACGGATAGGCACGCGATTCCCTGACACTCGCTGAGGTGAAATGTTCCGCACAAAAAAACAGTAGACACATCCAGGTGTCAAACTGAAGAACGGCGAAGCTCCGGGCAATACCAAGAGTAGTATACATAAAACATAACTCGGGAGTTATTGGCCAGATATTGGAAATGGATGTGAAGATATCTATATAGATCACCTATCTCGCGTAATCACGACATCATGAAGACCGAATTCAGGGTGGTTTTGTACGATTTTATATTTATTAACGGAAGAGAAGCATAACAACGGGAGATTCCATGTTTTATGGCACAACTGAAATAAACTGACCCCAAAGCGGAAATACGAAAGAACAGGCAGTGAATTGGCGTGAATGAGTTCTGGCAAGCGTCACCGCTGCGCTATATTCCTTCATTCATACGTCCAATTTTGTCTTAACAGCTGAATATAATGGTTTACACTGATCAGTTGAGCAATATATGCAGTGATACAACGAAGTGCTATTTTTATTTGGTGTACAAAGATATATTTTATTCGTTTCAGAAATGACGCCGACCTGGTCTACATGTCAAAGTGTCATGGGGAGAACCTCACAACTCAGCTGATCATTGATAAATAATGACCAACATAGAAAAAGGTCTGATTTTGAGAGGATTTCGGTCTACTCATGGCTTGGTTTAAGGACCTGGAGCCGTATTCATAATCCCCTCGTAAGTTACGCACGAAAAGTGCATTTTCGTCTTAGCCTCACCAGCTCTTTTCGGTGGTGCTCATGATTAAGAAATCATCTTCAATATAATTTTAGCAGTTTCTTAATTTAGAAAAGCCACTTCTGATGTGACAATTTATGTATTTTTAACCCAATAATCGCTCGACAAATCTTCCACTTAGCGCTAAGTCTAGTGTCGTACCCTAAGTGGCGATTGTGAATACGGCCCCTGTACTGTACATCGCGCTGTACACTCGGTCAGGCTCGGCCACAGTCTGCATTACCCATGTGTAGTCCCCACAAGTCCGACGTGAGGATGTTCTACGTCTTAATGGCGATTCGGGCAAAGGCAAATGAGCTAAACTGGGCCGCCTGAGAGCCTAACGGCACGTGGATCGGTGGTTCGCGCCCCGCTGTGGCCATGTCTGTGTGGTCGCAGGATGAAGATCCCATTTCCTTCTTCGCAAAGAGTAGAGCGTTTCCCCAAGAAAAATGGCTGAGCTCTTTCTTTCTTCTCTCATTGACTCGATATGACCAAAAGTGGTTAAAGCGCCCTGAATATACAACCAGCCAACCAACCAAAATGAAGTGACCGGTTTACATACAGCAGGGAGTGTCATGCTAGGCCCTGATATGTAATAATGTTGAATATCAGGAAAGGCAAATGTTCTGGTGGATTCCATAATAATGAGCGATGATGCGTCTGATGAACATGCATATTATTCATAATTGCTGGTGTTAACAGGGCAAATTGCCAACAAAGACAAACATCATCACGGTGTTTTCAGTCCTTTCTCGCAGTTCTATCTCACACTTTAACAGCAGCAATAAAAAAACCATGTGATAACACTAAAAAAATATTTCACCGAAGTGAACGAAATCGTTTATCAATCTACATTTCATAAAATATGTCATTTTTCCAGAAAGTATTATTCATCTGCCTCAATGTATATTTTCTCTGGTCAATTAAATATAATATTATCTATGGGTATATTGCAATATATGATGCATATAAAGCTTTTAGATCGGCCTAACGCTCCGTCCTCGCTACGTCATATGGCGTGCTTCCTGGAAAATGAGCTTGTTTGTGTCACCGTTCCTCATTGGTGTAGCTTTCGTGCAAAACAGCAAGTTTCGATACTTCCATTACCGTTGTCTGTCGGAGAGGCGCCGGTAAGTGTCTCCGCGACCCCCAAACTAACCTCTCCTCCTCGGCTTTAAGACGTCTCGCAGTGTATCGAACAGCCGAGGTGGTCAGTCCTCAGAGGGTGGTGATCACGTGGTCTGCAGCTCGTGTTTTATCATATCCATCGCCAAAACCGCCTGCAATGATGAGGATGTATGTATGTGGCAGACGGTACCTCCCCCCCCCCCCCCACCCAGTGTGTCTGTGTGGCCGCTCTCTCTCTTTTCCCCTCTCTCTCTGTCTAGCCTGTTTCTCTTCCTCGCCATCCCCAAGGTAAAGGTATGCCTCTCAACAGTTCTTCCACCCCGGCCAGGTGCGCGCCCACGTCTCTCGTTCAAAACAGCACCGGGCGTTCGGGACAAGATGGCGGCTGATTGAAAAGTGACGGAGCAGGCTGGTTCCGTCGCCTAAATGCACCGGAAGTAACCGATATGAACGGTTTATTGGCGCACGACTTAGACCTATCGGCACGCCCGGAATAATCCCTGCCACAAGATGCATTCTGGTTGGGTACATCGGGGTCATTGTGCCACATTCACAATTTTTCCCCTTTTCGGCTATTAGGCTATTTAAATGCCTCGGCTGCCGGCTTGGTTCTGTTTTACAGCCGAAAAATGGAAAAGTGGAGAGAAGTGGGGAGAAAAACGGTTTGAGAGTCGCATATATAGAGCTGTTGGTGAAAGCATACTTCCAGGACATGGGGTAGGGGGGTAGGTATCCCTGCATGTAAGTACGCCCACTGTTTGCGCCTCACAATGAAGGCACTAAGTGTTGTTTGAAGTGTTCTCTCGGCGCTTAGATCTCAAATGTACGGTCGCGGCCAACTACTGAAAGCCGAGGAAAAGAAAGCTTAACCAACTATTGCTTCTTGCCGCCAGATCATATATCAACGTTTTCCGTGAGATTTTTGCGCGGCGCGTTCGAACGTCGATGAGGCGGCAATAGACCGATTCACACTCTGACACTAAGCTCCGCCCACACTTGAGTCCTTTTCCCTTAGTCGTGAGTATGAAATTGACAATCATAGCTGATGGTAGGTAGAAGTAAGAAGTTCTCATCTCTGAAACTGACACCAAATGACCTGCTGCTTTGTTTGTCCGACTTGTTTGTCCGACCTAACGTACGTTAAATAGCTTTTTGCGGCACATAATTGGATAAATACAGTGACGTCAGTGAATGATTGACAGCCTGGATGGGTCTATTGTTTCGCGGAGCTTCTCCAGCTCGGTGGGTGAGCAGGCAGAGCTGCCGCCTAACAGGTCGTTGGTTCGCACCACGGAAGGGAGTCTCCCTACCTCAGGTGGTAAGCAGGCCGAGCTGCCGCCTAACAGGTCGTTGGTTCGCATCACGGAAGGGAGTCTCCCTACCTCAGGTGGTCAGCAGGCTGAGCTGCCGCCTAACAGGTCGTTGGTTCGCACCACGGAAGGGAGTCTCCCTAACTCAGGTGGTAAGCAGGCCGAGCTGCCGCCTAACAGGTCGTTGGTTTGCCCACGGGAGGGAGTCTCCCTACCTCGGGTGGTAAGCAGGCTGAGCTGCCGCCTAACAGGTCGTTGGTTCGCACCACGGTAGGGAGTCTCCCTACCTCACGTGGTAAGCAGGCCGAGCTGCCGCCTAACAGGTCGTTGGTTTGCCCACGGGAGGGAGTCTCCCTACATCAGGTGGTAAGCAGGCTGAGCTGCCGCCTAACAGGTCGTTGGTTCGCACCACGGGAGGGAGTCTCCCTACCTCAGGTGGTAAGCAGGCCGAGCTGCCGCCTAACAGGTCGTTGGTTCGCACCACGGGAGGGAGTCTCCCTACCTCAGGTGGTAAGCAGTCCGAGCTGCCGCCTAACAGGTCGTTGGTTTGCCCACGGGAGGGAGTCTCCCTACCTCAGGTGGTAAGCAGTCTGAGCTGCCGCCTAACAGGTCGTTGGTTCGCACCACGGAAGGGAGTCTCCCTACCTCAGGTGGTAAGCAGGCTGAGCTGCCGCCTAACAGGTCGTTGGTTCGCACCACGGAAGGGAGTCTCCCTACCTCACGTGGTAAGCAGGCTGAGTTGCCCGCCTAACAGGTCGTTGGTTTGCACCACGGGAGGGAGTCTATCTAACTCAGGTGGTAAGCAGGCTGAGATGCAGGTCGATCAACGGTTCATCAGTTCGAACCCTGGTATCTGCGTTTGGGGTCCGTTTCATCATAACTGTTTCATTGTCCTGGGAGGTTTCTTAACTGCTACAACGGCCTAAAATACCAACATTTCATTTCATTTATTACTTGTTTCGCTATAATAAACGATAATATAACCCAGCTATAGACAGATGATTTGAATGTTCAATGACATAATATCTCCCAGAGGCCGCGCCAGTGCAGTGATGCAGACGTGAAATCTCTCTGACTGGTTCTTTAGGCTTCGCACGGCGTGAATTGGACAGAGACACATGCTTGGCAAGCGGGTATCTGTAAGACAGCGCCCATCGGCTCACGCCGGACAGCCATTCAGCACGGCGTACCATTTACATGGCTTATTTATAATGTTTGCCTCTGTCCTGCATACAGACAGCAGTTGATGTTTGCTGCGGCGTTATAGCATACATATCGCTGCGTCTCGGTAAGAGGAGATCACCCGGTGCATGTCCGCGAGTTCTCCCGTGGACGCGCCGCCGTGACGTCACTTCCTGGATACGAACCGGAAGTCGTCTGCAGAAGCGGCATCAGGAAATCCCGTGTTCTGAGTACCAGTACCAAGAAATAGTACATGTTAAAAATGTTAAAAATGTTAAATCCCTCTTGCCCTTCTGGTTTTTAGCACGAGTTGTTACTGTATGTTGATCTTTGTCTTGTGTTCGATGTCACGTAACTGGTATACGTAATTAATTCCTAGATATATTTATGGCGGTGGTGAACGAACTGGCGCATTCGGCTCTTGCCGACACTGATCACTTGGGTCAGCGCAGCGGTCGTTCGGTGGATTCAAGTCCCATTCCTGGAAATGGCATCAAAACAAGTTCCTGCAGAATGAGATGTGATGTTTGTGTATGCAAAGACAAAAGCCTGTGCTCTGCAATACACCAAGAGACTATCACGTTAGAACCTGGTTGTTAACCCCAGTAAACGCGAACCGTGTCTTCGGCATAGCTCGCGTGTTACTCACGCAACATTACTCGTTATTACATTACTTACCATTTTACTACTGACAATGAAAGATTTCGTGAAGACTAACGTCGAACATAAATTGGTGATACCATCACGTACTCTCTATGCGATCATCATTTCCCCAAAACTACATAATGCCTGGCTGAGACGATTCTGTATCCCGAAGCACCATTTTATCCTGTTGTTTTGCAAGCTTCCATGGCTTTACTGTCTCTCCTTACGCGAAAATTCTCCGATGATTGACATGGCAAGAACTAATGCTGCAGCCTCGTTTTGGGTGCGTTCCCCACGTGCTGTGTGCTTTACGACGCGCCTTACAACCCGCAATATAAACAGACAACCAAGCTATACGACGGTAATGGCGACGTTTGTAGACATTCCGTGTCGAAGGTTTTGTGGGAAATATTTCATCATGTCGAACTGATGGTGGTTTTATGTTGATCATCACATATCTAACTGGCGTAGTGTTTACACCGCGGGCGGTGGATGGGTTTAGTACCGTAGTTATGTCGGGTGATTGCGCGGCTATACTTCGCTATAATTGAGTTTCTTGGCGTGGCCGTAATTTATCGTCGACATATGATTAGAAGTTTTTTTTGGCAGTGAGCATAACGAGAGGGAGTGAGAGAGAAAGAAGGACAGTGCGTTCTCCTTGTCGTACAATCGCGCTACCGCGTAAGTCAAAGCGGGGACTATGCTGTTCCATAAATCGTGACGGGGCACCAGTCAGGCTCTACCATACTTGGAGACGGGGTACCAGTCGAGCTGTTCCATAAGTGGCTACGATGCAGCAGTCAAGCTGTCCGAGCAGTCGAGACAGAGCACCACTTTGAGACACACGGGGGCACTCGGCAAGCTGTACCACATGTCTAGGCCGGGCACCAGCTATTCATTGAGCCGAGGGCACCAGCCAAGCTGTTCCACATGTCTAGGCCGGACACCAGCCATACGTGGAGACGGGGACACCAGCCATCCATTGAGCCGGGGGCACCAGCCAAGCTGTTCCACATGTCTAGGCCGGGCACCATACATGGAGACGGAGGCACCAGCCATCCATTGAGCCGGGGGCACCAGCCAAGCTGTTCCACATGTCTAGGCCGGGCACCATACATGGAGACGGAGGCACCAGCCATTCATTGAGACGGGGGCACAAGCCAAGTTGTTCCACATGTCTAGGCCGAGCACCAGCCATACATGGAGGGGGCACCAGCCATTCATTGGGACCGGGGCACCAGCCATTTATTGAGACGGGGGCACTCGCCAAGCTGTTCCACATGTCTAGGCCAGGTACCAGCCATTCATTGAGACAGGGGCACCAGCCAAGTTGTTCCACTTGCCTGGGCCGAGCACCAGCCATACATGAAGGGGGCCCCAGCCATTCATTGAGACGGGGGCGCCAGCCATACATGGAGACGGGACCACCAGCCCTTCATTGAGAGGGGGCACCAGCCAAGTTGTTCCTCGTGTCTAGGCCGGGCGCCAGCCATCGATGGAGAAGGGGGCACCAATCAGCCAAGCGGCTCCATCAAGTCCATATGAAGTTTTACGGCGCGAGGTGGGAAAGCAAAGTGCCCCCAGCGCCATATGTCTTGTCATGGGTCTTCGTGCCTTGGCATATTTATTGTGCATGTATTTTTTGTGTTATCCTGAAGTGCGACAGTGTGAGCATAGGAAACAATGACCCGGGCGGGTGGAAAATAGTGCCCTCTAGGGCAAAGGGTTGCAGCGTGCCTGTGGGGGTGGGGGATAGTGTTGCTCGACTGCCGACAGGGGGTTCTGCTCGCGGCAGATGCATCCTGGGACTTCTGGCCGCTGGAGGGTGACAAACGGTACGAGTGCTCGACATAGGCAAGGGCGTTGGGAAGGGTATGGGGGGCGGGTAGAGGTAGGGTAGGGGGAGGGCAGGGGGAGGGCAGGGGGAGGGTAGGGGATGGGAGGGGGACGGTAGGCGGAGAGGATGAGGGACAGGCAAGCTGAGGCTTTCTGACACCTATAGCGCCTTGATAAATGACAGCTGTTATGTGACACTCGTCATTGTCACGGATAGGCACGCGATTCCCTGACACTCGCTGGGGTGAAATGTTCCGCACAAAAAAACAGTAGACACATCCAGGTGTCAAACTGAAGAACGGCGAAGCTCCGGGCAATACCAAGAGTAGTATACATAAAACATAACTCGGGAGTTATTGGCCAGATATTGGAAATGGATGTGAAGATATCTATATAGATCACCTATCTCGCGTAATCACGACATCATGAAGACGAATTCAGGGTGTTTTTGTACGATTTTATATTTATTAGCGGAAGAGAAGCATAACAACGGGAGATTCCATGTTTTATGGCACAACTGAAATAAACTGACCCCAAAGCGGAAATACGGAAGAACAGGCAGTGAATTGGCGTGAATGAGTTCTGGCAAGCGTCACCGCTGCGCTATATTCCTTCATTCATACGTCCAATTTTGTCTTAACAGCTGATTATAATGGTTTACACTGATCAGTTGAGCAATATATGCAGTGATACAACGAAGTGCTATTTTTATTTGGTGTACAAAGATATATTTTATTCGTTTCAGAAATGACGCCGACCTGGTCTACATGTCAAAGTGTCATGGGGAGAACCTCACAACTCAGCTGATCATTGATAAATAATGACCAACATAGAAAAAGGTCTGATTTTGAGAGGATTTCGGTCTACTCATGGCTTGGTTTAAAGCAATATGCTTACATGCGCCATCTTAGATTTTTTACATTTTAGAATCAACACTCAAGTATCTTAAAATTTATGATGCATATGTTTTTTTATCTCTTTGAGTCTGTAAAACAAAAATTTCAACATAAAACTGCGCGGTTTATTTTTATCGCGCGCGGACGTGATAGCGAGCCGCGGTCGACATCACACACAAAATAGCGAACTGTGAATAGGCGCGTAGGGATATAAGCCGGCCACCAACTTCTGCTCCGTTGACCAAAATGCTTCTCTCCGGATAGCCCGCAGGCTTTCTGGATTTAAACTCAAGGCAGAGTGTACTTATTTGACATGGAGAAGACGTTGGTAATACAAAAAATTACGGAAAATATTGCTTTAAGGACCTGGAGCCGTATTCATAATCCCCTCGTAAGTTACGCACGAAAAGTGCATTTTCGTCTTAGCCTCACCAGCTCTTTTCGGTGGTGCTCATGATTAAGAAATCATCTTCAATATAATTTTAGCAGTTTCTTAATTTAGAAAAGCCACTTCTGATGTGACAATTTATGTATTTTTAACCCAATAATCGCTCGACAAATCTTCCACTTAGCGCTAAGTCTAGTGTCGTACCCTAAGTGGCGATTGTGAATACGGCCCCTGTACTGTACATCGCGCTGTACACTCGGTCAGGCTCGGCCACAGTCTGCATTACCCATGTGTAGTCCCCACAAGTCCGACGTGAGGATGTTCTAAGTCTTAATGGCGATTCGGGCAAAGGCAAATGAGCTAAACTGGGCCGCCTGAGAGCCTAACGGCACGTGGATCGGTGGTTCGCGCCCCGCTGTGGCCATGTCTGTGTGGTCGCAGGATGAAGATCCCATTTCCTTCTTCGCAAAGAGTAGAGCGTTTCCCCAAGAAAATGGCTGAGCTCTTTCTTTCTTCTCTCATTGACTCGATATGACCAAAAGTGGTTAAAGCGCCCTGAATATACAACCAGCCAACCAACCAAAATGAAGTGACCGGTTTACATACAGCAGGGAGTGTCATGCTAGGCCCTGATATGTAATAATGTTGAATATCAGGAAAGGCAAATGTTCTGGTGGATTCCATAATAACGAGCGATGATGCGTCTGATGAACATGCATATTATTCATAATTGCTGGTGTTAACAGGGCAAATTGCCAACAAAGACAAACATCATCACGGTGTTTTCAGTCCTTTCTCGCAGTTCTATCTCACACTTTAACAGCAGCAATAATAAACCATGTGATAACACTAAAAAGATATTTCACCGAAGTGAACGAAATCGTTTATCAATCTACATTTCATAAAATATGTCATTTTTCCAGAAAGTATTATTCATCTGCCTCAATGTATATTTTCTCTAGTCAATTAAATATAATATTATCTATGGGTATATTGCAATATATGATGCATATAAAGCTTTTAGATCGGCCTAACGCTCCGCCTCGCTACGTCATATGGAGATGGCGTGCTTCCTGGAAAATGAGCTTGTTTGTGTCACCGTTCCTCATTGGTGTAGCTTTCGTGCAAAACAGCAAGTTTCGATACTTCCATTACCGTTGTCTGTCGGAGAGGCGCCGGTAAGTGTCTCCGCGACCCCCAAACTAACCTCTCCTCCTCGGCTTTAAGACGTCTCGCAGTGTATCGAACAGCCGAGGTGGTCAGTCCTCAGAGGGTGGTGATCACGTGGTCTGCAGCTCGTGTTTTTATCATATCCATCGCCAAAACCGCCTGCAATGATGAGGATGTATGTATGTGGCAGACGGTACCCCCCCCCCCTCCCCACCCAGTGTGTCTGTGTGGCCGCTCTCTCTCTTTTCCCCTCTCTCTCTGTCTAGCCTGTTTCTCTTCCTCTCCATCCCCAAGGTAAAGGTATGCCTCTCAACAGTTCTTCCACCCCGGCCAGGTGCGCGCCCACGTCTCTCGTTCAAAACAGCACCGGGCGTTCGGGACAAGATGGCGGCTGATTGAAAAGTGACGGAGCAGGCTGGTTCCGTCGTCTAAATGCACCGGAAGTAACCGATGTGAACGGTTTATTGGCGCACGACTTAGACCTATCGGCAGGCCCGGAAGATCCCTGCCACAAGTTGCATTCTGGTTGGGTACATCGGGGTCATTGTGCCACATTCACAATTTTTCCCCTTTTCGGCTATTAGGCTATTTTAATGCCTCGGCTGCCGGCTTGGTTCTGTTTTACAGCCGAAAAATGGAAAAGTGGAGAGAAGTGGGGAGAAAAACGGTTTGAGAGTCGCATATACAGGGCTGTTGGTGAAAGCATACTTCCAGGACATGGGGTAGGGGGGTAGGTATCCCTGCATGTAAGTACGCCCACTGTTTCCTCCTCACAATGAAGGCACTAAGTGTTGTTTGAAGTGTTCTCTCGGCGCTTAGATCTCAAATGTACGGTCGCGGCCAACTACTGAAAGCCGAGGAAAAGAAAGCCTAACCAACTATTGCTTCTTGCCGCCAGATCATATATCAACGTTTTCCGTGAGATTTTTGCGCGGCGCGTTCGAACGTCGATGAGGTGGCAATAGACCGATTCACACTCTGACACTAAGCCCCGCCCACACTTGAGTCCATTTCCCTTAGTCGTGAGTATGAAATTGACAATCATAGCTGATGGTAGGTAGAAGTAAGAAATTCTCATCTCTGAAACTGACACCAAATGACCTGCTGCTTTGTTTGTCAGACTTGTTTGTCCGACCTAACGTACGTGAAATAGCTTTTTGCGGCACATGATTGAATAAATACAGCTGTGACGTCAGTGAATGATTGACAGCCTGGATGGGTCTATTGTTTCGCGGAGCTTCTCCAGCTCAGTGAGTGAGCAGGCTGAGCTGCCGCCTAACAGGTCGTTGGTTCGCACCACGGAAGGGAGTCTCCCTACCTCAGGTGGTAAGCAGGCTGAGCTGCCGCCTAACAGGTCGTTGGTTCGCACCACGGAAGGGAGTCTCCCTACCTCAGGTGGTAAGCAGGCTGAGCTGCCGCCTAACAGGTCGTTGGTTCGCACCACGGAAGGGAGTCTCCCTACCTCAGGTGGTAAGCAGGCTGAGCTGTCGCCTAACAGGTCGTTGGTTCGCACCACGGAAGGGAGTCTCCCTACCTCAGGTGGTAAGCAGGCCGAGCTGCCGCCTAACAGGTCGTTGGTTTGCCCACGGGAGGGAGTCTCCCTACCTCTGGTGGTAAGCAGGCTGAGCTGCCGCCTAACAGGTCGTTGGTTTGCCCACGGGAGGGAGTCTCCCTACCTCAGGTGGTAAGCAGGCCGAGCTGCCGCCTAACAGGTCGTTGGTTTGCCCACGGGAGGGAGTCTCCCTACCTCAGGTGGTAAGCAGGTCGAGCTGCCGCCTAACATGTCGTTGGTTTGCACCACGGAAGGGAGTCTCCCTACCTCAGGTGGAAAGCAGGCTGAGCTGCCGCCTAACAGGTCGTTGGTTCGCACCACGGGAGGGAGTCTCCCTACCTCAGTGGGTGAGCAGGCTAAGCTGCCGCCTAACAGGTCGTTGGTTTGCCCACGGGAGGGAGTCTCCCTACCTCAGGTGGTAAGCAGGCCGAGCTGCCGCCTAACAGGTCGTTGGTTTGCCCACGGGAGGGAGTCTCCCTACCTCACGTGGTAAGCAGGCTGAGTTGCCCGCCTAACAGGTCGTTGGTTTGCACCACGGGAGGGAGTCTATCTAACTCAGGTGGTAAGCAGGCTGAGATGCAGGTCGATCAACGGGTCATCAGTTCGAACCCTGGTATCTGCGTTTGGGGTCCGTTTCATCATAACTGTTTCATTGTCCTGGGAGGTTTCTTAACTGCTACAACGGCCTAAAATACCAACATTTCATTTCATTTATTACTTGTTTCGCTATAATAAACGATAATATAACCCAGCTATAGACAGATGATTTGAATGTTCAATGATGACATAATATCTCCCAGAGGCCGCGCCAGTGCAGTGATGCAGACGTGAAATCTCTCTGACTGGTTCTTTAGGCTTCGCACGGCGTGAATTGGACAGAGACAAATGCTTGGCAAGCGGGTATCTATAAGACAGCGCCCATCGGCTCACGCCGGACGGCCATTCAGCACGGCGTACCGTTTACATGGCTTATTCATAATGTTTGCCTCTGTCCTGCATACAGACAGCAGTTGATGTTTGCTGCGGCGTTATAGCATACATATCGCTGCGTCTCGGTAAGAGGAGATCACCCGGTGCATGTCCGCGAGTTCTCCCGTGGACGCGCCGCCGTGACGTCACTTCCTGGATACGAACCGGAAGTCGTCTGCAGAAGCGGCATCAGGAAATCCCGTGTTCTGAGTACCAGTACCAAGAAATAGTACATGTTAAAAATGTTAAATCCCCCTTGCCCTTCAGGTTTTTAGCACGAGTTGTTACTGTATGTTGATCTTTGTCTTGTGTTCGATGTCACGTAACTGGTGTACGTAATTAATTCCTAGATATATTTATGGCGGTGGTGAACGAACTGGCGCATTCGGCTCTTGCCGACACTGATCACTTGGGTCAGCGCAGCGGTCGTTCGGTGGATTCAAGTCCCATTCCTGGAAATGGCATCAAAACAAGTTCCTGCAGAATGAGATGTGATGTTTGTGTATGCAAAGACAAAAGCCTGTGCTCTGCAATACACCAAGAGACTATCACGTTAGAACCTGGTTGTTAACCCCAGTCAACGCGAACCGTGTCTTCGGCATAGCTCGCGTGTTACTCACGCAACATTACTCGTTATTACATTACTTACCATTTTACTACTGACAATGAAAGATTTCGTGAAGACTAACGTCGAACATAAATTGGTGATACCATCACGTACTCTCTATGCGATCATCATTTCCCCAAAACTACATAATGCCTGGCTGAGACGATTCTGTATCCCGAAGCACCATTTTATCCTGTTGTTTTGCAAGCTTCCATGGCTTTACTGTCTCTCCTTACGCGAAAATTCTCCGATGATTGACATGGCAAGAACTAATGCTGCAGCCTCGTTTTGGGTGCGTTCCCCACGTGCTGTGTGCTTTACGACGCGCCTTACAACCCGCAATATAAACAGACAACCAAGCTATACGACGGTAATGGCGACGTTTGTAGACATTCCGTGTCGAAGGTTTTGTGGGAAATATTTCATCATGTCGAACTGATGGTGGTTTTATGTTGATCATCACATATCTAACTGGCGTAGTGTTTACACCGCGGGCGGTGGTTGGGTTTAGTACCGTAGTTATGTCGGGTGGTTGCGCGGCTATACTTCGCTATAATTGAGTTTCTTGGCGTGGCCGTAATTTATCGTCGACATATGATTAGAAGTTTTTTTTGGCAGTTAGCATAACGAGAGGGAGTGAGAGAGAAAGAATGACAGTACGTTCTCCTTGTCGTACAATCGCGCTACCGCGTAAGTCAAAGCGGGGACTATGCTGTTCCATAAATCGTGACGGGGTACCAGTCAAGCTGTTCCATAAATCGTGACGGGGCACCAGTCAGGCTCTACCATACTTGGAGACGGGGTACCAGTCGAGCTGTTCCATAAGTGGCTACGATGCAGCAGTCAAGCTGTCCGAGCAGTCGAGACAGAGCACCACTTTGAGACACACGGGGGCACTCGGCAAGCTGTACCACATGTCTAGGCCGGGCACCAGCTATTCATTGAGCCGAGGGCACCAGCCAAGCTGTTCCACATGTCTAGGCCGGACACCAGCCATACGTGGAGACGGGGACACCAGCCATCCATTGAGCCGGGGGCACCAGCCAAGCTGTTCCACATGTCTAGGCCGGGCACCATACATGGAGACGGAGGCACCAGCCATTCATTGAGACGGGGGCACAAGCCAAGTTGTTCCACATGTCTAGGCCGAGCACCAGCCATACATGGAGGGGGCACCAGCCATTCATTGGGACCGGGGCACCAGCCATTTATTGAGACGGGGGCACTCGCCAAGCTGTTCCACATGTCTAGGCCAGGTACCAGCCATTCATTGAGACAGGGGCACCAGCCAAGTTGTTCCACTTGCCTGGGCCGAGCACCAGCCATACATGAAGGGGGCCCCAGCCATTCATTGAGACGGGGGCGCCAGCCATACATGGAGACGGGACCACCAGCCCTTCATTGAGAGGGGGCACCAGCCAAGTTGTTCCTCGTGTCTAGGCCGGGCGCCAGCCATCGATGGAGAAGGGGGCACCAATCAGCCAAGCGGCTCCATCAAGTCCATATGAAGTTTTACGGCGCGAGGTGGGAAAGCAAAGCGCCCCCAGCGCCATATGTCTTGTCATGGGTCTTCGTGCCTTGGCATATTTATTGTGCATGTATTTTTTGTGTTATCCTGAAGTGCGACAGTGTGAGCATAGGAAACAATGACCCGGGCGGGTGGAAAATAGTGCCCACTAGGGCAAAGGGCTGCAGCGTGCCTGTGGGGGTGGGGGATAGTGTTGCTCGACTGACGACAGGGGGTTCTGCTCGCGGCAGATGCATCCTGGGACTTCTGGCCGCTGGAGGGTGACAAACGGTACGAGTGCTCGACATAGGCAAGGGCGTTGGGAAGGGTATGGGGGGGGGGGGTAGAGGTAGGGTAGGGGGAGGGCAGGGGGAGGGCAGGGGGAGGGAGAGGGGAGGGGAAGAGGACGGTAGGCGGAGAGGATGAGGGACAGGCAAGCTGAGGCTTTCTGACACATATAGCGCCTTGATAAATGACAGCTGTTATGTGACACTCGTCATTGTCACGGATAGGCACGCGATTCCCTGACACTCGCTGAGGTGAAATGTTCCGCACAAAAAAACAGTAGACACATCCAGGTGTCAAACTGAAGAACGGCGAAGCTCCGGGCAATACCAAGAGTAGTATACATAAAACATAACTCGGGAGTTATTGGCCAGATATTGGAAATGGATGTGGAGATATCTATATAGATCACCTACCTCGCGTAATCACGACATCATGAAGACCGAATTCAGGGTGGTTTTGTACGATTTTATATTTATTAACGGAAGAGAAGCATAACAACGGGAGATTCCATGTTTTATGGCACAACTGAAATAAATTGATCCCAAAGCGGAAATACGGAAGAACGGCCAGTGAATTGGCGTGAATGGGTTCTGGCAAGCGTCACCGCTGCGCTATATTCCTTCATTCATATGTCCAATTTTGTCTTAACGGCGGTTGAGTAATAAATGCAGTCATACAACGAAATGCTATTTTTATTTAATTTATAAAGACATATTTTATTCGTTTTAGAAATGACGCCGACCTGGTCAACATGTCAAAGTGTCATGGGGAGAACCTCACAACTCAGCTGATCATTGATAAATAATGACCAACGTAGAAAAAGATCTGATTTTGACAGGATTTTGGTCTACTCATGGCTTGGTTTAAGGATCTGGGGCCGTATTCATAATCCCCTCATAAGGCACGCACGAAAAGTGGATTTTCGTCTTAGCCTCACCAGCTCGTTGTGTTGGTGTTTATGATTAAGAAATCTTCTTCAATATAATTTTAGCACTTTTTTAATTCAGAAAATCTACTTTTTGGGTGACTACTCATGTATTTTAAAACCGATAATCGCTTGACAAATCTTCCACTTAGCGCTAAGTCCAGTGGCGTAGCCTAAGTGGCGAATATGAATACGGCCCAAGGGGCCGTATTCATAATCCCCTCGTAAGTTACACACGAAAAGTGAATTTTCGTCTTAGCCTCACCAGCTCTTTTTGGTGGTGCTCATGATTAAGAAATCATCCTCAATATAATTTTAGCACTTTCTTAGTTCAGAAAATCCACTTCTTGGGTGACAAATTATGTATTCTGAACCGCATAATCGCTCGACAAATCTTCCACTTAACGCTAAGTCTAGTGTTGTACCCTACGTGGCGATTGTGAATACGGCGCCTGTACTATACATCGCGCTGTACACTCGGTCAGGGTCGGCCACAGTCTGCATTACCCATGTATAGTCTCCACAAGTCCGACGTGAGGATGTTCAACGTCTTAATGGCGATTCGGACAATGACGTCTAAAATAAACTGGGCCGCCTGAGAGTCTAACGACACGTGGATCGGTGGTTCGCGACCCGCTGTGGCCATGTCTGTGTGGTCGCAGGGTAAAGATCCCATGTCCTTTTTATCGCAAAGAGTAAGGGGGTTACCCCCGGGGACATGGCTCAGCTCGATATGACCCAAAGAGGTTAAAGCGCCCTGAATATACAACCACCCAACCAACCAAAATGAAGTGACCAGTTTACATACAGCAGGGAGTGTCAAGCTAGGCCCTGATATGACTCATACATGTAATAATGTTGAATATCAGGAAAGGCAGATGTCCTGGTGGATTCCATAATAACGAGCGATGATGCGTCTGATGACCATACATATTATTCATAATTGTTGGTGTTAACAGGGCAATTTGCCGACAAAACATCATCACGGTGTTTTCAGTTCTCGCAGTTCTATCTCACACATTAACAGCAGCAATGATAAATCATGAGATAACACAAAAAAATTATTTCACCGAAGTGAACGAAATCGTTTATCAATCTACATTTTATGAAATATGTCATTTTCCAGAAAGTGTTATTCAGCTGCGTCAAAGTATATTTTCTCTAGTCAATTAAATACACTATTATCTATGAGTATATTGCAATATATGATGCATATAAAGCTTTTAGATCGGCGTAACGCTCCGTCCCCGCTACGTCATATGGAGATGGCGTGCTTCCTGGGAAATGAGCTTGTTTGTGTCACCGTTCCTCTTTGGTGTAGCTTTCGTGCAAAACAGCAAGTTTCGATACTTCCATTACCGTTGTCTGTCGAAGAGGCGCCGGCGCGGTAAGTGTCTCCGCGACCCCCAGACTGAACTCTCCTCCTCGGCTTTAAGACGTCTCGCAGTGTATCGAACAGCCGAGATGGTCAGTCCTCAGAGGGTGGTGATCACGTGGTCTGCAGCTCGTGTTGTTATTATATCCATCGCCAGAACCACCTGCAATGATGAGGATGTATGTATGTGGCAGACGGTACTTCCCCGCCCCCCACAGTGTCTCTCTCTCCCACCCACCCCCTATCTCTCCCTCTCTCTCTCCTCTCTCCTCTCTCTGTGCCTTGCCTGTTTCTACCGACCCCCCCCCCCACCATCATCTCCCTCTCTTTCTAAAGATTTAGTATCTAATCGTGATATCTGGTTGCAATTTGTCAAAATTGGAGGACTTGTATTGCTGGTGAGAGTGTTTTTGGCAGCCCCGGTATATCCCCAAGGTAACCCGAATTCGTACACTTACCCTCCGGTATGCCTCTCAACAGTTCTATCACCCGGGGTCAGGTGCGCCCACGTCTCTCGTTCAAAACAGCACCGGGCGTTCGGAATAAGATGGCGGCTGATCAAAAAGTGACGGAGCAGGCTGGTTCCGTTGCCTAAATGCACCGGAAGTAACCGATGTGAACGGTTTATTGGCATACGGCTTAGACCTATCGGCACGCCTAGGTGCATTCTTGTGAGGTACAGCGGGGTCAACATTGTGCCACATTCACAATTTTTCCCCTTGTCGGCTATTAGGCTCTTAATGCCTCGGCTGCCGGCTTGGTTCGGTTTTACAGCCGAGAGAAGTGGAGAGAAAACGGTTTGAGAGTCGCATATACAGAGCTGTTGGTGAACGCAGACCTCCAGGACATGGGGTAGGGGGGTAGGTATCCCTGCATGTAAGTACGCCCACTGTTTGCGCGTCGCAATGAAGGTCATAAGTGTTGTTTGAAGTGTTCTCTCAGCGTTTAGAACTCAAATATACAGTCACGGCCAACTACTGAAAACCGAGGACAAGAAAGCTAAACCAACTATTGCTTCTTGCCGCCAGATCATATATCAACGTTTTCCGTGATATTTTTCGCGGCGCGTTCGAACGTCGATGAGGTGGCAATAGACCGATCCACACTCTGACAGTAGGCCCCGCCCACACTTAAGTCCTTTTCCCTTAATCGTGAGTATGAAACTGACAATCATAGCTGATGGTAGGTACAAGTGAGAAGTTCTCATCTCTGAAACTGACAACAACATGACCTGCTGCTTTGTTTGTCCGACTTGTTTGTCCGACCAAACGCACGTGAAATAGCTTTTTGTGGCGCATGATTGGATAAAAGCAGCAGTGACGTCAGTGAATGATTGACAGCTTGGATGGGTCTATTGTTTCGCGGAGCTTCTCCAGCTCAGGTGGTAAGCAGGCTGAGCTGCTGCCTAACAGGTCGTTGGTTCGCACCACGGAAGGGAGTCTCCCTACCTCAGGTGGTAAGCAGGCTGAGCTGCCGCCTAACAGGTCGTTGGTTCGCACCACGGAAGGGGGTCTCCCTACCTCAGGTGGTAAGCAGGCTGAGCTGCCGCCTAACAGGTCGTTGGTTCGCACCACGGAAAGGAGTCTCCCTACCTCAGGTGGTAAGCAGGCTGAGCTGCCGCCTAACAGGTCGTTGGTTCGCACCACGGATCGGAGTCTCCCTACCTCAGGTGGTAAGCAGGCTGAGCTGCCGCCTAACAGGTCGTTGGTTCGCACCACGGAAGGGAGTCTCCCTACCTCAGGTGGTAAGCAGGCTGAGCTGCCGCCTAACAGGTCGTTGGTTCGCACCACGGAAGGGAGTCTCCCTACCTCAGGTGGTAAGCAGGCTGAGCTGCCGCCTAACAGGTCGTTGGTTCGCACCACGGAAGGGAGTCTCCCTACCTCACGTGGTAAGCAGGCTGAGCTGCTGCCTAACAGGTCGTTGGTTCGCACCACGGAAGGGAGTCTCCCTACCTCAGGTGGTAAGCAGGCTGAGCTGCAGGTCGATCAACGGGTCATCAGTTCGAACCCTGGTATCTGCGTTTGGGGTCCGTTTCATCACGCCGCTGGTATTAAACATCAGCTTAAATGCCAGGGTACTAATGTCATAGTAATTGGCCCATTAAAAACCGAAAAAGTCTTCCTGTTCATTTTTCTTTAATTGCGAGAATAAGCGATCGGTACGTAAAATAGATCCTGCACTGGGCTAAACGATTAAGTTTAACAAATTAACTTGCCACGTTAATGTATGCTAAAATGCAAACATGTTTGATATAATATATATATAGACATATATTTTCTGATTCAGATTTAGATTCAAAATCATCTATTGGTCAAAGCGATAATATTTAATACATAAATGAACATAAATGAACATCACTTTAACACAGGAGACTCCGACTAAGGTTGAACACCGCTATTGTCAAAGCCACCTGGAGTTGTTGTAACATAGACGAATGATATAACTGGAACTGAAACAGTTCACTTTATTTATACTCACGTTACCACAATCGCATCAGTGATCATCGTAATATTTAACCACGAGGTAGAAACGCTACATGGGTGGTGATCAGAATGTTCATTTCGGCGCCGAATACTGTAGAAACCAGATAGGACGGTGGCGCCGGTGACAGATTCACCCATACGTCCACATAAATACTATGAGCGTCATTGATTTTGAATTTTGACTTTGACTGGGTTGGCCAGTAGAGGGCAGCACTGTGTACCATGAATCATACAGACGAATGGATTGGTGTTCCAGGCCAACATTGTGCACACATGTAATAACCTGGGCCAAGCAAGGACTGGGACAATGACATGGAACGGCGCTAGACACCGGTAGGGTTCGAACCCGCGACCGGTCTGCAGTCCAGCGCGTAATCACTGGACCACGGAGGCCACCTGCCTGCATGTATACGGCATGATATGTGAACAAACTAACACTACCATGCTCATTAGGGTAATGACACTATGGCACAGTGTGATCAAAGATAACACGGCCATGGACGCATCGACCCACCGACCCACCGACCCACCGACCCACCGACTTACCGACCTATCGACTCACCGACCCACCGACCCACCGACCCACCGACCCACCGACCCACCGACCCACCGACCCACCGACCCACCGACCCAGCGACCCATCGACCCATTTACCCAACGACCCATCTACCCAACGACCCATCTACCCAACGACCCACCGACCCACCGACCCACCGACTCAACGACCCACCGCCCCACCGACCTACCGACCCACCGACCCACCGACCCACCGACCCACCGACCCACCGACCCAACGACCCAGCGACCCAGCGACCCAGCAAACCAGCGACCCAGCGACCCAGCGACCCAGCGACCAACCGACCCACCGACCCACCGACCCACCAACCCAGCGACCCAGCGACCCAGCGACCCAGCAACCCAGCGACCCACCGACCCCACGACCCACCGACCCACCGATCACCTCCCAGTTGTCAGTTGGACTGGGGAGAGAAGACATCATGGGGGGGGGGGGTGTCTCAGGGGGCACGGCCTTGGCGTGGATTAACCCCCCCACCGCTCCAGGTGGCTGCTGTCACGCAAGGACTGGGACAATGACATGGAACGGCGCTAGACACCGGTAGGGTTCGAACCCGCGACCGGTCTGCAGTCCAGCGCGTAATCACTGGACCACGGAGGCCACCTGCCTGCATGTATACGGCATGATATGTGAACAAACTAACACTACCATGCTCATTAGGGTAATGACACTATGGCACAGTGTGATCAAAGATAACACGGCCATGGACGCATCGACCCACCGACCCACCGACTTACCGACCTATCGACTCACCGACCCACCGACCCACCGACCCACCGACCCACCGACCCACCGACTTACCGACCTATCGACTCACCGACCCACCGACCCACCGACCCACCGACCCACCGACCCACCGACCCACCGACCCACCGACCCACCGACCCACCGACTTACCGACCTATCGACCCACCGACCCACCGACCCACCGACCCACCGACCCACCGACCCACCGACCCACCGACCCACCGACCCACCGACCCACCGACCCACCGACTTACCGACCTATCGACCCACCGACCTATCGACCCACCGACCCACCGACCCACCGACCCACCGACCCACCGACCCACCGACCCACCGACCCACCGACCCACCGACCCACCGACCCACCGACCCACCGACCCACCGACCCACCGACCCACCGACCCACCGACCCACCGACCCACCGACCCACCGACTTACCGACCTATCGACCCACCGACCCACCGACCCACCGACCCACCAACCCACCAACCCACCGACCCACCGACCCACCGACCCACCGACCCACCGACCCACCGACCCACCGACCCACCGACCCACCGACCCAGCGACCCATCGACCCATTTACCCAACGACCCATCTACCCAACGACCCATCTACCCAACGACCCACCGACCCACCGACCCACCGACTCACCGACCCACCGCCCCACCGACCTACCGACCCACCGACCCACCGACCCACCGACCCACCGACCCACCGACCCAACGACCCAGCGATCCAGCGACCCAGCAAACCAGCGACCCAGCGACCCAGCGACCCAGCGACCAACCGACCCAGCGACCCACCGACCCACCGACCCAGCGACCCAGCGACCCAGCGACCCAGCAACCCAGCGACCCACCGACCCCACGACCCACCGACCCACCGATCACCTCCCAGTTGTCAGTTGGACTGGGGAGAGAAGACATCATGGGGCGGGGGGTGTCTCAGGGGGCACGGCCTTGGCGTGGATTAACCCCCCCACCGCTCCAGGTGGCTGCTGTCACGCAAGGACTGGGACAATGACATGGAACGGCGCTAGACACCGGTAGGGTTCGAACCCGCGACCGGTCTGCAGTCCAGCGCGTAATCACTGGACCACGGAGGCCACCTGCCTGCATGTATACGGCATGATATGTGAACAAACTAACACTACCATGCTCATTAGGGTAATGACACTATGGCACAGTGTGATCAAAGATAACACGGCCATGGACGCATCGACCCACCGACCCACCGACTTACCGACCTATCGACTCACCGACCCACCGACCCACCGACCCACCGACCCACCGACCCACCGACTTACCGACCTATCGACTCACCGACCCACCGACCCACCGACCCACCGACCCACCGACCCACCGACCCACCGACCCACCGACCCACCGACCCACCGACTTACCGACCTATCGACCCACCGACCCACCGACCCACCGACCCACCGACCCACCGACCCACCGACCCACCGACCCACCGACCCACCGACCCACCGACCCACCGACTTACCGACCTATCGACCCACCGACCTATCGACCCACCGACCCACCGACCCACCGACCCACCGACCCACCGACCCACCGACCCACCGACCCACCGACCCACCGACCCACCGACCCACCGACCCACCGACCCACCGACCCACCGACCCACCGACCCACCGACCCACCGACCCACCGACCCACCGACTTACCGACCTATCGACCCACCGACCCACCGACCCACCGACCCACCAACCCACCAACCCACCGACCCACCGACCCACCGACCCACCGACCCACCGACCCACCGACCCACCGACCCACCGACCCAGCGACCCATCGACCCATTTACCCAACGACCCATCTACCCAACGACCCATCTACCCAACGACCCACCGACCCACCGACCCACCGACTCACCGACCCACCGCCCCACCGACCTACCGACCCACCGACCCACCGACCCACCGACCCACCGACCCACCGACCCAACGACCCAGCGATCCAGCGACCCAGCAAACCAGCGACCCAGCGACCCAGCGACCCAGCGACCAACCGACCCAGCGACCCACCGACCCACCGACCCAGCGACCCAGCGACCCAGCGACCCAGCAACCCAGCGACCCACCGACCCCACGACCCACCGACCCACCGATCACCTCCCAGTTGTCAGTTGGACTGGGGAGAGAAGACATCATGGGGCGGGGGGTGTCTCAGGGGGCACGGCCTTGGCGTGGATTAACCCCCCCACCGCTCCAGGTGGCTGCTGTCAGCCAGCAATCCGATCCGGATGGGACTGTCCTTCAGGATTATCTGTCAGCTGGACACTTCCAAGTCAATTCGACCGCTCGAGAAGAATCTTTATTTCCAAGGCCCTTTATTCACAGCTCCCCCCCCCCCCCCACCGCCTTATCTCCCCCTCCCCCTACACCACCATCACCCGCCCACCCACCCACCCACCCAGCCTGCCCGCCACCCTTCATCCACAGGTCGTCATGGAGATATCACCCAGAGCAGCCCACCCACGTCGGGATCAGATCACTGTTTGGATTGGCTCTTCGCGGCAGATGAACTCTGCTGCAGCTTGGCGATTATCTTACTGCCACCCCCTCCCCCTCCCGCCTACCGGACAGAATCCCTGGGGTGAGGCCCAGGTCGGGGCATTTGATGCCAGTGGGGGTAGGGCGCCTGAGGGGTAAGTGGGGGGGGGGGGAGGAGGTGATTGATCAGAAAAGTTATTCCGGGAGTCTTAGAGATACCAAGACGGGACATTTCATTTCATTTCCGTGCTAGCCTATTAAAGCATTTAAAACATACCCAACGGTAACCTTACGCTGAGCTTTGTTTATGTCACTGTTGGTCTTGCTAATCTACAAACCAGAGGGTGTGTTATTATATAACTTTTTGCTTTATTTACGTAAGTCTTGGTTGAAAGAGAGAATGCGTCTGCTTTTACGTCCCTTCCTGTTAAAGACTGTTATCTGTTATTCAAGTTTAACGTCTCCATATTGTGTGGTCGTCGAATGCATGTATAGGGATATGCTACTCAATGGAAGAGAAATCGGTTAAAGCAAACATTATTAGGTAAATGCAACAGCCATGGACACGACTGAGACGTTTTTCGTGGTTTCACATTTTAGCTAACTTAAATATGCAAGAAATGCCAAGCTAACATTTACCCATGTAAAGGTACAACATGGCATGCTAACATCTTCACGTTGGCTTTAACTATTAAAGTCAGATCAACTCATTGTGCGGAAACAAAATATCGCCAATATGACCCATGTTATCGCCTGTCAATACTGACCTCTCGTCGGGTTGAGCCAGGTTCTCGTCTGTCAATACTGACCTCTCGTCGGGTTGAGCCACGTTCTCGCCTGTCAATACTGACCTCTCGTCGGGTTGACCCACGTTCTCGCCTGTCAATACTGACCTCTCGTCGGGTTGAGTCGCGTTCTCCCCTGTCAGTGCTGACCTCTCATCGGGTTGAGTCGCGTTCTCCCCTGTCAGTGCTGACCTCTCATCGGGTTGAGTCGCGTTCTCCCCTGTCAGTGCTGACCTCTCGTCGGGTTGAGTCGCGTTCTCCCCTGTCAGTGCTGACCTCTCGTCGGGTTGCGTCGCGTTCTCCCCTGTCAGTGCTGACCTCTCGTCGGGTTGCGTCCAGCTCTCGTTCAACTAAGCTAAACTCGCGTCCATCGGGTCAGTGATAGATTGCTTAAAATTGATATCCCACTAAAACCTTCATCACAGCTCGGGGAATGGGGCTGCAATCGCATGTTAATGTGCAGACTTAGTTTTCTGTATACGTGGGACCGAGCAGCGGTGAAACTTGTATGCCGCCTATTCCATGGGTGGTGGATGGCGCCAGTGGAACGCAAAACGTTATTCCCAGCGGACGGCAAACGTTATTTCAGCGTACGTTTTGGGAGCTTTAAGCTTGGAATCCAGCGGGGAGGGGGGGGGGGGCATTTACATCTACAATAAGGCCCGCGGGAGCGAATCGAAGTTGTGAATAATTGACTGCCCTTTCAACCCATGCGTTCGTTCGTTTTATTCTCTAGGATTCGACGACGAAGAACAAAAACCAATTCTCATGGCGTATGTGGTAGACGCGACTTGTTAGACGGTCACGTAGTTTATGGCCACGAGAGAGGGGGAGGGAGGGGGGGTGGGAAGGGAGGGGGGGAGGCCGAATGAGGGAAGGGGGGGAGGCCGGATGAGGGGAAGAAAGAGTGAGGAGGGGGGAGAGGGAAGAGTGAGAAGGGGGGGGGGACAGAATGACGGAAAGGGGAGGGGGGAGGGGGGAGGGTGCCGGGGAGGACGGGGAGGTGGAATGAGCGGAGGGGACAGGGTCAGGAGGTGGGAGGAGAGACTGGGTGAGGGCAGGGAAGAGTGAAGGGGGGCGAGGGGTGAGGGGGAGGGGGGAGGGGGGAGGGGGAGGGGGCGGGGGAGGCCGGATGAGGGGAGCGGCGAGTGAGGAGGGGGGTAGAGGGGAGAGGTGTGGAAGGGGGAGGAGAGACAAGATGAGGGGGCTAAGAGTGAAGAGGGGGGAAGAGAGACGGAGTGAGGGTAGAGGAGGGTGACGAGGGGGGAATAGGAATGCTGCCCCTCCTCCCCCCGCCACCAACCCCACCCCGCCCGCTTCTCCGTGCAGTAGGGCAGGTGGCAGAGGCAAGGGGAGGGTATGAGAGAGCGGGCGGGGTGGGGCGGGATTGGGGTTGGAGGGTGGGGGTGGGGAGTGGGGGAGGAAGCCAAGGGTGCTGGCGGAAGCACTACTTACCACATCGTATCACGTAATGTTACACAAAAAGAGGTTCTTTTGTTACCGCTATCTCACGCCACCTTCCTAATCCGTCACCCCCTGGTTCTTTTATCTTTTTATCTTCCGATTTGCTACGACTATCTCACTGTCTCCTGGGCTAGGCGCACACCTAGTGTAGGCAATACAAAAAGTAGCATGACTTATTTACAGTATACCGCATGCTCCAACTGTACCGCCCCTACTATACTGCACCAACTGTACTGCCCCAACTGTACTGCCCCAACTGTAGTGCCCCAACTGTACTGCCCCAACTGTACTGCCCCAACTGTAGTGCCCCAACTGTACTGCCCCAACTGTACTGCCCCAACTGTACTGCCCCAACTGTAGTGCCCTAACTGTACTGCCCCAACTGTACTGCCCCAACTGTACTGCCCCTACTGTACTGCCCCAACTGTACTGCCCTACTGTACTGTCCCTACTGTACTAGCCCACTGTACTGACCCTACTGTACTAGCCCACTGTACTTCCCCAACTCTACTGCCTCTACTGTACTGCCCCAACTGTACTGCCCCTAATGTACTGCCCCAACTGTACTGCCCCTACTGTACTGCCCCAACTGTACTGCCCCTAATGTACTGCCCCAACTGTACTGCCCCTACTGTACTGCCCCAACTGTACTGCCCCTACTGTACTGTTCCAGCTGTACTGCCCCTACTGCGCTGCCCATACTGTACTGCCCCACTGTACTGACCCTACTGTACTAGCCCACTGTACTTCCCCAACTCTACTGCCTCTACTGTACTGCCCCAACTGTACTGCCCCTACTGTACTGCCCCAACTGTACTGCCCCTACTGTACTGTCCCAGCTGTACTGCCCCTACTGCACTGCCCATACTCTACTGCCCCACTGTACTGACCCTACTGTACTAGCCCACTATACTGCCCCTACTGTAATGCCTCAACTGTACTGCCCCTAATGTACTGCCCCAACTGTACTGCCCCTACTGCACTGCCCCTACTGCACTGCCCCAACTGTACTGCCCCTACTGTACTGTCCCAACTGTACTGCCCCAACTGTACTGCCCTACTGGACTGTCCCAACTGTACTGCCCCTATTGGACTGCCCATACTGTACTGCCCCGAATGCAACACCCCAACTGTACGGGGGGCGTGGGGTGGTACACAAACAGGTCGGGTTGGAGAGATACATAGGATAACAGTGTGTGTGCACACCATAATGTATTGCAATTTGACGCCCTCGCGCGTAAGGGGCGTGTCCGTGGGAATCCCCGGGACCCCCCCCCCCCCCACCACGATGTAGGTCAGATCCTGTACATGGAGAAATGGACAAAACCCCCGGCGGACATAACCCCCGGTCGCGTAAACCTCGTAGGGCAAAAACCCCGGTGGACATAACTCCCCGTGCCGATATTTAGCAATGCTTCCGTAACTCATAGAAACTAAATCAAAATATGTATGTGTTGTATTTGATCAGCAGGTAAATTTTCCCATAGTTTACCATGGTTTGGAAAGACGTTTGTGTCATTATGAGCCATTAGTCACCAGTTACGCTGCCTGCAATATTGGCAATCTAGTTTGACGTATGATTTATTGGGGCTGTTTTCCGATATTAGCAACAGACATAAAAGTTTTGTTGTCGCCTTTGACCTGTCCATTGTCTTCTTTAAAATGATTCCAGTACTTCTTCCACTGTCTGCCCATATCTTATTTTATAAATCGGTATGATTCCAGGTAAATAACGACGCAGTGACGATGAATGGGTGCATGCAAGGCTTTATCGCTGTTTTCGGCCACCTTTATGACCATATTGACTAATTAATCCGAGCCGAGAAGCCCACGTGAAGCCAATGAGACAGAGAGAATGAATTAAGACCTCCCCAGATACAGTGGAGTTTAACCTCACCACCGTTAACAGGGGTGCAGTCGACTGCTCTTCCTCTCCATCACGTACGTCGACTCCCTCCACAGCCACAATTTTTTTTTTTATAAATATTCCTTGTTGTTTAACGGCAAATGACACAGCAAAAACAATAGCCGGGCTACTCCACCGTCAGTCTACTATGCGGGACTCCACAACCGAAATATTTTATGCAATATTATTTTTTAAAAGGTAATGTGACATTTACGCCTCCTTCGTTTCGAGAGCTGGGTACGATTGTCACAATATAATATAATGAAGCAGTTGAACCCAAGGCATAACTATGTACGCTGCACTCCCGCTGGCAGGGGGGGGGGGTACTTAATACATTGCTGGGTGTGGGGGTGTTCCGCGGTAAAGCTCCCCTCTCTTCCCCGCCAAAATGCGCTCGATCATGGCGTTTTGTATACTGTATACAGATGTTATACTAGTGCCCCCTCCCCCCCCCCCCACGCTCGGGAGGGTGTGGGGGGCGGGGGGGCTGCACTGCAAGTTTTATTTGTACGGAGTAATGAGTTACCAGACAATTGCTCAGTGGACAATTTATCAACGGTTAATTCCCATTTGGATAATTGTTAATGGGGCCTTCGTCGCGCTTCAATGTCGCTGGTGTATCAGTCGCTGACTCAGAGAGCAAGTGACACAGCGAGTACACCACTACAATAAATACTTGCCATCACTGTGACATCACTTCACATATAATGTTTCAAGGGATTGGTGTTTTAAGCTGTTCGGTCCACGGAGGCTGCGTAGAATCAAGCTAATATACCGGAATAATAAGATTAATGGCTTCGGTTTGTCATTTTGATATCGATTTAACTGGAGCAAATGTCTTATTTGGAGATTTAGCACGCACTGGGAACAACATATTGCGAAACCATATTAATTTAATTGTCAAGAGATATATATACATTAGCAAATGCTGTAACACCAGAATCTCTTGTCAAGGTGCTCTTTCATTTCTACGATACCATTATAATATCGAAGAACATTGTAGTATATATGCATCAAAGCCAAGTGGAAGGCCGTACAACGTTTATTGACGTTTATTGATATATATATAAGCTTTACCACTTTTTATGACATGCAGATACTTAGATTATCTATTTTAAAATTGAAGTAAAAATAAAAAAATGAAAAAAAGATTAATGGCGTCGCGTTAGATAAAAAGTTGACACATACCTAGCTCGGTTGGTCAAAGGTTCTTTTAGTGGAAGCTGTAAACTAGGGTCGCGTACTTATGCTTTCCTGGACTCCTCATTGTCCTCCTCTGGCACTCCTCCTTATCCTCCCCTGGCACTCCTCCTTGTCCTCCCCTGGTACTCCTCCTTGTCCTCCCCTGGCACTCCTCCTTGTCCTCCCCTGGCACTCCTCCTTGTCCTCCCCTGGCACTCCTCTTGTCCTCCCCTGGCACTCCTCCTTGTCCTCCCCTGGCACTCCTCCTTGTCCTTCCCTGGCACTCCTCCTTGTCCTCCCCTGACACTCCTCCTTGTCCTCCCCTGGCACTCCTCCTTGTCCTCCCCTGGCACTCCTCCTTGTCCTCCCCTGGCACTCCTCCTTGTCCTCCCCTGGCACTCCTCCTTGTCCTCCCCTGGCACTCCTCCTTGTCCTCCCCTGGCACTCCTCCTTGTCCTCCCCTGCCACTCCTCCTTGTCCTCCCCTGGCACTCCTCCTTGTCCTCCCCTGGCACTCCTCCTTGTCCTCCCCTGGTACTCCTCCTTGTCCTCCCCTGGCACTCCTCCTTGTCCTCCCCTGGCACTCCTCCTTGTCCTCCCCTGGCACTCCTCCTTGTCCTCCCCTGGCACTCCTCCTTGTCCTCCCCTGGCACTCATCCTTGTCCTCCCCTGGCACTCCTCCTTGTCCTCCCCTGGCACTCCTCCTTGTCCTCCCCTGACACTCCTCCTTGTCCTCCCCTGGCACTCCTCCTTGTCCTCCCCTGGCACTCCTCCTTGTCCTCCCTTGGTACTCTTCCTTGTCCTCCCCTGGTACTCCTCCTTGTCCTCCCCTGCCACTCCTCCTTGTCCTCCCCTAGCACTCCTACTTGTCCTCCCCTGGCACTCCTCCTTGTCCTCCCCTGGCACTCCTCCTTGTCCTCCCCTGGCACTCCTCCTTGTCCTCCCCTGGCACTCCTCCTTGTCCTCCCCTGGCACTCCTCCTTGTCCTCCCCTGGCACTCCTCCTTGTCCTCCCCTGCCACTCCTCCTTGTCCTCCCCTGGCACTCCTCCTTGTCCTCCCCTGGCACTCCTCCTTGTCCTCCCCTGGTACTCCTCCTTGTCCTCCCCTGGCACTCCTCCTTGTCCTTCCCTGGCACTCCTCCTTGTCCTCCCCTGGCACTCCTCCTTGTTCTCCCCTGGCACTCCTCCTTGTCCTCCCCTGGCACTCCTCCTTGTCCTCCCCTGGCACTCCTCCTTGTCCACCCCTGGCACTCCTCCTTGTCCACCCCTGGCACTCCTCCTTGTCCTCCCCTGGCACTCCTCCTTGTCCTCCCCTGGCACTCCTCCTTGTTCTCCCCTGGCACTCCTCCTTGTCCTCCCCTGGCACTCCTCATTGTCCTCCCCTGGCACTCCTCCTTGTCCTCCCCTGGCACTCCTCTTTGTCCTCCCCTGACACTCCTCCTTGTCCTCCCCTGGCACTCCTCCTTGTCCTCCCCTGGCACTCCTCCTTGTCCTCCCCTGGCACTTCTCCTTGTCCTCCTCTGACACTCCTCCTTGTCCTCCCCTGGCACTCCTCCTTGTTCTCCCCTGGCGCTCCTTCTTGTCCTCCCCTGACACTCCTCCTTGTCCTACCCTGGCACTCCTCCTTGTTCTCCCCTGGCACTCCTCCTTGTCCTCCCCTGGCACTCCTCCTTGTCCTCCCCTGGCACTCCTCCTTGTCCTCCCCTGGCACTCCTCCTTGTCCTCCCCTGGCACTCCTCCTTGTCCTCCCCTGGCACTCCTCCTTGTCCTCCCCTGGCACTCCTCCTTGTCCTCCCCTGACACTCCTCCTTGTCCACCCCTGGCACTCCTCCTTGTCCACCCCTGGCACTCCTCCTTGTCCTCCCCTGGCACTCCTCCTTGTCCTCCCCTGACACTCCTCCTTGTCCTCCCCTGGCACTTCTCATTGTCCTCCTCTGGCACTCCTCCTTTTCCTCCTCTGGCACTCCTCCTTGTCCTCCCCTGGCGCTCCTCCTTGTCCTCCCCTGGCACTCCTCCTTGTCCTCCCCTGGCACTCCTCCTTGTCCTCCCATGGCACTCCTCCTTGTCCTCCCATGGCACTCCTCCTTGTCCTCCCCTGACACTCCTTCTTGTCCTCCCCTGGCACTCCTCTTTGTCCTCCCCTGGCGCTCCTCCTTGTCCTCCCCTGGCACTCCTCCTTGTCCTCCCCTGGCACTCCTCCTTGTCCTCCCCTGGCACTCCTCCTTGTCCTCCCCTGGCACTCCTCCTTGTCCTCCCCTGGCACTCCTCCTTGTCCTCCCCTGACACTCCTCCTTGTCCTCCCCTGGCGCTCCTCCTTGTCCTCCCATGGCACTCCTCCTTGTCCTCCCCTGGCACTCCTCCTTGTCCTCCCCTGGCACTCCTCCTTGTCCTCCCCTGGCACTCCTCCTTGTCCTCCGCCGGCACTCCTCCTTGTCCTCCCCTGGCACTCCTCCTTGTCCTCCCCTGGCACTCCTCCTTGTCCTCCCCTGGCACTCCTCCTTGTCCTCCCCTGGCACTTTCACATCCTCTTTATTCGCTCCTCCCCAGCAAACGCCACACAGACAGAAGAACGCAACTTTTCCCATTTCGATATTAGGACCAAGAGACAAATAGGCTCCGTATTCCTTCCTTGAAATGCTATTTCTAAGTTTCTTTCTATCTGTCCTTCTGTATTACTTTACTTTTTTTTTTAATTACCAATAACCCCAATATGGAATAGTGCTTACCTCAAGATCTAGATTAACAAACACCCATAAAATAACTGTCAACACCTCTAGGGTTTCTGCTTGTTCTACCTGACACGCAGCACCCTTTTCACCACGTGACCTACAGCTCTGAATCCACTCATGTATTTCACGATTCTAACAACTATAACCGGCTTTACGCACATATTTGTGTATCAGTTACATTAGTCCAAAACCAATTCTATGAATTCCTCAATTAAATAATATATAGAATTGCATTAGCGACGTCCTATAGTCAAGGGGAACGCACATTGTCGGCTAGATCGAGGGAGGTATTCCTCGGCACAAACAACAGAGTGACAGCAACAGTTTGTGACGTGACAACTGCGTCTTAGGTAGAAATTGACCGGGACTTTCCCATCTCTCTTTGGTGGACAGAGGCCGGCTGGTCCACGAGACCTGGCCTCTTCATGGGGGTCTGGAAGGGGGGGGGGGGGGGTTCAGTGGCCAGTGTCAATTTTTTTTAAATTGTCAGTGTCGAATGTCGATTTTTTTTCAGCGTTCTATATCGCTTTATGGTGTCATTTTTTTTCTTCAAATGCCACTATCTGTGTCGACTTTGCTTTTTTCAGATCCTCAGTGTCCGAATTTGGGGAGCAATTGTGATATTTTACGAAGGTGTTTTCTGTAACTTTACTTTTATACTTCTCGTTGTGTTCTTCTAATTCTTTCTAAACTTAATTTTGACAACCCCAGCTGGGTGTTCGTTCCGAGATCGGTCTCAACACGTGGTGGTGAAGGCACTGAGGCGAAACGCAGTGGTCAAGTTTAGATGATTTATTAAAAGCCCTTAAACTCAATTAAAACAAGTTACCGACTCCGTTAACGGTGAGTAACTTACCTGGCAGCAGTTGGTGAAACTGCTGCCAGGCCCTTGCTCCGCGAGGCGGTGAATCCGAACTAAATAAAATTCCTACTCCCCTCCTAGCTAGCTAGCTAAATCCCGTCCTCCCGCAACGCCGCTGACTGACTAACTGACCTAAAACTCAACCCAAGCGGTGACATGACCTCTGTGGTTGCTATAGTAACTCACGCGCAAACTACAGTATGGCGCAAAAGTATTGGACCTAAAATACCGCATTCCCCCTCCCTTTAAACGTTCGCCCTCGAACGACTAAACCCAAATCACTAATATTACGACAGCGAAGTTGAACCATTATAAACCCAAAGCAAACATGACGTCATATAACCCGAAAAGTACCAGCAATGACCACACATAAAAAAAACTGCTATATCAGCGTTAACACCAAAACAACACAGTCACATAATAGCCGTTTCCGGCAAAGTCTGTATCGTTCCACGACGCTGGGTCACCGATGTGTCCGACCGCGAAGTGATTCAGTGCTGGCGCCCAGGCCTCATCCCGAGACTTCACGGCAACACAGCATTGACGACACAACAAGGTAACGCCAAGCGCGCCGAGGACGCCGCTGAAGCTGTCACAAATGCCGGCTGGGCCTGATCTGACACGACCAAAGTTCAGTTTTGGCCACCGCAGCAGCCAGGATGTCCGCTGCTGTAGCGACCACAGGTAGCGACGTCGTTATGGATGTCGTCGCTATCCGAGCAGCCGGTGACTGTCGCAGCTGCATTAGCAGCCTCTGCTATCGCGGACGCCGATGATACGGCGGACGCCGATGTTGTCGCGGACGCCGATGTTGTCGCGGACGCCGATGTTGTCGCGGACGTTGTCGCGGACGCCGATGCTGCCGTGGTCACCGATGATACCGGTGACTCCGCTGATGCTGGTGTCTGGGACGCCGCGGTTGTGTAGAGGGCCGAGGCTGCCGTTAGTTCGGCCGATGATGTCGCGGTCACCGATGATACCGGTGACGCCGCTGATGCCGCTGTTGTGTCGGGCGCCGAGGCTGCCGTTAGTTCGGCTGATGATGCGGCGGTCACCGATGATGCGGTCACCGATGATACGGTGACGCCGATGACGGCGCGGACGCTGCTGGGGCCGCTGCTGGGGCCGCTGCTCAGGCTGCCGTAAGATCAGCTAGAAGTAGCGTCCTTCTGGCGCTCTGTGTTGTCCCGCCAAGCACTTCAGCAAGCAGCCGTTGAATGAATGAGGTCATCCAGTCCACCTGGCACACATTTCCTCACCGACACAAGCACTAGGTATTGGTGTAGTCATCAACTGTACACTCTGACACATGACACACAGGTCCTCAGGTGTTACACCTTTTAACTCCAAGCGACTTAATCAACAGGGCATAATTTCCAACCCAATTTACTCCGTAATCAAAGTTTAAACTAAGTGAATAGTCTATTCCCTAAAATGCTGATAAGGCCCACCAATTTACTATAGCAGCTACAACAAAGTATCTAAAGATATCCTAATAAACCAACCACATAATCATTGGTAACTTTTATCAGATAGAAATTCACCAAAATTCGCCCCCTGCGATACCTCGACACAAACACACACGGTGGACGTAACTCTCCTGCCAGCCCAAAACTCCTGCTAGGCAGCCCATTGTCTTGGTTTCCAGCCCGTACCAGGCCAACTACCCTGTGAGGACACACCGTGGTCGGTGACTCCCAAGATGGCTAAAAAAAACGGAATATTCTATCACGCCAGGCGCAACAGGCTCATGAGGACCTGAGGCAACCTGGCTGTGACGTAAACCGCCCTCAACTTCACAGTTGGGTATTGATGCTGGACTGCGTCACCGAAGTGATCTACATGGATCCAGCATGTCACCCAGTGCTTCAGAACAGCCACTTGATAAAGAAACAAAAACACATCCACCGCTTATACCTGCGTGGAAAACCATGGCACCGAATCCGTGCCCCGCCAAACCACAAAAAAACCTGTGCCTCACTACACCCTATGCACAATGGAACCCAAAAGACCTTTTTCAACCGAGTACGATCCCACCCAGTGTCACACCACATATCAACCTGTATCTGAAACCGGGGCCACATCTTCCAATAAATTACCGCTCAAAACCAGTTTTGGCGCGACCGCGCACTCCTTGGCCAATTAGAGACCGGCATTTCGATCACGTGACGGCCTGACCCTGTCGAACATTCTAGAACTCTGAAAGGTCCGCCATCTTTGCAAAAAGTACAAATCACAGATCCCTGCCAACTCTAGTTACGTTAACACTGGTTAAAGTCTTAAAATTTATCCCAAATGAGTCTTTGCTTAATCCCCTATCCAAAAGGATAAAATCTAGTCTAAACATTCAAGTCCTTCACCTGTTCAGTGAACACCCTGGTGAATCAACTTCATCATCACTCAACCACCAGCACCATGCCGCACGCGGCAGTGCGCTCGCCATTTTGCCACCTGTCGCTCAACCACGTGAAAAGGCCGCTGGTTCACGGCACCAAATGTGATATTTTATGAAGGTGTTTTCTGTAACTTTGCTTTTATGCTTCACGTTGTGTTATTCTAATTCTTTCTAAACTTAATTTTGACAACCCTAACTGGGTGTTCGTTCCGAGATCGGTCTCAACACGGGGTGGCGAAGGCACTGTGGCGAAACGCAGTGGTCAAGTTTTGATGATTTATTAAAACCATTAAACTCAAGAACAACTTACCGACTCCGTTAACGGTGAGTAACTTACCTGGCAGCAGTTGGTGAAACTGCTGCCAGCCCCTTGCTCCGCGAGGCGGTGAATCCGAACTAAATAAAATCCGAATCTTTATATATAATATTTGGTTCGGTGAATCCGAACTGAATAAAATGCCTACGCCCCTCTAGCTAGCTAGCTAGGAGGGGCGTAGGCATTAAAATAGGCCGTAAAATATCACACAATGACTAAGCTCGATTTTTCAAATGTGCCTGTGTCGCGTGTCGCCATTTACCCCCAATGAAGGACAAGGTACAAGACGACGATGTGGGGAGTCGGTTCAAGGGAGGACGAGGTACAAAATGGTAATGGTGTGAGTCGGTACAAGGGACGGGGAGCTACAAAATGGCCATGGTGTGAGTCGGTAAAATGGAGGCCAGGCACAAAATGGCAATGGGGTGAGACAGTCCAAGGGAGGGGAGATACAAATGGCAATGGGGTGAGTCGGTAAAATGGAGGCCAGGCACAAAATGGCAATGGGGTGAGACAGTCCAAGGGAGGGGAGATACAAAACGGCAATGGGGTGAGTCGGTACAAGGGAGGGAAGGTTTGACCGTTTTTCAAGAATCTTGAAATTTGTCCCCCTGCCCACAGCAGCGGTAAACGCGCAGTTTACGTAGCTCCACCGTGCGGGGAGCTTGGGGCGCTTCAAGGGAGGTGGCGCTACGAAATGGAAGCGGGCTGAGTCGGTACTAGGAAGGGCGAGGTACAAAATGGCAACGACTTTAGTCGGTTTATAGCATGGCCAGCGAGCTTCACCATCATGAGCCGAGTTACGAAATGACGCCACAAGCGGGCCAAGGTCTCGCACTAACGAGACCCGCCGCGAGACAAGATGGCGCGCGATCTACGCCCACCACCCCCTCTCATGGTGTGGTGACTTCGCGGGAGAGGGTTTCCGCCTTAATGGCGTCTCACCGCGTGGCGTGTTTCCAGCTCATAACTCACCACTCAATCCTCCTTCAATCCAGTAATTTTACAAATGACCCTTTCGTCTTCTTTTTCTGAACTCTCCTCCCGTCCCCACACCCCACACCTTCACCTTTCCTCTCCCCTATACACCCCCACCCCCCCCACTTCCACAATCCAATAATTTCACAACTGATCATTTCGTCTAGCTTCTTCTGAACACCCCCTCCCCCTCCTCGCCCTCACACCCAACAAACATCCTCCCCTCCATAGCCCCCTCCCTCTTCCATCCATCCCGGGCATCCACCCCCCCCCCCCCCTGCATCCCCCCTTGTCTCCTGGCGACAACGATATCACACCCCGGACCGGGCTGACCCCGGTCTCCTTGGCAGCGGACCTCACTTTATGACCAAGGTGGTGGCTGCCAAAAACCCTGATGTCCCACCCAGGCCAGGGCACACGGCATCCTCTAATCAAAGACCCTTCGCTGGGTGGCTTGATGCAGTGGCCCTGGGTGTGAAACTTAATTGCCAGCTATACTTCAGGACCACCAACGTTAATTGCGTTGAGACTTGCACTTGGGTTGGCCGCCCGGCCCCCAGACAGAAACCTCACATCTCAGGTTCATGAGATCGATGAAGATAGATTACTGCTGAACTGAGCCCCTTCCCCTCCCCCTCCCTCACAACCGCCACCCCCAACGCCCTCCGCCCACCTGCCACCTTCCCTCCCGGTTCCCCTTCCTCCATAGTGCCGCGCCACCATCGTTGGTGCTTTTGAGGAGTTTTCTTTTTCCGCTTTGGCATTATTTTCGGACAATGAAAGACGTTGATATTATAATGAAACTGAAGTGGTTACACCTGGGATTAAGTATTTATAGGAAATACCTTCCCGAGAGAGTTGAACTCAATGTACGCGTTGGAACAGCCAGGTCGGCCAGCCCACGTTGCCACGACTGCCGCCTTGTTCTGTTCACATGGGTCGTCATTATTATCCTTGGCTTGCGGATTGCCAACGGGCACAAACGTCGTATCATGGTCATGAATACCGTATTGAACTACGCAGTAAATTACATAAAATAAATGATATAGCGTTGTACTGGGTAGAGTTATCAGATTTCTGTTGGGGGGGGGGAGCACTTTTTTTTACTATTACTTTTTCTTGTAAGTATTTGTTATGATATTATGATATTACTATGATTACTATTTCCTGTGAATTTGTGAACTTTAATCCCAAATTTCATCTATGCAAATCATCAGTAACTGTTCTGGTAAAGTTGACGATACAGATTGGAAGACTCCATGTCATGGGAAAGGAATCTGAATCCATCCACCAGTACCAAACCAGCCCCAGATCGCTGGTTTGGCTTATATAAGGTCGGCATTTTCCTGATATTTCCGGTATTTTATTTGTCACTAATATATCTGCACTATCTGGGCCTCCGTGTCTGCAACCCTGACGTTGTACTTGGCGCTTCAACGTTGCGAACTTGACCAATCAGCTGTCACCTTTGCATTCACCTCCGCTCCATCGTCCTGTGACGTCATGGGGTGGAAATGCGAGCTAATTGTAGGCGGCGCTAGTGTCTCCAGGGGGCATCTCGGGTTGCCGCAAGGATATTCGGGAGTGTGTGTTTGGGGCAGGGTTGGGGCGTGGGGGGCGTGTTCTGTCAGTGAAAGTGGAAGGTGGGGCAGTGAGGGGTGCTTGGAGGTGTGGGTGGGTAGGGTTGACATAGATATCGACCTTTTTTGCCTCTCACTCTCTCCTTACAAGGCAATTGCGCAAATCTAATAGTAAATGTAGCTTTTACTCCAGACATCCTTCCTTAACCTTGAGGCCCTGGAGATCAATTGAAGGCTGCCAAGAGACAAATGTGCTCATTCAGTAGGCCAAGGCTATTTGGCGATGTTGGAAATGGCGATGGGTTGCAGGAGGGAAGAAGGGAAAGGAGTGGAACCAACATCCCCAAATCTCCCCTTCCCCCACCCTACTACCACCCTACACCACTGTGTCTGTTAACGGTAATATGATGACCAAACGCGCTTCCCGGGAAACCCCTCTCCCCCAACGAGTCCCATCCCTATGTATAAGGGCATTCAGAGCAAATCATAACTGACAAACGCTTCGTTAGCATCAAGACCTTGAGGCGGTGGGGACAGGTCATCAAGAGGGCGAGAGGGGTGAGGGGGGGCGGCGGGGGGGGGGGCGGGGTGATGGGCAGGAGACTAACAGATGTTTTGGTCCGTTGGTTATCGATCTCCGGCCCACGAAGGACAGCTGATGAGATTAAAGGACAGGCTGATATAGGCAACGGAGGGCGAAACCGGAGGAATGGTGGGCGGCTCCAGGGCATCGGGGGTTGGGAGGGGGGGGGCGGTGTGGGTGGATATGTGGGGGTAGGAGTAGGGGCGCCGGAGGGGAGGGGAGTTAATACCGGGGTTGGATCTTTAGTCACCCCCTTTCTGACAGCTCGGTAACAGCCCAAGTCAGTCCAAGGCAAAACGAATGATGATCTCTTGCCAAGGAGGAATTGGCAACTTTTTCCAGTTATGGAGGAGTACAGAAAAGACCAAGGACTTTGTCATCTCCGAATCGCCAGATAGTGATCATGATAAAAAAGACGGTTTTTTTTTCCTCTCGTGCATTGGATATCATCATTTGTTAGCAAATATGTCCGCCATTTAGTGAAACGACCCCCTAATTAATATTCCGAACGAACCCCTAATTAGTATTCCTAACGAACCCCTAATTAATGTTCGTAACGAACCCCTAATTTATGTTCTTAACGAACCCCTAATTAATATTCGTAACGAACCCCTAATTAATATTCCTAACGAACCCCTAATTAATGTTCGTAACGAATCCCTCATTTATGTTCGTAACGAACCCCTAATTAATATTCGTAACGAACCCCTAATTAATATTCGTAGCAAACTCCTAATTAATATTAACGTAAAGTATGATAAACGCAAAATGAGGTCTATCTCCCATGCCATGAAATTGATCCTTGTGCTATATGCGGGGGCAATACGTGAGCTAGTCTGACACAATTGTTCGCCCTGTAACAGAACCGAATTATATATTTGATATCCACAACGGGTCTGATGTGGATCATCTTAATGTCATCCATGTACTACATGCTTCACATTGAAGGTTTGTGTCGTAACGATACGTGACGTCACATCATGTTCATGTTATATAAAGGTTGATGTCACGCGTTGTACAACATAGTATTATAGCACCGGAACCACAGTGGCTTGGCCTTGCAGGGCGGATCAGATTAGGTCTGTTTCATTTAGTTTTGCTACAGATAGATGTCATATTGATCGAACACATTGCGACGTAAATGGGGAGGCTCCATGACGTTGGGTGGCATGGCCCCCTCCTATTTATTTGGAGTTTCAATCTTGAAAGGGAACATGCAGTGTCTGTAGTAACCTGTATCAACATTGAACAATCCGCAGATGTATATGTGTATATATGCATAGGATATATATATGTGCGTAGGCGGAAACCATACCCTTGGTGACACACACACTAAAACTACCTCCTCACTCAATTTGCTTTGTTGCATTGTTGGCATGGATACAATACCCGTGCGGCGCTTGCCCCGCCTCCAGACCTCGCCGAGCCGGGACAAGGCACGAAAGGAATGGTGTTTCTGATTGGACATTTTCAAATGTTGGCTCCACTCACCCCTCCTATCTTCCTCACTCACATTTCTCAAAACTTAGTGGACCCGTCCCTACAGTTGAACCGAAGGAACAGCGTTATATAACATAGTGGAACGGCTGTTGGCAACGTGCAGTATAATGGTTGTGTATTTTGATGGCAAACTGTGAGTTTTAATATACAGGGCTATTGTACACCTTGTAATGGGTAATTTACACGGGTAATATGCACGGGTAATATAATCGGGTAATATACACGGGGTAATATACGTGGGTAATATACACGGGGTAATATACACGGTGTAATATACACGGGTAATATACACGGGGTAATATACAGGGGTAATGTACACGGGGTAATATACACGGATAATATACACGGTGTAATATACACGGGGTAATATACACGGGGTAATATACACGGATAATATACACGGTGTAATATACACGGGGTAATATACAGGGGTAATGTACATCTTGTAATGGGCAATATACACGGGGTAATATACACGGGTAATATACACGGTGTAATATACACGGGGTAATATACACGGTGTAATATACACGGTGTAATATACACGGGGTAATATACAGGGTTAATGTACATCTTGTAATGGGCAATATACAGGGGTAATATACACGGGTAATATACACGGGGTAATATACACGGGTAATATACACGGTGTAATATACACGGGGTAATATACAGGGGTAATGTACATCTTGTAATGGGCAATATACAGGGGTAATATACACGGGTAATATGCACGGGTAATATACACGGGGTAATATACACGGTGTAATATACACGGTGTAATATACACGGGGTAATATACACGGGGTAATATACACGGGTAATATACACAGGGTAATATACACAGGGTAATATACACGGGGTAATATATACGGGGTAATATACACAGGGTAATATACACGGTGTAATATACACGGTGTAATATACACGGGGTAATATACGTGGGTAATATACACGGGGTAATATACACGGGGTAATATACACGGGGTAATATACACGGGTAATATACACGGTGTAATATACACGGGGTAATATACAGGGGTAATGTACATCTTGTAATGGGCAATATACAGGGGTAATATACACGGGTACTATGCACGGGTAATATACACGGGGTAATATACACGGTGTAATATACACGGTGTAATATACACGGGGTAATATACACGGGGTAATATACACGGGTAATATACACAGGGTAATATACACAGGGTAATATACACGGGGTAATATATACGGGGTAATATACACAGGGTAATATACACGGTGTAATATACACGGTGTATTATACACGGGTAATATGCACGGGGTAATAAACGTGGGTAATATACACGGGGTAATATACACGGGGTAATATACACGGTGTAATATACGTGGGTAATATACACGGGGTAATATACACGGGGTAATATACGTGGGTAATATACACGGTGTATTATACACGGTGTAATATACACGGGTAATATACACAGGGTAATATACGTGGGTAATATACACGGGGTAATATACACGGTGTAATATACACGGTGTAATATACACGGGGTAATATACACGGGGTAATATACACGGGGTAATATACACGGGGTAATATACACGGGGTAATATACACGGGGTAATATACACGGTGTAATATACACGGGGTAATATACACGGGGTAATATACACGGGGTAATATACACGGGGTAATATACACGGGGTAATATACACGGGTAATATACACGGGTAATATACACGGGGTAATATACACGGGGTAATATACACGGGGTAATATACACGGGGTAATATACACGGTGTAATATACGTGGGTAATATACGCGGTGTATTATACACGGTGTAATATACACGGGTAATATACACAGGGTAATATACGTGGGTAATATACACGGGTAATATACACGGGGTAATATACACGGTGTAATATACACGGGGTAATATACACGGGGTAATATACACGGGTAATATACACAGGGTAATATACGTGGATAATATACACGGGGTAATATACACGGTGTAATATGCACGGGGTAATATACACGGTGTAATATACACGGGGTAATATACACGGGGTAATATACGTGGGTAATATACACGGTGTATTATACACGGTGTAATATACACGGGTAATATACACGGGGTAATATACACGGGGTAATATACACGGGGTAATATACACGGGTAATATACACGGTGTAATATACACGGGGTAATATACGTGGGTAATATACACGGTGTATTATACACGGTGTAATATACACGGGTAATATACACAGGGTAATATACGTGGGTAATATACACGGGGGTAATATACACGGTGTAATATACACGGTGTAATATACACGGGGTAATATACACGGGGTAATATACACGGGGTAATATACACGGGGTAATATACACGGGGTAATATACACGGTGTAATATGCACGGGGTAATATACACGGGGTAATATACACGGGGTAATATACACGGGTAATATACACGGGGTAATATACACGGGTAATATACACGGGTAATATACACGGGGTAATATACACGGGTAATATACACGCCTAATATACACGGGGTAATATACACGGGTAATATACACGGTGTAATATACACGGTGTAATATACACGGTGTAATATACACGGGGTAATATACACGGGTAATATACACGGGGTAATATACACGGTGTAATATACACGGTGTAATATACACGGTGTAATATACACGAGTAATATATACGGGTAATATACACGGGGTAATATACACGGTGTAATATACACGGGTAATATACACGGGTAATATACACGGTGTAATATACACGGGGTAATATACACGGTGTAATATACACGGTGTAATATACACGGGGTAATATACACGGGGTAATATACACGGGGTAATATACGTGGGTAATATACACGGTGTATTATACACGGTGTAATATACACGGGTAATATACACGGGTAATATGCACGGGTAATATACACGGGGTAATATACACGGGTAATATACACGGGTAATATACACGGGGTAATATACACGGGGTAATATACACGGGGTAATATACACGGTGTAATATACACGGGTAATATACGCGGGTAATATACACGGTGTAATATACACGGGTAATATACACGGTGTAGTATACACGGTGTAATATACACGGGTAATATACACGGGTAATATACACGAGTAATATATACGGGTAATATACACGGGTAACATACACGGATAATATTCACGAGGAATATACACGGATAATATACATGGGTAATATACACGAGTAATATACACTGGTAATATACACGGGTAATATACATGGGTAATATACACGGATAATATACAAGAGTAATCTTTTTTTATTGTTTCTAATATTTCATCACAGGACAGTACAGGACATAATAACGCCACACAGACAGCACATAGCAGACAGAAAAACGAA
The DNA here is from genome assembly GCA_964019135.1 of Arenicola marina. Lineage (NCBI taxonomy): Eukaryota > Metazoa > Annelida > Polychaeta > Arenicolidae > Arenicola > Arenicola marina. Next base: position 29,551,659 of record OZ025262.1, read on the forward strand.
CAAATTACACACGACACCGAATGCACACACACAGGGGTTTCTCTGCTCAGCTAAAACCTTTCAACCTCTCGATATGTAATTGTAACCTTTGTCTTTGTCTTGCCACCGTCGATTCTATATTCTTAAAGTATATATATTTAATGCAACCTGAAATGCTTAGGATATTACCCTTATTTCTACATGAATTTATATATTGTTTCGCTAGCATTACCACAATGTTGCTTGCTACTGTAGACAGTTTGCTACCAAAAAATACCATTTTCTTGTCCAATGTTAATTCCAAATTATGGTCTCGCATATACTGATTGAAATCATGCCAAAACTGTTGAGTGTATTTGCATTTCCAAAAACGATGGTCTTGAGTTTCACTGAAGCTATTACACCAAATGCAAAGATCGTCGGATTCTATGTTCTATTTCTTTAACCAATATTTGTTGACTAAAATATTATTAAGAAACTTGTATTGGAAGATACGGGAATTAACGTCAGTGAAAAAGCTGAAAGGTAGCAGATAAGCCCTCTTATAATAGTCTGAGTCTAGTTCCTCAAAGAAGGTCCAAATCTTTGGCTTCTGTACTTTTGAATCGACTAGGCTACTTCTTATGCAGTAATATACTATCTTGGCGTTCGACAATTCTAGGGTATAAACCTTGTCGTTACAAACAAATTCCACTGGTCTGGTTTCATGTTTTGGGGGTATCTTTGCTACAGTGGCTGATAACTTTAGCTTAGATATGGAGGTTACCAGTGCATACCAGTTTAACAAATCAGATTGAAGTAGGCCTCGTGCATGCCACACTTGAAATGGAATCACTTTACTTGTTTCATCAAAAATATCTTGAACATGATGCATGCCAGCATTAAAGAAATTATCCCAATAAACTGATTTGTTGTTGATTTTCACATTTTTGTTATACCATATGTATTGATATCTATTTGCTTGGTCCGGCTCTCCTCCCTTTACTGCAGCCCAAGATTTGACCATCTCAACTTAGTAATGCTGGTTATGATTCAGGTTTTTGGTTTCTATGAAAGACTCATCTTAGTTACAATGTAAGGCTACTCTTGTTGTGTAAATGATTGACCTCAGATGGGGGGCATTTAATCCTCCGTTTTCAATAGTGTCTACTAGGGTGTCCCTCTTTATTTTTTCGTTCTTACCATTCCATATGAAATTTAAATATGATTTTGTTGATTTGTTTAATTGTATTTTGATCCAAATACTGCATGGAGAACATAAACTGGAATTTCGATATTAAGTAGGTTTTTATAATTTGTATTTTACCTATTACAGTTAGGTTTCGAGTTCGCCATAAATTAATTATTTTTTTCATGTCCTTTATTCTATTTGTTATATTTTTGTCATAGCTAGATGCAGTGTCATATGATATGTAGATGCCTAAGATTTGCATTGGCTCATTAGTCCATTTAATGCCAAGGAGTTTTGAGTCTTCGCCTCTACTGCTGCCTAGCCACATAGCTTCGCATTTCCCTTTGTTTATACATAAGCCACTAAATGAACTGAATTCTTTCACAACATTGAGCAATTTTTTGGCAGATTTCACATCAGCAACCAGGCTATCTGTGTCATCTGCATATTGCGACAGCTTAAGTTCCTCCCCTTCTATCATTATACATTTTATTTCGTTATCTTGTCTAATTTTGGATGATAGGATCTCTGCACAGATTATAAACATATATGGAGATAAGGGGTCCCCTTGCCTAACTCCTCTTCGCACTTCAAATCTCTTCGACGTTTGTCCTTTATTTATTGTACAGCTGGATATTTTGTTATAAAATACTGAAACCCATTTCCTGAAATTTACACCAAAGTTAAATTTCTCGAGGACCATTTGGATAGATTCCCATTCCAAAGAATCGAACGCTTTTTGAAAATCTATAGCAATCAGAATTCCAGGAAGGTTCTGTTCTTTTGTGTAGTGTAAAACATCGATTCAGGTTCTTATATTCTGCCCTATATATCCGCCCTTTACGTATCCAGTTTGGTTGCTATGTATTATGTTTGGGAGAATTTCCAAAAGTCTTTTTGCAAGGGTCTTTGTTAATATCTTATAGTCTACGTTTAACAGGGAGATTGGCCTCCAGTTTTGTATAAGTGTTCTGTCCTTATGTTTATCTATTAACGTTATCACAGCTTGTTTCTGGGAGGTGGTTAGTTCTCCTGTGGCAAATGATTCATTGAAACTTTCTATCATTTCAGTACCAAATAGATGCCAACATTTTATATAAAATTCAGCGCTCAATCCATCATTGCCTGGCGTTTTATGCTTTTCAAACGTTTCTAGTGTTTTGCGACACTCATCCAGGGTTATAGGCCTATCAGTCATTTCCTTTTCTGTTTCTGTTAGAGCTGGCACTGTTACTTTGTCTAAGTATTGATTTATCTCCTTGGAGGTTTTCTTTAAATTGGAGTTATACAAGTCTTCATAAAATTCTTTTTGAGGGTTTAGGATTTCTTCTTGATCAGTTGTGATAGAACCATCATTACGTTGTAATTTACAAGAGTAATTTACAAGCATATACACGGGTAATATACACGGCTAATATACATGGGTAATATGCACGGGTAATATACATGGGTAATATGCACGGGCAATTATGCACGGGTCCTGTACACGGGTAATATACACGCGTAATATACACGGGTAATACACACTGGTAATATAAACGGGTAATATGCAAGGGTAATATGCACGAATAATATACACGGGGTAATGTACACGGGTAACATGCACGGGTGATATGCACGGGTCCTGTACACGGGTAATATACACGCGTAATATACACGGGTAATATACACTGGTAATATAAACGGGTAATATGCAAGTGTAATATGCACGGATAATATACACGGGGTAATGTACACGGTTAATATGCACGGGTACTGTACACGGATAATATACACGCGTAATCTACACGGGTAATATACACGGGTAATATACATTGGTAATGTACACGGGTAATGTACACGGTAATGTACACGGTAATATACACAGGTAATAGACACGGGTATGTATATATATAACGCGTTGGCCTTATCGAGGTCACGCCGATAGCGTGGCAAGGTCACTGCTTTCAGCCGATGGTGATAGAGGGGATATCACGTGACCTTTGTGTCGCCTCGCGTGGCTGGCCAATGAGGGTAAATCCCGGAGATAACGACGTCGAGAGGTCGTTGCCGTCACTCTTTGTCCGCCCACTGCCACGTGTAATCTGCCTAAAGCGACAAAGTCTCGTCAGCAGAATGTTCTCAAAGGCGCCGCTGTCTGGAGCACTCTTTACTCTTAATCCCGTAAGTTACCGCCAGGTGGCGGGCCGCCGCCATTGCGGGGCCCCGTGCCTGAAACGAGACACGGTTGGAGAGAGGCGGGTGGCGGGTGGTAAGAGGCGGGAGGGGGGGGGGGCACCGCGGGCGGATAGCGGGTGGGGGGGTGGGTGGAGTGGTCGGTGGTGAAAGTGTTGGTGGAAGGTATGCAGGGAGGAGTAGAAGTCTGGGAAAATGATGGGGTTTGGGTTTGGGGAAAGGTATAGACGGTGTGGGGTGTGTCGGGGGAGCGGGCGTGGGCGGGGGTGGTGATGGGTGATGCGCCAAGTCCATTACGCCAATTGTCGACCAAGCTGTATACTATGTTGCCGGTCACACTTCACATGGAGTTTAACGTCGGACGGGGGCCGTAGACCGGAGGGTGGGGGTGGGGTGGGGGGGGGGGGTGGAGGGGTGAGGTGGGGGAGAGTGGTGGGCGGAGGGGTGAGATGGGGGAGAGTCAGATAGGGGAAGGAGGGATAGGGTGAGGTGGATGGATGAGATGGGGAAGCGAGGGCGGTGGGGGAGCATGCGAGATGGAGGAGAGAGGGGTGATGTGGGGGAGAGCGGGGTTGGTGGAGGGATGAGATGGGGCAGAGAGGGGTGGGTGGAGGGATGAGATTGGGGAGAGAGAGGTGTCTGGAGGGATGAGATGGGGGAGAGAGGGGTGATGTGGGGGAGAGCGGGGTTGGTGGAGGGATGAGATTGGGGAGAGAGAGGTGTCTGGAGGGATGAGATGGGGGAGAGAGGGGTGATGTGGGGGAGAGCGGGGTTGGTGGAGGGATGAGATGGGGGAGAGAGGGGTGGCTGGAGGGATGAGATGGGGGAGAGAGGAGTGGGAGGTGGGAGTCAGACTGGTCGATGGGTGGGGTGTTTACTGCTGTTACATAACTGTTGCCGTGACTAACATTACACGACTAGGAACAGGCGTCTTACGTTGGTAATAAAACTTTCATTCGCCATGTAATCTATTATGATTACCGATGTGGACGGACATCATGTGCAAAGTTCAGCATAACCGCATTCACTTCTAAAAAGTGTTGTTCGTGGTCCGATAGGTTCCAGCCTCGAACATGGACGTCTGAAGTTTTGTCGGTAAGTCATGTGTGTGTGTGGGTGTGTCCGTGTCTGGGGGGGGGGGGGTGACAGGGGTGAGGGTGTGGCTTGGGGTGGGGGGGCGACTGTCATTATGTGTGTGAGACATGAAGGCGCAAAGCAACAGTTATGAGGACGAGACATCTTAATGCAACGACGTCATTATGGCGAGTTACCCGAACTAACAAGTTGAAAACGTGCCAAACTGTGTCGTATTTCAGGATATGACGTGTGGCATTTCGTCTCAAGAAAACCGGGTAAACTGTCTGTGTCTGTTATTCACGACTGATGTTACGTCTGGTGTTACGTGTGTGAGACATACTTTCGTAGCGGCTATGTTACACGTGTGATACATGGAGTTGGAACGCTGGAGGATGTTTCGCTGCTATATGAAGCAGCGAAAGCAGTTGGCGTTTCATTGTGCACACAAAGACACAACTACCCGTGTCGATTAAGACATCAAGATGTAACGATAGACGTTATGTGGGCCAAGGTACACACAGGATGCGGGGGTGTTGGGAGTGTTGGTGAATGGGTTGAAGGGAGGAGAGGCGGGTAGTGGAAAGAAATGACGGTAGAGCCCACAAGTCACTTAGGCGACAGTCTTGTGGGAGAAATGCGTGGCAGGGTGTCTAGCCGAGACGGACGTGGGGGGGGGGGGGGATTGTCCAGGTGTGGTGTAGGACGAACGAGACATGGTGACAGGTGAAACAACAAAACAATGTGAAAATGAAGATATATGTATAGTCCAAAGGGTGCCACTGCCGCTGACGTCGCTTTCGGCTGACTGCGTGAGTCACTACAGGATGAGGGGGGCGGGGGGGGGGTGGGGGGGGGATATCGTAGAATTCCCAGACTGCTATAACGGATCCCGGGTAAATAGGCAAAGGGGCGTTGAACCAGAAATTGTACGGACAACGATCCCCTAAAATTGCCAACAGCTAATCGTAAGTCTCCAAGAATTCCTGGATGCCAATCACGGAGATCGAAAAAGGTATTATTCCCTCCCCTCACTACAGACGAAATGGTCACGGTTTCGAACCCAGTATGATAATGAGATGAAACACGTGACAAGTATGGTAATGAGATGATGCACGTGAGACTTATGGTAATGGACAAAACGTGTCGTATTTATGATAATGAAATGAAGCAAGTGGCATCTATGGTAGTGAGATGAAACACGTGACACGTATGGTAATGTGATGATGCACGTGACACGTATGGTAATGTGATAATACACGTGACACGTATGGTAATGTGATAATACACGTGACACTTGTTTGTGGTAATGGGATGAAACATGTGGTAGTGTTGATATGTGGTGAAATAAATAGCACTTGTGGTAATGAGATGAAACATGTGACACTTGTGGTAGGGAGATGAAATAGGCAACCTTTATGGTAATGAGATGAAACATGTGACAACGTGACAATTATGGTAATCAGTGAGATGAAACATGAAGTGAAATATCAGAAATGCGATTGCAAATTGTAGGTAAACATACAACAAACCATAAACACTCTTGGGGTTTCATGTTTTAATTGGAACAGAACGATTTCATATCGGACCTTAGTCTTACAAACAGAACAGAGACGTATTTCAACAACTGTTTTCATACCACCATCCATAATAAATATAACTTCAAGTCCAAGCTCACTAGTGACTAGTGACTAGCCACTTAGTCCATCCACACCATCTGGCCACATGCTGGTCACTGCTCCATGAATTAATACAGAATATAAACTGCTACATGTATATGTTTTTGAGTATGATCAAGAGAAGGCCAGATATTCCTTAAGACATTGCTGACCAGAAGGGAGATGTAATCTGCCAATCAATAGCAGTAGAACCTTTACAGCTGATGATGCAACTGCCAAACCAAGACGCCATTTAAATTAATCTAATTTTGATTTTGATGTTTTCCACTAGATGTTATTACTATTCCTCGAGTGCTGTGCAACCTTTTGTGTGATGCGTTCCGTCAAACGTTTTATATCCATCTGATAAAACGCTATTGGTAAAGGTCAGGTGGCGAAATGCTCTGAGAGCAAAGGAAAGTGGGTTGGGAATTTGGGGAAGAGAGAGGCAGCGAAAGAAAGGGAGAGAGAGAGAGAGAGAGATAGAGAGAGAGAGCATAATAAATTTGAAAGGGATCGTAAATACAAATGTGCATGGAAGTGGGGCGAGAGCAGCCAGGGAAACAGCATGGGATGTGTGGGAGCGACGGAAAATACGGAAAGTCGAGATGAGTAGAGTAGTGGGAACAAGGCAAGCAGAGCAATACACAAGGTGGACATGAAAATAAGAAAGGAGAACGAGAAAAAGCGCCTATCAGATAAACATTTAGTGAAGAAGGAAACAAAGGATGTCCGGTAACACAAGCCTAGCCCTGTGTTGAGGCAGAATAATACTATGACTGGATATGATGTGAAATACTACTATTCCCCGGGTCGTACATTGCGCGAATAAAACTCCATTCCATACAACGTACATAATAGCCAGGTTTCAAGTCGGGCAGTTCTCAACATAGCTGAAGCCGATCCTCTTATGTCACAGGAGTCATCAACAGAGTACCTAATTAAAATATCTCCAACCGAGAAGGATACCAAACATTGCCACATATCGGTATATCGCGTATAGCGTCAATTATGTGTAGTGAAAGGCCGCATAGAACATTCTTTTACCTTACAACTGACATTTGACTCGTATGTTGCAGCGCATTGGTATCAGACATAGTATCTGGGATGCATAGAATCGGAAGAACTCAATAGAATGACTCAACAAACGTAATTGATTACTTGAAATAACACTGTTTGGTGACTTGTGCGGATTTTATTACCGCATCATGAGTTGTTTAACGTGATGCTTTCATTGGCAACCGACGCGACGGCATTCACACAAGCTGGTATAACCTACATATGCGCGAGGACACGAGCAAAAAGAAACGTACTTTTTCCTAACAAACAGGTCACGTTTCTGTTGTTGTGTACTTTTGTTTGTGAATCAGTGTCAGATCCAGGTATGCCATTCACTCATGATATCTATACATATACAGGCTTTATCTTCTAGTTCTTCTTCTTATTATTATTACTATAAAGTTACAGTACTAGGTGTTATGTGTTGTATTTCATTTATTTATTACTCCCTACTTCCAGATGTAATTGCGTTGTACATACAGCATCCACTCATTCAGCCAAACAAAGTGACAGGTGGAAACAAGTCAGATGCCAGGTAAGCATTGTCACGTCACACCACGTAAGCCAATCAGGTGACGCCACGTCACGCCACGCAAGCCAATCAGATGATGCCACGTCAGACCTACGGTAACACGTGACAATACGAATACGGAAGAAGCTGGGCATTTGCATAAAATCAATCTCTTGTTTGAAAAAAAAATAGGCTCTTAATTCAATAAGCCCATTAAATCGCTTTGGTACTCTGTTTTTGCCGACAATTGTAGTCAATCGCAATATGTACAAATAAATATGCCACTCTTATGTGTATCTGAATACTCCACTAGCATCCACGGTTTAGGCATTCGTATGATATAGACCAGCTATTCCCGACTGACTAGCCCGTTATCATCCAGCATGCAGTGGTATTGATGTAAAATAAAAATTGACCAATTTTGCAGGGTTTTCATGTCAGTATACGCAATGACGATAACGCTGATTATCCTCTTTGTTAAATCAAAACAATATACAAATTAGACAAAAGTTGATTAACACGTGGGTAACGACTCTTGCAAAAATTCCTACCCGAAAATATACTTATATAACAATGTATAGGCGAGCGGAAGATATCAGGTAATTAATTAATTAATTAATTAATTAAATAACAGTTGATTTTACTAGAATATTCAATCAATTTGAGCTCCCTCTCCAGTTGTAACTCATTGTTATCCAACTTGTTAATAACGAAGCAGGCTGGGCAGGTGGCCAAGATAGAAATGTTTATACTTTTACTATGCATGAAACAATGCTTAACTTAAGAGTCTGGCGACTTATTGCAATTTCCGTTCAACGATGTTATCACAACAAGGGTCAAATTTGTCTGGAGACTAAAATAAGATTATGAATGTGAGAAACAGCGAGAAACCTGAAGTACGTATTGTGTGACGCTAACATGTTGTTAAACTGATGACGCAGCGTTTTTCCATAACTGAACTTATTACCTTAGATTTGGTACTCACTTCTGGAAATGCTAGCTTTCTGTATAATGTATCCCTTTCTACGTCCATT
>OZ025262.1:29560519-29613029 GCA_964019135.1 Arenicola marina
GGTAGAGGGTGGTGGGGGCGGTAGAGGGTGGTGGGGGTGGTAGAGGGTGGTGGGGGCGGTAGAGCTGGTGGGGGTGGTAGAGGGTGGTGGGGGTGGTAGAGGGTGGTGGGGACGGTAGAGGCTAATGGGGGCGGTAGAGGGTGGTGGGGGCGGTAGAGGGTGGTGGGGGCGGTAGAGGGTGGTGGAGGCGGTAGAGGCTGGTGGGGTAGAGGCTGGTGGGGATGGTAGAGGGTGGTGGGGGTGGTAGAGGCTGGTGGGGATGGTAGAGGGTGGTGGAGGCGGTAGAGGCTAGTGGGGATGGTAGAGGGTGGTGGGGGCGGTAGAGGCTGGTGGGGAAGGTAGAGGGTGGTGGGGATGGGCGGGATGGCAGAGGGTGGTGGGGATGGTAGAGGCTGGTGGGGATGGTAGAGGGTGGTGGGGGTGGTTGAGGCTGGTGGGGTGGTAGAGGGTGGTGGGGGCGGTAGAGGGTGGTGGGGGCGCTAGAGAGTGGTGGGGATGGTAGAGGATGGTGGGGGTGTAGAGGGTTGTGGGGGTGGTAGAGGGTGGTGGGGAAGGTAGAGGGTGGTGGGGGCGGTAGAGGGTGGTGGGGGCGGTAGAGGGTAGTGGGGATGGTAGAGGGTGGTGGGGGCGCTAGAGGGTGGTGGGGGTGGTTGAGGGTGGATGGGATAAAGGAAGCAGCCATCTTCTAGGGGTGAACAGAAAAAAGAAGTTTTGAACCAAGATAAAAAGGACTCGTTTATATTATGATACGGGTTAAAAACGGACTGTCAAGACATCGTGTCAAAAGCAAACCATGATTTCACAGAGACATTACCCCAAAATAAAAATGGTTGCATTAGAGGACATTGGACACGACTACCGCTACATCCTAATCACGTCTAATCATTAAACTTGCAACTCATAATCTGTCAAAGCACTCACTGACTGCAGTTAGCATCGCCACTTATTACAGACGGCGTGAATGCCGCTGTATAGGTATATATATGGAAGGGAGTCTGGGGTGGGCGATAATCGAGGATTTTGATGGAGGAGCTCCTGTCACTGCCTCCCCCCCCTCTCTGGCCCCAAGCCTCCGCGTCCATTCCTATCCTGCCCCCGTGCACTACCCCCTCCCCCTCTCTGGCCCCAAGCCTCCGCGTGTATTCCTATCCTGCCCCCGTGCACTACCCCCTTCCACCCCCCCCCCCCCTCTCTGGCCCCAAGCCTCCGCGTGTATTCCTATCCTGCCCCCGTGCACTACCCCCTTCCACCCCCCCCCCCCCCTCTCTGGCCCCAAGCCTCCGCGTGTATTCCTATCCTGCCCCCGTGCACTACCCCCTTCCATCCCCCCCCCCTCTCTGGCCCCAAGCCTCCGCGTGCATTCCTATCCTGCCCCCGTGCACTACCCCCTTCCACCCCCCCCCTCTGGCTCCGCGTGTATTCCTATCCTGCCCCCGTGCACTACCCCCTTCCACCCCCCCCCCTCTGGCTCCGCGTGTATTCCTATCCTGCCCCCGTGCACTATCCCCTTCCACCCCCCCCCCCCTCTGGCTCGGCGTGTATTCCTATCCTGCCCCCGTGCACTACCCCCTTCCACCCCCCCCCTCTGGCTCGGCGTGTATTCCTATCCTGCCCCCGTGCACTACCCCCTTCCACCCCCCCCCCCCCTCTGGCTCCGCGTGTATTCCTATCCTGCCCCCCGTGCACTACCCCCTTCCACCCCCCCCCCTCTGGCTCCGCGTGTATTCCTATCCTGCCCCCGTGCACTATCCCCTTCCACGCGCCCCCCCCCCCCCCCTCTGGCTCGGCGTGTATTCCTATCCTGCCCCCCGTGCACTACCCCCTTCCACCCCCCCTCTGGCTCCGCGTGTATTCCTATCCTGCCCCCGTGCACTACCCCCTTCCACCCCCCCCCCTCTCTGGCCCCAAGCCTCCGCGTGTATTCCTATCCTGCCCCCGTGCACTATCCACCCCCCCCCCCCCCCACACCCCCCAGTGGGGCGGCTCGAGCCAGACAGGGAGGCCTCATGGATCAAAATTAAGATCCTCGATCACTGATCCGACGAACTCCGGACACCGATTATGGATCACGGCAACAGCCAGGCATCGATTTGACATAAAGAAGGGTGGGCGGTGGACGGTGGACGGTGGGGGGTGAGGGGTGGGGGATCGGGGCGGGTCGGGGATGGGGTCCGGTTAGCATCGCTGGACGTGGGGAAACTGATTGAGAACTGAGAAGAAGTCCGGATGCGAGGGGCTGAGGTAAGCTGTGCTGAGACGTAGCCAAGGGAAATATCTTAGTGAGTTGATTGAGGCTAGGGCGGGACTGTTTGCTGAGTGGTGTGGTCAGTGAGACAGCCGGGACAGGACTGTTTGCTGAGTGGTGTGGTCAGTGAGACAGCCGGGACAGGACTGTTTGCTGAGTGGTGTGGTCAGTGAGACAGCCAGGGACAGGACTGTTTACTGAGTGGTGTGTTCAGTGAGACAGCCGGGACAGAACTGTTCGCTGAGTGGTGTGGTCAGTGACATAGCCGGGAGAGGACTGTTTGCTGAGTGGTGTGGTCAGTGAGACAGCCGGGTCAGGACTGTTTGCTGAGTGGTGTGGTCAGTGAGACAGCCAGGGACAGGACCGTTTGCTGAGTGGTGTGGTCAGTGAGACATCCAGGGACAGGACTGTTTGCTGAGTGGTGTGGTCAGTGAGACAGCCGGGACAGGACTGTTTGCTGAGTGGTGTGGTCAGTGAGACAGCCAGGGACAGGACTGTTTACTGAGTGGTGTGTTCAGTGAGACAGCCGGGACAGAACTGTTCGCTGAGTGGTGTGGTCAGTGACATAGCCGGGAGAGGACTGTTTGCTGAGTGGTGTGGTCAGTGAGACAGCCGGGTCAGGACTGTTTGCTGAGTGGTGTGGTCAGTGAGACAGCCAGGGACAGGACTGTTTGCTGAGTGGTGTGGTCAGTGAGACAGCCAGGGACAGGACTGTTTGCTGAGTGGTGTGGTCAGTGAGACAGCCAGGACAGGACTGTTTGCTGAGTGGTGGGGTAAGTGAGGCAGCCGGGACAGGACTGTTTGCTGAGTGGTGTGGTCAGTGAGATAGCCGGGACAGGACTGTTTGCCGAGTGGTGGGGTCAGTGAGACAGCCGGGACAGGACTGTTTGCTGAGTGGTGTGGTCAGTGAGACAGCCGGGACAGGACTGTTTGCTGAGTGGTGAGGTCAGTGAGATAGCCGGGACAGGACTGTTTGTTGAGTGGTGTGGTCAGTGAGATAGCCGGAACAGGACTGTTTGCTGAGTGGTGTGGTTAGTGAGACAGCCGGGACAGGACTGTTTGCTGAGTGGTGTGGTCAGTCAGACAGCCAGGATAGGACGGTTTGCTGAGTGGTGTGATCAGTGAGATAGCCGAGACAGGACTGTTTGCTGAGTGGTGTGGTCAGTGAGACAGCCGGGGACAGGACTGTTTGCTGAGCGGTGTGGTCAGTGAGACAGCCAGGACAGGACTGTTTGCTGAGTGGTGTGGTCAGTGAGACAGCCAGGGACAGGACTGTTTGCTGAGTGGTGTGGTCAGTGAGACAGCCAGGACAGGACGGTTTGCTGAGTGGTGTGGTCAGTGAGACAGCCGGGACAGGACTGTTTGCTGAGTGGTGTGGTCAGTGAGACAGCCGGGACAGGACTGTTTGCTGAGTGGTGTGGTCAGTGAGACAGCCAGGGACAGGACTGTTTACTGAGTGGTGTGTTCAGTGAGACAGCCGGGACAGAACTGTTCGCTGAGTGGTGTGGTCAGTGACATAGCCGGGAGAGGACTGTTTGCTGAGTGGTGTGGTCAGTGAGACAGCCGGGTCAGGACTGTTTGCTGAGTGGTGTGGTCAGTGAGACAGCCAGGGACAGGACCGTTTGCTGAGTGGTGTGGTCAGTGAGACATCCAGGGACAGGACTGTTTGCTGAGTGGTGTGGTCAGTGAGACAGCCGGGACAGGACTGTTTGCTGAGTGGTGTGGTCAGTGAGACAGCCAGGGACAGGACTGTTTACTGAGTGGTGTGTTCAGTGAGACAGCCGGGACAGAACTGTTCGCTGAGTGGTGTGGTCAGTGACATAGCCGGGAGAGGACTGTTTGCTGAGTGGTGTGGTCAGTGAGACAGCCGGGTCAGGACTGTTTGCTGAGTGGTGTGGTCAGTGAGACAGCCAGGGACAGGACTGTTTGCTGAGTGGTGTGGTCAGTGAGACAGCCAGGGACAGGACTGTTTGCTGAGTGGTGTGGTCAGTGAGACAGCCAGGACAGGACTGTTTGCTGAGTGGTGGGGTAAGTGAGGCAGCCGGGACAGGACTGTTTGCTGAGTGGTGTGGTCAGTGAGATAGCCGGGACAGGACTGTTTGCCGAGTGGTGGGGTCAGTGAGACAGCCGGGACAGGACTGTTTGCTGAGTGGTGTGGTCAGTGAGACAGCCGGGACAGGACTGTTTGCTGAGTGGTGAGGTCAGTGAGATAGCCGGGACAGGACTGTTTGTTGAGTGGTGTGGTCAGTGAGATAGCCGGAACAGGACTGTTTGCTGAGTGGTGTGGTCAGTGAGACAGCCGGGACAGGACTGTTTGCTGAGTGGTGTGGTCAGTCAGACAGCCAGGATAGGACGGTTTGCTGAGTGGTGTGATCAGTGAGATAGCCGAGACAGGACTGTTTGCTGAGTGGTGTGGTCAGTGAGACAGCCGGGGACAGGACTGTTTGCTGAGCGGTGTGGTCAGTGAGACAGCCAGGACAGGACTGTTTGCTGAGTGGTGTGGTCAGTGAGATAGCCGGGACAGGACTGTTTCCTGAGTGGTGTGGTCAGTGAGACAGCCGGGACAGGACTGTTTGCTGAGTGGTGTGGTCAGTGAGACAGCCAGGACAGGACGGTTTGCTGAGTGGTGGGGTCAGTGAGGCAGCCGGGACAGGACTGTTTGCTGAGTGGTGTGGTCAGTGAGATAGCCGAGACAGGACTGTTTGCTGAGTGGTGGGGTCAGTGAGACAGCCGGGACAGGACTGTTTGCTGAGTGGTGTGGTCAGTGAGACAGCCGGGGCAGGACTGTTTGCTGAGTGGTGAGGTCAGTGAGATAGCCGGGACAGGACTGTTTGCTGAGTGGTGTGGTCAGTGAGATAGCCGGGACAGGACTGTTTGTTGAGTGGTGTGGTCAGCGAGACAGCCAGGACAGGACGGTTTGCTGGGTGGTGTGGTCAGTGAGATAGCCGGGACAGGACTGTTTACTGAGTGGTGTGGTCAGTGAGACAGCCAGGGACAGGACTATTTGCTAAGTGGTGTGGTCAGTGAGACAGTCGGGACAGGACTGTTTGCTGAGTGGTGTGGTCAGTGAGACAGCCGGGACAGGACTGTTTGCTGAGTAGTGGGGTCAGTGAGGCAGCCGGGACAGGACTGTTTGCTGAGTGGTGTGGTCAGTGAGATAGCCGGGACAGGTCTGTTTGCTGAGTGGTGTGGTCAGTGAGACAGCCAGGACAGGACGGTTTGCTGAGTGGTGGGGTCAGTGAGGCAGCCGGGACAGGACTGTTAGCTGAGTGGTGTGGTCAGTGAGATAGCCGGGACAGGACAGTTTGCTGAGTGGTGGGGTCAGTGAGACAGCCAGGGACAGGACTGTTTGCTGAGTGGTGTGGTCAGTGAGACAGCCAGGACAGGACTGTTTGCTGAGTGGTGTGGTCAGTGAGACAGCTGGGACAGGACTGTTTGCTGGGTGGTGTGGTCAGTGAGACAGCCAGGGACAGGACTGTTTGCTGAGTGGTGTGGTCAGTGAGACAGCCAGTGACAGGACTGTTTGCTGAGTGGTGTGGTCAGTGAGACAGCCGGGACGGGACTGTTTGCTGCGTAGTGGGGTCAGTGAGGCAGCCGGGACAGGACTGTTTGCTGAGTGGTGTGGTCAGTGAGGTGGCCGGGACAGAACTGTTTGCTGAGTGGTGTGGTCAGTGAGATAGCCGGGACAGGACTGTTTACTGAGTCATGTGGTCAGTGAGACAGCCGGGGCAGGACTGTTTGCTGAGTGGTGTGGTCTGTGAGACAGCCAGGGACAGGACTGTTTGCTGAGTGGTGTGGTCAGTGAGACAGCCAGGAAAGGACTGTTTGCTGAGTGGTGTGGTCAGTGAGACAGCTGGGACAGGACTGTTTGCTGGGTGGTGTGGTCAGTGAGACAGCCAGGGACAGGACTGTTTGCTGAGTGGTGTGGTCAGTGAGGCAGCCAGGGACAGGACTGTTTGCTGAGTGGTGTGGTCAGTGAGACAGCCGGGGCAGGACTGTTTGCTGAGTGGTGTGGTCAGTGAGACAGCCAGGGACAGGACTGTTGGCAGAGTGGTGTGGCCAGTGAGACAGCCAGGGGCAGGATCGTTTGCTGAGTGGTGTGGTCAGTGAGATAGCCG
Organism: Arenicola marina; assembly: GCA_964019135.1. NCBI lineage: Eukaryota > Metazoa > Annelida > Polychaeta > Arenicolidae > Arenicola > Arenicola marina. Next base: position 29,566,883 of record OZ025262.1, read on the forward strand.
GGGCAGGACTGTTTGCTGAGTGGTGTGGTCAGTGAGACAGCCGGGACAGGACAGTTTGCTGAGTGGTGTGGTCAGTGAGACAGCCAGAGACAGGACTGTTTACTGAGTGTTGTGTTCAGTGAGACAGCCGGGACAGAACTGTTTGCTGAGTGGTGTGGTCAGTGAGATAGCCGGGACAGGACTGTTTGCTGAGTGGTGTGGTCAGTGAGACAGCCGGGACGGGACTGTTTGCTGAGTGGTGTGGTCAGTGAGACAGCCAGGGACAAGACTGTTTGCTGAGTGGTGTGGTCAGTGAGACAGCCAGGGACAGGACTGTTTGCTGAGTGGTGTGGTCAGTGAGACAGCCAGGGACAGGACTGTTTGCTGAGTGGTGTGGTCAGTGAGACAGCCAGGGACAGGACTGTTTGCTGAGTGGTGTGGTCAGTGAGACAGCCAGGACAGGACGGTTTGCTGAGTGGTGGGGTAAGTGAGGCAGCCGGGACAGGACTGTTTGCTGAGTGGTGTGGTCAGTGAGATAGCCGGGAGAGGACTGTTTGCTGAGTGGTGTGGTCAGTGAGACAGCCGGGACAGGACTGTTTGCTGAGTGGTGAGGTCAGTGAGATAGCCGGGACAGGACTGTTTGCTGAGTGGTGTGGTCAGTGAGATAGCCGGGACAGGACTGTTTGCTGAGTGGTGTGGTCAGTGAGACAGCCGGGACAGGACTGTTTGCTGAGTGGTGTGGTCAGTGAGACAGCCAGGATAGGACGGTTTGCTGAGTGGTGTGGTCAGTGAGATAGCCGAGACAGGACTGTTTACTGAGTGGTGTGGTCAGTGAGACAGCCGGGGCAGGACTGTTTGCTGAGTGGTGTGGTCAGTGTGACAGCCAGGACCAGGACTGTTTGCTGAGTGGTGTGGTCAGTGTGACAGCCAGGACCAGGACTGTTTGCTGAGTGGTGTGGTCAGTGAGACAGCCGGGACAGGACTGTTTACTGAGTGGTGTGGTCAGTGAGACAGCCGGGACAGGACTGTTTACTGAGTGGTGTGGTCAGTGAGACAGCCGGGACAGGACTGTTTGCTGAGTGGTGTGGTCAGTGAGACAGCCGGGACAGGACTGTTTGCTGGGTGGTGTGGTCAGTGAGACAGCCAGGGAGAGGGCTGTTTGCTGAGTGGTGTGGTCAGTGAGACAGCCAGGGACAGGACTGTTTGCTGAGTGATGTGGTCAGTGAGACAGCCGGGACAGGACTGTTTGCTGAGTGGTGTGGTCAGTGAGACAGCCAGGACAGGACTGTTTGCTGAGTGGTGTGGTCAGTGAGACAGCCAGGGACAGGACTGTTTGCTGAGTGGTGTGGTCAGTGAGACAGTCAGGACAGGACTGTTTGCTGAGTGGTGTGGTCAGTGAGACAGCCGGGACAGGACTGTTTTCTGAGTAGTGGGGTCAGTGAGGCAGCCGGGACAGGACTGTTTGCTGAGTGGTGTGGTCAGTGAGATAGCCGGGACAGGACTGTTTGCTGAGTGGTGTGGTCAGTGAGACATCCGGGACAAGACTGTTTGCTGAGTGGTGAGGTCAGTGAGACAGCCAGGACAGGAAGGTTGCTGATTGGTGGGGTCACTGAGGCAGCCGGGACAGGACTGTTTGCTGAGTGGTGTGGTCAGTGAGACAGCCAAGGACAGGACTGTTTGCTGAGTGGTGTGGTCAGTGAGACAGCCGGGACAGGACTGTTTGCTGAGTGGTGGGATCAGTGAGGCAGCCGGGACAGGACTGTTTGCTGAGTGGTGAGGTCAGTGAGATAGCCGGGACAGGACTGTTTGCTGAGTGGTGTGGTCTGTGAGATAGCCGGGACAGGACTGTTTCCTGAGTGGTGTGGTCAGTGAGATAGCCGGGACAGGACTGTTTGCTGAGTGGTGTGGTCAGTGAGACAGCCGGGACAGGACTGTTTGCTGAGTGGTGGGGTCAGTGAGACAGCCGGGACAGGACGGTTTGCTGAGTGGTGTGGTCAGTGAGACAGCCAGGACAGGACTGTTTGCTGAGTGGTGAGGTCAGTGAGATAGCCGGGACAGGACTGTATACTGAGTGGTGTGGTCAGTGAGACAGCCAGGACAGGACTGTTTACTGAGTGGTGTGGTCAGTGAGACAGCCGGGACAGGACTGTTTGCTGAGTGGTGGGGTCAGTGAGACAGCCAGGGACCGGACTGTTTGCTGGGTGGTGTGGTCAGTGAGACAGCCAGGGACAGGACTGTTTGCTGAGTGGTGTGGTCAGTGAGACAGCCAGGGACAGGACTGTTTGCTGAGTGCTGTGGTCAGTGAGACAGCCAGGACAGGACTGTTTGCTGAGTGGTGTGGTCAGTAAGACAGCCGGGACAGGACTGTTTGCGGAGTAGTGGGGTCAGTGAGACAGCCGGGACAGGACTGTTTGCTGAGTGGTGTGGTCAGTGAGATAGCCGGCACAGGACTGTTTCCTGAGTGGTGTGGTCAGTGAGACAGCCGGGACAGGACTGTTTGCTGAGTGGTGTGGTCAGTGAGACAGCCAGGACAGGACGGTTTGCTGAGTGGTGGGGTCAGTGAGGCAGCCGGGACAGGACTGTTTGCTAAATGGTGTGGTCAGTGAGATAGCCGGGACAGGACTGTTTGCTGAGTGGTGGGGTCAGTGAGACAGCCGGGACAGGACTGTTTGCTGAGTGGTGTGGTCAGTGAGACAGCCGGGGCAGGACTGTTTGCTGAGTGGTGAGGTCAGTGAGATAGCCGGGACAAAACTGTTTGCTGAGTGGTGTGGTCAGTGAGATAGCCGGGACAGGACTGTTTCCTGAGTGGTGTGGTCAGTGAGACAGCCGGGACAGGACTGTTTGCTGAGTGGTGTGGTCAGTGAGATAGCCGGGACAGGACTGTTTGCTGAGTGGTGTGGTCAGTGAGACAGCCGGGACAGGACTGTTTGCTGAGTGGTGTGGTCAGTGAGACAGCCGGGACAGGACTGTTTGCTGAGTGGTGAGGTCAGTGAGATAGCCGGGACAGGACTGTTTCCTGAGTGGTGTGGTCAGTGAGATAGCCGGGACAGGACTGTTTGCTGAGTGGTGTGGTCAGTGAGACAGCCGGGACAGGACTGTTTGCTGAGTGGTGTGGTCAGTGAGACAGCCAGGATAGGACTGTTTGCTGAGTGGTGTGGTCGGTGAGACAGCCAGGATAGGACGGTTTGCTGAGTGGTGTGGTCAGTGAGATAGCCGAGACAGGACTGTTTAATGAGTGGTGTGGTCAGTGAGACAGCCGGTGCAGGACTGTTTGCTGAGTGGTGTGGTCAGTGAGACAGCTAGGGACAGGACTGTTTGCTGAGTGGTGTGGTCAGTGAGACAGCCAGGACAGGACTGTTTGCTGAGTGGTGTGGTCAGTGAGACAGCCGGGACAGGACCGTTTACTGAGTGGTGTGGTCAGTGAGACAGCCGGGACAGGACTGTTTGCTGAGTGGTGTGGTCAGTAAGACAGCCAGGACAAGACTGTTTGCTGAGTGGTGTGGTCAGTGAGACAGCCGGGACAGGAATGTTTGCTGGGTGGTGTGGTCAGTGAGACAGCCAGGGACAGGGCTGTTTGCTGAGTGGTGTGGTCAGTGAGACAGCCAGGGACAGGACTGTTTGCTGAGTGATGTGGTCAGTGAGACAGCCGGGACAGGACTGTTTGCTGAGTGGTGTGGTCAGTGAGACAGCCAGGACAAGACTGTTTGCTGAGTGGTGTGGTCAGTGAGACAGCCAGGGCCAGGACTGTTTGCTGAGTGGTGTGGTCAGTGAGACAGTCAGGACAGGACTGTTTGCTGAGTGGTGTGGTCAGTGAGACAGCCGGGACAGGACTGTTTGCTGAATAGTGGGGTCAGTGAGGCAGCCGGGACAGGACTGTTTGCTGAGTGGTGTGGTCAGTGAGATAGCCGGGACAGGACTGTTTGCTGAGTGGTGTGGTCAGTGAGACAGCCGGGACAAGACTGTTTGCTGAGTGGTGTGGTCAGTGAGACAGCCAGGACAGGAAGGTTGCTGAGTGGTGGGGTCACTGAGGCAGCCGGGACAGGACTGTTTGCTGAGTGGTGTGGTCAGTGAGACAGCCAGGACAGGACTGTTTGCTGAGTGGTGGGGTCAGTGAGGCAGCCGGGACAGGACTGTTTGCTGAGTGGTGAGGTCAGTGAGATAGCCGGGACAGGACTGTTTGCTGAGTGGTGTGGTCAGTGAGATAGCCGGGACAGGACTGTTTGCTGAGTGGTGTGGTCAGTGAGACAGCCGGGACAGGAATGTTTGCTGAGTGGTGGGGTCAGTGAGACAGCCGGGACAGGACTGTTTGCTGAGTGGTGTGGTCAGTGAGACAGCCGGGACAGGACTGTTTGCTGAGTGGTGAGGTCAGTGAGATAGCCGGGACAGGACTGTTTGCTGAGTGGTGTGGTCAGTGAGATAGCCGGGACAGGACTGTTTGCTGAGTGGTGTGGTCAGTGAGACAGCCGGGACAGGACGGTTTGCTGAGTGGTGTGGTCAGTGAGATAGCCGGGACAAGAATGTATACTGAGTGGTGTGGTCAGTGAGACAGCCAGGACAGGACTGTTTACTGAGTGGTGTGGTCAGTGAGACAGCCGGGACAGGACTGTTTGCTGAGTGGTGGGGTCAGTGAGACAGCCAGGGACAGGACTGTTTGCTGGGTGGTGTGGTCAGTGAGACAGCCAGGGACAGGACTGTTTGCTGAGTGGTGTGGTCAGTGAGACAGCCAGGGACAGGACTGTTTGCTGAATGGTGAGGTCAGTGAGACAGCCAGGACAGGACTGTTTGCTGAGTGGTGTGGTCAGTAAGACAGCCGGGACAGGACTGTTTGCAGAGTAGTGGGGTCAGTGAGGCAGCCGGGACAGGACTGTTTGCTGAGTGGTGTGGTCAGTGAGATAGCCGGGACAGGACTGTTTCCTGAGTGGTGTGGTCAGTGAGACAGCCGGGACAGGACTGTTTGCTGAGTGGTGGGGTCAGTGAGACAGCCGGGACAGGACTGTTTGCTGAGTGGTGTGGTCAGTGAGACAGCCGGGACAGGACTGTTTGCTGAGTGGTGAGGTCAGTGAGATAGCCGGGACAGGACTGTTTGCTGAGTGGTGTTGTCAGTGAGATAGCCGGGACAGGACTGTTTGCTGAGTGGTGTGGTCAGTGAGACAGCCGGGACAAGACTGTTTGTTGAGTGGTGTGGTCAGTGAGACAGCCAGGACAGGACGGTTTGCTGAGTGGTGTGGTCAGTGAGATAGCCGGGACAAGACTGTACACTGAGTGGTGTGGTCAGTGAGACAGCCAGGACAGGACTGTTTACTGAGTGGTGTGGTCAGTGAGACAGCCGGGACAGGACTGTTTGCTGAGTGGTGGGGTCAGTGAGACAGCCAGGGACAGGACTGTTTGCTGGGTGGTGTGGTCAGTGAGACAGCCAGTCACAGGACTGTTTGCTGAGTGGTGTGGTCAGTGAGACAGCCAGGGACAGGACTGTTTGCTGAGTGGTGAGGTCAGTGAGACAGCCAGGATAGGACTGTTTGCTGAGTGGTGTGGTCAGTAAGACAGCCGGGACAGGACTGTTTGCTGAGTAGTGGGGTCAGTGAGGCAGCCGGGACAGGACTGTTTGCTGAGTGGTGTGGTCAGTGAGATAGCCGGGACAGGACTGTTTCCTGAGTGGTGTGGTCAGTGAGACAGCCGGGACAGGACTGTTTGCTGAGTTGTGTGGTCAGTGAGACAGCCAGGACAGGACGGTTTGCTGAGTGGTGGGGTCAGTGAGGCAGCCGGGACAGCACTGTTTGCTAAGTGGTGTGGTCAGTGAGATAGCCGGGACAAGACTGTTTGCTGAGTGGTGTGGTCAGTGAGATAGCCGGGACAGGACTGTTTGCTGAGTGGTGTGGTCAGTGAGATAGCCGGGACAGGACTGTTTGTTGAGTGGTGAGGTCAGTGAGATAGCCGGGACAGGACTGTTTGCTGAGTGGTGTGGTCAGTGAGATAGCCGGGACAGGACTGTTTGCTGAGTGGTGTGGTCAGTGAGATAGCCGGTACAGGACTGTTTGTTGAGTGGTGTGGTCAGTGAGACAGCCAGGACAGGACGGTTTGCTGAGTGGTGTTGTCAGTGAGATAGCCGGGACAGGACTGTTTACTGAGTGGTGTGGTCAGTGAGACAGCCAGGGACAGGACTATTTGCTAAGTGGTGTGGTCAGTGAGACAGTCGGGACAGGACTGTTTGCTGAGTAGTGTGGTCAGTGAGACAGCCAGGACAGGACTGTTTGCTGAGTGGTGTGGTCAGTGAGACAGCCGGGACAGGACTGTTTGCTGAATAGTGGGGTCAGTGAGGCAGCCGGGACAGGACTGTTTGCTGAATGGTGTGGTCAGTGAGACAGCCGGGACAGGACTGTTTGTTGAGTGGTGTGGTCAGTGAGACAGCCAGGACAGGACGGTTTGCTGAGTGGTGTGGTCAGTGAGATAGCCGGGACAAGACTGTACACTGAGTGGTGTGGTCAGTGAGACAGCCAGGACAGGACTGTTTACTGAGTGGTGTGGTCAGTGAGACAGCCGGGACAGGACTGTTTGCTGAGTGGTGGGGTCAGTGAGACAGCCAGGGACAGGACTGTTTGCTGGGTGGTGTGGTCAGTGAGACAGCCAGTCACAGGACTGTTTGCTGAGTGGTGTGGTCAGTGAGACAGCCAGGGACAGGACTGTTTGCTGAGTGGTGAGGTCAGTGAGACAGCCAGGATAGGACTGTTTGCTGAGTGGTGTGGTCAGTAAGACAGCCGGGACAGGACTGTTTGCTGAGTAGTGGGGTCAGTGAGGCAGCCGGGACAGGACTGTTTGCTGAGTGGTGTGGTCAGTGAGATAGCCGGGACAGGACTGTTTCCTGAGTGGTGTGGTCAGTGAGACAGCCGGGACAGGACTGTTTGCTGAGTTGTGTGGTCAGTGAGACAGCCAGGACAGGACGGTTTGCTGAGTGGTGGGGTCAGTGAGGCAGCCGGGACAGCACTGTTTGCTAAGTGGTGTGGTCAGTGAGATAGCCGGGACAAGACTGTTTGCTGAGTGGTGTGGTCAGTGAGATAGCCGAGACAGGACTGTTTGCTGAGTGGTGTGGTCAGTGAGATAGCCGGGACAGGACTGTTTGTTGAGTGGTGAGGTCAGTGAGATAGCCGGGACAGGACTGTTTGCTGAGTGGTGTGGTCAGTGAGATAGCCGGGACAGGACTGTTTGCTGAGTGGTGTGGTCAGTGAGATAGCCGGTACAGGACTGTTTGTTGAGTGGTGTGGTCAGTGAGACAGCCAGGACAGGACGGTTTGCTGAGTGGTGTTGTCAGTGAGATAGCCGGGACAGGACTGTTTACTGAGTGGTGTGGTCAGTGAGACAGCCAGGGACAGGACTATTTGCTAAGTGGTGTGGTCAGTGAGACAGTCGGGACAGGACTGTTTGCTGAGTAGTGTGGTCAGTGAGACAGCCGGGACAGGAATGTTTGCTGAGTGGTGGGGTCAGTGAGACAGCCGGGACAGGACTGTTTGCTGAGTGGTGTGGTCAGTGAGACAGCCGGGACAGGACTGTTTGCTGAGTGGTGAGGTCAGTGAGATAGCCGGGACAGGACTGTTTGCTGAGTGGTGTGGTCAGTGAGATAGCCGGGACAGGACTGTTTGCTGAGTGGTGTGGTCAGTGAGACAGCCGGGACAGGACGGTTTGCTGAGTGGTGTGGTCAGTGAGATAGCCGGGACAAGAATGTATACTGAGTGGTGTGGTCAGTGAGACAGCCAGGACAGGACTGTTTACTGAGTGGTGTGGTCAGTGAGACAGCCGGGACAGGACTGTTTGCTGAGTGGTGGGGTCAGTGAGACAGCCAGGGACAGGACTGTTTGCTGGGTGGTGTGGTCAGTGAGACAGCCAGGGACAGGACTGTTTGCTGAGTGGTGTGGTCAGTGAGACAGCCAGGGACAGGACTGTTTGCTGAATGGTGAGGTCAGTGAGACAGCCAGGACAGGACTGTTTGCTGAGTGGTGTGGTCAGTAAGACAGCCGGGACAGGACTGTTTGCTGAGTAGTGGGGTCAGTGAGGCAGCCGGGACAGGACTGTTTGCTGAGTGGTGTGGTCAGTGAGATAGCCGGGACAGGACTGTTTCCTGAGTGGTGTGGTCAGTGAGACAGCCGGGACAGGAATGTTTGCTGAGTGGTGGGGTCAGTGAGACAGCCGGGACAGGACTGTTTGCTGAGTGGTGTGGTCAGTGAGACAGCCGGGACAGGACTGTTTGCTGAGTGGTGAGGTCAGTGAGATAGCCGGGACAGGACTGTTTGCTGAGTGGTGTTGTCAGTGAGATAGCCGGGACAGGACTGTTTGCTGAGTGGTGTGGTCAGTGAGACAGCCGGGACAAGACTGTTTGTTGAGTGGTGTGGTCAGTGAGACAGCCAGGACAGGACGGTTTGCTGAGTGGTGTGGTCAGTGAGATAGCCGGGACAAGACTGTACACTGAGTGGTGTGGTCAGTGAGACAGCCAGGACAGGACTGTTTACTGAGTGGTGTGGTCAGTGAGACAGCCGGGACAGGACTGTTTGCTGAGTGGTGGGGTCAGTGAGACAGCCAGGGACAGGACTGTTTGCTGGGTGGTGTGGTCAGTGAGACAGCCAGTCACAGGACTGTTTGCTGAGTGGTGTGGTCAGTGAGACAGCCAGGGACAGGACTGTTTGCTGAGTGGTGAGGTCAGTGAGACAGCCAGGATAGGACTGTTTGCTGAGTGGTGTGGTCAGTAAGACAGCCGGGACAGGACTGTTTGCTGAGTAGTGGGGTCAGTGAGGCAGCCGGGACAGGACTGTTTGCTGAGTGGTGTGGTCAGTGAGATAGCCGGGACAGGACTGTTTCCTGAGTGGTGTGGTCAGTGAGACAGCCGGGACAGGACTGTTTGCTGAGTTGTGTGGTCAGTGAGACAGCCAGGACAGGACGGTTTGCTGAGTGGTGGGGTCAGTGAGGCAGCCGGGACAGCACTGTTTGCTAAGTGGTGTGGTCAGTGAGATAGCCGGGACAAGACTGTTTGCTGAGTGGTGTGGTCAGTGAGATAGCCGGGACAGGACTGTTTGCTGAGTGGTGTGGTCAGTGAGATAGGCGGGACAGGACTGTTTGTTGAGTGGTGAGGTCAGTGAGATAGCCGGGACAGGACTGTTTGCTGAGTGGTGTGGTCAGTGAGATAGCCGGGACAGGACTGTTTGCTGAGTGGTATGGTCAGTGAGATAGCCGGTACAGGACTGTTTGTTGAGTGGTGTGGTCAGTGAGACAGCCAGGACAGGACGGTTTGCTGAGTGGTGTGGTCAGTGAGATAGCCGGGACAGGACTGTTTGCTGAGTGGTGTGGTCAGTGAGACAGCCGGGACAGGACGGTTTGCTGAGTGGTGTGGTCAGTGAGATAGCCGGGACAAGAATGTATACTGAGTGGTGTGGTCAGTGAGACAGCCAGGACAGGACTGTTTACTGAGTGGTGTGGTCAGTGAGACAGCCGGGACAGGACTGTTTGCTGAGTGGTGGGGTCAGTGAGACAGCCAGGGACAGGACTGTTTGCTGGGTGGTGTGGTCAGTGAGACAGCCAGGGACAGGACTGTTTGCTGAGTGGTGTGGTCAGTGAGACAGCCAGGGACAGGACTGTTTGCTGAATGGTGAGGTCAGTGAGACAGCCAGGACAGGACTGTTTGCTGAGTGGTGTGGTCAGTAAGACAGCCGGGACAGGACTGTTTGCTGAGTAGTGGGGTCAGTGAGGCAGCCGGGACAGGACTGTTTGCTGAGTGGTGTGGTCAGTGAGATAGCCGGGACAGGACTGTTTCCTGAGTGGTGTGGTCAGTGAGACAGCCGGGACAGGAATGTTTGCTGAGTGGTGGGGTCAGTGAGACAGCCGGGACAGGACTGTTTGCTGAGTGGTGTGGTCAGTGAGACAGCCGGGACAGGACTGTTTGCTGAGTGGTGAGGTCAGTGAGATAGCCGGGACAGGACTGTTTGCTGAGTGGTGTTGTCAGTGAGATAGCCGGGACAGGACTGTTTGCTGAGTGGTGTGGTCAGTGAGACAGCCGGGACAAGACTGTTTGTTGAGTGGTGTGGTCAGTGAGACAGCCAGGACAGGACGGTTTGCTGAGTGGTGTGGTCAGTGAGATAGCCGGGACAAGACTGTACACTGAGTGGTGTGGTCAGTGAGACAGCCAGGACAGGACTGTTTACTGAGTGGTGTGGTCAGTGAGACAGCCGGGACAGGACTGTTTGCTGAGTGGTGGGGTCAGTGAGACAGCCAGGGACAGGACTGTTTGCTGGGTGGTGTGGTCAGTGAGACAGCCAGTCACAGGACTGTTTGCTGAGTGGTGTGGTCAGTGAGACAGCCAGGGACAGGACTGTTTGCTGAGTGGTGAGGTCAGTGAGACAGCCAGGATAGGACTGTTTGCTGAGTGGTGTGGTCAGTAAGACAGCCGGGACAGGACTGTTTGCTGAGTAGTGGGGTCAGTGAGGCAGCCGGGACAGGACTGTTTGCTGAGTGGTGTGGTCAGTGAGATAGCCGGGACAGGACTGTTTCCTGAGTGGTGTGGTCAGTGAGACAGCCGGGACAGGACTGTTTGCTGAGTTGTGTGGTCAGTGAGACAGCCAGGACAGGACGGTTTGCTGAGTGGTGGGGTCAGTGAGGCAGCCGGGACAGCACTGTTTGCTAAGTGGTGTGGTCAGTGAGATAGCCGGGACAAGACTGTTTGCTGAGTGGTGTGGTCAGTGAGATAGCCGGGACAGGACTGTTTGCTGAGTGGTGTGGTCAGTGAGATAGGCGGGACAGGACTGTTTGTTGAGTGGTGAGGTCAGTGAGATAGCCGGGACAGGACTGTTTGCTGAGTGGTGTGGTCAGTGAGATAGCCGGGACAGGACTGTTTGCTGAGTGGTATGGTCAGTGAGATAGCCGGTACAGGACTGTTTGTTGAGTGGTGTGGTCAGTGAGACAGCCAGGACAGGACGGTTTGCTGAGTGGTGTTGTCAGTGAGATAGCCGGGACAGGACTGTTTACTGAGTGGTGTGGTCAGTGAGACAGCCAGGGACAGGACTATTTGCTAAGTGGTGTGGTCAGTGAGACAGTCGGGACAGGACTGTTTGCTGAGTAGTGTGGTCAGTGAGACAGCCAGGACAGGACTGTTTGCTGAGTGGTGTGGTCAGTGAGACAGCCGGGACAGGACTGTTTGCTGAATAGTGGGGTCAGTGAGGCAGCCGGGACAGGACTGTTTGCTGAGTGGTGTGGTCAGTGAGACAGCCGGGACAGGACTGTTTGTTGAGTGGTGTGGTCAGTGAGACAGCCAGGACAGGACGGTTTGCTGAGTGGTGTGGTCAGTGAGATAGCCGGGACAAGACTGTACACTGAGTGGTGTGGTCAGTGAGACAGCCAGGACAGGACTGTTTACTGAGTGGTGTGGTCAGTGAGACAGCCGGGACAGGACTGTTTGCTGAGTGGTGGGGTCAGTGAGACAGCCAGGGACAGGACTGTTTGCTGGGTGGTGTGGTCAGTGAGACAGCCAGTCACAGGACTGTTTGCTGAGTGGTGTGGTCAGTGAGACAGCCAGGGACAGGACTGTTTGCTGAGTGGTGAGGTCAGTGAGACAGCCAGGATAGGACTGTTTGCTGAGTGGTGTGGTCAGTAAGACAGCCGGGACAGGACTGTTTGCTGAGTAGTGGGGTCAGTGAGGCAGCCGGGACAGGACTGTTTGCTGAGTGGTGTGGTCAGTGAGATAGCCGGGACAGGACTGTTTCCTGAGTGGTGTGGTCAGTGAGACAGCCGGGACAGGACTGTTTGCTGAGTTGTGTGGTCAGTGAGACAGCCAGGACAGGACGGTTTGCTGAGTGGTGGGGTCAGTGAGGCAGCCGGGACAGCACTGTTTGCTAAGTGGTGTGGTCAGTGAGATAGCCGGGACAAGACTGTTTGCTGAGTGGTGTGGTCAGTGAGATAGCCGAGACAGGACTGTTTGCTGAGTGGTGTGGTCAGTGAGATAGCCGGGACAGGACTATTTGTTGAGTGGTGAGGTCAGTGAGATAGCCGGGACAGGACTGTTTGCTGAGTGGTGTGGTCAGTGAGATAGCCGGGACAGGACTGTTTGCTGAGTGGTGTGGTCAGTGAGATAGCCGGTACAGGACTGTTTGTTGAGTGGTGTGGTCAGTGAGACAGCCAGGACAGGACGGTTTGCTGAGTGGTGTTGTCAGTGAGATAGCCGGGACAGGACTGTTTACTGAGTGGTGTGGTCAGTGAGACAGCCAGGGACAGGACTATTTGCTAAGTGGTGTGGTCAGTGAGACAGTCGGGACAGGACTGTTTGCTGAGTAGTGTGGTCAGTGAGACAGCCAGGACAGGACTGTTTGCTGAGTGGTGTGGTCAGTGAGACAGCCGGGACAGGACTGTTTGCTGAATAATGGGGTCAGTGAGGCAGCCGGGACAGGACTGTTTGCTGAGTGGTGTGGTCAGTGAGATAGCCGGGACAGGACTGTTTCCTGAGTGGTGTGGTCAGTGAGACAGCCGGGACAGGAATGTTTGCTGAGTGGTGGGGTCAGTGAGACAGCCGGGACAGGACTGTTTGCTGAGTGGTGTGGTCAGTGAGACAGCCGGGACAGGACGGTTTGATGAGTGGTGAGGTCAGTGAGATAGCCGGGACAGGACTGTTTGCTGAGTGGTGTGGTCAGTGAGATAGCCGGGACAGGAGTGTTTGCTGAGTGGTGTGGTCAGTGAGACAGCCGGGACAGGACTGTTTGTTGAGTGGTGTGGTTAGTGAGACAGCCAGGACAGGACGGTTTGCTGAGTGGTGTGTTCAGTGAGATAGCCGGGACAAGACTGTATACTGAGTGGTGTGGTCAGTGAGACAGCCAGGACAGGACTGTTTACTGAGTGGTGTGGTCAGTGAGACAGCCGGGACAGGACTGTTTGCTGAGTGGTGGGGTCAGTGAGACAGCCAGGGACAGGACTGTTTGCTGGGTGGTGTGGTCAGTGAGACAGCCAGGGACAGGACTGTTTGCTGAGTGGTGTGGTCAGTGAGACAGCCAGGGACAGGACTGTTTGCTGAGTGGCGAGGTCAGTGAGACAGCCAGGATAGGACTGTTTGCTGAGTGGTGTAGTCAGTAAGACAGCCGGGACAGGACTGTTTGCTGAGTAGTGGGGTCAGTGAGGCAGCCGGGACAGGACTGTTTGCTGAGTGGTGTGGTCAGTGAGATAGCCGGGACAGGACTGTTTCCTGAGTGGTGTGGTCAGTGAGACAGCCGGGACAGGACTGTTTGCTGAGTTGTGTGGTCAGTGAGATAGCCGAGACAGGACTGTTTGCTGAGTGGTGTGGTCAGTGAGATAGCCGGGACAGGACTGTTTGTTGAGTGGTGAGGTCAGTGAGATAGCCGGGACAGGACTGTTTCCTGAGTGGTGTGGTCAGTGAGATAGCCGGGACAGGACTGTTTGCTGAGTGGTGTGGTCAGTGAGATAGCCGGTACAGGACTGTTTGTTGAGTGGTGTGGTCAGTGAGACAGCCAGGACAGGACGGTTTGCTGAGTGGTGTTGTCAGTGAGATAGCCGGGACAGGACTGTTTACTGAGTGGTGTGGTCAGTGAGACAGCCAGGGACAGGACTATTTGCTAAGTGGTGTGGTCAGTGAGACAGTCGGGACAGGACTGTTTGCTGAGTAGTGTGGTCAGTGAGACAGCCAGGACAGGACTGTTTGCTGAGTGGTGTGGTCAGTGAGACAGCCGGGACAGGACTGTTTGCTGAATAGTGGGGTCAGTGAGGCAGCCGGGACAGGACTGTTTGCTGAGTGGTGTGGTCAGTGAGATAGCCGGGACAGGACTGTTTCCTGAGTGGTGTGGTCAGTGAGACAGCCGAGACAGGAATGTTTGCTGAGTGGTGGGGTCAGTGAGACAGCCGGGACAGGACTGTTTGCTGAGTGGTGTGGTCAATGAGACAGCCGGGACAGGACTGTTTGCTGAGTGGTGAGGTCAGTGAGATAGCCGGGACAGGACTGTTTGCTGAGTGGTGTGGTCAGTGAGATAGCCGGGACAGGACTGTTTGCTGAGTGGTGTGGTCAGTGAGACAGCCGGGACAGGACTGTTTGTTGAGTGGTGTGGTTAGTGAGACAGCCAGGACAGGACGGTTTGCTGAGTGGTGTGGTCAGTGAGATAGCCGGGACAAGACTGTATACTGAGTGGTGTGGTCAGTGAGACAGCCAGGACAGGACTGTTTACTGAGTGGTGTGGTCAGTGAGACAGCCGGGACAGGACTGTTTGCTGAGTGGTGGGGTCAGTGAGACAGCCAGGGACAGGACTGTTTGCTGGGTGGTGTGGTCAGTGAGACAGCCAGGGACAGGACTGTTTGCTGAGTGGTGTGGTCAGTGAGACAGCCAGGGACAGGACTGTTTGCTGAGTGGTGAGGTCAGTGAGACAGCCAGGATAGGACTGTTTGCTGAGTGGTGTGGTCAGTAAGACAGCCGGGACAGGACTGTTTGCTGAGTAGTGGGGTCAGTGAGGCAGCCGGGACAGGACTGTTTGCTGAGTGGTGTGGTCAGTGAGATAGCCGGGACAGGACTGTTTCCTGAGTGGTGTGGTCAGTGAGACAGCCGGGACAGGACTGTTTGCTGAGTTGTGTGGTCAGTGAGACAGCCAGGACAGGACGGTTTGCTGAGTGGTGGGCTCAGTGAGGCAGCCGGGACAGGACTGTTTGCTAAGTGGTGTGGTCAGTGAGACAGCCAGGACAGGACTGTTTGCTGAGTGGTGTGGTCAGTGAGACAGCCGGGACAGGACTGTTTGCTGAGTGGTGTGGTCAGTGAGACAGCCGGGACAGGACTGTTTGTTGAGTGGTGTGGTCAGTGAGATAGCCGGTACAGGACTGTTTGTTGAGTGGTGTGGTCAGTGAGACAGCCGGGACAGGACTGTTTGCTGAGTGGTGTGGTCAGTGAGACAGCCAGGACAGGACTGTTTGCTGAGTGGTGTGGTCAGTGAGACAGCCGGGACAGGACTGTTTGCTGAGTGGTGTGGTCAGTGAGATAGCCGGTACAGGACTGTTTGTTGAGTGGTGTGGTCAGTGAGACAGCCAGGACAGGACTGTTTGCTGAGTAGTGTGGTCAGTGAGACAGCCAGGACAGGACTGTTTGCTGAGTGGTGTGGTCAGTGAGACAGCCGGGACAGGACTGTTTGCTGAGTGGTGTGGTCAGTGAGATAGCCGGGACAGGACTGTTTGCTGAGTAGTGGGGTCAGTGAGGCAGCCGGGACAGGACTGTTTGCTGAGTGGTGTGGTCAGTGAGATAGCCGGGACAGGTCTGTTGGCTGAGTGGTGTGGTCAGTGAGACAGCCAGGACAGGACGGTTTGCTGAGTGGTGGGGTCAGTGAGGCAGCCGGGACAGGACTGTTTGCTGAGTGGTGTGGTCAGTGAGATAGTCGGGACAGGACTGTTTGCTGAGTGGTGTGGTTAGTGAGACAGCCGGGACAGGACTGTTTGCTGAGTGGTGTGGTCAGTGAGATGGCCGGGACAGGACTGTTTGCTGAGTGGTGTGGTCAGTGAGACAGCCAGGGACAGGACTGTTTGTTGAGTGGTGAGGTCAGTGAGATAGCCGGGACAGGACTGTTTGCTGAGTGGTGTGGTCAGTGAGACAGCCAGGACAGGACTGTTTGCTGAGTGGTGTGGTCCGTGAGACAGCCGGGACAGGACTGTTTGCTGGGTGGTGTGGTCAGTGAGACAGCCAGGGACAGAACTGTTTGCTGAGTGGCGTGGTCAGTGAGACAGCCGGGACAGGACTGTTTGCTGAGTTGTGTGGTAAGTCAAGTAGCCATGGTAAACCGCTTGTTGAGTGAGCCACGAAAAACACCTACGCGTCGTATGTTAAACTTGGCCTCCCACAACCATATTTATGTCCTTGTTATCTGTTCCCGGCATCCTCCTGTTTCCTCTATTTTTCCGTTGCCTTAATGCACTTCATCATGCTAGAGACCTGTAGCCGACATTCTAGACTCTGGCACTTCCCTTCTACCCACGCTCTTTACTGATACGGTACATTAGTCGTTGGTACCATTCATTTCTTCAGTCAGATCGTTATATTTACACGTGCGATACCATCACCTTCCTACATTATCAAATCCATCGACAGGCATTTAGTCATAACATGGCGGCCAGCGATAAGGTAACACTGTCAATAATCATTCACTTTGTTACTCTTAGTTACGTTACCGTCCCACAAAGAAAACACAAGATTGTTTGGTTGACTGCGGAGGCCTTTTTTATCATGAAAAAAATAGCTTCCTGGTGAACTTACCTAGTTATACACGTACACTGTCGATATATCCCTTAGGGCTATATTCTTATAGGATGTGTTCACTTTATTTTTGCGAATTTCTTGTCTAAGATCATAACAACCATTTTGACTGACTTTTGTTTGGGCCATCATGTGCCAACATCTTGCACGCAAACTAGCAGCGACGTAACGGATTCACAGCCACAGCCACAGCCACAGCCAATGCCACAGCCACAGCCACAGCCATGGCCACCGCCACAGCCACAGCCACAGCCACAACCACAGCCACAGCCACAGTCAAAGCCACAGCCATGGCCACAGCCACAGCCACAGCCACAGCCACAGCCACAGTCAAAGCCACAGCCACAGCCACAGCAACAGCAACAGCAACAGCCACATCCACATCCGTATCCACATCCACATCCACATCCACATCCTCATCCACATCCACATCTACATCCACATCCACATCCTCATCCACATCCACATCCACATCCACATCCACATCCACATCCACATCCACATCCTCATCCACATCCACATCCACATCCACATCCACATCCACATCCACATCCTCATCCACATCCACATCCACATCCACATCCACATCCACATCCACATCCTCATCCACATCCGTATCCACATCCACATCCACATCCACATCCTCATCCACATCCACATCCACATCCACATCCACATCCATGGCCAGAGCCACAGCCACAGCCACAACCACAGCCAATGCCACAGCCACAGCCACAGCCACAACCACAGCCAATGCCACAGCCACAGCCACAGCCATGGCCACAGCCACAGCCACAGCCACAGCCACAACCACAGCCACAGCCACAGTCAAAGCCACAGCCACAGCCACAGCAACAGCAACAGCAACAGCAACAGCCACATCCGTATCCACATCCACATCCACATCCACATCCACATCCACATCCCCATCCACATCCTCATCCACATCCACATCCACATCCACATCCACATCCACATCCACATCCACATCCACATCCACATCCACATCCACCTCCACATCCACCTCCACATCCACATCCTCATCCACATTCTCATCCACATCCACATCCACATCCACATCCACATCCACATCCACATCCACATCCTCATCCACATCCACATCCACATCCACATCCACATCCACATCCACATCCTCATCTACATCCGTATCCACATCCATATCCACATCCACATCCTCATCCACATCCACATCCACATCTACATCCACATCCACATCCACATCCACATCCACATTCTCATCCACATCCACATCCTCATCCACATCCACATCCACATCCACATCCACATCCACATCTACATCCACATCCACATCCACATCCACATCCACATTCTCATCCACATCCACATCCTCATCCACATCCACATCCACATCCACATCCACATCCACATCCACATCCACATCCTCATCCACACCCACACCAACATCCACGTCCACGTCCACGTCCACATCCACATCCACATCCCCATCCACATCCACATCCACATCCACATCCACATCCACACCCACAGCCACATCCACATCCACATCCACATCCACATCCACATCCTCATCCACATCCACATCCACATCCACATCCACATCCACCTCCACATCCACATCCACATCCACATCCACCTCCACATCCACATCCACATCCACATCCACACCCACAGCCACACCCACACCCACACCCACACCCACATCCACATCCACATCCACATCCACATCCACATCCACATCCACATCCACATCCTCATCCACATCCACATCCACATCCACATCCACATCCACATCCACATCCACATCCACATCCACATCCACATCCACATCCACCTCCACCTCCACATCCACATCCACATCCACATCCACATCCACATCCACATCCACCTCCACATCCACATCCACATCCACATCCACATCCACATCCACATCCACATCCACATCCACATCCACATCCACCTCGACATCCACATCCACATCCACATCCACATCCACATCCACATCCACATCCACCTCCACATCCACCTCCACATCCACATCCACATCCACATCCACATCCACATCCTCATCCACATCCACCTCCACATCCACATCCACAGGCCGCATCCATATCCACATCCACATCCACATCCACATCCACATCCACATCCACATCCACAGGCCACATCCACATCCACATCCACATCCACATCCACATCCACATCCACATCCACATCCTCATCCTCATCCACATCCACAGCCGCAGCCACATCCACATCCTCATCCACATCCACATCCACATCCTCATCCTCATCCACCTCCACATCCACATCCACATCCACATCCACATCCACATCCACATCCACATCCTCATCCTCATCCACCTCCACATCCACATCCACATCCACATCCACATCTACATCTACATCCACGTCCACAGCCACATCCACATCCACATCCACATCCACATCCACATCCACATCCTCATCCACATCCACATCCACATCCTCATCCACATCCACATCCACATCCACATCCACATCCACATCCACCTCCACATCCACATCCACATCCACACCCACACCCACAGCCACACCCACACCCACATCCACATCCACATCCACATCCACATCCACATCCACATCCACATCCACATCCTCATCCACATCCACATCCACATCCACCTCCACATCCACATCCACATCCACATCCACATCCACATCCACCTCCACATCCACATCCACATCCACATCCACATCCACATCCACATCCACATCTACATCCACGTCCACAGCCACATCCACATCCACATCCACATCCACATCCACATCCACATCCTCATCCTCATCCACATCCACATCCACAGCCGCAGCCACATCCATATCCACATCCACATCCACATCTACCATCCACATCCACATCCACATCCACATCCACATCCACACCCACACCCACACCCACATCCACATCCACACCCACACCCACATCCACAGCCACATCCACATCCACATCCACATCCACATCCACATCCACGCCCACATCCACATCCACATCCACATCCACATCCACACCAACATCCACACCCACATCCACAGCCACACCCACATCCACATCCACATCCACATCCACATCCACATCCACGCCCACATCCACATCCACATCCACATCCACATCCACACCAACATCCACATCCACATCCACATCCACATCCACACCCACACCCACACCCACATCCACATCCACATCCACATCCACATCCACACCCACACCCACACCCACATCCACATCCACATCCACATCCACATCCTCATCCACATCCACACCCACATCCACATCCATATCCACATCCCCATCCACATCCACATCCACATCCACATCCACATCCACAGCCACATCCTCATCCACATCCACATCCACATCCACATCCACATCCACATCCACATCCACATCCACATCCACATCCACACCCACATCCACACCCACACCCACACCAACATCCACATCCTCATCCACATCCACATCCACACCCACATCCACATCCACATCCTCATCCACATCCACATCCACATCCACATCCACATCCACATCCACATCCACATCCTCATCCACATCCTCATCCACATCCACATCCACCGTCCACATCCACCGTCCACATCCACATCCACATCCACATCCACATCCACATCCACATCCACATCCACATCTACATCCACATCCACATCCTCATCCACATCCACATCCTCATCCACATCCACATCCACATCCACATCCACATCCTCATCCACATCCTCATCCACATCCACATCCACATCCACATCCACCGTCCACATCCACATCCACATCCACATCCACATCCACATCCACATCCACATCCACATCCTCATCCACATCCACATCCTCATCCACATCCACATCCACATCCTCATCCACATCCACATCCTCATCCACATCCACATCCTCATCCACATCCACATCCACATCCTCATCCACATCCACATCCTCATCCACAGCCACATCCTCATCCTCATCCTCATCCTCATCCACATCCACATCCACATCCACGTCCTCATCCACAGCCACATCCACAGCCACAGCCACATCCACGTCCACATCCACATCCACATCCACATCCACATCCACATCCTCATCCACATCCACATCCACATCCTCATCCACATCCACATCCACATCCTCATCCACATCCACATCCACATCCACATCCACATCCACATCCTCATCCACATCCACATCCTCATCCACATCCACATCCACATCCTCATCCACATCCATATCCACATCCACATCCACATCCATATCCACATCCACATCCACATCCACAGCCACATCCACATCCACATCCACATCCACATCCACAGCCACATCCATGACCTCAGCCACATCCACATCCTCATCCACATCCACAGCCACATCCACAGCCACATCCACAGCCACATCCATATCCACATCCACATCCACATCCACAGCCACATCCATGACCTCAGTCACAGCCACATCCACAGCCACATCCATGACCTCAGTCAGAGCCGTAGGAAGACGTGCCTTCTGTTGTGTTATGCAGGAGATCCAAGAAACTACATTGCTTTCCTCTATCGCTAAGGATCAACAGAGTGATCCATGGGCTTTTTGATCCGGCTTTCTGTCTCCGCCGCTGGATGTCGGGCTGTGGGCTGGATGTTGAAGCGCCCTGTGTGTGATGTTGTGTACACGACCCGCAGCTGCAGACGGTGCCAGATCGCTGGCTTTTCTCTTTATCCTTAGTTATCCCTCATTCCGAGTCTGTCTTTTTCTCGCTTTCTCCTGCCGGGCTCCGTCGCCTGAAAAACTTTGTCTACAAGGAAGATAAATCCATTGGCGCAGATTTATTCTGTTTCATCGGTATTAAGTCGTTCTACATCAATGCGGGAGCGCCGATCTTCTTTCTGCTGCCCTCCCCCTCTTCCCCTCCCCCAATCCGCCTCCGCACCTCCCCCGACCGTGCCCCCCTTCCCTCCGCCTCCCCACCTCCTCGCCCCCCCCCCCTTGTCTCCCCCTACCTCCGTGCCCCCCCCCCGTCTACTCCATGCCCATGACGGGCAAGTCATTTGCCAGTCGGAGAGGGATGGAAAGAGATGCGTTCACCAGATGATGATGAGGACGAGGAGGAGGAGGAGGAGGAGGAGGAGCAGAAAGCATGGCTCTTGTCTTCAATCGGAAAGCCGACATTCTCTAGTGCAGTCTAAGGAGGGAGACTGGTTGATGTGGTGGTTGGGGAGGGGGGGGGGGGGGTCGCGGGGGGCTTGTCGCCTTGGAGGGGGCTGGCCTGTCTGAAGATGGCGTAGGTTTTCTTTGCTGCCGTTACTGTTGCTGTCGGTATCGAAATCTCGAAATGCAACAGTTTCAGTGCCAGCAAACCTGGCATTTGTTGCACAAGAGAATGGTAGGGTAATGGTGGCTGGATGGTGGCCTGGTTTTGACGACGATTGCGATCGCATCATTCTCTGGGGACGAGACGTCTGTCGCCAAGTCTGCCATGACCGGCCGAGAGGGAAATTCTTTTTGTGGTTTTTGAACTTCTGCCGATAATTCCCTTTTGTTTTCTTTCCTGATTGTAACGTGGTCCCTAAAACACAATAGCACAATGGCCAAGTCATTCTCCCGTGTTATCCCCGGCGGTATCCTACAGTAGCTTGGGGAGTGACTTGGCTCATATACTTCTCTTAATGTTATGTTGAAATTGCGCCGAAGTTTCACTTACTTATTTTGATGCAACTCCGTAATAGGGTCAACTCAGAAGGACATACTCAGTGGGCGGATTCTAGAGTTAGGGGGTCCAATTTAGACGGGCTGTCCTAGGGGCCGGGGCCGGGGGGGAGGTGGTAGGTGGGGCAAGAGGGGTAAGCACCTCTTAACTAATGCTTAAAACAGCATTTGTTGAGGCTAAATATAATTAGGAATAGAATGATATTTAGATGTTAACTCGTTCACCGCATTGTACAAATAGTTACGCACCTACGTGTATATTCGTCTCGAATATTTAATATTTATCTATGTAATACTATACTTCGCTCATGGATAGTCCACAAAAATTATAATTTGCAGCCGCGTTTCTCTAAGAAAGAGAGACAATACTCCACATTCTTACTTACTTTGGAGACAACAGCGGCAGTGAATATTGCTATGTGAGTTAAGACACGGCACTGAAAACCACCAGGCGTATTAGCATCTGGCCAAGCCTTCTGCCGCTCCTGGGAAATAGCAGCTTGAACTTTGTGCTGCAATCGGGTGAAGAAACCGTTACTCTTTGGTTCAGTACGATCGCCATTTGTAGACACATTCAGTTTTTGCTGCAGGAATGATTGGCTTGAGGACGTGGCTGACTGTCGCTGGGGCCGACCCTGTGGCCGGAAAAATGGCTATCAGGGTGGGAATGGCAGGGTGGCTGGGATAAGTGAGTGTAGCATGGGGCAGGGGGGTTGGGATAGGTGGTCGTAGCATGGCGTAGGGTGGCTAGGATAGTTGGGTGTAGCATGGCGTAGGGTGGTTGGGATAGGTGGGCGTAGCATGGCGTAGGGTGGCCAGGATAGTTGGGTGTAGCATGGTGTAGAGTGGTTGGGACAGGTGGGTGTAGCATGGCGTAGAGTGGTTGGGATAGGTGGGCGTAGCATGGCGTAGGGTGGCCAGGATAGTTGGGCATGACATGGTGTAGAGTGGTTGGGACAGGTGGGCCCAGCATGGCGTTGACTGGTTGGGATTGGTGGGTGTAGCATGGCGTAGAGTGGCTGGGATAGGTGTTCGAAACATGGCGTAGAGTGGTTGGGATAGGTGGGCGTAGCATGGCGTAGAGTGGTTGGGATAGGTGGGCGTAGCATGGCGTAGGGTGGTTGGGATAGGTGGGCGTAGCATGGGGTAGGGTGGCCAGGATAGTTGGGTGTAGCATGGCGTAGGGTGGTTGGGATAGGTGGGCGTAGCATGGCGTAGGGTGGCCAGGATAGCTGGGTGTAGGGTGGTTGGGATAGGTGGGTGTAGCATGGCGTAAGGTGGTTGGGATAGGTGTTCGTAGCATGGCGTAAGGTGGCCAGGATAGGTTGGCGTAGGGTGGTTGGGATATGTGGATGCAGCATGGCGTAGGGTGGCCAGGATAGGTGGGTGTAGCATGGCGTAAGGTGGTTGGGATAGGTGTTCGTAGCATGGCGTAAGGTGGTTGGGATAGGTGTTCGTAGCATGGCGTAAGGTGGCCAGGATAGGTGGGTGCAGCATGGCGTAGGGTGGTTGGGATTTGTGGGCGTAGCATGGCGTAGGGTGGTTGAGATAGGTGGACGTAGCATGGCGTAGGGTGGTTGGGATTTGTGGGCGTAGCATGGCGTAGAGTGACGGGGAAAGTGGGTGTAGCATGGCGTAGGGTGGTTGGGATAGGTAGGCGTAGCATGGCGTAGAGTGACGGGGATAGGTAGGTGTAGCATGGCGTAGGGTGGTTGGGATAGGTAGGCGTAGCATGGGGCAGGGTGGTTGGGATAGGTATTGCTGTGATAAGCGTGATGTATTTTATTGAGTTAGACTCTGCGATAGACTTCACTGAGATAGACTTCCCTGACATAGACTTCCCTAAAAACATAGACTTCCCTGAGATAGACTTCACTGAGATAAACTTCACTGAGATAGACTTCCCTGAGATAGACTTCCCTGAGATAGACTTCCCTAAGATAGACTTCCCTGATATAGGCTTCACTGAGATAAACTTCACTGAAATAGACTTCACTGAGATAGAATTCACTGAGATAGGCTTCACTGAGATAGACTTCACTGATATAAACGTCACTGAGATAAACTTCACTGAGATGACCTTCACTGAGATAGACTTCACTGGTATAAACTTCACTGAAGTAGACCTCACGGAAATAGACTTCAATGAGATAGACTTCCCTGAGATAGACTTCCCTGAGATAGACTTCACAGAGATAGACTTCACTGAGATATACTTCACTGAGATAGACTGCACTAAGATAGACATCACTGGTATAAACTTCACTAAAATAGACTTTACTGAGATAGACTTCACTGGTACAAACTTCACTGCGGTAATTTTGACTGAGATATGCTTGACTGAGGTAGATTGGACTGAGACAGACTTCACTGAGATAGACATCACCGAGATAGACTTCACTGAGATATACTTCACTAATATAGACTTCACTGAGATGGACTTCACTGTGATAGACTTCTCTGAGATAGACATCACAGAGATAGACCTCTGATCTACTTCACGGACCGTCAACTTATATATAGTTGCAGCGATACTGAATCATTTGCTGCATGTTTCGCTGAAATAAGATAATCTGCAGAAAGCGCCACTGACGAACGAGCCATGCAGTTACATTGACTCAGAAACATTTCTTGCCACATGTATGTATGTAAGTCAAGTCCGGCGTGCCCGTTAGGAGTGACTCTGTAAACGGATCACGTGGTCAGCACCTGACACCCGTAGCAATCAAATGACGGCATCAAAAAACTTATCCTGTTTATTTCGGTAAATCAGATTGCCAGATCGTCCAGACATACCCGATTGCTTTGTTCAGTTTGCCCCTCCTACACCTTTTGTGCATTAACGTATAAAAGAAGCTTGTACGATAGTCGTGACGTTATTGGCTAACGAGATTTGCGCCTTACGCCCTATTGTTGACAACGGTGTGGACGCTGTCGGGAGTCTTACGTTACCGCCACCTGGCGGGAGTATTTTGTAGCAACTCACGTAAATTGTCTGGTTTCTCTACGCATCTAAAAACGAATGATTGTCTTTGTTCACACGTCTAGTCGCTGCTTTTTAGCTCTAACATCCGTTAAAGAGAATATCACGACCTACGAGGTGGGCGGTGAATGCGCACATTAATAGATAGCCCCTTCATCGCACAACCATATTTTAAGAAGCTGGAACGAAAAAAACATAACATAAAAAAACATAAATTAAGGCCGAATATTGACTCCAATAACAAATCAGTGCCCCAGATTTTTGTCCCAGCTATCTATTTACTCTCGATGGAGACAGGAATGTGTCAATACCTTGGTTTGCGTAGTAATACTTTATGAGGTTATTTTTGTATTGATTACTGCTGGGTAAATAGAGATAAGGCCAGCCAGGGACGAGGGGCACATTTTCGGGCCGCCAATGGTTCTGTTGCTCAAGGGAAGGCCCTCTGTTCTTAATGGTGTCCTAATACCCTTACCCCCCGGCAGGTTTTATTGAGATCTGACAGCTACCGCCATCTGCCGACAGCTGTGTTGATCATTGCTAACCGGAAGCGAAGACCCGGAGCTTCTATTTCATGATGGACTTGACATCCATGTCGGGTCAAAAACAAAAAGCGATGCGAAAGGGAAAAATATGAATACAATTACTGTCAGTCGAGTACTGAGTAATCAGTTATTATGCCCAGTCAGACAAATGCAGGCGATCAAGCCGATCTGGGTTGTTATTGATTGACACTGCGAGAAATTAAATGATCATCAATGTTGTGCTATCGAAAAATATATATTTGTACAGAAAAAAGGTACATGTGCTTAATTAATTGGTAGCCCTATTTATATATAGAGTATAGAAACCATTCACTCCTCTATTTAAATGATTCATCTATATATTTTTTCTTTGTCCATTTACTTAATGTCAATAACCTTGCCTACCTGATGTCGCGACTTGCTGTACGATTATGGAAACAAAACAAAAGATACTTCATTTGTATCGTAGACTTAAATTTTATGTCCAGTTCAACGCATTAATGAGAAAGCTGTTAGCCATTGATTGATCGCACTGATACGTTTTACACATACATAAATTATAGCCTACTTGGACGGAAGTGAATCATGACATATTATCAATGTGGCTGTTGCCTTATTATAGTCTACTTGGACGGAAATGAATTATGACATATTATCAATGTGGCTGTTGCCTTATTATAGCCTACTTGGACGGAAGTGAATCATGACATATTATCAATGTGGCTGTTGCCTTATTATAGTCTACTTGGACGGAAATGAATCATGACATATTATCAATGTGGCTGTTGCCTTATTATAGCCTACTTGAACGGTAATGAATCATGACATATTATCAATGTGGCTGTTGCTATATTATAGCCTACTTGGACGGAAGTGAATCATAACATATTATCAATGTGGCTGTTGCCTTGTTATAGCCTACTTGGACGGAAGTGAATCATGACATATTATCAATGTGGCTGTTGCCTTATTATAGCCTACTTGGACGGAAGTGAATCATGACATATTATCAATGTGGCCGTTGCCTTATTATAGCCTACTTGGACGGAAGTGAATCATGACATATTATCAATGTGGCTGTTG
The DNA here is from genome assembly GCA_964019135.1 of Arenicola marina. Classification (NCBI taxonomy): domain Eukaryota; kingdom Metazoa; phylum Annelida; class Polychaeta; family Arenicolidae; genus Arenicola; species Arenicola marina. Next base: position 29,593,441 of record OZ025262.1, read on the forward strand.
CCTTATTATAGCCTACTTGGACGGAAGTGAATCATGACATATTATCAATGTGGCTGTTGCCTTATTATAGCCTACTTGGACGGAAATGAATCATGACATATTATCAATGTGGCTGTTGCCTTATTATAGTCTACTTGGACGGAAATGAATCATGACATATTATCAATGTGGCTGTTGCCTTATTATAGCCTACTTGGACGGAAGTGAATCATGACATATTATCAATGTGGCTGTTGCCTTATTATAGCCTACTTGGACGGAAGTGAATCATGACATATTATCAATGTGGCTGTTGCCTTATTATAGCCTACATGGACGGAAGTGAATCATGACATATTATCAATGTGGCTGTTGCCTTATTATAGCCTACTTGGACGGAAGTGAATCATGACATATTATCAATGTGGCTGTTACCTTATTAAAGCCTACTTGGATGGAAGTGAATCATGACATATTATCAATGTGGCTGTTGCCTTATTATAGCCTACTTGGACGGAAGTGAATCATGACATATTATCAATGTGGCTGTTGCCTTATTATAGTCTACTTGGACGGAAGTGAATCATGACATATTATCAATGTGGCTGTTGCCTTATTATAGCCTACTTGGACGGAAGTGAATCATGACATATTATCAATGTGGCTGTTGCCTTATTATAGCCTACTTGGACGGAAGTGAATCATGACATATTATCAATGTGGCTGTTGCCTTATTATAGCCTACTTGGACGGAAGTGAATCATGACATATTATCAATGTGGCTGTTGCCTTATTAAAGCCTACTTGGACGGAAGTGAATCATGACATATTATCAATGTGGCTGTTGCCTTATTATAGTCTACTTGGACGGAAGTGAATCATGACATATTATCAATGTGGCTGTTGCCTTATTATAGCCTACTTGGACGGAAGTGAATCATGACATATTATCAATGTGGCTGTTGCCTTATTATAGCCTACATGGACGGAAGTGAATCATGACATATTATCAATGTGGCTGTTGCCTTATTATAGTCTACTTGGACGGAAGTGAATCATGACATATTATCAATGTGGCTGTTGCCTTATTAAAGCCTACTTGGACGGAAGTGAATCATGACATATTATCAATGTGGCTGTTGCCTTATTATAGTCTACTTGGACGGAAGTGAATCATGACATATTATCAATGTGGCTGTTGCCTTATTATAGCCTACTTGGACGGAAGTGAATCATGACATATTATCAATGTGGCTGTTGCCTTATTAAAGCCTACTTGGACGGAAGTGAATCATGACATATTATCAATGTGGCTGTTGCCTTATTATAGTCTACTTGGACGGAAGTGAATCATGACATATTATCAATGTGGCTGTTGCCTTATTATAGCCTACTTGGACGGAAGTGAATCATGACATATTATCAATGTGGCTGTTGCCTTATTATAGCCTACATGGACGGAAGTGAATCATGACATATTATCAATGTGGCTGTTGCCTTATTATAGCCTACTTGGACGGAAGTGAATCATGACATATTATCAATGTGGCTGTTGCCTTATTAAAGCCTACTTGGACGGAAGTGAATCATGACATATTATCAATGTGGCTGTTGCCTTATTATAGCCTACTTGGACGGAAGTGAATCATGACATATTATCAATGTGGCTGTTGCCTTATTAAAGCCTACTTGGACGGAAGTGAATCATGACATATTATCAATGTGGCTGTTGCCTTATTATAGCCTACTTGGACGGAAGTGAATCATGACATATTATCAATGTGGCTGTTGCCTTATTAAAGCCTACTTGGACGGAAGTGAATCATGACATATTATCAATGTGGCTGTTGCCTTATTATAGTCTACTTGGACGGAAGTGAATCATGACATATTATCAATGTGGCTGTTGCCTTATTATAGTCTACTTGGACGGAAGTGAATCATGACATATTATCAATGTGGCTGTTGCCTTATTATAGCCTACTTGGACGGAAGTGAATCATGACATATTATCAATGTGGCTGTTGCCTTATTAAAGCCTACTTGGACGGAAGTGAATCATGACATATTATCAATGTGGCTGTTGCCTTATTATAGTCTACTTGGACGGAAGTGAATCATGACATATTATCAATGTGGCTGTTGCCTTATTAAAGCCTACTTGGACGGAAGTGAATCATGACATATTATCAATGTGGCTGTTGCCTTATTATAGCCTACTTGGACGGAAGTGAATCATGACATATTATCAATGTGGCTGTTGCCTTATTATAGCCTACTTGGACGGAAGTGAATCATGACATATTATCAATGTGGCTGTTGCCTTATTAAAGCCTACTTGGACGGAAGTGAATCATGACATATTATCAATGTGGCTGTTGCCTTATTATAGTCTACTTGGACGGAAGTGAATCATGACATATTATCAATGTGGCTGTTGCCTTATTATAGCCTACTTGGATGGAAGTGAATCATGACATATTATCAATGTGGCTGTTGCCTTATTATAGTCTACTTGGACGGAAGTGAATCATGACATATTATCAATGTGGCCGTTGCCTTATTATAGCCTACTTGGACGGAAGTGAATCATGACATATTTTCAATGTGGCTGTTGCCTTATTATAGCCTACTTGGACGGAAGTGAATCATGACATATTATCAATGTGGCTGTTGCCTTGTTATAGCCTACTTGGACGGAAGTGAATCATGACATATTATCAATGTGGCTGTTGCCTTATTATAGCCTACTTGGACGGAAGTGAATCATGACATATTATCAATGTGGCTGTTGCCTTATTATAGCCTACTTGGACGGAAGTGAATCATGACATATTATCAATGTGGCTGTTGCCTTATTATAGCCTACTTGGACGGAAGTGAATCATGACATATTATCAATGTGGCTGTTGCCTTATTATAGTCTACTTGGACGGAAATGAATCATGACATATTATCAATGTGGCTGTTGCCTTATTATAGTCTACTTGGACGGAAGTGAATCATGACATATTATCAATGTGGCTGTTGCCTTATAATAGCCTACTTGGACGAAAGTGAATCATGACATATTATCACTGTGGCTGTTGCCTTATTATAGCCTACTTGGACGGAAGTGAATCATGACATATTATCAATGTGGCTGTTGCCTTATTATAGCCTACTTGGACGGAAGTGAATCATGACATATTATCAATGTGGCTGTTGCCTTATAATAGCCTACTTGGACGAAAGTGAATCATGACATATTATCACTGTGGCTGTTGCCTTATTATAGCCTACTTGGACGGAAGTGAATCATGACATATTATCAATGTGGCTGTTGCCTTGTTATAGCCTACTTGGACGGAAGTGAATCATGACATATTATCAATGTGGCTGTTGCCTTATAATAGCCTACTTGGACGGAAGTGAATCATGACATATTATCAATGTGGCTGTTGCCTTGTTATAGCCTACTTGGACGGAAGTGAATCATGACATATTATCAATGTGGCTGTTGCCTTATAATAGCCTACTTGGATGGAAGTGAATCATGACATATTATCAATGTGGCTGCTGCCTTATTATAGCCTACTTGGACGGAAGTGAATCATGACATATTATCAATGTGGCTGTTGCCTTATAATAGCCTACTTGGACGGACGTGAATCATGACATATTATCAATGTGGCTGTTGCCTTATAATAGCCTACTTGGACGGAAGTGAATCATGACATATTATCAATGTGGCTGTTGCCTTATTATAGCCTACTTGGACGGAAGTGAATCATGACATATTATCAATGTGGCTGTTGCCTTATAATAGCCTACTTGGACGGAAGTGAATCATGACATATTATCAATGTGGCTGTTGCCTTATTATAGCCTACTTGGACGGAAGTGAATCATGACATATTATCAATGTGGCTGTTGCCTTATTATAGCCTACTTGGACGGAAGTGAATCATGACATATTATCAATGTGGCTGTTGCCTTATTATAGCCTACTTGGATGGAAGTGAATCATGACATATTATCAATGTGGCTGCTGCCTTATTATAGCCTACTTGGACGGAAGTGAATCATGACATATTATCAATGTGGCTGTTGCCTTATTATAGCCTACTTGGACGGAAGTGAATCATGACATATTATCAATGTGGCTGTTGCCTTATTATAGCCTACTTGGACGGAAGTGAATCATGACATATTATCAATGTGGCTGTTGCCTTATTATAGCCTACTTGGATGGAAGTGAATCATGACATATTATCAATGTGGCTGCTGCCTTATTATAGCCTACTTGGACGGAAGTGAATCATGACATATTATCAATGTGGCTGTTGCCTTATAATAGCCTACTTGGATGGAAGTGCATCATGACATATTATCAATGTGGCTGTTGCCTTATTATAGCCTATTTGGACGGAAGTGAATCATGACATATTATCAATGTGGCTGTTGAATTATTATAGTCCACTTGGACGGAAGTGAATCATGACATATTATCAATGTGGCTGTTGCCTTATTATAGCCTACTTGGATGGAAGTGAATCATGACATATTATCAATGTGGCTGTTGCCTTATTATAGCCTACTTGGACGGAAGTGAATCATGACATATTATCAATGTGGCTGTTGCCTTATTATAGCCTACTTGGACGGAAGTGAATCATGACATATTATCAATGTGGCTGTTGCCTTATAATAGCCTACTTGGACGGAAATGAATCATGACATATTATCAATGTGGCTGTTGCCTTATTATAGCCTACTTGGACGGAAATGAATCATGACATATTATCAATGTGGCTGTTGCCTTATTATAGCCTACTTGGACGGAAGTGAATCATGACATATTATCAATGTGGCTGTTGCCTTATTATAGCCTACTTGGACGGAAATGAATCATGACATATTATCAATGTGGCTGTTGCCTTATTATAGCCTACTTGGACGGAAATGAATCATGACATATTATCAATGTGGCTGTTGCCTTATTATAGCGTACTTGGACGGAAGTGAATCATGACATATTATCAATGTGGCTGTTGCCTTATAATAGCCTACTTGGACGAAAGTGAATCATGACATATTATCAATGTGGCTGTTGCTGGACATTGATTTGTAACAAGGAGTCGCGTGCTGTATGGCGCACTTTAGTTGAGGTCAACTTCTTAAACTTTTAACTCTTCAGAGGTTTCTTAGTTTTGGTTAAATACACAAAACTGATACGAATACAGTTGCGAGATGAGTGATAGAGACACGGGAGCCCATCACATTCTATCGCCATGTAGCTCTATCAATGAAATTCTACAAAAACAAATCACAATTGGGCAACAAATTATGGCAGTACTACCATTTAAGAACGCCTGTTTATTATGCTGATGTCAATATGCTGAGGTAGTAATAACATAATGATGCGGAAGCATTGCCAACATAGGTCAAATCAATCAAGCAAATCGTGTAGATGAAGTATCAGACGTAAGAATGAACCATTTGTTTTCATGGGATGTCAACTAAGCTAGTTACGTCGGTATTGGACAGCGATTAAAGCAATATATTCTGTATTTTTTGGGGGGATTACCAGCCTCTTCCCCATGTCAAATAAGTATGTTCTGTCTTGAATTTAAATCCTGAAAGACTTTGGGCTATCCAGAAAGAAGCAATTTTGTCACCAGAGCAGAAGTTGGTGGCCGGGTTTATATCCCTGCGCGCCTGTTCGCTGTTCGGTATTTTGTGTGTGATGTCGACCGCGTCTCGCTATCACGTCCGCGCGCGATATAAATAAACCGTGCAGTTTTATGTTGACATTGAGGTCTTACAGACTCTCAGAGATATAAAACATATATGCATCATAATTTTGAGATACTTTTAGTCTTGATTCTAAAATGTAAAAAAATCTAAGATGGCGCATGTAAGTATATTGCTTTAAGTGTTTCATTCCAACTTAACACTCTTACATCGAATAATGAGATTTCGTTCCCGGAATGGTTAAAGCCATGCTTTTTTGTAGTGGGATTTCATTTTGATATTTTCGTATGTGCCTCTAGTTTGATAGTTTTTGTATTAATCGTGATGATTTCTCTAATGGTTGCTCTTTTGCTCTACATTTATGAATCGGTTTTCACGGGTTTCGATATAGATAGATGACCCACTGTTGTTTATCACCATGTTTGCCAGTCTCTCGCTGTGTATGATTTAGAGCCAAGACCTTGGTCCAGTTTTCAGGTTTCTCATTTGCGGATGGCTATGCAAAGATATCATCGAGCTCTCAGGGCTCCTTGACCTACTGGCTGAGTAGTGTCACTGCATCAAATCACCCTCTCATTGGCTGCATATCTGTTGGACGCTGTACGTCCGCCATGTTTGGCCTCATCCCAGTTTAATAAATATGCATGTGATATTTTGTACAGATATCTGTATTAACATACGGCCAAGTATTGCGGTGTGTCCGGTTTGGCTTGTGATACTGTCGCTGACCTACTGGCGCCGGGACCAGACCACTGAGAAGCCATCCGAGTCCCTCGCCAAATCCCCGCCCCGTCCCCCCTTGGAAAGGCTTCTGTGCTTGTGTGTGAGGGCTGATGGTCAAGGAGTAAGGATAGAATGATGGGAGGGAGGGGGGGGGGGGTGTCGTAGGTGTAACAGGTACACGATTAGGTCGGAGAATAAGCCCTTCAAATACCGAGGCTATTAATGTAGACCGTGGTGTTCCAGGTGGCTCAGTGGTGTTTCTATAAATGGCCGCTCTGAGGCGCTGTGGTGCTTCTATAAATGGCCGTTATGTGGTGCTGTGGTGTTTCTATCAATAGCCGTTATGTGGTGCTGTGGTGTTTCTATAAATGGCCGCTATGAGGCGCTGTGGTGTTTCTATCAATGGTCGCTATGAGGCGCTATGGTGTTTCTATAAATGGACGCTATGTGGCGCTGTGGTGTTTCTATCAATGGTCGCTATGTGATGCTTCTATAAATGGCCGCTATGAGGCGTTGTAGAGTTTCTATCAATAGTCGCTATGTGGCCCTGCGGTAGTGGTCCAATAAATGGCCGATATGCGGCGCTTTGTTAGACTTCAGACAAAGAGATAGCAGATATGTGCTGAGATAAACCCATCTCGAACGAGAAGCAATGCCATATGCATTATACCGCACAAACATTAGTAAGCAGCCGGTCGTGGAGAGCGAGACGGAGTGCGAGTGCGTAACACCTGCCTCTTCCTGTTCAGCCCATATTTCTGGCGCTCTATTTTTCCATTTTCCGAATTTATTTTCATAACTTGTGTACTCCACCGACTGTGCCGTGCGTTCTCCATAACACTTTTGCTTTTTCAAAGCGAATATCTCGTCGGCGCTAGGCAAGTCCAGACATGCGCACTAGAACCGGAATCGCAACTGTTGCGCGGCGACAGTCGATGCCGCTGAGTGACGGGGGATCCCATAGCATGATGCGACAGGTGGTCAAACGCAAACTTTTACCGTTCGTGAGATCAAATGGCGGCCATGTTGGATTAAGAGAAGAACCTCGTTTTGGCGGCAACCTGAGTCAACATGCGCAATTGCGACCTTCGTAATCATGTGTTTGCAATGTTACGCCGGAAGTAGACCTATATCCCACTCTCTGCCCTCGACACTCTGCACCAGGCGTTTCTTTATATCGTTCTACATCCTCCATACATTCGCACTCTGGTCCATCAGGGCGGCGCTGCAGCATATCTATAGGAAAAAGGTTAGATCGCAATTTCTAAATAGTGCGCTGGGATATTTACTATATTAAGTACGTAACTGATGTGACTATTTCTCAACAAAATTTCGCCCCCCTTCGACATCCTTCGACATCGAAGTCTGCTACAGCGCCACCTAGCGAATGGAAGTTTGGTCGGAATCATACCCGTGGCCGTTCCATATACCCCCCTCCGATGTGCCGTCATTACTCCTTCCACAATTTACCTGTATTGGCTGTAATTGGAACTTCAACCCTAACGAGCGATTACCTCCCTGCTACTTTAGAAAAGTCAATTTCTGATTACATCTGCATTCGTCAATCATTGTTGACCAGCAGTCCTCCGTGTGGCCCAGGGTGTTGACTCTCCTGTGTTTACTTGGTCTCCAGTGGTCATGTTTAGCATGCTTGATTTCTCCTGCTAGAGGGAGATGCACGCCCTTACCATCAGGCCGTTCAGGAGGACCAAATTACCGTAATATGTCGTTAGGCGTTTCCCGGCGAGTCCGTTAGCCCTGGTCGAAGCCATTACATTGTTGGGGGGGGGGGGGGGGGGGGGCAGGCGGGCGATAATGACAGAGCGATGATGCCACGGAAAGACAGCGAGCGAAAGAGGGCGAGTGGCAAAGACATCTGCAGTGAGCAAGAGACTATTGAACAGAGAGAATAGAGAGATGGATAAGTGCGTGATAAGGCGACGTATATGTCACCAAAGAGAAAGGAAAGAAGATTCAGGGGTTAGATATAAGCGACGAAGCGATATACTGACATAGCGAGATAGAATCAGCATCGTAAAGAAAAAATTAAAGAAGCTGAGCTATGTGGAAAATTACAAAGAAAAAACCCCCAGAGAAACACAAAGAGAACGGGAGTGACAGAGACCGAGAGAGACGGAAATACAGCAGGAGAGACTGTGAAGAAAGAAGACAACGATGGAGAGGTATTTACATAGATCTATGATTAAAGATCGTTATTTACCCTCACAGCGGAGAAATCACAGCCATTAAAAGATGCTGGTCCCAGACGATGGGCCTGGTGATCAATATCTCCTGTTCACCTTCAGAATTATATAGCGGCACCCTCTTTGTGGATCCTCTACCCCCCCCCCCCCTCCCGCCCCCACCACTTCCGTCCACTGCCATACGCGCCCCCGCCCCCGCCCCCACACACGCCCTCACCCCCAATGCCCAGTACCCCCCCCCCCACACCCCCTTATCCCACTCACTGTACCAGCAGTCATCCGCGACCCACCTTTCAGTGTTTAATCAATAAGATGGCTTTAACGCATGCGCAATTAATATGAATCAGATCGAACTGTAAGGCTATCTTGATGTATATATATATATATATATCTTATAAAAACGGCGAGCGTTGGGGTGTCGTGAATGTAATGGCATGCCTGGACGGAAGCGTTACATCATGTGTTTACTTTATTTCAACTATAAGGCCTCCTCTGAAAGTCAAGAAGAACTAAAACCAAAGAAATCGCATGAAGAGCAATTTCTAGAACCCAAAAACCCATGACAAGGGCAACGTCTATAACTCAAGAACGACTCATAATCAGACAAACGCTATAACTCAAGAGGAACGCATAAAAAAAGTACGTCTAAAACTAAAGAACTCATACTAAGAGCAAAGTCTAGGGTCCAAAACTCATATGAGGCGGAGTGTCTAGAACTCCAAAACTCATAATAGGCGGAGTGTCTAGAACTCCAAAACTCATAATAAGAGGAGTGTCTAGAACTCCAAACCTCATAATAGGCGGAGTGTCTAGAACTCCAAAACTCATAATAAGAGGAGCGTCTAGAACTCCAAAACTCATAATAGGCGGAGTGTCTAGAACTCCAAAACTCATAATAAGAGGAGCGTCTAGAACTCCAAAACTCATAATAAGAGGAGCGTCTAGAACTCCAAAACTCATAATAAGAGGAGCGTCTAGAACTCCAAAACTCATAATAAGAGGAGTGTCTAGAACTCCAAAACTCATAATAGGCGGAGTGTCTAGAACTCCAAAACTCATAATAGGCGGAGTGTCTAGAACTCCAAAACTCATAATAAGAGGAGCGTCTAGAACTCCAAAACTCATAATAGGCGGAGTGTCTAGAACTCCAAAACTCATAATAGGCGGAGCGTCTAGAACTCCAAAACTCATAATAAGAGGAGCGTCTAGAACTCCAAAACTCATAATAGGCGGAGTGTCTAGAACTCCAAAACTCATAATAAGAGGAGCGTCTAGAACTCCAAAACTCATAATAGGCGGAGTGTCTAGAACTCCAAAACTCATAATAGGCGGAGTGTCTAGAACTCCAAAACTCATAATAGGCGGAGCGTCTAGAACTCCAAAACTCATAATAAGAGGAGCGTCTAGAACTCCAAAACTCATAATAGGCGGAGTGTCTAGAACTCCAAAACTCATAATAAGAGGAGCGTCTAGAACTCCAAAACTCATAATAGGCGGAGTGTCTAGAACTCCAAAACTCATAATAGGCGGAGTGTCTAGAACTCCAAAACTCATAATAAGAGGAGCGTCTAGAACTCCAAAACTCATAATAACAGCAAAGTCTAGAACTCCTGACGGACTGTTGTAAAAAGAACAACGTCTATGACTCAAAATTCATAATTGCGGTGGATGCGTTGCCATCGAAATATTAGTGACGCCACTACTATAAATGTATGTTCAGTTCCCTTGTTTAGACAATGTCACATTTCGTGGAGACGACACTAATCGCAGTCTCTCCATTACAGGCAATGGTTCTCATGGTACAATTCGATTTGTTGCAGTCAATTTTAAATGCAATATTTACGTTGATCTGCTTGAGTCTTGTTCTTTGAATCTTCTAACATCTTTTCTAACTTAACATCGCTCCCTCTTTCATACACTTACACACTTGTTCTGCCATACACCGCCATGTCTCTGTCGTTCTCTCTATTTCCCTCTGTACTCTTTACCTGTTACGCTATAGTCGATAAATTCAAAACGGCCGGGGCCTAATATTACACCGTACAATAGTATATTAGGATATGGAGATGGGCAAAATATTCCGCCAGGCTTTTTCGAACTGACGAGACCATATCTGTAGAACCCCGGTTCCCCCCAGTTTACTGATGAACTGCCGAGGCTTTCACCCATGATGCCTTCACGCATGCACCACCGCGCATGCCCCGCCCCCCCTCCACGCCCCGTCGCCTGGCTATCCTACCACTGCCCCACCCCCCCCCCTCCCCGGCCACCCACCATCCCCCGGCACACATCAGGGCGGTCCGCGGTTTTCCCGGGTCACAGGTGATAGTCTTGCCATGTCTCCGATCTCATACTTCATTTGGCCATTTCTTTCCCGCTGAGCAGCCGCTTCATCACTTGTCAAACTGCAGGCCTCGGGCGAGACTGGCGGTCACAGTGGGCTTAACTCCATGTCCACCCGTCAGTGGGAACCCCGGTGAGAACCCGGCTCCACATCCAGTGAGAACCCGATTCCTCATCCAGTGTCAACCCGACTCCCAGTGTGAACCCGGCTCTTCACCCAGTGTGAACCCGGCTCCACATCCAGTGTGAACCCGACTCCTCATCCAGCGTGAACCCGGCTCCACATCCAGTGAGAACCCGATTCCTCATCCAGTGTCAACCCGACTCCCCACCCAGTGTGAACCCGGCTCCTCATCCAGTGTGAACCCGGCTCCACATCCAGTGAGAACCCGATTCCTCATCCAGTGTCAACCCGACTCCCCACCCAGTGTGAACCCGGCTCCTCATCCAGTGTGAACCCGGTTCCACATCCAGTGTGAACCCGACTCCTCATCCAGCGTGAACCCGGCTCCACATCCAGTGAGTACCCGGCTCCTCATCCAGTGTGAACCCGATTCCTCATCCAGTGTGAACCAAACTCCTCATCCAGTGTGAACCCGACTCCTCATCCAGTGTGAACCCGGCTCCACATCCAGGGAGAACCCGGCTCCACATCCAGTGAGTACCCGGCTCCTCATCCAGTGTGAACCCGATTCCTCATCCAGTGTGAACCCGACTCCTCATCTAGTGTGAACCCGACTCCTCATCTAGTGTGAACCAAACTCCTCATCCAGTGTGAACCCGACTCCTCATCCAGTGTGAACCAAACTCCTCATCCAGTGTGAACCCGACTCCACATCCAGTGTGAACCCGACTCCTCATCCAGTGTGAACCAAACTCCTCATCCAGTGTGAACCCGACTCCTCATCCAGTGTGAACCCGACTCCGCATCCAGTGTGAACCCGACTCCTCATCCAGTGTGAACCCGACTCCTCATCCAGTGTGAACCAAACTCCTCATCCAGTTTGAACCAGACTTCTCATCAAGTGTGAACCCGACTCCTCATCCAGTGTGAACCCGACTCCTCATCTAGTGTGAACCAAACTCCTCATCCAGTGTGAACCCGACTCCTCATCCAGTGTGAACCAAACTCCTCATCCAGTGTGAACCCGACTCCACATCCAGTGTGAACCCGACTCCTCATCCAGTGTGAACCAAAATCCTCATCCAGTGTGAACCCGACTCCTCATCCAGTGTGAACCCGACTCCGCATCCAGTGTGAACCCGACTCCTCATCCAGTGTGAACCCGACTCCTCATCCAGTGTGAACCCGACTCCTCATCCAGTGTGAACCAAACTCCTCATCCAGTGTGAACCCGACCCCTCATCCACTGTGAACCAAACTCCTCATCCAATGAGAACCGGACCCTACACCCAGTGTTAACTCCCCACCGGGTTCAGTGGACTCACTTACCTCTGTTTGTTTGACTCACTCATTGCCCCCTTCCTTGCCTGATGGTCATTCCTTTGGCACAGTTGACCTCTCCGACCTCCAGCACTGAACGTTAAGTGCCTGGTCGGATACTGCGGGGAGTGTGGGGAGTGGGAGCTGTTGGGGGGTGTGTGGATGTGGGCTAGGGCTGTAGAGGGGAGAGGGGGGAGGATACCGGCGCGGAGAGGGGGGTGGGGGTTTGAAGGGGGGGGGGTGCTTGCTATTGTTGCCGCCACCACTCGGTAAACGAAGTGTTCGGGATGTGACTTATTTTCTTCATTATTTCCTTCCCGTCTCATAATGTATCCTGCACTGTCGTGCCCACCTCTCGTCTCGTCTGGTCACGTGACACGACACGTGTTTTGAACAATGGGCTTTGTCTTCCCGGTGATGTTCCAGTCGATGACGTCGCTCAAAATAATCTTTCGAATTATATCTATGGCACATATTTTCGATAAGATATTGCTACTATTTCAGGGGTTGTTGTCCCAGCTAATGCGCATGGCGGTAGTGAGTGACAATGTATATTATCTCACATATACATGTGGCGCACATCTTGAGATTTTACGGATATATTTTTCGGCCTGCGATAAAACTGCCGTTAAGCCCCAATTAAAGTAAAGAGCAAAACACGGAACATGTGGGGATCAGGTGTGATGACGTGGGTGTGTCGCAGGAACACGTAATCTCTCAGCAAGTTGCTCGTAGATACGGCCATGTTGTTGATGTTGCCTTGTGAATATCTACTCTCTTTTTTTCAATTTGCTGCATTATTGACGCAAAGGGATATGACTGGTTAGGTATCGCTCACATACCGCTCATTGTAAGCATGTAATGTACCATTTTTTATAACGTTAACCGCTATTCGTGAAAACAAAGGCGAATTTGTTTTTCGTATTCCCGCGTTGTCACTTCGCTCCTTCTCGTGATCCCACCTCTAGTCATCTCGCCCTTTTCTTTTTGCGTTATCACGTTCTCGCTCTCGTCTTCTCGCATCATCTCAGTCTCGCCTTCTTGTTCTCGCAGCCGTGCGACCTTTTTTCGTGCCTTGTTTTCCCATGAAGATAGCCAGAAGATGACTGGCACAAATATGGCTATATATCTTGGTTTCCCTCGATCTTTGACAGTAGAGTCGTACAGTACTAAAGAGTAGCAGAATACATGTGGATTTTTTGGGACATTTTTGCTTTGAGACAATGTCAATGGTGCATTATTATTCTGCGAAAGACGTACTACGCGGTAATAGCGAAGCAAACCGGACACCGGCAATTCAACGACGCCACCTACCGGAGAATGAGCGAGTTTAATAACCCGTATGTCTGAGAACGAACAAAAGCATGTCTCGGCCTTTACCCACACGGGGTCCCCTTTTTAAACCTAAGAGGGCAGGCTTAAATCATTGCAATGGTACTGAAAAATACATGTCTGAGACAAGATGCCATCATGGTGGAATAGAAATCGCTTTGACATTCGAAGTCGTTATTATGTACAATTCCACATTCGACGCCCGTTCCGTCCCTCCTTGCAAATCTCTGTATCTATACCTATTATGCAATAAAATAGGATCGATTAGCCCGGAAATATCTATAGCATTTATCCCCGGTCAGTAATATACTGTGCTCGATATGTTTTCCCTGACTGAGATATATTTTTTAAATACACAGTCCTCGACGGAATATATGTATAGAGGCAACTCAAAACAAATTTTCCTACATACAATTATATATATTTTTAAAAGAAACATTCTCACTGATCAAGTTCATCGATTGTACGGTCACCACGCCTTCCTTACACCCCCCCCCCCCCCTCTTCCACCCGACGTTCGTTTACCCTACCACCCTCCTTCCCCTCCACAACACACCTACCTTGGTCAACCTTCACTCCCGGTATGTCGACATGGCATGCGTGAGCGTCCATACAGGCAAGTCTTGAGCGTCCATCCAGGCAGTTCTTGAACGTCCACCCAGGCAGGTCTTGAATGTCCAGCCAGGCAGGTCTTGCTTCAGGCGCGACGCCAATTTCCTCGCAGGAAGGTATTTAATGATTGCAGTGCCCGGTGCCCTGGACAAACCAAACACGGGCCTTCCCTGGGTCGGCTGGGAAAGGGCATGGCGGAAGAAAGGGTGGAGGGGTAGAGAAGTGGAGGGATGGCGGGAGGAGGGGGAGGGGATGGAGGGAGGAGGGATTGCCCTGGTCTCATGGTTCAAATAAGAGTGTGGAACGGCGGAAAGTCCATGGAGGTGACCGTCAAGGTCAAAGTTGTGTTCCAGAGGTCCCGCATCTTGTTAACCCCTTAAGTGAGGAAGAATATATAATAAAAATAAAAAGATGTAAAAACAATTTTAGTTGACGGATTTTTTCATATATTTTTCTATTTTATATCTTGCTGTCAGGAGTCGGTGCATTGATGTGAAATAGGCGATGGATAAATCTGGGGTTTGTGGCGGCCCTAAAGCTGTTTTAAGATCTCGTTGTATCTGACTGGAGGATGTAGCATCCGCTTGATAGTTAATGGCAGATACCGCCATCCCAGGGCCCAGGTGAAATCCCGAGTTGTTGCTATGACTACGGTGTAATTAACTGTGACCTCTGACCTCTGAAGTATGCCCTATGACCTAGGGTTGTTTATTACCTTCGACATATGACCCACGTTTATGTTACGTGCGTAGAGCTTGACGCATCGCTGGCCTCGTTCCCTTCCTTCTCCTGCGTGTGTGTCACAAGTTAAGGGGTTTCTTCTTCTTTATATCTTATGGCCCTCCAGATAGACAGCCCCCCCCCCCGCCGCCTCCCTCCACCATGACATCCACGAAGAGTTGTACCCGGTGGGAAAGAAAGGTGGGTGTAGGGGCGGAGGGTAACGCGGGGGTGGGGACCGGGTGGGTGGGGATGACAGCAAACGGGAGGCGACGAGACACATGATAGTGGGGGGCTTAGAAGTAAAAAGAAAGATGTCTGGGAAAAAACGTCGGGCGGCAGTAAAGCAAATATACAATGCCAGAGGTGGGGTTTGTTCTATTTAGACCCCCCTGCCCCTCTGCCCCCCCCCCCCCCCCGACAGACACTGTCCCATATCTCCCCATCCTTTTCCAGCACCACCATCCGCCCACACACACCCGATCCACGTCACCCAAAACTACAGGCAACGACTGGCTGCAGTGTATACCTATGCCCACGGACACCGTTATTCCATGTGTCTGTGGGAATCCCTCTTCCCCCCTGCAACCCCCGCCCCGCCCCCGCCCCAGACCCACCCTCACCCCCACCCCCTCTCCTTCCCTGAGAACCCCCCTTCCTGCAGCCCCCGCCCCACCCCCCACCACCACCTACTACCTGGAATTCCCCCTTCCTCCAGTCCCTGCCTCTAGCCCCCCACCCCGACACCCCATCTCCTGCGGCTGCATTTAAATGACGCCGTATGCCTGCGGTGTCCAAGAGGTGAACGGACTGTGGCAGAAGGGGGTAGGGGATCCAGGGAGGGAGAGGGAGGGAAGGGGGGTGATAGAAGGCTCGTCCTCTTTATACAATCGTGATTGGGCAAAAACGTGAGTTGCTTCGGGAGCTGTCACCGTGCGTTGTATCTTGTTGTTCCTTTTCGTCAGGGAGGGAGGGAATAAGAGGGGGAGGGAGAGGGAGAGGGAGGGAGGGAGGGGAAGGGAGAGGGAGGGGGTAGGGAGGGGAAGGCAGAGGGAGGGAGAGAGGGAGGGGAAGGGAGAGGGACGGAGGGAGGGGAAGGGAGAGGGAGAGGGGGGTAGGTAGGGGAAGACAGAGTGATTCCCCATTCCCCATTTCCCCCCCTCTACTCTATTTAACTGATGCAAGTTTAACTCAGTCGTCACTGTGTATAGGACTGCGGAACTAACAGGCCGCCTGATGCTCGTTTCCGGGGAGAGACGCGCGGCATCACATTCCCGTTGATGTCTCTTTGTCTCCTACACACCACACCGGGCAAGTCATGATGGGCGCCCGCCCTGGGCGCTAACACGCTGAGCTATGGTGGCCGCCCGTGCTGGGAGCTAACACCCTGACCTATGGTGGCCGCCCGCCCTGGGCGCTAACACCCTGAGCTATGGTGGCCGCCCGCCCTGGGCGCTAACACGCTGACCTATGGTGGCCGCCCGCCCTGGGCGCTAACACGCTGACCTATGGTGGCCGCCCGCCCTGGGAGCTAACACCCTGAGCTATGGTGGGCGCCCGTCCTGGGCGCTAACACGCTGAGCTATGGTGGCCGCCCGTGCTGGGAGCTAACACCCTGACCTATGGTGGCCGCCCGCCCTGGGCGCTAACACCCTGAGCTATGGTGGCCGCCCGCCCTGGGCGCTAACACGCTGACCTATGGTGGCCGCCCGCCCTGGGCGCTAACACGCTGACCTATGGTGGCCGCCCGCCCTGGGAGCTAACACCCTGAGCTATGGTGGGCGCCCGTCCTGGGCGCTAACACGCTGAGCTATGGTGGCCGCCCGTCCTGGGAGGTAACACGCTGAGCTATGGTGGCCGCCCGCCCTGGGCGCTAACACGCTGATCTATGGTGGCCGCCCGCCCTGGGCGCTAACACGCTGACCTATGGTGGCCGCCCGTCCTGGGAGCTAACACCCTGAGCTATGATGGCCGCCCGCCTTGGGCGCTAACACCCTGAGCTATGGTGGCCGCCCGCCCTGGGAGCTAACACGCTGAGCTATGGTGGCCGGCCGCCCGTGCTGGGAGCTAACACGCTGAGCTATGGTGGCCGCCCGTCCTGGGAGCTCACACGCTTAGCTATGGTGGCCGCCCGCCCTGGGCGCTAACACCCTGAGCTATGGTGGCCGCCCGCCCTGGGCGCTAACACGCTGAGCTATGGTGGCCGCCCGTGCTGGGAGCTAACACGCTGAGCTATGGTGGCCGCCCGCCCTGGGAGCTAACACGCGGAGCTATGGTGGCCGGCCGCCCGTGCTGGGAGCTAACACCCTGAGCTATGGTGGCTGCCCGTCCTGGGCGCTAACACGCTGAGCTATGGTGGCCGCCCGTCCTGGGAGCTAACACGCTGAGCTATGGTGGCCGCCCGTCCTGGGAGCTAACACGCTGAGCTATGGTGGCCGCCCGCCCTGGGCGCTAACACGCTGAGCTAGGGTTCCATCCTCTCCATCCTCTCCATCCTCTCCATCCTCTCCATTTTCTCCATCATCTCCATCTTCTCCATCCTCTCAATCCTTTCAATCCTCTCCATCCTCTCCATCCTTCCCATCCTTCCCATCCTCTCCATCCTCTCCATCCTTCCCATCCTTCCCATCCTTTCCATCCTCTCCATCCTCTCCATCCATCCCATCCTTCCCATCCTCTCCATCCTCTCCATCCTCTCCATCCTTCCCATCCCCTCCATCCTCTCCATCCTTCCCATCCTCTCCATCCTCTCCATCCTCTCCATCCTCTCCATCCTCTCCATCCTCTCCATCCTTCCCATCCTCTCCATCCATCCTCTCCATCCTTCCCATCCTCTCCATCCTCTCCATCCTTCCCATCCTCTCCATCCTCTCCATCCTCTCCAACCTCTCCATCCTTCCCACCTCTCCATCCTCTCCATCCTCTCCATCCTTCCCATCCTGTCCATCCTCTCCTTCCTCTCCATCCTCTCAACCCTCTCCAACCTCTCCATCCTTTCCACCTCTCCATCCTCTCCATCCTCTCCATCCTCTCCATCCTCTCCATCCTTCCCATCCTCTCCATCCTCTCCATCCTCTTCATCCTTCCCATCCTCTCCATCCTCTTCATCCTTCCCATCCTTCCCATCCTCTCCATCCTCTCCATCCTCTCCATCCTTCCCATCCTCTCCATCCTCTCCATTCTTTCCATCCTTTCCATCCTCTCCATCCTTCCATCCTCTCCATCCTCTCCATCCTTCCCATCCTGTCCATCCTCTCCATCCTTCCCATCCTGTCCATCCTCTCCATCCTTCCCATCCTCTCCATCCATCCTCTCCATCCTTCCCATCCTGTCCATCCTCTCCATCCTCTCCATCCTTCCCATCCTGTCCATCCTCTCCATCCTCTCCATCCTTCCCATCCTCTCCATCCTTCCCATCCTCTCCATCCATCCTCTCCATCCTTCCCATTCTCTCCATCCTTCCCATCCTCTCCATCCTTCCCATCCTTCCCATCCTCTCCATCCTCTCCATCCTTCTCATCCTCTCCATTCTCTCTATCCTCTCCATCCTCTCCATCCTTCCCATCCTCTCCATCCTCTCCATCCTCTCCATCCTCTCCATCCATCCTCTCCACCCATCCTCTCCATCCTCTCCATCCTTCCCATCCTCTCTATCCTTCCCATCCTCTCCATCCTCTCCATTCTCTCCATCCTTCCCATCAAGTGGGTGGGGTCTCGTATGGCCACTGCTGCAGACTGGGGAAGTGTCGTATGGCCACTGCTGCAGACTTGAGGGGGAGGGGGGTGGCTCTCGTATGGCCACTGCTGCAGACTGGGGGGGGGCGGTCTTATGGCCACTGCTGCAGACTGGGGGGGGGGGTGTCGTATGGTCACTGCTGCAGACTGGGGTGGGGGGTGTCGTATGGCCACTGCTGCAGACTACGGGGGGGGGTGTCGTATGGCCCATGCTGCAGACGGGGGGGGGTGTCGTATTCACACTGCTGCAGACTTGGGGGGGGGGGTGTGTCGTATGGCCACTGCTGCAGACTTGGAGGGGGTGGATCGTATGGCCACTGCTCCAGACTGCGGGGGGGGGGGTCTCGTATGGCCACTGCTGCAGACTGCGGGGTGGGGGGGGGGGCGGTGTCGTATGGCCACTGCTGCAGACTTGAGGGGTGGGTCTCGTATGGCCACTGCTGCAGACTGGAGGGGGGGGGGGGTTGTCGTATGGCCACTGCTGCAGACTGGGGTGGGGGGTGTCGTATGGCCACTGCTACATACTACGGGGGGGGGGGGTGTCGTATGGCCCATGCTGCAGACTTGAGGGTGGGGTCTCGTATGGCCACTGCTGCAGACTGGGGAAGTGTCGTATGGCCACTGCTGCAGACTTGATTGACCCATTCCACTCCATCCTACCCATCCTCTCCATCCTCTCCATTCTCTCCATCCTCTCCATCCTCCCTACTTTTGTCCATCCTCCCCATCCTCCCACCAACTCCCAAATATTACCTGCCTTC
>OZ025262.1:29613229-29751696 GCA_964019135.1 Arenicola marina
GCCACAAAACCCCGGGATATTTTACCATTTATTAATAGAACCACTGAATACGGATGTCAGCACCGAGGATCCACCTCACGCGAGACATCAGCAGGACGTCTAAAAATAATGACGCTGCCATTGGAACATCCGGGACATTCATGGGCTGCATTCAAACTGAATACCGAAATCAATACAAGGCCGACAAATCAGGCTGTACATATATAGCATGGGGCCTCACCACGCCGGCCTGACAAATGGGATCAATTGATAACAAACCTTTTCTGAATATTTCAGTTGGCATTGAGAGGCTTGGGTTCGACCTGTTATAGTCTGCAATGTATGGGACTTTTTGTTCTGGGTTGCGCGCATGGAGTAAACCCCCCTTCCCCCCTGTCCTTCTTCTCTCTCTCCACCCCATTCACCTCTCCTTAGATAGCTGCTCAGGGCCACAGCCCTGCCACCCCCCCCCCACCCCCGCCCACCACCTCTGCCCAACCCACCTCTCCCCTGGCTCCCATCAGCTGTTTTCTCTAGAGGTGTCATCCCTTTTGTCTCTGTTACCCGAGCAACAGGGGTCAAGTTTTTTGTTCTGTTCTGTCGGGGCATTGCAGTAGTTGAAGGTACGGGATTGGGATGGGGAAGGTCTGTGGGTGTGTGGGTATGGGGCGGGAGCGGGGGCATAGAGTTTCTGCGTGGGATGCCACAGCAACCAGCAAGATGAAGAGGAGTGAATAGTTATCGACCATAGTTACTGGGGTGAGACCTTATTTCGTTATGACGTTCTCTTTGCGGGGAAAAAAGGCTTGAAAATCCCCCGTTGGCGGAGGAGAAAGACGGATGCAGGTATTTTTGATGCGTTTTTGAGCGGCTGTCAGTGAAAGATGCTGGCGTGGCGCGGGAAACAAGGGCCTAATGGGTAAACTGGGCGGGGGCTCCGTCTGCTCGTGACAGCGTCTGGGGCAAAACACGCTCCGTTACAACGGCTATACAGCATGTTATCTCAAACCTCCAGCCCGCACTGACCCGCGAAAATGAATGGAGGACTATTCGTCATTGGCATAACGCATCTCGCTTCTTTTTTTCGTTTTATTTATTTTTATTTATGGAAGCCATTTAAGCTGCTACTTTCAACTTCACACCTCCCGCTGTTAACCTCTAACATTAGATGGTCGCAGGGTCATACCGCCCAACCCCCTCCCCTTACTGTTGTCATCTTCTCGATTTCTAGCCACCCACCACTCCTAGCCACCCCCCCCCCCCACCCTCTGCCCACCCACGCTCCTCCGTGGTAACCAGGTCACTGCCCGATGCTCAGCCAGATCACGTGTAGTTGCCATTGGTCACCAGGTCACTTTCAACATGGACACCAGGTCACTTTCACCATGGCCACCAGATCACTTTCACCATGGCCACCAGGTCACTTTCACCATGGCCACTAGGTCACTTTCACCAGGCCCACCAGGTCACTTTTCACATGGCCACCAGGTCACATTCACTATGGACACAAGGTCACTTTCACCATGGTCACCAGGTCACTTTCACCAGGGCCACCATGTTACTTTCTTAAATGTCATCATGTCTTTTGTCTGATGTTCTATATGTCACTTTCACAGTGGTCACCGGGTCACTTTTCTGTCAATCCCGACGTCAATTTCCTGGTGTTGTCCAGGCCACTTTCACAGTGGTCACCAGGTCACTGTTTCTGAGTCTCCATAATCTCGATGCGTTATTACCCCGCCTTTAGCCAGTATTACACACAGGTTATTCAAGGCTCAGGTCCCAGTGCTGATCCGTGGGTCAGCGTGGGGTGAGGGACGGGTGTCAGTGTGTGTGTGTGTCGGGGGGGGGGGGGAGGGTGTGTAGAGTACGTGCCTGTTCCATTTGTTGATCCACTGCAGCTGCACCCCCTCTCCTCACCCCCGCCTCCCCACACTCCCATAATATCTTTACCCAGCGCTACTAATAATAATGTCTTTACTGCGGGGAGAAAGTGAGCGCCGAGGTCGAAGGTTGCTGGGGGGGCGCCCACCTCAGGAAAGCGGGTGGAGAGGGTGAGGGGGTGGGGTGGGGAGAAGGTGGGTGTGTGTGTGTGTGTATGGGGGGTGGGGGGTGGGGGGGTATGTTAGTGTTGCTGGAAGAACGATACTTCTGAACAGTGCTATGTGGGGGTGGGATGCGGAGGGTGAGGGGGTGGGGTAGGGTGGGGTGGAGAGGGTGGTGGGGCGTGTTATGTCAGTGTTGATGTGCCTCCGAGAAGGGGAGAAAAATACTTTTGGAGAGTGAGATGTAGGGGTGGCGACGGGAGTGGGGATGGGGATGGGGATTAGGATGGGGAAGCAGGACGAAGAAAAAAACGCATGCGAGGGAGTCACGAAAGAAAAGGGATAAGCGAGGGTGGAAAAAGGAACTGCGGAACCAATGGTCGGGGGCGTGTGTGGGAGGGCGGGGGGGGGGGGGGGGGCGAGGGCGAGGGGGGTGACGGGAAGGGGACCGTAATCAGGTCATACCGTTGCCTGTCAGTCATGAGACTGGGACAAACTTGGCATAGGGGGAGGGGAGGTGGTGGGTGGAAAGTAGGTGGGAGACCGGGGAAGGAGGAGGAGGAGGAAGGGGAAGGGGGCAACAGACAACGTTTATGAGATTAGGGGTTGTGTGACTGGCTGTACAGCCAACCCGGGGCTGCAGCTCAGGTTGCTGCCCACCCTGACCCCCAGGGAACGTCGCGGGCGAGCGGTGCAGGGGTTGCAAGCGGTGGCAGTGGGTGGCAGGGGGTAAAGAATTGGAGTATGGGGTGGACAATGGGAAGGGGGGAGCAAGAAAGGGAGCGTTTGGTGTTAGAGAGGGTGGGAGGGTGGGGCTGGACTAGTGTCATAGTGAAGGGGGGGGGGGGGCGTTTGGCGGCCATGGGGATGGTGGTGAGAAAGCCTGGGGTGCCACTGCACTGGGATGCCCGGTCCGGTTTGCTAGAAGTGTTAAGTTTCTCCTGCGTCGGGTGATCTAGATGGGTTTGATGACCAGGCATGGTCCCTACGCCCCACCCCAGTCCCCGCCACTCCCCTCCCAGTGGACCGCGGGTGGCAGCTCGCCCCCCAACGCCACCCCGCCACTCCCCTGCCAGTGGACCGCGGGTGGCAGCTCGCCCCCCATCCCACCCCCCGCCACTCCCCTCCCAGTGGACCGCGGGTGGCAGCTCGCCCCCCGCCGCTACCCCGCCACTCCCCTCCCAGTGGACCGCGGGTGGGAGGATGAGGGCGGCTGACGCAGCTTGTGTGGAGAGGAGTTGGGGTGGGGGGCGGGGGAGGGGGGGTGGCGTCTGGACAAGAAGCCATTGCTAAATTAGGCAAATCTTTAAGACGCCATTAACACCAAATGTGGCTCGGTAAGACCAGACAAGGTACAGTACCATCAGCCAAGGTAAGTATTATTAGACAAGGTACAGTACCATCAGACAAGGTATAGTACCACCAGACAAGGTACAGTACCATCAGACAAGGTACAGTACCATCAGACAAGGTACAGTACCATCAGACAAGGTACAGTACCATCAGACAAGGTACAGTACCATCAGACAAGGTACAGTACCATAAGACAAAGTACAGTACCATCAGACAAGGTACAGTACCACCAGACAAGGTACAGTACCATCAGACAAGGTACAGTACCATCAGACAAAGTACAGTACCATAAGACAAGGTACAGTACCATCAGACAAGATACAGTACCATCAGACAAGGTAAAGCAATATCAGACAAGGTACAGTACCATCAGACAAGGTACAGTACCATCAGACAAGATACAGTACCATCAGACAAGGTACGTACAGTACCATCAGACAAGGTACAGTACCATCAGACAAGGTACAGTTTCATCAGGCAAGTACAGTACCATCAGACAAGGTACAGTACCATCAGACATGGTACTGTAATATCAGACAAGACACAGTCCCACCATAATGGGTAAATTCCCAATAGACAAGGTACAGTAATTGCAGACAAGGTTGCGAATTATGTCCTACAATTTGCAATGTTGCAGATCTAAGTTGCGTATCGAGCCTTTTCCCGCCCAAACCAAGCCCATGCGACATATATATCACAAGTTGCAGAAAACTCGATTGTTTCCCTCTGTAAATTCAGAAACTTAATAAACATCACCGTTTCGGCTGTGATATGGCAAACGTGTCTATCCCGGGACACCACATAATTCCGTCTCGGCACTGCTCCATATAACGAAGCATCGCGAAACACACAAACTGATGACGTTTACCACCAAGTGGGTAAATGGATAGCACGGGCAAGGCTGAGAGACTCCATTTAGTAGTCTGGCATGCGTTTAAAACAGACAAAAGAAATTTTGAATGATTCAAGGTCTGATTCCTATTTGTATTTTGATCTCTTTGGTCTTGGCGAGAAAGAGTTCGATATGCAACTTTTAGTAAATAATGTCAAGCAAGGCTGGGTTATCTAAACACATCTGACAAAATGACCGTTCGTTGGGTCCGCCACAACAAGAGTCAATCCTATAGCTTTAAATATATTCCTGCCTTCAAAGAAATCTAATATTAACGAATACCGCGCAACAGTCGTCAAAATCTCTACACAGACCGAATATTAAACAAATTTAATAACAAAATTAAACTGAATTTTAAAGTTGAACTCCATATATCATAAATCAAAATGAATAAAATGCCATTGATAAATATACAGATATTGTTGTATTTGCCCGTGTGGACACACTAGAATCCGGAAGTGAAGGCCCACGTTAATTACGACATGTCGTAAAGTGGTCGGAATCTCCCCCACACAGAGGCCCTAGCGTGACTCAGCATTAATGGAGGAGAGGATCACCTGGTATTTCCAACGACTTCAAACTGCATAAGGGATGGGACAATTAGCATGTAGAGGGCCGTATACCTGGCAGCAACAGATGTGTGGGCCGGGGATACTTTGTGACGCACAGTCACGGCGGGAACGTGACGCTATACGGTCAGATAGTCAGTGTCACGGTTAGGGTATAATCACGCGATTCGGTTGGTGGTGATGGTGGGGGAGGGGGGGGGGGGTGGTGATGGTGCTAGGTGTGGGGTGGCGGAGGTATTCCTGGGGAGGGAGGGGGTGATGGTGATGCGTGTAGTGGTGATGGTGATAGGTGTGGGTGGGGTCGGTGCGGGGTGGTGATGGTGGTGATTGTAATAGTGGCCGTGGTATTGCTGGAGATGGAGGGGGTGCATGGTGGTGATGGGTGTAGCGATAATGGGGGTGGGGTGGGGGTGGTGGTAATGGTGGCGGTGGTGATGGGGGTGATGGGGATGGAGGGGAAGTGAAGGTGATGGGTGTATTTGGGATGGAGGGGGTGATGGTGATGGGTGTAGTTGTAATGGGGGTGGTGGTGGTGATGGTGGCGGTGACTGTACTGGTGGTTGGGATAGTGGTGGCGGTGATGTGGTGGTGGTGGTAGGGGTGGGGTGGGGTGGAAATGGTAGTGGGGGTAGGGGTGGGGTGGAGATGGTAGTGGGGGTGGGGTGGGGTGGAGATGGTAGTGGGGGTAGGGTTGGGGTAGAGATGGTAGCGGGGCTAGGGGTGGGTTGGAGATGGTAGTGGGGGTAGGGTTGGGGTAGAGATGGTAGCGGGGCTAGGGGTGGGTTGGAGATGGTAGTGGGGCTAGGGGTGGGTTGGATATGGTAGTGGGGGTAGGGTTGGGGTAGAGATGGTAGCGGGGCTAGGGGTGGGTTGGAGATGGTAGTGGGGGTAGGGGTGGGGTGGAGATGGTAGCGGGGCTAGGGGTGGGGTGGAGATGGTAGCGGGGCTAGGGGTGGGGTGGAGATGGTAGTGGGGGTAGGGGTGGGGTGGAGATGGTAGTGGGGGTAGGGGTGGGGTGGAGATGGTAGCGGGGGTAGGGGTGGAATGCTGCTGCTGCTTATAGTCGTCAGGGTTTTGGTGGTGATGTGGTGGTTGTGATGGCGATGCTGCTGGTGACGGCGGTAGGGGTGAGGAGTGGAGATGGTTAGGATGCGGCAGGGGTCGTGGCGGTGGGCTTGGGGGTGGTGGCGGCGGTAGGGGTGTGGTGAGGTGTGGTGAGGTCGGGGGTGGTGGCGGCGGTAGGGGTGTGGTGGGGTGTGGTGATGTTGGCGGGGATGGGGGCCGTAGGGGTGTGATGGGGTGTGGTGGGGTTGGGGTTGGTGGCGGCGGTAGGGGTGTGGTGGGGTGTGGTGAGGTTGAGGGTGGTGGCGGCCGTAGGGGTGTGATGGGGTGTGGTGGGGTTGGGGTTGGGGGCGGCGGTAGGGGTGTGGTGGCGGTGGGGTTGGGGTTGGTGGCGGCGGTAGGGGTGTGGTGTCGGGGGGGTAGTGGCAGTATAGTGTGTGGTGAGGTTGGGGTTGGTGGCGCCGGTAGGGGTGTGGTGGCGGTGGGGTTGGTGATGGTGGCGGCGGTAGGGGTGTGGTGTCGGGGGGTAGTGGCAGTATAGTGTGTGGTGGGGGTGGGGTGGTGGTGGCGGTAGAGGTGTGGTGGCGGTGGGGTTGGGGATGGTGGCGGCGGTAGGGGTGTGGTGGCGGTG
Source organism: Arenicola marina (assembly GCA_964019135.1). Taxonomy (NCBI): domain Eukaryota; kingdom Metazoa; phylum Annelida; class Polychaeta; family Arenicolidae; genus Arenicola; species Arenicola marina. Next base: position 29,619,761 of record OZ025262.1, read on the forward strand.
GGGTTGGGGATGGTGGCGGCGGTAGGGGTGTGGTGTCGGGGGGTAGTGGCAGTATAGTGTGTGGTGAGGTTGGGGTTGGTGGCGGCGCTAGGGGTGTGGTGGCGGTGGGGTTGGGGATGGTGGCGGCGGTATACGATGTGGTGGGGTGGGCGTAGTGGCAGTATAGTGTGTGGTGGGTGGGGGTGGTGGCGGCGGTAGGGGTGTGGTGGCGGTGGGGTTGGGGTTGGTGGCGGCGGTAGGGGTGTGGTGTCGGGGGGGTAGTGGCAGTATAGTGTGTGGTGAGGTTGGGGTTGGTGGCGGCGGTAGGGGTGTGGTGTCGGGGGGGTAGTGGCAGTATAGTGTGTGGGGAGGTTGGGGTTGGTGGCGGCGCTAGGGGTGTGGTGGCGGTGGGGTTGGGGATGGTGGCGGCGGTAGGGGTGTGGTGGCGGTGGGGTTGGGGATGGTGGCGGCGGTATACGATATGGTGGGGTGGGCGTAGTGGCAGTATAGTGTGTGGTGGGTGGGGGTGGTGGCGGCGGTAGGGGTGTGGTGGCGGTGGGGTTGGGGGTGGTGGCGGCGGTAGGGGTGTGGTGGCGGTGGGGTTTGGGGTTGGTGGCGGCGGTAGGGGTGTGGTGTCGGGGGGGTAGTGGCAGTATAGTGTGTGGGGAGGTTGGGGTTGGTGGCGGCGCTAGGGGTGTGGTGGCGGTGGGGTTGGGGATGGTGGCGGCGGTAGGGGTGTGGTGGCGGTGGGGTTGGGGATGGTGGCGGCGGTATACGATATGGTGGGGTGGGCGTAGTGGCAGTATAGTGTGTGGTGGGTGGGGGTGGTGGCGGCGGTAGGGGTGTGGTGGCGGTGGGGTTGGGGGTGGTGGCGGCGGTAGGGGTGTGGTGGCGGTGGGGTTGGGGGTGGTGGCGGCGGTAGGGGTGTGGTGGCGGTGGGGTTGGGGATGATGGCGGCGGTATAGGATGTGGTGGGGTAGGCGTAGTGGCGGTACAGTGTGTGGTGGGGGTGGGGGTGGTGGCCGTTGCCGTGCCATCCTCCCCATCCACGCTGCCCCTCATTAGTGGCCGCCATATTTACATACCTCTAAGTACCTCTCGGTGTACCGCTCGGCATGCCGGCGTGGACAAAGTGAGCCGCAGCGCTCGAGTGTCACTGTGGGCCTCAGCGGACATCATACCCAAACCCCTTCTCTAACACTCCCCCCCCCCCCCCTCCCCCTCCCATCCCGCCACTATTGTCAACTCACCTCCACCCCCGCCTCCCATTCGTTCCCGTATCTGCCCCCGCCCTCCATACAACCTTCTCCACCCTCGCCGTCCATACAACCTTCTGCACCCTCGCTCCGCCACACACTTTACCCTCCCCCTCACCACACTACCCCTCCCTACTTTCATCCCTTCTCCACACACCCCTGTATCTGACGCCTACCCCCCCCCCCGCTCTCTAGCCACCTACTCCCACCGCCACCCCCCTACCCCTCGTCTCGCACACCCTGTCCGTGTCATCCCCTCCCTTCCACCCACCCTCCCATTCTCTTCCCTTGGCCACCCCTGATGGGAGCGTCGCTGTCTTTCTCGATGGCACAGCTTGACGACACCATGCAACCGATCAGACCCCCCACCCCGCTCCCCCACCCTAGCCGGATCAGACCCCCACCCCGCTCTCCCACCCTAGCCGGATCAGACCCCCACCCCGCTCCCCCACCCTAGCCGGATCAGACCCCCACCCCCGCTCCCCCACCCTAGCCGGATCAGACCCCCACCCCGCTCCCCCACCCTAGCCGGATCAGACCCCCACCCCGCTCCCCCACCCTAGCCGGATCAGACCCCCACCCCGCTCCCCCACCCTAGCCGGATCAGACCCCCCACCGTCCTCCGACGTTTCCTCACCCTCGCCTCTTCTGGAAATCAACCCAAGCACACCCTCCCCCCTACCACCAACCTCCAACCCTTCTTTCAACTTCTCCCCTTCACTAAACACCTCCTTCCCTCCCGCACCCCCACATCCTCCCCCATCGAACTACGAATAGCGTAGTGGGGGGGGGGGTCAGGGGGAGGGGGTCGCGGGGGCGAGGGAGAGGGGGAGGGGGGAGACGCGGGTGGGGGGGGTGGGGATGCACCCATCCATCAGGGTGACATTTGAGGAAGGGTCCTAGCAAACCTTTCTCGGGGACGGCAGCTCGTTGTCAGGCACCTCTTGAACACGACTGACAGACAGACACCCCCCTCCCCCACCCCCCACCCACTGTGACCCGGGAAGGAGTGGGGAGCTGACCTCCGAGCCGGAAAATTACAATCTCTGCTTCGCCTTATCCAGTCCAAGATAACACTCATTGGTAACTAATGACCGCCAGATAAACGGAAACTACCCTGCGATTGCCAGGCAACCAGCGTTGATGAGGACAAGGTGGCACGGTGTCTGCAGCGTGCAGGCTATAGCTCTGGCTACAGGGACAGCGTAAAGGCCCCGTATGCCGGGTGTGGCCGCGTAATCCGTGAAATGTCAACAGTCCATCCTAGCTGGGTATTGTAAATGCTGTTTTAGACAGGGTGAAAATCATGTTACCGAAGATGGGTACCATTTTATTATGATCCGCTCATTGCATCGCTCAAATCGTGAAAGAATGCTGCCTAGGTATTGTACACAATGCCCCATATCGGATAATTGGATAACTGATAATTGTGGATAATAATGGATAATTGGAATGAAACATTACCAGGCATTTAGCATTATAAGATACGTGTTCGTAGCGTCACCGTGGCAGCATGTTACCAAACCATTAATGATGTTGCAATTTGTATGAATGTGCCCTGGGCGTTGTGTCCAAAGTACTTGAATAATCTCACATATATATATAGCCACGCAAGTCTGCAATAGTCGCATTATATTAGCCACGCAAGTCTGCAATAGCCAACACGTCGCATTATATTGGCCACACAAGTCTGCAATAGTGAACACGTCGCATTATATTAGCCACACTGTTTGTCTGCAATAGTCAACACGTCGCATTATATTAGCCACACTGTTTGTCTGCAATAGTCAACACGTCGCATTATATTAGCGACACAAGTCTGCAATAGTCAACACGTCGCATTATATTAGCCACACTGTTTGTCTGCAATAGTCAACACGTCGCATTATATTAGCGACACAAGTCTGCAATAGTCAACACGTCGCATTATATTAGCCACACTGTTTGTCTGCAATAGTCAGCACGTCGCATTATATTAGCGACACAAGTCTGCAATAGTCAACACGTCGCATTATATTAGCCACACTGTTTGTCTGCAATAGTCAACACGTCGCATTATATTAGCCACACTGTTTGTCTGCAATAGTCAACACGTCGCATTATATTAGCCACACAAGTCTGCAATAGTCAACACGTCGCATTATATTAGCCACACTGTTTGTCTGCAATAGTCAACACGTCGCATTATATTAGCCACACTGTTTGTCTGCAATAGTCAACACGTCGCATTATATTAGCCACCATTTTTGTCTGCAATAGTCAACACGTCGCATTATGTTAGCCACACTTTTTTTCTGCAATAGTCAACACGTCGCACTATATTAGCCACACAAGTCTGCAATAGTCAACACGTCGCGTTATATTAGCCACACTGTTTGTCTGCAATAGTCAACACGTCGCATTATATGAGCCACACAAGTCTGCAATAGTCAACCCACCTCACGGCTGAATTATCACCAAGACAAGTCCGCCACCAGCCAGCCACATTGTGTCGGGCATCCGTCTTTTTTGTTCATCTGGCATTTGTGTGCCCTTGTAAATACGCTGCGGCGTGGATACCGAGTCCTCGTATTGTGTAAGCACATCCAGGCCTGTCGAGTGTGTTATCAAGCTCCCTGCAGCCCAGCCACCGCCGGGGTTTTTGCGGAAACCATCTGCAATTTAAATGGCTACAGCTCGGAATTCGGTACTCGGATTAAATATCTAGCTGCGCAACAAAGGCTATCAAAGAACCATCCGAAAATGTTTGAAGCTCTCTTTTTGCCAAGGGGGGGTTGCTCTCTGAAAAACTGGCGACCGGCGGGGAGGGGTGCTCTCTGGCTAAAACTTGCGACCGGGGGGGGGGGCGGGGGAGGCGCTGCTCGGAGAAGCTGACTTTAACAGTGTTCAGGTTCCTAGGGGGGGGGTGCAACCTCCCCCCCCCTGGATCCGCCACTGTACTGTTTGTATCAAGTGAAGCTTTTTAGTGGCGGTTAGTGTACAACCAGCGCTGGCGTCACGCACAGTGTCCGCTTGAAATTGGATTTGGGTTGATCCAATCTGCGGTCTGTATTTCCCGGAGTCTAATTCCTCCTCGCCACCAAGATCCCGTCTCAACCTAGATTACGAAGTGATGAGGTCGGCTGCAGATTATCTTTTTACGGAAGCAAATAAAAAACAACCAAAAAGCACCTAGCAAACATCTTACGCACACGCGCTGACTGGGTCGATGGAGATATGTGCCAATCCCTTCCAAGTCCATTCCATTCTATTATAAATCCACTCCTTTTCATGCCTGGTTCACTGCCATTTGGGCTGGCCCTCACCCACCCCCTCCAGCCCCCCATACCTCCCCCACCCCCGCCCCCCATGGTATGGCCCCACTGACATCAACCCGTCGCGCCTTGACTTGTGGTGCCGCCAACGGCCAAGGAAAGCAGTGTCTGTTTTCTCAGAAAGCAAGCCGGGTTGATATAGTAGCTGGATTTCGACTCCTTGCGCCGTATTGCCGTATTGCTTGGGGGATACCACGCTGGTGCAGCCATTACTGGTTCGACGGGAGGCAGAGATGGTTTGCTCAACAGCTACAACTCCAAGCCGTGTCAGCAGGCTATATCACCCCGTGTAAACCATATCCAGTTTAGAACGTTTATTAGATCAGTTGGGTTAACGTTCATATTTTAGAATTAACAGAATTAACAACTGGGCTATTAAGGACGTGTTTACAATAGATATTGTTCGTGATTGTCCCCATAGCGACAAAAAACATATCCATTTAAAGGAGGTCAGAATAATGATCTATAATGATCACATCTGTACATTAAACTGATAGATCACGTGTACAGTTATTAACAATGGTAAGAAATCTACGGTTCAACTGATACATCAAAAAGTCAATTCCACCTGTCAACAACGCCTTAGATCGTGGACAACGTGCACGAAAATCCTCTCCTCACCCGTACATATGCGATAATCCTCATTTTCGTTCAACCTCTACACCTGATTGATTTTCGCTTAGGTATCATCTGGGTTAAACTCCTTGACTTTGAGCGAGAATAAGAAGTTCTTCCCTCTTGCAGGTAGTTTGGGTATTATCGGCGGCTCAGCTCACCATTTGGTCGTTTCCTTTGATGTTGCCCTTCCCTCCTCCCCCACACCCTCCCCTCCTATAATGCACTTCCTCGGCGATATCTATTGCTTAGCCACCACTTCCAGATCTGTACCTCCTCAACTCGTTCCCTAAACCCTTTGATTCCTGCTTTCTGAGGCTTCCTGTGGCTTTTATCGCTTCTTCAGAGGTGTTCGCAGGTCTTCACCTCGGTGTTATTAACTGCAACTACTCTATAATCACGGTCTCCGACGTGGCGCTTTCACCACCGAACGCCCCTGGTTGAGAGAAAGGATATAAGAGAAAGCGAGGAGGCAATAAAAATGAAGATATATATATATATGAAAATAGTTAGGAAAGAAACAAATAGGGGGCAGAATATTAACAAAAGAGCAGAAGAAGATTGCAATAGAGAGACTATAGAGGGAGTTAGACACGGAGTAAAATTAGGCCCGATAGAGAGCGAGAGCACAATGCAGATATAGAGTGAGACAGAGACACACAGCGAGAGAGTCAGATACAAAGACAGAGAGAAAGCTAGATGGAGCGACTGAGAGAGAAACGAGCCATGGCCAAGAAGAGAGACAGAAACACATTAAAAACGAAAGACATACAGCTTTCTAGTCAAATTTTGACTCAATCAGGCTGTCTTGCGGAATAGGATGGCAATAGGTGGATCCGGAAGGCTGAGGGTCATCTGGCTGGCACTTGCCCCTTACCCGATATCACCGCTATCAGGGCCAACAAACGGCGCTCTCTAGAGCTTTCCGGACACTTCAGGAGGTGCTTAGGCGAGGCGGGACCGTCTCGATCGGAACGCAATCGCCGGCGGCAAGAGATTCCAACGCTTAACACCGCCTCTGACTCACGAACCCGTGAAATCAACCGCCACAGAGAGAGAGAGAGAGAGGCAGCTCAGAGAGAGAGAGAGCAATGTCTAGAAAAATACAAACACCTAGTACCCAAACACCAGAAGCCGAGGGAGAGTTTGCTGCGAAGAGAAGAAGAAGGAGAGTGAGAAGAGCGGGAGTCATGGTGAGTGAATGGAAGCGATTATCCAGGTATGCCGCTGAAGTAAATTTAAGAAAAAAAAGACACTCTACAGAACAATTAACGAGAGGAGAGATTTGATTGGTTGGCTGGTTGGTTGTATATTCAGGACGCTTTAAAGCAATATATTCTGTAATGTTTTGTATTGCCAACCTCTTCTCCATGTCAAATAAGTATATTATATCTTGATTTAAATCCTGAAAGCCTGTGGGCTATCCGGAGAGAAGCAAATTTGGTCACCGGAGCAGAAGTTGGTGGCCGGCTTTATCGATATCCCTGCGCGCCTGTTCGCGGTATTCTGTGTCGACCGCGGCTCGCTATCACGTCCGCGCGATATAAATAAACCGCGCAGTTTTGTGTTGAACTTTTTGTTTTACTGACTCAAAGAGATATAAAATATATGCATCCTAATTTTGAGATACTTTTAGTACTGTTTCTAAAATGTAAGAAATATAAGATGGCGCATGTAAGTAGGCGGCTGTAACCATTTCTGGTCATATCGCGGGAGAAGGAAGGGCGAGTGGAGCCATGTCCCCGGGGGTAACCTCCTACTCTTTGCGAAGACGGACTTGGGATCTTTATCCTGCGACCACACAGACATAGCCGGAGAGATATTTCAAAATGTAGCCGCAAATCCCTCAGAACATAGATGCCCTTTCCTATGTTATCGATGACCAACGACGGCAAACAACAACTGAGTAAGCCATGGAGACATTGGCTGCAAGGCAAGAAACTATTGATGCAATCACCCCATACCCAAGCTGCTCACCGCTTGTTTCTAATAATATACCACGCCTCCACTAACTACAAAGAACAATTTGTGCAATACCTGATTACAATAAGAAAGTACCGGTATAGAAAAAACATGGCATGGCAGGGACGGAAAGAAAATTAGAAGATGGAGAGTGGCATTGAGTTACGACGCCCGGATGCCCTGGTGTGCTGACCGCCCCTGTTGTTCCCTCCAATCCTTTGGCATGTATATGGAGTCTCCCCATACACACAGGTAGCCATCCTGTCTGCACCACGCCGCCAGGTAACCGCATCGTCGCGCAGCCGTCAAAATCTTAACGGAATCCCATCGGAGGCTTCCTCAAGCGGCAACTACGGAGCGGACCGCCTGGTGGAGCCACTGCTGGCGATGAAAATTGGGTTACAAGTTCGTGGATTTTTGTTTAAGGGCATGGGCGGGCGTTGTGCAGGTAGTCGGTACAGGTATAGGGCGGACTTAGGGGGGTTGTCATCGCCTGACAGGTCCAGCTACACCGGTATAAGGATGCTACGGACTACTCCACCAGGCTCATCTTATCTTAGCTCAGCGCAGCTCAGCTCAGCTCAGCGTCTGTGCGCTCAGCTCAGCCCAGCGCGGCCTGTTCACGACGGACGTTGTTCAGGAACCCTCGTCCTCCGCTTGACTTGATTTGGCTCGTCAGGCTTTGGACGTTGCTGGGTTTTTTTTTATGAGTAATCCACGTCATGGGGGAGAGTGGCCGGGAGCGGGTGGGGGAGGCGGAGGAGGGTGAGGGGGAGGCGGAGGGGTGGGGATGGGAGGAAACGGGCGGGGGAGGCGGAGAGGGGGAGGGGATGGAAGGAGGGGAAGGGGGGGGGGCAGGGGGGGGGGGAGTTGCTGGGAAGTCGCCGGTGGTGGATGTCAAAAAGTGACGGCTGAGGCGTCACGACCCACCTGAGGAAGAAGAAGGTGGGTGGGGGTGGGGGTGGGGGTGGGACACTGGCGTCCATATATCGACCAGCTTTATAGCTCCGTCGGCCAGCACACCACCACCCCACTGAGTGTCTCTGACTCGTCACCACCCACCACCTGCAATTTATGGCCGATATCGTGTCTGCCCCTCTGTCTCTCAGGTACGCAGCTAGATAAGAGGTAGAGAGATGAAGATATAGATGGAGAGGTAGAGAGATGGAAATCTTGGTGGAGGGGTAGAGATATGGAGAGGTAGAAGTATGGAGAGGTAGACAGATGGAGAGGTAGGTGGAGAGGTTGGGTAACCTGTCTGCGGCGTATCTGATGCGGAAAACATCTAATGCTTCGCTCATCATCCCGGGAAAGCCGTCATGTGCCATTTGTTCAAAAAGGACAGATGTGTGCTTGCCAAAGTGGACTGGAGATTGTCCGTACAGAAACCTACCTTAAAATATATAGGAGTTGAAATACATGGGCATATATACATATATGCATATATATTTATCTGTCCAGGATTTCTTGAAAGGGGAGTGGGGGGGACAATAAATTCTTCCACAAAAACATGAAACCATGTGTATAAAGCCTGAGACGTCGGTGACCGTGGTCCACGTTACGTACTATTTGCACGCTCTTTGTATTTTGCATAAAGAAAGAACACATAAACTGCTAAGCTGGATGCATTGTAATATATAATAAGGAGAGACCAGGGGGCACAGACTTTGAAGGTGGAGAGGGGGGGGGGGGCACAGATGTATCTTAGGGTCTGAAAAGGGGTGCACCTACCCCCTGTGCCCCCCCCCCCCGTTGGACACGCCCTTGCCTTCCACCCACCAACGCGAAGGAAAGACGTCCGCGGCGCTCTTCCAGACTGTCAGTCGCCCGTGACTTCATCAAAAGTAAAGAAAAACACGACGCAGACATGGCAGGAAATGGAAAGCCATTGCAATCACTCGGCTAGGTGATTAGCCGCAGCGATAACATCCCTGGCTACTATGACGTCATCGCGGTATCAAGTGTCGCGCAACGAATACTGTCACGATTATATACTGGGGTCGCCTAAATCGGTGTCGCAATTGCCGGGACTGGACTCGCAGGCGATAACTACTGCATGCATGACACTGGAGTGTGATTTCAATAATAAAAAAACAAGGCGAAGGTATATAACTTCCGAAACGTACCTGTTTCCGATGAACTCTGGATCTCTGAAGCTGATTCCGGAATATGTTATTGTGGTCGACCCTGCTTCCGGTTCCGGAGTCAGTGGTGTCATGTACACCACAAGAAAGTGAAAAATTGCTCCTGGACTAGTTGGTGTCTTTAACGTTGCTGTGACATGAGGGACAGGGTAGCGTATTCCGTAAGTCGCTAAGTGCCGAGTGGCAGTGTACTGATGCGCTGTCACCACATCAGCGCTGAGCGACCACCTGTGTCCGGCAGGGGTCAGCACCCATCAGGCAGCGATGTCCCCCTCTCTCCTTGGCTTGTTTGTATTCCACATGGACCAGGATCGTCTTTGCCCTGAACTCTTTACTCTAATCTCAAATCTCGCCGTCGCTACTACCGACGAACGGACATTCGGTTTGATTGTTTCTCAAGTCCACCACAGCGGCGGCATGTAGGGGTGAGTGACAACCGCTTCCAATCGCAGCCGCCAGATGGCATGTATGGGTGAGTGACAACCGCTTCCAATCGCAGCCGCCAGATGGCAGCGGAGACAACGAACGGGTTGCATGCAATCCCAGCCGAGTAGATGGCAGAGTGGCTGGCTTGATCACTCTCCTCCCTCCAGGTTTGTCCAGAAGTCCCGGTAGCCACGTGTCACAGGGGCTTTTGCCTGATGGTCGGTCACTCTATGAGGGAATGTCTGGTTGTACCAACAGAGCCTTCCTCAGCCTGTTGTCTTGTGTTTGTTGCCAGCTCCCCTCGGCTGGGCTGGGCACGGCGCGGCTCAGCTTCGTTGAGCCGGACTATGGCTCTGACCGCTTGGAGTATGGAGGCTGCACCGCCTTGGGTGAGCATCAGCCAGAGGAGCCGGGGACCCGACAGGGCGAGGGAGCCTTAGCTTCATGGCTCGTTTACCCCGAGGGTCTTGGTCATAGGGCAGGTAGCTGGCTTCCAAGCTGGCTGGCTGGCTGGCTGGCTGGGTGGCGGGGCGGGGTGGGGTGGGGGTGAAGGGATGGCTGGCCGCGTTGCCGTTAGCTTTACGGTTACTCCCGGGGACAGCCCTCTCGATGGTCAGAGCGTGCCTGATGGCTGGTGGGGTGGCAGGGCAGTGGCCCGGGTTGCTGTGACGAGAAAATCAACATGCCCATGGATTTTCCGTGGATTTTACCGGAATCTTTTACATATCAGCAATGGCGGATCCAGAAATTTACGAAAGGGAAGGGGAGGGGGAGGGGGAGGGGGGCTGCCCATGAGCGGCTCCAGTGAGACACTTGCGACCTGGCGGGGGGCAGGGGGGGGGGGGGGGGGGCGTGCTGGTGAGGTTGTGCAGAAAGAATAGTAACTTCTACCCCCCCCCCGTGCTCCCTTCTTCTGAGAAAGGGGGGTGGGGGGCACCTTCCCTTGTTTCGCTTTTTTCCAGCGTAATGGGTTTTTTTCCAGCGTACCCGGGGAGGGGTGGGGGGGGGCACGTACCCCCTGAGCCAACGCCCTGGATCCGCCACTGTATCAGTAGTGGTACATAACGCATGACGGTCACAAGATGTGCGCCGCCCGTGTTGGCGGGCGACATTGCTCAATGGAAATTAATGAATTAATTTAATTCAAATGCGCAAAATATCAGTAATCATTAGCACTCATGATGACGATGCACATCATGGCGTGGTCGAGGCACGTCAACGATGGGATTAGCCCAGGGATATGACTGTAACGTTAAGACCCCTCACCGCAAACACGTCTCAATATCAGCCAGATGTCTCAAGGTCACAGAAAAACTTTCATGCCGCTGTCGTAACTACTAGTCTAAGAACTGTTTTTTGGGTCTTACGATTCTTCCGAAATCTGAAAGTTTCGGAACACCGCTCTGCAGTTCTGCAGTCTGAGTCGCAGCTTGAAATACCTTCAACCGCTACTATTCGCCAACTCTCCCCTTCCCCATCACCCTATCCATCCCCTAGGGGCAGCTCACCCATCACCCCTGGCTTTAATAAGGCCGGGGACGACCTGTAGGCGTCTGTATGTAGGTGTGTGTGTGTGGGGGGTGGGGGGGGGCACTCGCCATTGGACCCGGGATTATCCATCCCGCCACAATAATCCCCCCAAGAGGACAAACCCGGGTGGTTTGGTGTCCTAATCCGACCAAATTGGCCCGCCGCCGTCTGTATGTGAGGCGAGGGATTAAAGCTCGGGGTGTCGGGAGGTGTGGGTCGCGCTGGGTGTTGGGTAGGGGGGGGCGAGGTGGTGAGGGGGAGGGGGTGGGGGCGGGGGCCGGTATGAGGGGGAGACGGGTGGGGGCGGCGGCCCGTGTGAGGGGGAGGGTGGTGGTGGGGGCCGGGTGTGGGGTATGAGGTGGTGGGCGGGGGCCGGTGTGAGGGGGAGGGGGATGGGGGCGGGACCCGGTGTGAGTGGGAGGGTGGTGGTGGGGGCCGGTGTGAGGGGGATGAGGTGGTGGGCGGGGGCCGGTGTGAGTGGCGGGGGGGGAGGTGGCGAGGTGTGATAATCTCGGGGTAAGTCTCGTCGTGACAATGTCTACCATCGTTTCCATCACATTACTATTAATGAACCTATTATTATGCCTCGGGGGCTTCTTGTGATCCATTAGAGGTATGTTTTGTGACAATAATACTGGTCCCATTACATAACTACTTCTTTAAATAACCTACTTATGAGCAAAAAAAACACAGTCGCAACGGAATCTACACGCGTTCAATCCCCTCAACATATAAAAATGCAAGTATCATATGTTTTGCGGTGTGTGAAATTCCAAACCCGGCTCATGCTTCGCGCCCCAGCTCCGGTTGTTTATTCCGGGCATATCCGGTGCGTCGTTAGCATGTGCTGTTTGGAAGAAGCGCTTCCAGAACCGGGCAAAAGAACTATCAGTACAGGTTGGGTTCATGAACCTCTTTTGCCGCAAGTTCAGTGCCTTAACTGGAGTAGTTTGCCTGTACTCGTTTTCACTAACATAGCCAAACACAGAAGTAAAACATACGGGTTCCGTAGTGGTTAGTACCTGGCGAAGTGGCTGTGTGGTGGGTTCCGAAACGCATATAGTGACTCTGTAGTGGTTCTCAAGAACAAATATAGTGGTTGTGTAGAAGAAATATAGAATTGTTCTGTGCAGTAGCTCAGAATGACAACTTAAGCCTTTGAGAACTTCTGATGTCCGGGTGGATAATATTGTTTTTGGTATTGGTGTGATCGGGTCGTCTAAAGCATGTGTAATGCAATCTGCAATTAATCCGTAAAACATTTTCTCCTGGGGCTAAATTCGATATCGGACAAGGTATTTACACCAGAGGTGGTATTACTGGTATGTTAGCACAAGGGGTCGACAGCGAGAAGGTTATCCCATGTTTAAATCATTGCAGTTTAATCCTATGTCATAGATAACTGCAAATTAGGTTACGTACAACCTGGGCTATAAATATATTATGTTATAAATAATTAAATTACAACCAAGGTTATAAATAATTAAAACATAACCAAGGCTATACATAATTAAAATATAATTAAGGTTATAATTTATTAAAACATAGCCAAAGTTATATATACTCAAATTATAACCAAGGTTATACATAACTACAATATAGGTTATATATCATTAAAGACCAGGTTAAATGTTTTCCCTAGAAATAATTCAAAGTTAAAATAGTTTGTTTTGTGTTGCGCCTCTTGTGTTTCCATACTACGTCTATATTCAAAAGGTCAGTAAGTCAACTGCCGTTTGTACGTACACAAACTCCCCATGAATAAAATGCCCCATCCTTAAGTTGTCTCCCTGTGTAGGCGCATGTCGTTGTGTATTAAAAGGCTGGGGACTAATTAGATCACGGCGTAAGAGTGGCAAAAAGGAGTCATGTGCCGGTTACGCACTGGCCAGTAATGGAGACCGAGCACTGAGGTCAGAACCATTAGTCTGACAGGGATAAAACCGTGGATTTTTACACCGCTTTACGGCGAGATATGCAAAACAAAAGCCATGTCAGGTAGACCCAGTTCACGCGGAAATTCAGCGTGGCAGAGGATATATGTTTTATCCATCACTATATTTATACATGCACAGATGAAACCAAGCCGTGACCTAAAATCGACGTGACATATTTCTGCGAGAACAATTAATTTATCGTGAAAACGTGAGACATAATCTTCATATTACTGCATGTCAACGTAGCTTGTCGACCTTTGGGAACATCATCTAATAATAAAGAACTGCCACCAAAGTCCTGGATTGTAGGTCTACCTATAGGCTGTGACCCGAGAAACTGTAGCGTCTGGAAACTTAGAGATAGAAAAACCCCAGCAATCGAGCCATGCTGCTGTTCGACTCTTTGCGAGAGAGGGCGGGAGAGACCATAATGCGCCCTTATATCCCTTATATCCATGACGTCACAGGCGGTTCTCGGGAAAGAAGACGCCAGCCGCAGCTGGATGACAAGTGTCGGGCGAGCCTAGTGCTGCCGCTTGGCGGCAAGACGCGGCGTTATTCCGCCATGTCATAAAACCAGGTGACAAACATCTTAGGGTTACCAGGCCATGATGCGCAGCCTAAAACATTGGCTTCAATTTCCGATGAGTGCTGGGCGCCTTCCGCTGGGAGCATCGCTCGGATATCCTGTGTTAGACATGAATACAACCTGATAAGGTGATAGAGATTGCATGCACAGGTGATGGCATGTACAGGTGATGGTCTGTAGGGGTGATGGCATGTACAGGTGATGGCATGTACAGGTGATGGTCTGTAGGGGTGATGGCATGTACAGGTGATGGCATGTACAGGTGATGGCATGTACAGGTGATGGTCTGTCGGGGTGATGGCATGTACAGGTGATGGCATGTACAGGTGATAGCATGTACAGGTGATGGTCTGTAGGGGTGATGGCATGTACAGGTGATGGTCTGTAGGGGTGATGGCATGTACAGGTGATGGCATGTACAGGTGATGGCATGTACAGGTGATGGTCTGTCGGGGTGATGGCATGTACAGGTGATGGCATGTACAGGTGATAGCATGTACAGGTGATGGTCTGTAGGGGTGATGGCATGTACAGGTGATGGCATGTACAGGTGATGGTCTGTAGGGGTGATGGCATGTACAGGTGATGGCATGTACAGGTGATGGTCTGTAGGGGTGATGGCATGTACAGGTGATGGCATGTACAGGTGATGGTCTGTAGGGGTGATGGCATGTACAGGTGATGGCATGTACAGGTGATGGCATGTACAGGTGATGGCATGTACAGGTGATGGCATGTACAGGTGATGGCATGTACAGGTGATGGCATGTACAGGTGATGGCATGTACAGGTGATGGCATGTACAGGTGATGGCATGTACAGGTGATGGCATGTACAGGTGATGGTCTGTAGGGGTGATGGCATGTACAGGTGATGGCATGTACAGGTGATGGCATGTACAGGTGATGGCATGTACAGGTGATGGCATGTACAGGTGATGGCATGTACAGGTGATGGTCTGTAGGGGTGATGGCATGTACAGGTGATGGCATGTACAGGTGATGGCATGTACAGGTGATGGTCTGTAGGGGTGATGGCATGTACAGGTGATGGCATGTACAGGTGATGGCATGTACAGGTGATGGCATGTACAGGTGATGGCATGTACAGGTGATGGCATGTACAGGTGATGGTCTGTAGGGGTGATGGCATGTACAGGTGATGGCATGTACAGGTGATGGCATGTACAGGTGATGGCATGTACAGGTGATGGTCTGTAGGGGTGATGGCATGTACAGGTGATGGCATGTACAGGTGATGGCATGTACAGGTGATGGCATGTACAGGTGATGGCATGTACAGGTGATGGCATGTACAGGTGATGGTCTGTAGGGGTGATGGCATGTACAGGTGATGGCATGTACAGGCGATGGCATGTACAGGTGATGGCATGTACAGGTGATGGCATGTACAGGTGATGGCATGTACAGGTGACGGTCTGTAGGGGTGATGGCATGTACAGGTGATGGCATGTACAGGTGATGGCATGTACAGGTGATGGCATGTACAGGTGATGGCATGTACAGGTGATGGCATGTACAGGTGATGGCATGTACAGGTGATGGCATGTACAGGCGATGGCATGTACAGGTGATGGCATGTACAGGTGATGGCATGTACAGGTGATGGCATGTACAGGTGATGGCATGTACAGGTGATGGCATATACAGGTGATGGCATGTACAGGTGATGGTCTGTAGCGGTGATTTTATAACATAAATCGCTATGAGTTGGTAGAAAAAAAATATTAATCATTTTTTGCAACAAAATTAAATTGGTCTTGACCTGATAATTATTATATGAGAAGCATACTTACTTACTGGAATATAGGTTAATTCGACAAATGAATATATCGTAAAATATCTACATGTAAGTTACTTTAGTCCAAAAGTTTAATCAGTCGTAATACCTGCCATTATCATAAATAAACCTGAACTAGCCTTGTCAATATTAGGCAACATGTGTTGAAGAGAGAGTAAAGAAAATTATATATATACTTAAATAGTAATTTTCTGCTGCCGGCGACTAATATTCGGTACATAAATATCACATATATTTTTATCTTTACGACAAATTATAATAAATAGTGAAAACGATTGTGTGCTTAGGGTAAGAAAAGTAAATAGGCAACTCTACCGATGAAATTTTTTTCCAGGGAAAAACTCTCTGAAGCTAAGTCTTGCCATATAGGCTGTTTGTCGACGAAGAGCGGTAAAACTCCAAGAAAATTCATGTTTATTAAAAAAAAATTTGCATCTGGAGAAGATTTGTGTAAAACTCAAGAAAGTTGGTTTAAAAGACGAAGGCCGTGGTACGGGCGACATGTGGTGACGGTGACTGGGAACAAAGCGTACAGTTATAGTGTTTCAATGACATCTCAATGACGCGCACGACTAACATGAGGGTTGGGAGGGAAGGGTGGGTGGGGGAGACGTCCCCTCTCAACAACACATCGGCCGCTGTATGCGTGGGGAGCGGGGGAGGGGTGGGAAGGGGGTATGGAGTAGAGTGGCCGATAGGTTAAGAGACGCCAGGTGGCGGTGAGTATTCTTCACAACGGCACACCACGTGCAGTTGTCATGGTGACCGGGTGCCGCGTCTCTGGAAAACAACTTTTAGTTCCGAAAGGTGGTAGTACAATAGAAGACACGATGCACTAATGGCTGTGAAGGGAGAGGTAGATGGAGTGGGTGGAGATTGATAAAAAGCTGGAAAGCGATGTGTGTGTGTGTGTGGCGGGGGGGGGGGGGGGTAGGGGGGAGGGGTTTGGGCGAAGGCGGACGGGGGCTGGATGCGGAGGGGTCTTCATTTAGCCGCATGAAAAACGACGGAAGGTATGAGAGCGATACGTGAGTTTTTGCCATATACACCATATCCATATGTCGAAGTTTTGCTATCATCAGTTTACTTTATATATGGCGTCATCAGGGATCATTATACATTTCTACCAAGATGACGGACCGTAAAATTGCGAGAGAGAGTTTGTGCTTTTCTTTCTTAGCTATTTCTTCTTTGGGCTGAGACGATTCAGAGGGGGGGGGGGGGGGGTCAAGCAAGGGTTGTGTTCCCAAATCACGAATAATAAATTTCATATACATGATATATATTGCCGATTTCCGAATTCACAGTTATTTAATATTAAATTTCTCAGTTCACGATTAATTAAAATCATTAATTACGAGTGTCGGCTAATATCCCATTCGAATTTTTTTTGTCGACTTTGTAATTTGTCGAATTATTTTTCTCATTCCCAGTTCACGGTGCAATAAGAAGCCCGTTCCTAAGGAACGGAAATACCCCTTGCGCTCACCGCTCAAACATTTTTATAAAATGCATTTGTGTGCGACTTAGCGATCTCTCAAATGTTTGCAAGTCTAATGTCTCTTTCACTAGGTATTTATCTTGTATACGATGTCTATATTATACGTTTGATATCTCGATATCGACGTTTTTATATGATCAGAACACGTTTGATATCTCTATATCGACGTTTTCATATCACCAATATACCTCTAGCATCTATTTATCGGCGTTTTCCTATCACTAACATGCATTGGTTGTTTGATGTATATATCCCCCAAGCCAGTTGACGTTGACACCTCATCGAAGGGAATATAGAGACCATGTAGAGATTAAATGACTGGCTCATGTTGACCGGAGAAATTGCTCATTGATGCAGGCTGCTTGTGTCTCGCCGGGAACGTCAACAAAGCGAGTGGTCTCCGCTTGTCTTGCCAGTCTACCCAGAATGCACCACTCTTATGCCAATGCGACACGGTCCTTGTTTCTCTTCAAGCCACCATGAATACGAACAGTCCGTCATACGTGTTCTGCTGTCCCACCTCTTCCCATACCCCCCCCTCCCCCACCACCGCACCCTCTTTCACCACCACTACCCCTACCACCCCCCCCCCACCTACGCACCCAACCCCGCTATGTTGTATTACCTTTGAGGAAACCCCGGCGTTCGAAACTCCATCAGCCACGCCGGAAGTTGTCCGAGGCCGACGGGATATGCCACCGGAAGTGCCCGAGCGGACCCCATCCGACACGGACAAACGCTTAGCACATTGTGTGTGTGACCTTTCTCAGTTGACCTTGGGCTTGTCTGGAGTCCCCCACGCTTGTGGGACAGTGGTATAGCTGTTAGGACGCCGATTCCCATTTTGGGTCAGGGAGACTAAATCCATTTCTGGATTTTCGGTATTGTGCCATTGTCGGCTGTTTTTGGAGGTGGAGTGGCGAGGAGCGAGGATGGGGCGGGTGGGGAGGGGGCGGGAGCCGGGACGGAATGACCCTTGCATTGCGTTGGCATTGATCAAATTACAAATGTAATGATTTTCGCCATATATAGCCAGAGATTGGATGGTCAATGTTAGAATAACGCTGGCCGGATGCCAAAGTCTATATATCCCGTTCAGATAGCTAGACTACCCACGGCCGTTCGGGGAAACAATTGATGTATGTCTTTCACAAGGCACGTATCGAGAAGTCTGAAGTTTCTGTAGCTGTGCCAGGTTTAGGCTGTGGGGGCGGTAGCTGTGCCAGGTTTAGGCTGTGGTGGCGGTAGCTGTGCCAGGTTTAGGCTGTGGTGGCGGTAGCTGTGCCAGGTTCAGGCTGTGGTGGCGGTAGCCATGCCAGGTTCAGGCTGTGGTGGCGGTAGCTGTGCCAGGTTCAGGCTGTGGTGGCGGTAGCTGTGCCAGGTTTAGGCTGTGGTGGCGGTAGCTGTGCCAGGTTTAGGCTGTGGTGGCGGTAGCTGTGCCCGGTTTAGGCTGTGGTGGCGGTAGCTGTGCCAGGTTTAGGCTGTGGTGGCGGTAGCTGTGCCAGGTTTAGGCTGTGGGGGCGGTAGCTGTGCCAGGTTTAGGCTGTGGTGGCGGTAGCTGTACCACGTTTAGGCTGTGGTGGTGGTAGCTGTACCACGTTTAGGCTGTGGTGGTGGTAGCTGTGCCAGGTTTAGGCTGTGGTGGCGGTAGCTGTGCCAGGTTTAGGCTGTGGTGGCGGTAGCTGTGCCCGGTTTAGGCTGTGGTGGCGGTAGCTGTGCCAGGTTTAGGCTGTGGTGGCGGTAGCTGTGCCAGGTTTAGGCTGTGGGGGCGGTAGCTGTGCCAGGTTTAGGCTGTGGTGGCGGTAGCTGTACCACGTTTAGGCTGTGGTGGTGGTAGCTGTACCACGTTTAGGCTGTGGTGGTGGTAGCTGTGCCAGGTTTAGGCTGTGGTGGCGGTAGCTGTGCCAGGTTTAGGCTGTGGTGGCGGTAGCTGTGCCAGGTTTAGGCTGTGGGGGCGGTAGCTGTGCCAGGTTCAGGCTGTGGTGGCGGTAGCTGTGCCAGGTTTAGGCTGTGGTGGCGGTAGCTGTGCCAGGTTTAGGCTGTGGTGGCGATAGCTGTGCCAGGTTTAGGCTGTGGTGGCGGTAGCTGTGCCAGTTTTAGGCTTTGGTGGCGATAGCTGTGCCAGGTTTAGGCTGTGGTGGCGGTAGCTGTGCCAGGTTCAGGCTGTGGTGGCGGTAGCTGTGCCAGGTTTAGGCTGTGGTGGCGGTAGCTGTGCCAGGTTTAGGCTGTGGGGGCGGTAGCTGTGCCAGGTTTAGGCTTTGGTGGCGATAGCTGTGCCAGGTTTAGGCTGTGGTGGCGGTAGATGTGCCAGGTTTAGGCTGTGGTGGCGGTAGCTGTGCCAGGTTTTTAGGCTGTGGTGGCGGTAGCTGTACCACGTTTAGGCTGTGGTGGTGGTAGCTGTGCCAGGTTTAGGCTGTGGTGGCGGTAGCTGTGCCAGGTTTAGGCTGTGGTGGCGGTAGCTGTGCCAGGTTTAGGCTGTGGTGGCGGTAGCTGTGCCAGGTTTAGGCTGTGATGGCGGTAGCTATGCCAGGTTTAGGCTTTGGTGGCGATAGCTGTGCCAGGTTTAGGCTGTGGTGGCGGTAGATGTGCCAGGTTTAGGCTGTGGTGGCGGTAGCTGTGCCAGGTTTTTAGGCTGTGGTGGCGGTAGCTGTGCCAGGTTTAGGCTGTGGTGGCGGTAGCTGTGCCAGGTTTAGGCTGTGGTGGCGGTAGCTGTGCCCGGTTTAGGCTGTGGTGGCGGTAGCTGTGCCAGGTTTAGGCTGTGGTGGCGGTAGCTGTGCCAGGTTTAGGCTGTGATGGCGGGAGTCAAGCACCGGCCACAACAAGCATACACCAAAAAAATAACTATGCCATATAAACTGGTTTACAATATTATTTAAAACGTTATAAACTTGATCAAATTTGACAGAAGTACAACTTGATCATCACTCGGTATGATCGCTGCAGACTTAATTATTCGCTTTACTACTTTGACGGTAATTATTGTCCTATATATATATTTGACACTTACTGTATCAATCAATCTGTAATGTTACAAGAAATATTTATATAGCACCATATCACCAGGAGCCAGCACGATAATTGGGTGAATCAGGTTGATGTCAGACGTACCGCTGACGACCCTAACATTGTGCTCTACCTCATAACAAGGCAGCGTATAGGCCATTGGACGCGGCCTCACGAAGCGCCTTCAACCCCCGTACAATCAATTGATGTCGTGTATGGTAGCCATTTTTATATCATAGGCTCCTTGTTTAATACGCTTAATATAATTGGCCCTCTAGGCACCTAGTGAATAAAAGCCAAGACCTATCGACAGGTCATCGATGCGACGACTGCGGCAAGCTCTGTCGATCACAGATAGGCTTGTTCAGTCATAAGCGCAAATGCCGCGACGCAAATCGTATCACTTGAAATCAAAGCTGCAAAATCCATCGTCTTTCGCAGACGGACGGATGCCAACCAACCAACCTTTCCTCAATAATTGGTCTTCTATTTATGATTGTTTCTTTTATAATGGTACCACACTGCTAAAATGTTTCTTGTGGTTAAGAATGAAGCCAGTAATACGGGGATCCGTGTTCACTGATACATCAGCCGGTTTAAATTTTTACCTCCCTCCCCCTCACCATGATCTGTCATCTCCTCTGTCCCCACCTTAGTTCAGTTTTATCATATGATCTTCCAAGACGTGAGGGGTAGAGGGTGGTGGGGGGGGAGGGGTGAATCCCCATATGATTGATAGTGTGGTTCCACCCTGCCCCATAGGATAAGCCACGCCACCCTCTGACAAGGGGACTAAAGGGGATATATACGTCACACCACTACATCCTTTAGAAATCACGTCACTCCGTATCTAACAGACGGGCCGCATGACATGGGACGCCGAAGTGGGGGAAACACCGATATCTAGGCGAAGCCAAAATTAAGCAGGGCTTGCGCGTTTAAACCAATAATAGCATCGGGTTTTAACTTAAGTAGTATTTCGGAACTCCTGTGAGACGTTTTTCTCACCGGAGTTATAAAACTATTACTTGAGTCATCTATGGTTTCTTAGACTTAAGTTGATTTCGGAACTCGGGCCCTGGTCTTCACAGGGCACCAGGCATAATCTCCAAATGCCCCAAAAACTTATCCACTTGTGCCAGTTGATTGCCAACTATTTGCGGACTACATTAGCAGTAATCAGGGCCTTTAAGAGGCACACGTGATGGTGTTAAAATAACTCAGTGACTCATCCGTGGAATGTACTTGACGGACGCAGAAACCGCCACCTACCGCCCTGCTCTCCTTTACCAATATTGACTAGCGAGCCAATATTCCTTGCCGTATTTTATGGCATTATTCAAGCATTTTTGACAAAAACTAATCTTGATAGGATGAGCTCGTTTCTTCTCATTAGAACGGTAATACAAACACCAATGACGTCAATCCACTGTTCCAATAATATTATGTGGTGATACCGAACGTCTCGGATGCATTTTGCAAGAAGTTATCGTGCAAAGAACAGAAACGATGGCATGTTAAATGAACGTACATCAAACGCGCCTATACCTCCAGCAAAGAGCGCTGGCGGTCACACCACGTCCATTGAGCCAACATTGGCATATACGCATTTTGACGTGAAATAATTGGTATAGAAAATAATGAATTCAAAATAGTCCCAAATATGAACACCATAGATTTATTGTAACAATTACCGTAACAATATGAATGGCATAGGCTCAGAATATTGTCGATATGCTGTTAGCCTTACATCCAATGACCATGCAGTTCACGTGATGTTAATAGTACGTGAAGTGTCTAGAAGTAACGTGAGATTCACTCACATACCCCAGACTGGATACTAAACGATTATTCCCGTTTTTACCCGAGTTAAAACTGAAAAATCAACGTTGGTGGGCAAGACGATTATTTGTGTTGCAAAATAGTATTTCTGTTGATACTTTGAATGGATATAAAATCTAAAAGTATAAACTGTATCTATTATCCAACAAGACGCAGACTATACCTAATGCCATGATATGATATACACTGTGGTCAGAACTAGTGGATGACTTTGAGAGGTTACTCTGAATACATGATAAACAGCAACATGAGGAATTGTCGGTTGTTACTAGAACATTTTTTTTTTATTTCATGGTTTGACGCCCACAAAGTATGACGTAGAGCGTACACACAATATGGTGACGTAGTACGCCTAGTAACAAGAACGTGCGGCTAATTTCTAAATCTGTGTTAGTATATTTAAATTTTGAAAAAAGTTGTGGTATATAGCTTTTCCAGAACGTCCAAGACTATTTCCATTAATATAGCATGAACACCACGGATCTGGATGATGGCACAGAACCCGTATGATGACGGAAAGCTGGTTAAAAGGTGGCAACAGTCCCCGCTTAATTAGGGCCCCTCCCCCCTCCCTCCCCCTCTCCTCCCCATACCATGCACCCGGTCCCTAGTTAGTGCTCCGGTTCCTCATCCACAGCACACAACATAACATCCATGGCTTTCCTTAATACATGTATAGCATAAAAATCGACGGGCTGATTAGCTACAGAAAACTGCATTATGTATGGGATAATCACCTTGCAAGATTTTACATAAATGTATCATTATTTCGAATTACATAGGGGAGGCATAGATTCGATTTAACGGTCTCTCTTCCGTCAACTCAATTGGCCCGCGCGGTTGAATAATAACGACATAATAGACTTAAGATACAACCTAAAATATAAACCCGAAAATGTTCAAAAATGGAGAAACAGATTGTCAATTTCGTTTTTAGTTTGTCCCCCTCCTGCTCCCCACCTATCTTGCTCGCCACCTGTTGCGCGTGGTCAAAGATTTGAAAAATCGTTTGGTGGATGGATTGAAGCCAGCGCCATGACAGGTCGGCTCATGTCTGAGACACGCGAACGTTACTAGGAACTTGGCTTTGATTACTTCACATAGACAGCAACAGATGTAGTGGTGGGTGGGACATTCTCGTGCGTGTATCTTGCGTTCATGTCTGGCCCAGGTGTGTTTATCCGCCCTTGTTGAGACTTCACTATTAATTGTCAATGAAAATAATTACCTATCTTGTTCCGCTATTTGCTACGTTTCTCCCTGATCCCGTCCGTAATCTGAATCTGTTATGTTTCTTCCCGTTGCGACCTCAGTCTTCTTAGTGCGACTACCCCCCACCCACTCTGTCCCCGGATCAACCCCCAATCCCCCCATTGCCTTCCTTGCTGACGCTGAACCCCTCCCCCGCCACCCCGCCCCCACCTCCCCTACGTCCCACCGCCCGTCCCCATACCCCAATACCCTCTCCCCCCCACCTGTCTGGCGCTCTGTGGGCGTCAGGAGAGTGCATGCCTGGATGTAATAGGATTAAAGACGCTAATGATGCAAGGATTGACGGTGGTGACGTCGAGAAACATCCCCCCCCCCACTCGCCACCACCTCCCACCCCCTTGCCATGCAATAGAGTCAGGGATATAAATGATAGATGTCCTTAGCACCTGTCAATCATACACAGTGTCAGGTGCCATGTTATCACGCACGGACCGACCCTACACTACATATGGTGCTTTAAGGCGGGTCGAAGAGATGGGGTCACATCTATATAAAAGTTTATCAGTGTCGTTGACACGCCAATACCATTTAAGTTCTATTGTTCCCCTGGGTTTACCCGTTTATATTGCCAAGTTGCAATGCCCCAGTGATAGGTGGCAGTAATATTCTAAATAAATATTATGGCTTCGTAGCTGAATTTGAACCGGGAGAAAAATGACGTCATAGAGAAACACAAACCCACGTGCTATCGCGCTAAGATTCTGACTATAGTCATAGAGCGATAAAGTCTCGTTCTGCGAGAGTTCCGGTTTACGTATTTTTGGGGACAAACAAACGAAGCACGTGTTCAGAAGGAGTTTAGAATCTCTGCGCACACTGGTATCCTGACTATCTGTGACGTACGCGTGACGTATATGTTACGCAAAGACAGAGACAGAGAACCAGACTATCTGCGCAAGAGCCAGGCGCCGAGGGGTGGGTCCATTGAGGAAGACCTAGCGATATGATGAAGAATATTTAAGAAACATAGCTGCACAAAACGGATAGACGACATATTTTTAATTCATTTGTGCCATCACAATGGCGAATAT
The DNA here is from genome assembly GCA_964019135.1 of Arenicola marina. NCBI lineage: Eukaryota > Metazoa > Annelida > Polychaeta > Arenicolidae > Arenicola > Arenicola marina. The sequence goes on from OZ025262.1 coordinate 29,643,983, forward strand.
ATGTCACGACGGGTTTAACACGGTTGACAAACTAACGCTTTTTTTGCATTTCGTACGAAAACGAGGCATTGTGACGTCACACGAATTCTCCCGGTGACAACGTTGGCGGAATGTTTCAAACAGAAAACTTACAAAGAATGAAGAAACTTTGTCTTTTTGTGATCCAAAAGTGATACGAAAACATCCAACTGGTCTTATGTTATCTTTACCATGGGGTTTAATGACGCATCCGTGTGCTGTTACTCCATGCACTGCACATTTTGACAGCGGAATGGTTAAGTCGATCACTTGCTCTCGCCCTTTTTGTTACCCCGGAGGCAAGTGAAACTCTGTGACTTCAATCGCTATTTGGGGCAGTTGCGAAAGCCCGGGTGCAGGGCTAAATTTAGAACGCTATTTTTAGCTTTCGAGTGTTTTGAAGACGGATTTTTCCTTGTATATTCGAAAAGTTCTGCGCTTCATCGCCTCCAAATATTTTGACGTATGCCTCCCATAGCTATGTTTAGTGAATGGGTACTCATAGGCTTTAGAACCTGGAGAGAAATTGACTTATAGCTGCCTATACTTCAACATGAGGCGAAGATGAAGTCTTGCGGCTCTATCGAGAGAACTGTATAGCCCTATTGGCTTGAAATCAGCGAGAAAACTTTCCACACTCAACCATGAGTACAATATGTCCTCTCGACACCAGATGTCTCTGTACAGCGTTAGAGCTCCCATGTCAATCTGGTGACATCATAGAGTAATTTCCAAGCAGCGCTTAGGCCATGTCCCCAGAAAGAAAAAACGGCCGGACCTCAGGTGTACTACTTTGATAAATGCGCCGTAGTGATTTTATGCCATAAAGACTGCAGTCTGTTGTTGGCACACATTCTTAGACAAAGTTAACTTCGAACTAAAAAATGAAAAAAATGAAACCAACAATTTAAGACCAAAACAAAGTGGTGCCACTCTGTTCATAAAGGTGTCATTCAAAGTTGGTTAGAGCGTCTCCGAAGCGGAGGTAAAGAAAGGTAAGTTTCTATCACCACGTGCATAGCATCTCCGCTTGACGTCATCATGCTCTTTGCAGCCATGGACACCAGAACGTCCGTTGAAACCATGGACAGTGTGTCAAGCTACTTGTCACTATGTTATCCTTAAGCTTGATGTTGCCATGGACATCATGACGTTCTTTGTACCAAAGGGAAGTGCAAAGTCTGTCACCATGATTATCGCCTATCTTGTTGTTGCCATGGATAGCACGACGTTTCCTGTAACCAGGAGAGTGTAGCGCTATGTATACAGGAACCACGTGGCTGAAATAACTTAGTGAAAGAACCACGTGGCCACAGTAATATAGTGGAGGAACCACGTGGCCACAGTAATCTAGTGAAAGAACCACGTGGCCACAGTAATATAGTGGAGGAACCACGTGGCCACAGTAATCTAGTGAAAGAACCACGTGGCCACAGTAATATAGTGGAGGAACCACGTGGCCACAGTAATCTAGTGAAAGAACCACGTGGCCACAGTAATCTAGTGAAGGAACCACATGGCCACAGTAATCTAGTGGAGGAACCACGTGGCCACAGTAATCTAGTGGAGGAACCACATGGCCACAGTAATCTAGTGAAGGAACCACATGGCCACAGTAATCTAGTGGAGGAACCACGTGGCCACAGTAATCTAGTGGAGGAACCACATGGCCACAGTAATCTAGTGGAGGAACCACATGGCCACATTAAACCAAATCAACTGTATAAAAACCCGTCGTTTAATAGACTTGGTGATATTGACTATGCCGCATGAAAGAAAACGTGTTTGTTCGGCTGCTATTTATACCCTTCGCTAGGGGGCGCTAGTGGAGTGGGGTGGGGATGACGCCGCTGGGGGGGGGCGTGAATGGAGACCCCCTCTCCCTCGCCGCCCCCCGCCGCCCCCCGTCGCCCCCCGCCAAGCCTCCCCCCCCCCACGCCCCCGCCGCCCCCCGCCGCCCCCCTAGCTCTGCTCGCCTTCGGGCTGGCACTGGCAGTGGCACCACTTGAACGGGTCAGCGGAAGGGACTAATTAGTGCAGTTTGCCGATGAACCCGGCCCTGGTCCGAGGCGAAGTCCGGATTATACCACAGCGCCACATCAGGATCCCAGGCGCCCATTTATGGCAAAAAGGCCAATGCATAAACGTCCAGGACGACTCATTGTGGGCTATTTATTAACGACCCGCACGCGTCCCATACTGTGGCGGGAAGTGGAATCATTGCGGCCGGGAGGAAACCGGCGCGAAGTTTGCGTTATCTATAACGATATTTACTCCATATAATGGGCTCAGTTATTCAGAAAGGTCGTGGCTTCCAGTATCGTCCATTCATCTCATCGTCACAGGAGTCATTCAACCCCCATTGTATTGACTCGGCGGATTATTGGCCTAGTTTAGCCTTCAAGTGCGCAAAGGTGCCTTCAAACACACAACAGTTATTTTGCCCCCAAGAAATGCGTTGGCCTGGTTTAGTCCATGTGTGCATAATGGTGGCATAAAACGCGAATCTAGCGATCGATTCATTTATCTGTGAAATTCATTATGTAGTTGACTAGCCTTTCTGGCCTAGTCAGTAAGCAGGCTGAGCTAAGGAGGCCATTCATTTATTGGCCTAAGTTGCATCGAATCCCATGTCATTTTCTCGGGTAAGATTAAAACTAACTAATATGAAGTAATTACGACTTGATTTGATGCGGTATGTAGGGTGCGGGTTATCTGTGGGGTATCTGTGGGGTATCTGTGGGGTATATGCGAGGTATCTGTGGGGTATCTATGGGGTATATGCGAGGTATCTGTGGGGTATCTGTAGGGTATATGCAAGGTATCTGTAGGTATCTGTGGGGTATATGCGAGGTATCTGTGGGGTATCTGTGGGGTATCTGTGAGGTATCTGTGGGGTATCTGTGGGGTATATGCTAGGTATCTGTGGGGTATCTGCGGGGTATCTGTGGGGTATCTGTGAGTATATGCGAGGGATCTGTAGGGTATCTGTGGGGTATCTGTGGGGTATATGCGAGGTATCTGTGGGGTATCTGCGAGGTATCTGTGGGGTATCTGCAAGGTATTTGCAAGGAATCTGTGGGGTATCTGCGAGGTATCTGCGGGGTATCTGTAGAGCATCTGTGGGGTATCTGTGGGGTATCTGTGGAGTGTCTGTGGGTATCTGTGGGGTATCTGTAGAGTATCTGTGGGGATCTGCGAGGTGTCTGTGGAGTATCTGTGGGGTATCTGCAAGGTATCTGTGGAGTATCTGTGGGGTATCTGTGGAGTATCTGTGGGGTATCTGTGAGGTATCTGTGGGGTATCTGTGGAGTATCTGTGGAGTATCTGTGGGGTATCTGTGGGGTATCTGTGGGGTATCTGTAGAGTATCTGTGGGTATCAGCGAGGTATCTGTGGGGTATCTGCGGGGTATCTGGAAGGTATCTGTGGAGTATCTGTGGGGTATTTGCGGGGATCTGTAGAATATCTGTGGGTATCTGCGAGGTATCTGTGGAGTGTCTGTGGGGTATTTGTGGGGTACCTGCAAGGTATCTGTGGAGTATCTTAGGCCCAATTTAGTCTTTCCATGGGACAATCTAGCCTTCACGCGCCGCCACAAAATGGCGTAAAACACCAGCATTTCACTTCAATTCATTTCAGGTCCTGTATTGCTGGGCACACAGGCACCGGACGGGCTGACCTCACCGCAGTTGATGGTATTAAAGGCAATTATGGGTATCAGCATTGGCGCCATCTGGGGGTATTTATTGCCGTTACAACGGCTGAGACAAGTACGTCAAATCCCTAGATCGTACCCAATTTTGTTTTTTAACATGAGTATCAACCACAAGATCTTTTTCTGATGAGATTTGGTCTATACCCTAGTCTTTTTTTCTTGCGTTGGCACCAATATATCAGCCAATTCACCTTTTGACCACAACTGACCTATATCTGACTGCTACGTTGCTGAACGCCTCTCTATGACGCTGTGTACCGCGATTTCTCAATAGAGCTTAAACAGTCGGTGCCACGCCAAAACAACTTTAGCTTATATTAAGCTTCTGTGTTTCCACGCTTATATTATCGAGCTATAACTTTTTCCACTTGTTTTCGCACATACCACTTTAAATTCTACGAGAGAGGATGGTGAGGTCAAAGGGGAATACAAACGCACGTGTTTTTACATTGAGACTCATATTCTCTCTGCTCATTGGCTTGAACTCAACCGAAATTACTCAACCATAAAAACAATACACGCCCTCGACCACAGATGTCTACGCACTGCGTCAGAGCTCACTGTCAATCTTGTGACATCATTGGGGAATTTTCAAATAACGCTCAGATGCAATGCACCCAAAAATAAACCCGCCCGGACCTCACGTTTGCTACTTTGGCGAACGAGTTTATAGTGATATCGTTGCATAAAAACTGTAAACTCCCATTAAAACTAATTGTTATTTGTTTATCTTCCCTAAACAAAGTTTAATATGAGAAAGAAAAAAATGTGGCCCGAACATTTCAGTACATCAACACAACTGGTTTATACGTGTACTCTGGTCTCAAGCCTGAAGCCATAATTCCTAGTTATACAGGGTTATGACTTGTACTATCATACGGAGCAAGTTGCGAAATGAATTAGAAACAATCCGGCCATAACAATTTTGTTTCACTGTTTAACTGAAAACTAACAGATTGGCGCTGAAAGCCATGTATTGATCAGCGTTAAATTTAGTTTCGTATTACAGGCCATCTCGATATATCCATAATGATATGACATGGCCTGCCTTTCAAGGGCAGCTAAAATATGAAGTCAATGGGGTAATTTAGATTTATATTTCATAGTGGCAAAATTAGGTATTCATCATAACGGCCAAAATATGCATTCTTAATGGCCAAAATATGCATTCTTAATGGCAAAAATATACATTTTAATGGCCAAATATGCATTCTTAATGTTGCGAACAATACTGTTCTTGCTCCGCACTTTTCATAACATTGATCAAATTTTATCCGAGTCGGTGCAGAAGAAAAATCCGAAACAGATAAGAGACGAAAGGCCGTTAATTCCTACAAGTATTTTAAGGAAGTGGGTGAGACAAAAAATTCAGACAAGGGTCTTATTTTTCTGTCGTGGAATTCAAGGCACGGGAAATGCTTTCAGGCAAGGTCACTGTTACTGTTTTGGAAAGAATTCACGGTAAACAAATATAGTCCCCGTCACTGAGTTCGAATAGGCCATGGTAAAGTAAACATTTATTTTTTGTCTTCCTTTGTTGGGCTTTGTGCCTAAGTTGTTTCCGCGAGAGGTTCTCTGCGGCTCGATTTGTTTATGATGGTCGCGGAATGGAGCTCTGCTCATGTTTACGTTCTGCATATACCCACAGATACTCCAGAGAAACTCCACAGAGACGCCATATATACCTCACATATACCCAACGGTAAAAATCTACGAAATCAGGAAGTTATTGCGTGAAACAAACAATGTGTAATGTGTAAGTTAGTGTGAAAACAATGTGTAATTTAAAGGCCGATTGTACTTTAAAGTGGTTCGAAAATGCGAGTATATTAGAATATGTTGTCAAATGCAATTATGTTAGAACATGTTGTCAAATGCATTCGAGTTTGCAAAAACATTTGTGATTACATGCAGTAACTTTACATGCAAGGAATATAACAATGCATTGTATCATGTACAGGCGTGGATCTAGGGTTTCGTCAACAGGGGGTTGGGGTAGGGCTGGTGATAATGCTCAGTATGATGATTCGGCCCACCATCTAAAATCTCAAAGGAGAAAGTGGACTTATAACACCCAGCCTCACCGCCTGGAGGCGCCACTGTTGTATAACGAGCAAGAACAATTAGATGAGCTAACATTATGTATAATGCGAACTTCCGTTAATCCTTCTGGACCTCTCGTAGTCATGTAGAAAACTGTTGTTGAGGTTTTGGTCGAGAGGCGAGGGTCTTCACCGATGAGAAGGGAGGCTCTATCTGGGCGCAATAAGACACAGATACAGCGCACGTCTGTGGGTTTGCGGCGGGCAAAAGGCAATCAGAAGTTTCCAAGCGAGTCGTTTTATCTCTTCGCAATACCAGACGGACTAACTAGCAAGAGACGCGCTCCTAATGGGAAGCGAGGCCATAAAGAGAGGCATTAATCGACGATAAACTGGGAAATGTTATCGCCACGATGGCCATCTGCCATCACCGGCTGTTGGATTCAGTCACGTGTTTCCATATTGCTTTCTCATTGGCTGGATGGCTGGCTGCTTGCGTCCCCAAATATATATGCACGGTGCGTTCCCGGGAAAACAACGACGACGAAAAGCCGAAATGCACCACACAACCCGAGTAGAAGGTAGGCTTAGGTCTATCGGCGTTAGATGGCCTTCGTATCATCATGGCCGGGATAGACGATCTGGAGATACCCTGAAATCGGTCATCACCTTCGTTGGTGGCGGAGGGGAGAGTCGATGGGATGAGAGGGGGTTAAGGAGGGGCGGGGGTTGAGTGGGGGAGGAGATGGGGTATGGATTATTACGGGTTTACCATAAGCATTCGCGTCAGCTAATATAGCTTCGGCTTGACTCGCCTCGTTGCTGTCACCACCACAACCACCTTACTAACCAGCCCTTCCCCGCCCACCCCAACTATCATACAAGCCTTCACCCAAGTCTCCCACTTCATAATCTCTGTTTGTCCTATAAAGTAAATAGCCCCCCCCCCCACCACCGCCCTCCCACCACCCCCACGCACACGACACATGCACAGACACCCACCGTCCGTGAAGCATCCCCTCCCCTGCTGCCCCCCGCTCCCCTAACCCTCCCCCCGTCCCACTGCTTCACTCCACCCGCCCCTCCCGCCTGGTAACGTCAAGTTGTCAAGTCGTTGTCACCCGCCTCTAACGCCCCTTGGTGGGGACGACCATCACCATCACGCCCTCTCGCGGATCGGCTGGCGGCCCTTTTACAAGGTGACGGGACGCCGAGTCTCGGGTAGAGACTGACAGACACGTGTCTTCCTCCCCCCAAAGAGCTAATTTTCCCCGGTAATTGCCTATAACTTGGCTTCTATCTTTCTTTCTTCCCTCGCACTAACACCTCGTGTCTAAAGCCGTCCCGCTACCCCCCTCCCCCCCCCCACCTCCACAACACCCACACTCCATCGGCATGTCAACCTTCCCCTCCCCTGCCTTTGCCCACCACCCACTGCCACCCCCCCCCCCCCTCAGATGCCCCCTGCCGCGCCACGCAAGGGTGTCTGCTCTGTTGTGACGGGCAGCCTGGACACGCGTCCGTGGGTGGAGGGGTTACTGAGGGGTGGGGGTAAGGGCGTGTAGGTAGGGGGGGGGGGGCATGAGACTCTAAGTCTTTAGCCTGTCGGCCTTTTATTGGGGACCTAAGTGTGGTTGATTGATGTGTCTTATGATCACCGCAAATATGGAGGAGGGGAGGCGAGGGGAGCGGAGGGGAGGAGCTAATGCATTCTGCGAAGCGACGCAAACAACTTTGGGGCAATTTGATGTAATGACTAGAATTTAGTGCTTGCGAGACATTTGGGTTGAAAAAGAATGTATGGAAGTCATGATTGAAAGCGGAAGACAATGTGGATGGAATTCGTGACTGAGAGTGTAAGACAATGTGGATGGAAGTCGTGATTGAGAGTGGAAGACAATGCGGATGGAATTCGTGACTGAGAGTGTAAGACAATGTGGATGGAAGTCGTGAATGAGAGTGGAAGACAATGCGGATGGAATTCGTGAATGAGAGTGGAAGACAATGTGGATGGAAGTCGTGATTGAGAGTGGAAGACAATGTCGACGGTCGTGATTGAGAGTGGAAGAAAATGTGGATGGTCGTGATTGAGAGTCGAAGGCAATGTTGATGGTCGCGATTGCGAGTGGGTGGCAAATTGAAAGATTGGAATTCGTGAGTGAAAACAGATATCAGTACATGTGTAACGCTCGGGTTAAAATATTGATGAAAGTCGTGCACAGCTTGTCAAACATCGATCCGACTATGAGATATGGGAACGTGACTGACCCCTGGTGTAGGATGTAAATGTATAAACTGCAACATAACAAGAAATTAGGAACAGGACCGTTCCACCTGGTGGAGTCAATGAACGTGTACAATATTTACGTACCTTTATCTCGCCATAGTATCCACAACTTTTTGCTTGTCACCTCTGCCAAATTGCTGCCAAATATGCTACCATTTGTTATATTGTAATGACGCCATTAAACAATATGCCACTTGTCATCATACGATAACATTATTACATCGGATGATCCATTGGAACTTTTTCCATGCGTGTTTTCGGATTTATGCCTGCTTACAAATTCCACAGTAATCGCGATCTCCGAAACAGGCATGATTTCCGCGAAGTAGTTTGGTGTTATCTTTCATTTCTACGGTAATATATACATTTAATCCAGGCGTAGGATGTTCCAGCATTCGATGTTAAATGAGAGACTATTATGCATATCCTATCGCAATGTTGATGACGTCAGTGATTTATATGTTACGTTTGGCTGTGAACCGACGGTCGGATTTTCAGGTCGCCAAATATGCTCGATAGGTGGCGTCCTGGTCTGCAGACCAATTAGAGGTCACGGGTTCGAAGTCCACCTGTGTCCTGGGCGACCTTATCCCTCCATCTCACTGTTCCATCTGAGGTTCCTTTCCCGATGTGTACCGGAGCCGGCCCGGTAGCTCAGTGGGTTAGAGCGCTCGCATTGAGTGCTCTGGCCACCAGAGAGCCTAACGGCACGTGGATCGATGGTTCAAGCTCCGCTGTGGCCATGTCTGTGCGGTGGTAGGGTAAAGATCCCATGTCGTTTTTCACAAAGGGTAGGGGGTTACCCACGGGGACATAGCTCCACTCTCCCTTCCTTCACCCATTGACTCGATATGACCAAAACATTCGTTAAAGCGTCCTGAATATACAGCCAATAACCAACGCGGTGTCTCCCACAAGTGCACAAAGGTGGCCTGGATGCACTAAATACGTCTATCGCCAATCCCAGCATCGCCTAATAATATCATCAGGTTACATAGACCGCCGCCAGCTACTCTTCTCGCCTGTCGTTGAGCTGAGCACGTGGCAGCATTATGAATGTCATATCATCGCTTCTCTGCCCCAAAGTTAATCAAATCTTTGAATGACCCAGTATGTAAATTAATACACCTGGGCAGCTCAAATAAAGAGAGGACGCGTGCAGGAAGTGACCTCTCCTATTTATTTGTTTTTTTGTCTTTTTAGCACACAGTAAATTCCCGTTGGGGAAATTATTATAGAGTGCGTATGTATTTCCCGCGAGATAAAAGAACTGAAACAGCCTGTGCATGCCCTGGATGTAGTCAGATCGGAACGTCGATAGTTATGCGTGTGAAGCTAAAATGACAGCTGCTCAATCGCAACCCAACATCCATTATAGGCATTGACAGCGGTTATCAAAAGGTAATAATTACTAAAGCATTAATTGATTTTCATTCTGAGTGTCTAGTAAGGTGCAAACATCGGGTTTTCAGCGCCGGGATCGCCATCGCAATGATAAAAGGTTTCGCGTCAGAAAAAAAACTCCCGAAGAGCTCTTTGGCCTGGTCAATAACCCCTTCATGCCGTGTTATTCAATCACCGTCAACATATTGCTACAGGGCTAAAAGCGTGTGGAGAGTCATAACATAGGAGTCGCTCCTTGCATAACCCCACGCATAGTTCCCAGGAATTTGCCAGGCAAAAATAAATGGGTGCCAAAGTGCCAAAGTCCTCAGACCACACACTTGCCTTTGATAGTGAGCGCAGGTAGGACAGCGCCTCGAATTGAGCCATAGCAACCCGCAAACTCAAGGTAAATCGACTTTGGCTTTATTTGGTTCTGTAGTTGCAAATATTCATTCATCCTCGTTGATCTGCCTAGAGCACAATGATTCACGGAGAATAGCGGTTGTATTTCTGAATAACACGGTCCCGATGCCATGTGACTGGGTGTTGGTACTCTGAGTGTCACGGATAGTTTCCTGTTGTAACCGGTGACAGCGTCACGCGGCGCCACCGGAAGTTGATCATCAGAACGTCTGGGTAGTTACCGGAAGTAGACCATCAGAGCGTCCCGGATTCTTACCGGAAGTTGACCATCAGAGCGTCCCGGATAGTTACCGGAAGTGGACCATCAGAGCGTCCCGGATAGTTACCGGAAGTTGACCATCAGAGCGTCCCGAATAGTTACCGGAAGTTGATCTTTAGAGCGTCTCGGCAGTTACCGGAAGTTGACTATCAGAGCGTCTAGGATGGCTACCGGAAGTTGATCAGCAGAGCGTCCCGGATACTTACCGGAAGTGGACCATCAGAGCGTCCCGGATAGTTACCGTAAAATTAACCATCACCCCGTCAAAAATGGCGACTGTATGTCACCGTTCGGGGAGCTCTTGTAGTTACTTATATTTGTTTCTGATGGCAGCATGCAAATTTTGGTTTCACCATTAAGATTTTTGGAGATAATGCCGTAGTTTACGAAAGTAATCCACCCAGTCTTTCTGCCCCATTCCGGATATCCGCCACTGCCACCCTCTGTACTAGAGCTTCCGGCCGTGAATACCAAGGAGGTGTGGAAGGATTAGGTAGCCCATTACAAGATCTACGAGTATTACAACCAGCCCCCCGCCCTTAACCCCACTTCAGAGAGTGATGGACGCAGTCTTCTTCAAGAAACATTGAACTTACACGACGACTCAAAGCAAGCATGCCATGTAAATCACTGGTGCGATAATAGTCTTTCTTGGCCAGATTGCAATATTCTTACTTCAGAGGTGGAGGATGTTCTGGTGCCGAATAATATCGAACAAAGAAAAAACAAACGTTGTTATATTTATGGCAGCGACGTGTCAGGCTTTGTGCGCCCACCGCCATGCGTGAAGATATTTGCTGCAGTGCCCGTATGTTACCCACGGTTGTCACACGCACGGTTACATTTTAGCCTCCGATCAAAGCCTCCACGAAACACGACGGCCTTTCATCGACTAAAGAGAGCGTGCTGCATGTGGTATTAGTCCGTTGTCCGAGCGTCTAGAGCTGTCTAGAGCGTTATAATAAAATAATCTAATGTTAACACTCCTAAGAGGAAGAGAGCGCACCAAGGAAATATGGCCTGTTTAAATAGCTGTGTGGCGTCGTTCCCATATGCTATATAGAGTTTGCAGCAAGGAAAGAAATGCAGCTGCTGGAGTAGTGGCATTTGGTGCAAATAATTATTAAGGCGACAACAGGCGCAAAATAAAGACCAGTCGCTTGATTTCTACGAATTTTACATTATTAACCTGAGCATTTCGTTTGTCCAGATATATTTGCAATTTGTGCATTTTAAAGAACATATGGATATTCGAAAATAATAACTTGGCTGACATATGGTATGTGTGCATATTTAATAATATATAATATATCCATAAAGTACTAATTATAATAAAGATACTACACAAGAGCAATATTTATACATATGCATCTAAAGCGTTTCGCCCAAGTCGGGTTCTTGTCTTTATGGTTTATTGTGAGTCCCGTATACACTGTCGGTCCCCTGGCAGAATTCCAGATGCATCATGGGATACATTGCGTGAGCAATACAGCCATCACCATGTGACAAAAAATTGTTACTATTGACTATCGACGCTTGCGAGAGATTACTGTGTGCAGTACGTACCAGTCTATTAAAAGCGAATCAATTATTGCCGTTACCAGGCTGTCTGCCAGTCTCAAGGTATGAACGCTCCCAAAAGAGTTGTCCCAATGATTAAATATAGCCGTAGAGGATAGCGATAATGTAAACACACCTGGTTGAAAGCTCGATAGAAATTCCGTTGGATCTGACAGGCATTCCATCACCGCAGAGCTGGCTGTGACATGGAGTGTGAATAAGTGGCGGCTGCGTGATTTTTTAAGACGGATGGGCCGCAGATAGGTTCCGATTGGGAACTCGAGGGGGATGTTCCCCTTTCGGCCGCCGTCAGGAGTGAGTCATCAATCAGACGACATTTGGCAGACGACAATTTACGAAAGGTCACGCGGGAGTCGAGTCAAGGACGATTGGAGAGAATGGCCGATTGGGTCGTTCTAGTTTTGCAGTAGTTGCGGTGCATGATGGGAGTGGCTGGTGGGCGTTGTTACTACGCTCGCTGTGCGGATGAAAACCCCAATGACCAAAACTGGACATATCACAGACAGGGTAGTAACAAGAAGGAAAAAAATGGACGTGTCACTGCAAGGGTGTTAACCCCACAGACAAACCTGGACATATCACTGACAGGGTAGAAACCCTAAGGAATAACATGGACATATCACTGACAGGGTAGAAACCCTAAGGACTAACATGGACATATCACTGACAGGGTAGAGACTCTATGGACAACACTAGACATATCACTGTCAGAGTTTTAACCCTATAGTCAAAGCTAGACATATCACTGCCAGGGTGTTAACCCTACAGACAAAGCTAGACATATCACTGCCATGGTGTTAACCCTACAGACAATGCTAGATATATCATTGCACGCTAGACATATCACTACCAGGGTGTTAACCCTAAAGTTAAACTTGACATATCACTGCCAAGGTGTTAAACATGCAAACAAAGCTAGATATATCACTGCCAAGGGTGTTAACTCTACAGTCAAAGCTAGACATACCAATGCCAGGGTGCTAACCCTACGAACAAAGCTAGACATATCACTGCCAGGGCGTTAACCCTACAGTCAAAGCTAGACATATCACTGCCAGGGTATTAACCCTACATACAAAGCTAGACATATCACTGCCAGGGCGTTAACCATACAGAAAACGATAGACATATCACTGCCAGGGTGTCAACCATAGTCAAAGCTAGACATATCACTGCCAGGGTGTTAACCTTTCAGTCAAAAATAGACATATCACTGCCAAGGTATTAACCCTACATACAAAGCTAGACATATCACTGCCAGAGTGTTAACCATAGTCAAAGCTAGACATATCACTGCCAGGGTGTTAACCTTCCAGTCAAAGCTAGACATATCACTGCCAGGGTGTTAATCTTCCAGTCAAAGATAGACATATCACTGCCAGGGTGTTAACCATAGAGACAAAGCTAGAGATATCACTGCCATGGCGTTAACCCTACAGACAAATCCGAAACAGAGCACAGCTCAAACTGGTGCAACAAATCACAAAACTGGAATCAATCAATTGAATTTGGATCACGGAATTGGGGCAAGGAAGTACAAACCTGAAGGGCCTGACTGCTGAAGCGTCCATGCCAACGACAAAGGCTGGACAAGAACTGCCAGAGCGTTGAATGGATGATATCACGATATATATGACGGTATCACTGGAAGTTTTCACCCCACCACGACATTGACATTGCAGGGGGTCGATTCACTAAAAGCTCGTAAATTGTAAGCGCTTAATGGCCATGTGAATGTCATTAAAACAATAATATGGATCTTAAAACATTAATTTGAGTGGCTTTGTCTCTTGACAAATATGGGTGAGCACCAATAATCGTTGGGTGACATTGTTCTTAATAATAAAGTTACGATCCAGTCGTTGTGGCATAATTTGGACGGAATAATGGCTCTTAGCGAAATGTTCACTGCGGCATTTACCACCGCGATCAACGTCAATGTAGTGCTGATGGGACAATTGCTATTAAGTGCGTTGTAAAATCGCATTGACATACACTGGTACATGATATACAAGAAAATCTGAAGTTTTGATTGAAGCCGAGAGGAGATGGGCGTGGAGGAGGGGGGGGGGGGGGCGACGCACAGTGGGAGGGTAAACTGTTTTGTTAACATAAAACCCGCATCCCATTAAAAGAGGAATAATTTCATTGGCGAACTGGCGCCGCTAGGTAGATTTCATTTTAACTATTTGCACCTGATAACCGGATATCAGTGAGTGCAGCTATCTCCCAGAGGCAATCATTTCCATTGAGACACTAACGGGACAAAATGGCCAACGATGGGAGACTCATTATCTCGTTGTCATAGGGGGCGCCCCGCCGCTACCTTCACCCCACCGCAGTCAGCACACCAGAGCCAGCATGGCGCTACCGTAGACTCTCGTCTTGATATCTCGGTGGAGGTGTCCATTATGGTGGGGCCATAGGGCGGCCGATCGGCTCATCACTCACTTCACTGCATGGCCAGGGGAGAAAAAAACATGGCGGGCCAGTGCCGCTGTAATAGGATTTCATATGGCACTACTGAATACAACGACTGTCAGACGCAAACCACGAGAAATAACGGTGTCCGAAAGAAATAAGAGACCGGCACCTTACAGTGGCGCGATGGGCATCCGGTACATACAGGCATTTAGCGCGTGGAAAGAATGATTATACCTATTTATGACGGTAACAGCAAATATGTTCATTAAAAAATCTACACTAAATCAGAGGGCGCTCATGCGCAAGACGACCCGACACGGTGTGAAACCAGACGCTACCGCCCTGACTTGATAATGAAAGGAAAGAAATAAAATATATTAAATAATAAGCAAGAAAGCTCCGTTGGCATGCAGGTTGCGCTGTAGATCAAGTCGGGGGTTCGAACCCTGGCACTGGCATCTGGTTCAAGATTTATCGAACCCAGGACCAACAATTCATTTCATGCGCAAAAGGCCAGACACTATATTTTTGCTGTAGATCATCGCACAATCACGTCACAGCATGAAACATTGATGCAGCATTGTTTATGACATATGCCCTGGCTAGCTCTCTCCCCGCCGATCCAGGAGGTGGGGCGGGGGACGGGAGGTGGGGGGGGGGATGATATTCACCCCACCAGACGGCGTGGCACAGGTCTGTCATCCCAGGCCCGACCTTCCCAAGCTTATTAGACAGCCGTGTCATGACGCTCCCATGATGCATAGCGAAACGCACCGGAAGTGAAAATGTCAGCGATGGTCAATGGCATGGTGAGTGGTGGGAAGGAGGGCGGGGACGCGATAGGACTGGTGCATGTCCCCACTCTGTCGACTATCGGACCGTTTGTATTTACTGTATATGACAGCGTTTCCTTTGCTTGAGTCGGGGTTCGGTTCAATCGCAGCCAGGGGCTCGTGCGAGAGGTCGATATGCCGAGGGCTAAGGCATTGATTCACATACCTAGTTGCTGTGGGTTATTGCATTTTTATCTCTTTTCGGGCTTCTTTCTGTGTTTCGTTTTTCGCTTCGTGTTATTTTTGTCCACCTTACCAGATAATGTAGGTTGGTGGCCGTTTGGCTTTTGCTTAGGGACAAGGTTGTTTCCCTCATCGAACTAACTACTGCTGATTTAATGAATATTTTCCTCTGGCTTAGTGATGGGGCATTCTGAACTATCTATGAGGCTAAAGATAAAGCATTTGGCAATAGTATTTCTACTTTGGGCACGAAACATGTACATGTTGTTATGTAGACGAGGTTAGCATTCTGATCTAGTGATGAGGTTAATATTCTGATCTTTTTGGACTGGTGACGGGATTAGTTTTTCTAATCTATCTGGCCTAATGACGGGGTTAGTCTTCTGATAGCTTTGGCCTAGTGACCGGGTTAGTATTCTGATCTATCTGGCCTAGTGAGGGGGTTGGTATTCTGATATCTGTGGCCTAGTGACCGGGTTAGTATTCTGATTTATCGGGCCTAGTGACGGGATCAGTATTCTGATCTCTCGGGCCTAGTGACGGGATCAGTATTCTGATCTGTCGGGCCTAGTGACGGGATCAGTATTCTGATCTATCTGGCCTAATGACGGGGTTTGTGTTCTGATTTATCTGACCTAGTGACGGGGTTAGTATTCTGATCTCTCGGGCCTAGTGACGGGATCAGTATTTTGATCTCTCGGGCCTAGTGACGGGATCAGTATTTTGATCTCTCGGGCCTAGTGACCGGATCAGTATTCTGATCTCTCGGGCCTAGTGACGGGATCAGTATTCTGATCTGTCTGGTCTAGCCACGGGGTTATTTCCCGCTACCTCTGACCTAGTGGCGGGACTAATTTATCCCTGGCCCGCGGGGATAATAGAGTTGTCTCCAGCTTTCGTTGTATATTCACCCATGTGTTGGTATTACGCAGATATCTAACCTGACCTTTCGCGACAAGAACACGAATCCTAGCATAAAAATCCGCGTCCAATCATATGTTTCAACTTCCTTTCACTGAACCCCGTCGACGACACGATATGGCAAGCAGGGTATGCCGTCCACCAAATGTCAGTTAGAAAAACTAAACCTCTTCTCCACACCGGCTACTCTCAGAACATGACTGGGCATTGAGCCGAGACCACACTTTTGTCATTGAGATACATCCTCTGTCGACTTGGCTTGTGTAGCCTGGGTAACCTTCTCCCGTGCCCCCTTGGTACCCGTCAGCGTATGAAAAAACATATATCTCATTAACCGATGTAGTGAAAGCAATCCGAAGACAGGGTACATCGGTTGAGGTCCAGTATGTTATACACCAGACTGAGTTGTTGATTACGGACAAGTGATATATGCTTGTATGTCTCGTATCATAAATAATGGGGCTTATTCCCTTCCCGATATGTGTATATTTGCAATCCGTTGGCGATTGGGAAATAGTACCGATTCCTTAATTGAATGCCAATAAGGGTTATAGTATTTCTATTTCGGCACAAAAAGTTACAAACCAACAATATTCTTCCCTGTATTATTTTTCAAATATACATGTACAGTAAGGCCAGTGACAAGTGTGTAAAGATACTTCAGTTCTATATCATATGAAACATATATAACATGGGACTATTTCACCCGCCCGTGATTCCCGCGCCCAGAGATTTCAACCAGCCCTTCCCTTAAATACGTCGCATGACTGCCAGGGTCCAATTTTCGCCCAAATATTATCTCTCTCTCACCATATGGCATGGAAAACTGCCAAACGTGAACAGTGCCAGATCTATACATGTAAATAAATACCCGCAAGGAATTAACTGGAGTGGTATTGAATTTCTGTCATACCCTAGCTCTAAAATGGCTTGTAGGTCTAAAATGGCTTAACAGTTATTAAGATTCGAGGTACCAGTATGTGGAATATAACCACACTAAATCGTCAAGGTCAAAAATCAACTGTGGGGTGCCTCAAGGATTTACTCTTGGTCCCCTGTTATTTTTAATTGATATTAATGATATTGCCCAGGTCAGTCCGAAACTATTCAGTATTTTATTTGCTGATGACTCTAACTTCTTTATAACTGGAAAAAATTAGATACTGACTGCAATTAAACAAACTCATTCTCAACCTTGGGAAGACGAAGTTCATGATATTTAAATCCCCTCGTGATTACCATACAGAGCATAATCTTCTACCCTTAGCCTCCCTTTATGAATATCTTAATGTTTATGTACAGGCAATACCATGAGATACATCCAGAAATTATAAGAAAATGTTTGTCCGCAACCAAGATGTTCATAAGTATGTAACAAGAGCGTCCAATAACTTACGAACGCCGACATATAGAAATAATTGTATGAAGATGTCAGTTAGAAATATGGAAACGCGTGTATTTAATAAGTGGTTTACCAGGCTTAACTTCCTATGCTATATAAATGTTTTTAAGAGAACCGAAAAAAGTATGTTGTTAAAACAAATTATTGATAATTGAGACATAGCATTTGAGACCGTAATTAAAACTTGCATACAATTCGTAGCCTAACAATATCTGAGTGATTAAACAGTTGTTTTGTGTACAGCATTATTGTGAAAAATGTTATATATATATGAATAAATTTAATTATATATATATATCTTTTTTTTTGGTTGGGGTGTGGGGGGGGGGGTCTTCTTTCTGTTCTTTTTCTTTTTCTTACACGAGCATATAAGCAACGCTTCTGCTCAGTTAGCACATGAAAATCCAATGTACATGTTTTTTAGATGAAATAAACCTATTATTACATTACATACCGACCTCGCTGAGCTTTAAATGCGTGTTGTGTGTGTCCGTCTATAGTCGTCACAAATGAACCCAATAATATCGTGCAGAAACAGGTAGAGAAGGAAGAGCTGGGGTGATAGTTGGGGAATAACACTGCCAGCCTCGTTCCCTGGCTTCAACGGACATGGCGTGACAGGGAACCAGTCACACATGTCACGTGCCCCTGTTGTGTGTCGTGTGTACTGCCGTCTCGTGGGTGAGGGACATATTGTAGACACGTAGATACTGAGGTATGGCTACTACTGTTACTTTATTATGGCGTTATTAGCGCTATTATTGACAGTCAATGTCATGTGATGGAGATAATTACAAGGAAAAGTCATGATCCCAACATTACAATTAGCCTCTTCAGGATTAACAGTACGTGAATGGCTCGCCATTTGTACCGATCTGAAAACAAAACAAGCTGTTTTTCTAGAAAAGAAAGTTGCATTGGGAATACAAACTACATTCTATACTCCTGGAACCGGTTCCTCTAAATAAACAGGGTTTTTAGAGAAAAAGCGAATGATTCAGTGATAAATGTCACTTTATAAGTTTGGAAATCTTTAGAGATTTTTTAGTTAATAAAATGTTACCACAGTAACTTTCGAATTACCTCCGTGATCGTGTCAACAATAACCTAGAAACTTACACAGTTACAAACAGTCAAGTACAATACTGACGGAAGACTGTCATGATGTCATACAAGCGGCAGAGTACAAAATATTATTTAGCCTAAGGTAGAGATTAAATCAGTTTGTTGTTGACGAAAACCACTGCTTCATACCAGCTAAAGCGGACGCATCCCGAGGTATGCAAGTCGATCAATGGCATACACCAGTTTTATTTTAAATTAACATAATTATATCTTGCATAGCAAATAAGCCTTTATCATCGGGGCCAGTAACTGCCACATATCCGTCTTATCCATTCCAATTTGGATAAGATCTGGCAGATTTTGACGCCCCATGAAATAGACAAGCCTCGACTGACCGCCGGCCGTTCCGCCTCCTGGCCGCCCCTCAGCCCATCCCCTGCAGAACGGCCATTAAAAGCCAGGAAGCTTGTCCTGTCATTGCTCCAAAACAAGACCATTTAGAGATAAAACCTGTCCTTATTCCCCTCATGCTGACGACAGCACACCCTGCCACCCACCCTGCCCCCTCTGCCCGTTCCCTTGCCCCTACCCCCCCCCCCCCGCTCGGCCTCTGCCCGTTTTCTTGCCCTTACCCTTAGTACCCCTACCCCTCCGCCCGTTCCCTTTTCCATACCCCCTCCCTCCCTCCCCACCCCCCTCAATTTCCGCCGATACAGTTTTATTACAACCTGTTTTCGAATTAAATCCAGGCTTTGCACTGAATACCCCTACACACAGCGCTTCTCTTATCCCTTTCTCTTTCTACTCTCCCTCCGGCTGTCACTCTACGGCAAACGACTTCCAGTCTGCCAGGTACGGTCCTCATCATACCACACTCGCCTTCATGGGACTGTACCGACAAATCTATACAGTTTGATACACATCACCATTCGGCTATTCGGTCCGGGTACTCGTAACGTCACAATCGTGAAATCTGCACCGAGGCTTCATTCGCGTAATTGGAAACATACAGAAGCACTCAACGCAAATCTTACTCCGATTAGCTTCAATACGATTTCGAGATGGGACTGACAGAGAAACTTAAAATATCCAGATACAATTCGTAATACATGTCTCCACTAAAGAAAGTGATATATATTATCGGCAATTGTACTTGTAATGAGACACTGTCATATCTTACGATAGGGAGTCCTTTTATTGGGCGACATTCGATGCATAGGAGGCGAGATATAGGTAAGTGCAGATATACGCTCTACAGACATGTCTATGAATTTGTGGAGTGGCATTCAGTACGGATATGAAATATTAATGCAGGAATCTTCCAACATCGCTAAGGCATTGCAGCTGTTGTAGGGAACTTTATTAGCTGCACCCTAATCCTTCATGCTCAAGGCAAAGGGTAATATTGGCGCGGACGACTTCGAGGCTCTAAAAAACGTGGATTATTGCAATTGCAAAATTATATTGACAATATTTGGCACTCGTGAGCAAATATTTGAAAGCTGGGCAACTTTTTTTTGTTCTAATTTTTTGTTCTAACTTTGTTCTACCCCCGAGGGTTAACGCAGATTGTGTTCTAGCTTTCTAGTCCAGCTCCCTGTTCCTCTGTTCCATTTTTGTTACTTTTGTAAATTTTATCACACTATTCCCCAGTTTGTTTATCTGCATTTAGAGATTGATACGTAATTGTGTCGAGCGTAATCTGAACAATACGCAACGTTGATAATGAGTAAGTGAATAACTCTTTGAACGCATATAAATGGAACAAGGCGGAATAATATCAGGTGCACCGCCCGCATAAAATAATCTCATTTAACCGATATTTCCGACAACAACCGACCAATGGAAGGTTATTTGTAAATTCAAACTTCATTCCAGTAACATTGCATATTTTTTGACCTCATCACGCATCAGAGCAAAACGATTTAAAATCTCTTATGTCTTCTATTTATGACCCGAAAGGCCTAATTGAAGCGCTTTGAAAGCAAAGAGAGAAAGTCACATGACCCGTTACTGTGAACGGTCACCAGGCGGCGCTGTTGCAGTGTAGTCAGCACGTTTTGCCGCGTAATGGGTCAACCCCAGGCGTTATAATCCGCCGCCAAATAGCAACACAGCGGGGGGGGGGGGGGGTCCTGGGGATTCCCTCAGGCCCCAGCCAGCGTGTCCTGATCCCTGTGAAGCCTGGCTCCCAGCCCCCGGGGTCCGACCATCCCGGGGTCCCATGAAGTCCTCATACAAAGGAGTCTTGATCCCACCAGGCGGGCTCTGTGCCGTGGTGATAGCGGGGCCTCCCTCAGAACTCACTGAGCTCACATTAAGGCTTCACATTCACCCACGTAAAACTTAACATACTCAAATCTTCTGTACACCGAGACATTTATTTTAGTAAAACGTGTCAAAAGAGTCCGTCAAAAGGATCCTGTGTTAGAACTCTCATGCTGGCGACATTTGACTGAATGTGTTTGAAGGATGTCGGGTTCGCCGGTTATATATATGAGGACAGGTGTAACATGTTCATCATGGCGTTGATGACCACATCAAGAGCCTTATCAGGGCAAAAGGGTAATATATTCTGAGTTAAACATAGCAATGTACACCTTGAAACTATGGCAATTAACACCAACATAGCGACTCGTTCCATATTACATTATTAAATCTTCGGATGTCGCATGACCGGAACGGTGGTATCTTCCGAAGTTCACTTACCACACATTGAGATTCAGATCAACATTCATCTGTAAATGCATTGTCCCTGGAGAGGTCTGATTTAGCTGATATGTTAACAAAGGTGGCATACCATCATCCATGACGCCCTCAGTTGCATAAGCTCAGAGGCTTTTATTCTGAAAATTAAATTAGTTTATGGTTATTGTGGAACTTAGTGGGGAGTTAGACCGGCATGAACACCGGTAGGGGTAACGACCATGCATTTGCGGCTCATCCGCGTTTTCTCCGACTAAAAAAATCCGAAGACACCTTTTTTTGTTTTCAATTTTGAAGTCCTTGATAGGCAATACGTTATTCGTGTATGGAAAGTCGGCGCTCATCCCCAACTGCGATGCCCACAGGTCCAGCTCAGGCCATTACAACAAGACGATAAAACGAAAAAAACATGCGAAAGACATCAGTTCCACCATGACAAGAACTTATTGAATCTATCGATTTCTACTCACTGACACAGTTTTCAACCCATAACAAATGTGCTCGTGCTGCCAAACAAAGGGCATTTACTTGTTCGATCGACCAGCGGAAAATAGCCTCCATAAAAAGTAGGGTAGCAGTTTAAGAAGGGCCAATATTTCAAGTGACATAACCGGCGTTGCAGTGAAAAGAGAGGCAGTGAGAAGTTCTCTCGAGGGGCGGGGAGTGGGGAGAGGGGTGCTTAACACGAGCCGGTGGAGATGTGTGCATGGATGCATGCGCAAATTCCTGAGGGAGGTCACCCTCGCAGGGGCCTGGCCAGTGAAAGGGGTGCAGGACGGGGCGGCTGGGGTGGGAGGAAGGGAGGGAAGAGGACGGGGCTGGGGTAGGAGGAAGGGAGGGCGGAGGAAGGGGCTGGGGTGCGAAGAAGAGAGGGCAGAGGAAGGGGTTGGGGTAGGAGGAAGGGAGGGTGGAGGAAGGGGCTGGGGCGGGGTACGGGGTACGGGGGTGGAGGGGGAAGAGAGCAGCAATCCTTCTTGTCACGGATCAATCTGCAGCAGGCCCAGCACAGGTCCTGTTTGTGGGTTATTAACTGTCGGGTATAAATGGGGTAATAATTAAGTATCTGTTGCTCCCATTGGCAGTCTGTGTGAAGATTTTGAATCAACTTCGTGGATAAAATAGAATTAACGTGCATGATAACTATGTGGCATCAGGCAGAGCATTACGTACCTGTGATAGACGTTATGTAACCTTCATTGGGTCCCAATAATTCTGTTTATTTATTTATTATTTTTGTTTATTTATTTGACTTGTTCCTTTATCGCGTTTCTTCTTTGTTAGCTTGCTTCCACATCATTTTCAGCTCAAATCACCAACTTAATGCGAGCGAATAAGCCTTTGGCTTTTGCTCTTGTCACGATAAATGTCTTACAAAATGTACGGAATCAATGTAATTTGTGTTTTGTTCTTGTGACAACAAACTGAATATTGTTATTACGTAACATATTTATATTTCATGCGATCCGCCATTTGTTCAAATTTACTTTCCATTTTGCCTTTATTATATTGCAATGCACAACATCAAGAGGACCAATCACCCTTATCCCGCACACAGACATAAAATAAAAATGACGGCTTTATCGGGCCCGTCCTGGGCACATGGGGCTAATTTAGGCCAAGTAACATCCTGAGACAATGAATGATTTGGATAGAACACGCCTCAGATTTGATCGCCCAGACCGTCTTCGGACGAATGACCGACCCCATGATCCTTGGATTGGCATGCGGACAAGCCAGCATACTGTCCCTTTCTTTTGTGTGGTGCAGCATTTCGAGTTTTCACCCCACCAGGACATTGACATTGCAGGGGGTCGCTTCACTACAAGCTCGTTAATTGTAAACGCTTAATGGCAATGGGAATGACATAAAGACAATAATAAGGATCTTAAAACATTAACTTGAGTGGCTTTGTCTCTTGACAAAGATGGCTGAGCACCAATAGTCGTTCCGTGACAATGTTCTAATAAACTGACGTTCCAGTCGTTGTGGCATACTTTGGACGGAATAATAGCTCTTAGCGAAATGTTCCCTGTGGTATTTACCACCGCGATCAACGTCAATACAGTGCTGATAGGACAATTGCTATTAAGTGCGTTGCAAAACTCATTGACAAGATCTGGTACAGCACGATACAGCAAGAAAATCCGAAGTTTTGATTGAAGCCGTGAGGAGGTGGGGGTGGAAGGGGGGAGGGCGGGTGCCCTGTGGGAGGGTAAGCTGTTCGTTTGTTACCATAAAACTCGCATCCCATTAAAAGAGGAATTATTTCATTGGCGAACTGGCGCCGCTAGGTAGATTCATTTAAACTATTTGCACCTGATTACCAGATATCAGTGAGTGCAGCTTCCAGAGGCAATTATTTCCATTGGGACATTACCGGGACAAAATGGCCATGTATGGGAGATTCATTATTTCGTTGTCATAGGGGGCGCCCCGCTGCTACCTTCACCCTACCGCAGTCAGCACACCAGAGTCAGCATGGCGCTACCGTAGACTCTCGTCTTGATATCTCGGTGGAGGTGTCCATTATGGTGAGGCCATAGGGCAGCCGATCGGCTCATCACTCACTTCAGTGCATGGCCAGGTGAGAAAAAAACATGGCGGGCCAGTACCGCTGTAATAGGATCTCAGATGGCACTACTGACTGACTGTCAGACGCACACCACGAGAAATGACGGTGTGCGAGAGAAATAAAAGACCCGCACCTTACAGTGGCGCGATGGGCATCCGGTATATACAGGCATTTAGCGCGTGGAAAGAATGGTTATACATATTTATGACGGTAACAGCAAAAATATTATTAAAAAATCTACACTAAATCAGAGGGCGCTCATGCGCAAAACGACCCGACACGGTGTGAAACCAGACGCTACCGCCCTGACTTGATAATGAAAGGAAAGAAATAAAAGGTATTAAATAATAAGCAAAAAAGCTCCGTTGGCATGCAGGTTGCGCTGTAGATCAACAAGTCGGGGGTTCGGACACTGGCGCTGGCACCTGGTTCAAGATTTATCCAACCCAATTTTAATTGTCTTGACCTAATTGAGCTGACATCTGCACAAGTAAATTAACATTTCATTTCATGTGCAAAAGGCCAGACACTATATGTTGGCTGTAGATCCACGCACAATCGCGTCACAACATGAAACATGGATACAGCATTATTACGAGTTGGTGGTCATGTTAACTAGTACAATAGCATTAATTCTGAAGGCCGCTAAAATGCTGTATTGTGACCCGAACCGCCCTGCTGCCCATGCAATCGACAATCGTTGCCATAGCGGCATTGCATAGAACAATGAAACATGACGTCACGCACAAAAGAATTGTAGTTATAGCTTTAAATGGCCCGCTTACCTGCCTAGGTGCACGTGCCATGTTTCTTGGCAACGATATATGGCGACTGGCCAACTATAGGGCTGTACAGTCACTACGGGATCTTATCAAGACCCCACGAGACAGGGAAACTTATGCTCTACGCCTAGCATCAACGGCCTGTACCTGCTGCCTACCTTCCGGTTGTTTGCCTTCACTCGCCTCACACAGAAGATCGGCTAACGCTGTCCTTGGCCGCACAACTGACCACTGAAATTCTGCGCATATCAGAATTATAACTATCCGAGTAGATTTGTAATATATGAGCGGTTAGACAGTTGATAAACCAGAATGCGGTTGTCTCATGAGTGACTGTCAGTGTCAGGCGATCTAAGGTGTTGCGCGGGGGTTTTCCATGTCGTATGACGTAATAATCATCACGACTCTCATGTCTGCGCGCAGTATCTATGGTTACGTAACAACGCTCCTTATATGGACTGACCAGGCGAGGAAAATGGTGTGCCGTTTGTCCAGAAATGTAAATATCGATGAATTTCCTCAAAATACAAGGCTTCCAAGAGTCTCATCCAACGGACCACATGCATGATGGAGAGATAAATGTCTTATCTTTGACTATGTTATGATTTCATAGTTAGCAATGCCTGGACCAAAGCAAACAAAAAATAGTTTCACACCCACTCGATTCTTAACGCCCAAACCGCGCAGCTGGCCGGTTCCCAACACTCAAACTTTGACTACAATGAGTGCGCGTCAAGCAGCTGTAGCAAGGCACCAGCGGAATGTGCACTCGTTCTAAGAGCACGTGTTTTTTTGTTGGTCACCAAAAGACCTAAACCGGAAATAGAACCCGCGAGAACTGTACAGCCCTATATGTGGAAAGACTTGCGACTTGCAGACAGTCTGCTGACAATCCTTTACTTTGACCGTAGCATGCGGAAATTAAACCAAAGAAGCAGAGCCAATCAACGCCTTAAATTTCGATTCAACTCGTAATAATAGTAATAGCACGAGTTTTGCATGGGGTTAGACAGTTTATTGCCCCTTCATCAACCTGTAGCAGCCCTTCATTTTCATTATCCGCCCTCAGCCTCTACGCGGCCTCGGGCGGATAATGAAAATTGGCGGGCTGCTACAGCTTGATGTCGGGCCAATACAATTTCCTAACGCCCCGCTAACTCTATTAGCTAGCGCTATTGTTACATTCTTTATGACATATGCCCTGGCTAGCTGTCTTACCGCCGAGCTAGGAGGTGGGGGCTGGGGACGAGACGGGGGAGGGAGGAGGGGGGGCGGTAGGGGATGGTAGTCACCCCACCAGACGGCGTGGCACAGGTCTGTCATCCCAGGCCCGACCGTCCCATTTGCAACCCAAGCTTATTGGACGGCCTTGTCATGACGCTCCCATGATGCATAGAGAAACGAACCGGAAGTGAAAATGTCAGCGGTGGTCAATGGCATGGTGAGTGGGGGAAGGAGGGCGGGAGACGCGATATGACTGGTGCATGTCCCCACTCTGTCGACTCTCGGACCGTTTGTGTTTACTTTATATGACAGCGTTTCCTTTGCTCGACTCGGGGTTCGGTTCAATCACAGCCAGGGGCTCGTGCGGGTGGTGGATATGCCGAGGGTTAAGGCATTGATTCACATACCTAGTTGCTGTGGCTTATAACATTTTAATATATTTTCGGGTTTCTTTCTTTGTTTTGTTTTGTTGTGTTATTCTGCTGCTGCAGCCGTTCACTGGTGCAGGGCTAGTATTGTTTTTACGGGTAGAAAGGGGGAGGGGTAATATTTTTGTCCACCTTACCTGGTAATGGGGTTTGGTGGCCGTTTTGCATATGCCTATGGACGGCTAGTTACTGGGTTAGTATTTTGATCTCTCAGGCCTAGTGACCGGGTTAGTATTCTGATCTATCTGAGTCAGAGACGGCGTTAGCATTATCACATTTCTGGACTAGAGATTAGGTTAGTATTCAGATCTCTCTGATCTAGTGACGGAGTTAGCATTCTGACATCTCTGGCCTAGTAATGAGGTTAGTATTCTGATCTCTCTGGTGCAGTGATGGGGTTAGTATTCTGATACCAGTGGCCTAGTAATGGGATTAGCATTCTGACATCCCCGGTCAAGTGATGGGGTCAGTATTTCTGATCTCTCTGGCTAGTAATGCAGTAAGTATTCTAACCTCTCTGACCTGGTAATGAGGTTAGTTTTCTTACCTCACTGTCCTAGTAATAGCTTAGTATGCTGATCTCTCTGGTTCAGTGACGGGGTTAGTATTATGATCTCTCTGCCTTAATGGCGGGGTTAGTATTATGATCTCTCCGCCTTAGTGGCGGGTTAACATTCTGATCTCTTTGGCCTAGTGACGAGGTTAGAATTCTGATATTTCTGGCCTAGTGATGGGATTAGTATTTTGATCTCTTTGACCTAGTGACGGGGTTAGTATTCTGATCTCTCTGGCCTAGTAACGGGTTAGTATTCTGATCTATCTGACCTAATGACGGGGTTAGTATTCTGATCTATCTGGCCTAGTGACGGGGTTAGTATTCTGATCTTTCTGACCTAGTAATAAGGTTAGAATTCTGATCTCTCTGGCCTGGTAACGGAGTTAGTATTCTGACCTGTCTGGTCTAGCCACGGGGTTATTTCCCGCTACCTCTAGTGTTAGCCCTAGAGTCGAAACTAGAAAAATCACTGCCAGGGTGTTTACCATACGGTCAGAGTTAGACATATCACTGCGAGGGTGTTAACCCTCCAGTCAAAGCTAGACATATCACTGCTAGGGCGTTAACCCTACAGAAAACGCTAGACATATCACTGCCAGGGTGTTAACCCTACGGACAAAGCTAGACATATCACTGCCATGGTATTAACCCTACAGACAAAGCTAGACATATCCCTGCCAGGGCGTTAACCCTACAGACAAAACCGAAATATATCACAGCCAAAACTGGTGCAACGAATCACAAAACTGGAATCAATCAATTGAATTTAGATCACGGAACTGGGGCAAGGAAAGACAAAACTGAAGGGCCTGACTGCTGAAGCGTCCATGCCAACGACAAAGGCTGGACAAGAACTGCCAGAGCGTTCAATGGATGATATCACGATATATATGACGGTATCACTGGAAGTTTTCACCCCACCAGGACAGTGACATTGCAGGGGGTCGATTCACTAAAAGTTCGTAAATTGTAAGCGCTTAATGACCATGTGAATGACATAAAAGCAATAATATGGATCTTAAAAAATTAACTTGAGTGGCTTTGTCTCTTGACAAAGACGGCTGAGCACCAATAATCGTTGGGTGACATTATTCTTAATAATAAAGTTACGATCCAGTCCTTGTGGCATACTTTGGACGGAATAATGGCTCTTAGCAAAATGTTCCCTGCGGCATTTACTACCGCGATCAACGTCAGTATAGTGCTGATGAGACAATTGTTATTAAGTGCGTTGCAAAACCTCATTGACATAGACTGGTACATGATATACAGCACGAAAATCTGAAGTTTTGATTGAAGCCGAGAGGAGATGGGCGTGGAGGAGGGGAGGGGGGCGACGCACCGTGGGAGGGTAAACTGTTTTGTTACCGTAAAACCCGCATCCCATTAAAAAGAGGAATTATTTCATTGGCAAACGGGCGCCGCTAAGTAGATTTCATTTTAACTATTTGCACCTGATTACCGGATATCAGTGAGTGCAGCTACCTCCCAGAGGCAATCATTTCCATTGAGACACTACCAGGACAAAATGGCCATCGATGGGATATTCATTATCTCGCTGTCATAGGGGGCGCCCCGCCGCTACCTTCACCCTACCGCCGCCGCCACACCAGAGCCAGCATGGCTCTCGTCTTGATATATCGGTGGAGGTGTCCATTATGGTGGGGCCATAGGGCGGCCGACCGGCTCATCACTCACTTCACTGCATGGCCAGGGAGAGAAAAAAACATGGCGGGCCAGTACCGCTGTAATAGGATCTCAGATGACACTACTGAATACAACGACTGTCAGACGCACACCACGAGAAATAGCGGTGTCCGAGAGAAATAAGAGACCCACACCCTACAGTGGCGCGATGGGCATCCGATACATACAGGCATTTAGCGCGTGGAAAGAATGATTATACCTATTTATGACGGTAACAGCAGACATATTATTTTTAAAGTCTACACTAAATCGGAGGGCGCTCATGCGTAAAACGACCCGACACGGTGTGAAACCAGACGCTACCGCTCCGACTTGATAATGAAAGGAAAGAAATAACAGATATTAAATAATAAGCAAGAAAGCTCCGTTGGCATGCAGGCTGCGCTGTAGATCAACAAGTCGGGGTTTCGAACCCTGGCGCTGGCATCTGGTTCAAGAGTTATCCAACCCAACTTTAATTGTCTTGGCCTAATTGGGCTGACATCTGCACATATATGGTCAGAAACAACATTTTATCTCATGCGCAAAAGTCCAGACACTAAATTCTGGCTGTAGATCCACGCACAATCGCGTCACAGCATGGAACATTGATTCTTTATGACATATGCCTTGGCTAGCTGTCTTACCGCCGAGCCAGGAGGTGGGGGCGGGGGCCGATGGGGCAGAAATGTAGACAACCCACCAGACGGGGTGGCACAAGTCTGTCATCCCAGCCCCGACCTTCCCATTTGCAACCCAAGCTTATTGGACGGCCTTGTCATGACGCTCCCATGATACATAGCGAAACGAACCGGAGGTGAAAATGTCAGCGGTGGTCAATGGCATGGTGAATGGGGGAAGGAGGGCGGTGACGCGATATGACTGGTGCATGTCCCCACTCTGTCGACTCTCGGACCGTTTACATTTACTTCATATGACAGCGTTTCCTTTGCTCGAGTCGGGGTTCGGTTCAATCGCAGCCAGGGGCTCGTGCGAGAAGTCGATATGCCGAGGGCTAAGGCATTGATTCACATACCCAGTTGATGTGGGTTATCCATTTTCGGGTTTCTTTCTTTCTTTCCCTTTTTTGTGTTTTTTGCTACTAGAGCCGTTCGCTTGTGCAGGGATAATATTGTTCTTACGGGCAGAAACGGGGGTGGGGGTAATATTTTTGTCCACCTTACCAGATAATGTAGGTTGGTGGCCGTTTGGCTTTTGCTTAGCGACGAGGTTGTTACCCTCATCGAACTAACTACTGCTGATTTAATAAGTATTTTCCTCTGGCTTAGTGATGGGGCTAGCATTCTGATCTATCTGACTTACTGACGGGGTTAGCATTCTGATCTATTTATGAGGCTAAAGATAAACCATTTGGAAATAGTATTTCTACTTTAGGAACAAAAATAAAGAAATAAAAGTATGTTCTATATACCTATAGACGAGGTTTGTATTCTGATCTCAATGACCTAGTGACGGGGTTAGTATTCTGATCTATCTGGCCTAATGACGGGGTTTGTGTTCTGATCTATCTGACCTAGTGACGGGGTTAGTATTCTGATCTCTCGGGCCTAGTGACCGGATCAGTATTTTGATCTCTCGGGCCTAGTGACCGGATCAGTATTTTGATCTTTCTGACCTAGTGACGGGGTTAGTATTCTGATCTCTCGGGCCTAGTGACGGGGTTAGTATTTTGATCTCTCGGGCCTAGTGACGGGATCAGTGTTCTGATCTGTCTGGTCTAGCCACGGGGTTATTTCCCGCTACCTCTGACCTAGTGGCGGGACTAATTTATCCCTGGCCCGCGGGGATAATAGAGTTGTCTCCAGCTTTCGTTGTATATTCACCCATGTGTTGGTATTACGCAGATATCTAACCTGACCTTTTGCGACAAGAACAAGAATCCTAGCATAAAACCCGCGTCCAATCATATGCTTCAACTTCCTTTCATTCAACCCCGCGGACGACACGATATGGCGAGCAGGGTATGCCGTCCACTAAATGTCAGTTAGAAAAACTATACCTCTTCCCCACACCGGCTACTCTCACAACATGACTGGGCATTGAGCCCAGACCACCCTTTTGTTATTGAGATATATCCGCTGTCGACTTGGCTTGTGTAGCCTGGGTAACCTTCTCCCGTGCCCCCTTGGCACCCGTCAGCGCATGAAAAAACATAGATCTCATTAACCGATGTAGTGAAAGCAATCCGAAGACAGGGTACATCGGTTGAGGTCCAGGATGTTATGCACCAGACGGAGTTATTGCTGTCCATACAGTAATACACACTTATTATCGACGATTCATATATTCTTGTATGTCTCGTATCATACATAATGGGACAAATTCCCTTCCCGGTATGTGTATATTCGCAATCCGTTGTCAACTGGGAAATAGTACCGGTTCCTTAATTGAATGCCAATAAGATCCAATTAAAAGGCTAAAGATAAACCATTTGGCAAAAGGCATTACAGAACGTAACTGGCCATCGTGGTTCGATGCAGTCTTTGCATACCTATTGATACCGTTCGTGGTGAACAAGAATTACACGTTTAATGAATAGTTTTAGTAAAAGGTTTCGGGTAGACTGGTATTCTATTTATATAACAAATATATCCCGGAAACGACGAACATTGATGCCGCGTTTGGTTAATTAAGATAAATATGGATAACATTAGGCATTCTGTAGCAGTTGAGAAAAACAATTATATATAAAGGACAAGTTTACTATTTTGATGAAAACATTATCTCCTGATGTTTCAAACCACTTTCCTAATTATTTTGCTTTCTGGACATGATGTGTCACTACTGCTTACTAGTTCTGCCATTCAGTCACCACTCGCCCTATTGAACGATAATTCATATCGACAGGAGAGAGTCCATGGCCCCACGTCAAGACCGTTACCGATCCTCCATGCATACGAGTATGTTCC
Source organism: Arenicola marina (assembly GCA_964019135.1). Taxonomy (NCBI): domain Eukaryota; kingdom Metazoa; phylum Annelida; class Polychaeta; family Arenicolidae; genus Arenicola; species Arenicola marina. Next base: position 29,675,408 of record OZ025262.1, read on the forward strand.
TCCAAAATGACTCCATTTTTGTCCTTTTCTCTCTTTGCTCGGAACAGAAGCCTACATTTTCTCTCAATGTGCCCAACTGAGAATAAAACATGATCTCTATCCTCAAGGAGAAATAATTTCGTCGCATATTCTCGTGATTCTCGTGCATGGAGGTGTCAACCAGCTGGCCCCTTGCCCTAAATACGTTTCATGACTGCCATGGTTAAATTTGGATGACAACAAAGTCGCGTACTTTTCTTCCACTCTCCTTATTTCCAGTATGGCCTGGGCCGATGCCGAACGTGAACAGTGCCACATCTATACATGTAAATAAATACCCGCAAGGAATTAACTGGAGTGGTATTGAACTTCTGTCATTCCGACCTCGCTAGGCTTTTAATGCGTGTTGTGTGTATCTGTCTATAGTCGTCACAAATGAACCCAATAATATCGTGCACAAGCAGGTAGAGGGGGAAGAGGGGGATGGGGTGACAGTTGGGGAATAACACTGCCAGCCTCGTTCCCTGGCTTCAATGGCCTTGGCGTGACAGGGATCCAGTCACACAAGTCACGTGCCCCTGTTGTGTGTCGTGTGTACTGCCGTCTCTTGGGTGAGGGACACATTGTAGACACGTAGATACTGAGGTATGGCTACTACTGTTACTTTATTATGGCGTTATTAGCGCTATTATTGACAGTCAATGTCATGTAATAGAGATAATTCCAAGGAAAAGTCATGATCCCAACATCACAATTAGCCTCTTCAGGATTTAGAGTACGTTAATGGCTCGTCATTTGTATCGATCTGAAAATTAAACCAGCTGTTTTCCTACAAAAGAAAGTTGCATTAGGAATAGAAACTGCATGCTATACTCATGGAACCGGTGTCTCTAAATGAACAGCGTTTTTAGAAAAAAAGCGAATGATTCAGTGATAAATGTCACTTTTCAAGTTTAGAAATCTTTAGAGATACATCTTTTAGTAAATAAAATGTTGCCACTGTAACTGTCGAAATACCTCAGTGATCGTGTCCACAACATACTAACCTAGAAATTTACACAGTTACAAACAGTCAAGTCCAATACTGACCGAAGACTGTCATGATGTCATACAAGTGACAGGGTACAAGATATTATTCAACCTAAGGTAGAGATGAAATCAGTTTGTTGCTGACGAAAACCACTGCTTCATGCCAGCTAAAGCGGACGCATTCCCAAGGTATGCAATCGATCAATGGCATACACTAGTTTTATTTTAAATTAAAATAATTATATCTTGTATGGCAAATAAGCCTTTATCATCGGGGCCAGTATCTGCAACATATCCGTCGTATTTATTCCAATTTGGAGAAGATCTGGCAGATTTTGATGCCCCATGAAATAGACAAGCCTCGACTGACCGCCGGCCGTTCCGCCTCCTGGGCAGCCCCTAAGCCATCCCCGTCAGAACGGCCATTAAAATCCAGGATGCTTGTCCTGTCATTGCTCAAAAACAAGACCATTTAGAGATAAAACACGTCCTTATTCCCCTCATGCTGACGACAGCACACGCTGCCACACACGCTGCCCCCTCCTGTCTCTGTCTGTTCCCTTGCCCCTACCTCCCCCCTCTGTCTCTGCCCTTCCTTGCCCCTACCCCTACTACCCCTACCCTCCTGCCCGTTCCCTTTCCCATACTCCCTCCCTCCTTCCTACCCCCCTCCATTTCCAGCCGATACAGTTTTACGACAACCTGTTGTCGAATTAAATCCAGGCTTTGCACTGAATACCCCTACACACAGCGCTTCTTTTACCCCTTCTCCTTCTATTCCCCCTCCTGCTGTCACTCTACGGCAAACGACTTCCCGTCTGCCAGGCAATGTCCTTATCATACCACACTCGCCTTCATCGGACTGTACCGACCGCTCTCTACAGTTGATACACATCACCATTCGGCTATCCGTTCCGGGTACTAGTGACGTCACAATCATGAAATCTGCACCGAGGGCTCATTCGCGTAATTAGAAACATACAGAAGCACTCAACGCAAATCTTACTCCGATTAGCTTCAATACGATTTCGAGATGGGACTGACAGAGAAACTTAAAATATCCAGATACAATTCGTAATACATGTCTCCACTAAAGAAAGTGATATATATTATCGGCAATTGTACTTGTAATGAAAGACTGTCATATCTTACGATAGGGAGTCTTTTGATTGGGCGACATTCGATGCATAGCAGGCGAGATATAGGTAAGTGCAGATAAAGGCTCTACAGACATGTCTATGAATTTATGGAGTGGCATTCAGTACGGATATGAAATATTAATGCAGGCATCCTCCAACATCGCTAAGGCATTGCAGCTGTTGTAGGGAACTTTATTAGCTGCACCCTAAACCTTCATGCTCAATGCAAAGGGTAATATTGGCGCGGACGACTTCTAGGCTCTAAAAGTGAAGTCAGCCCGTTTTGCCGCGTAATGGGTTAACCCCAGGCGTTATAACCGGCCGCCAAATAACAACACAGCGGGGGGTCCTGGGGGTTCCCTCAGGGCTCAGCCAGCGTGTCCTGATCCCTGTGAAGCCTGGCTCCCAGCCCTCGGGGTCCGACCATCCCGGGGTCCCATGAAGTCCTCATACAAAGGAGTCTTGATCCCACCAGGTGGGCTCTGTGCCGTGGTGATAGCGGCGCCTCCCTCAGAACTCACTGAGCTCACATTAAGACTTAACATTCACCCACGTAAAACTTAATATACTGAAATCTTCTGTACGCCGAGAAATTTATTTTAGTAAAAAGTGTCAAAAGAGTCCTTCAAAAGGATGCTGTGTTAGAACTCTCATGCTGGCGACATTTTACTAAATGTGTTGCAAGGCTGTCGGGTTCGCCGGTTATATATATGAGGACAGGTGTAACATGTTGATCATGGCGTAGTTGAGCATATCAAGAGCCTTATCAGTGCAAAGGGTAATATATTCTGAGCTAAACATAGCAATGTACACATTGTAACTATGGCAAGTAACACCAACCTAGCGACTCGTTCCATATTACATTATTAAATCTTCGGGTCCTGTTTTGTCGTATGACCGGGACGGTACATTATTAAATCTTCGGGTCCTGTTTTGTCGTATGTCCGGGACGGTGGTATCTCCAGAAATTCACTTACCACACATTGAGATTCAGATCAAGATTCATCTGTAAATGCATTGTCCCTGGAGAGGTCTGATTTAGCTGATATGTTAACAAAGGTGGCATACCATCATCCATGACGCCCTCAGTTGCATAAGCTCAGAGACTTTTATTCGGAAAATTAAGTTAGTATATCGTTATAGGGCTGTACAGTTCTCGCGGGTTCTGGTTCCGGTTTAGGTCTTTTGGGGACCAACAAAAAACACGTGCTCATAGAACGAGTGCGCATCACGCTGGTGCCTTGCTGCAACTGCGTGACGCGCACTCATTGTAGTCAACGTTTTAGTGTTGGGAACCGGCCAGCTGCGCGGTTTGTGCCTAAAGAATGGAGTGGGTGTGAAACTATTTTTTGTTTGCTTTGGTACAGGCATTGTTAACTATAAAACCATAAGATAGTTAAAGACAAGACATTTATCTCTCCATAATGCATGTGGTCCGTTCGATGAGACCGTTGGAAGCGTTGTATTTTGAGCCAAATCATCGATGTTTACAGTTCTACGACAAAAAGAGCACCATTGTCCTCACCCGCTCAGTCTATATAAGGAGCGTTGTTACGTAACCATAGATACCGCGCGCAGACACGCGCGTCATGATGATTATTACGTCATACGACATGGAAAACCCCGCGCAGCACATCATATCGCCTGACGCTGACAGTCACTCATGAGACAACCGCATTCTGGTTTATCAACTGCCTAACCGCTCATACATTACATAAATTTACTCGAATGGTTATAATTCGGATATGCACAGAACTTCAGTGGTTAGTTGTGCTTCCAAGGACAGCTTTAGCCGATCTTGTGTGTGAGGCGAGTGAAGGCAAACAACCGGAAGGTAGGCAACACGTACAGGCCGTTGATGCTAGTCATTGACGCAGAGCATAGGTATCCCTGTCTCGTGGGGTCTCGATAAGATCCCGAAGTGACTGTACAGCCCTATTGTGGAATTGAGTTGAGAGTTAGACCGGCATAAACACCGGTAGGGGTAACGGCCATGCATTTCTGGCTCATCCACGTTTTCTCCGACTGAAAAAACTTTTTTTCGCTTTCAATTTTCAAGTCCTTGATAGGCAATGCGTTATTCGTGTATTGAAAGTCGGCGCTGTTCCCCAACTGCGATGCTCGCAGGTCCAGCTCAGGCCATTAGAACAAGACGATAAAACGAACAAAACACGCGAAAGACATCAGTTCCACCATGACAGAAACTTATTGAATCTATCGACTTCTACCCGCTGACACAGTTTTCAACCCATAACAAATGTGTTCGTGCTGCCAAACAAAATGCATTTACTTGTTTGATCAACCAGGCGGAAAATAGCCTCCGTAAAAAGTTGGATAGCAGTTTAAGAAGGGCCAATATTTCAAGTGACACAACCGGCGTTGCAGTGAAAAGAGAGGCAGTGAGAATTTCTCTCGACGGGCGGGGAGTGGGGGGAGGGGTGCTTAACACGAGCCGGGGGAGATGTGTGCATGGATGCATGCGCGAATTCCTGAGGGAGGTCACCCTCGCAGGGGCCTGGTCAGTGGGAGGGGTGCAGGACGGGGCGGCTGGGTTGGGAGGAAGGGAGGGCGGAGGAAGGGGCGGGGGTAGGAGGAAAGGAGGGAGGAGGAAGGGGCTGGGGTGGCAGGAGGACGGGGCTGGAAAGGGAAGAAGGGAGGCAGGAGGAGGGGGCTGGAAAGGGAGGAAGGGAGGGAAGAGGAAGGGGCACACTAGCGGCTGGGGCGGGGTAGGGGTATATATGGTAGAGAGCAGCGATCCTTCTTGTCACGGCTCAATCTGTAGCAGGCCCCGCACGTGCCCTGGTTGTGGGACACTCATTAACTGTGGGCGATAAATGGGGGAATAAGTATCTGTTGCTCCCATTCGCCGTCTGTGAAGAATTTTGAACACGCTCGTGCAAAAAATAGAATTAACGTGCATGATAGCTATCCGCCATCAGGCAGAGCATTACGTTTACATGTTTACATTTCATGCGCTCCGCCATTTGTTAAAATTTACTCAATTTTGCCTTTATTATATTACTTTGCACAACAACAAGAGGACCAATCACCCTTATCCCGCACACAGACATAAACTGAAATGACGGTTTTCTCGGGCCCGTCCTGTGCACACGAGGACTAAATTAGGCCAAGTAACAGCCTCAGACAATGAACGATTTGGATGGAACACGCCTCGGATTTGATCGCCCAAACCGTCTTCGGGCGAACGACCGACCGCATGATTCTTTGATTGGCATGCGGACAAGCCAGCATAGTGTTCCTTTCTGTTGTGTGGTGCAGCATTTCGGACATAGACTGGACAGGAACTGCCAGAGCGTTCAATGGACGATATCACGATATATATATGACGGTATCACTTGTAGTTTTCAAGTCGCTTCACTATAAGCTCGTCAATTGTAAGCGCTTAATGACAATGTGAATGACATGAAAACAATAATAAGGATCTTAAGACATTAACTTGAGTGGCTTTGTCTCTTGACAAAGATGGCTGAGCACCAATAATTCCGTGACTTTGTTCTAATAAACTTACGTTCCAGTCGTTGTGGCATACTTTGGACGGAATAATAGCTCTGAGCGAAATGTTCCCTGTGGACTTTACCACCGCGATCAACGTCAATTCAGTGCTGATGGCACAAATGCTATTAAGTGCGTTGCAAAAATCATTGACAATATCTGGTACAGCACGATACAGCCAGAAAATCCGAAGTTTTGATTGAAGCCGAGAGCAGGTGGGGGTGGAAGGGGGGGGGGGCGGGGGGGGGGGGGGTGCTTTCTGGGAGGGTAAACTGTTTGCTTGTTACCATAAAACTGCCATCCAATTAAAAGAGGAATTATTTCATTGGCAAACTGGCGCCGCTAGGTAGATTTCATTTTAACTATTTGCACCTGATTACCGGATATCAGTGAGTGCAGCTCCCAGAGGCCATTATTTTCATTGAGACACTACCGGGACAAAATGGCCATCTATGGGAGATTCATTACCTCCTTGTCATAGGGGGCGCCCCGCCGCTACCTTCACCCCACCGCAGTCACCACACCAGAGCCAGCATGGCGCTACCGTAGACTCTCGTCTTGATATCTCGATGGAGGTGTCCATTATGGTGGGGCCATAGGGCGGCCGATCGACTCATCACTCACATCACTGCATGGCCAGGGGAGAGAAAAAAACTTGGCGGGCCAGTACCGCTGTAATAGGATCTCAGATGACACTACAGAATACAACGACTGTCAGACGCACACCACGAGAAATAACGGTGTCCGAGAGAAATAAGAATGGCGCGATGGGCATCCGATATATACAGCCAATTAGGGCGTGCAAAGAATAATTATACCTATTTATGACGGTAACAGCAAAAATATTAATAAAAAAATCTACACTAAATCAGAGGGCGCTCATGCGCAAACGACCCGACACGGTGTGAAACCAGACGCTACCGCCCTGACTTGATAATGAAAGGAAAGAAATAAAAGGTATTAAATAATAAGCAAAAAAGCTCCGTTGGCATGCAGGCTGCGCTGTAGATCAACAAGTCGGGGCTTCGGACACTGGCGCTGGCATCTGGTTCAAGATTTATCCAACCCAATTTTAATTGTCTTGGCCTAATTGAGCTGACATCTGCATAAGTAAATCAACATTTCATTTCATGCGCAAAAGGCCAGACACTATATTTTGGCTGTTGATCCACGCACAATCGCGTCACAGCATGAAACATTGATACAGCATTATTCCGAGTTGGAATGCTGTATTGTGACCCGAACCGCCTTGCTGCCCATGCAATCGACAATTGTTGCCATAGCGACATTGTATAGAACAATGAAACATGACGTCACGCACAAAAGAATTGTAGTTATAGCTTTAAAGGGGAAGAGAAACAGCTAGACAAACTTATTTATTTCCAACCTAGGTCCCTTAAGCCTTGTTTTCCGTCACGAATGACTCGCTAAGTGGCATAGATTAATTAAGACAATTATTTTAAAGTGTGCCCTATGCTCAATTTTTCCGTATGCGTAAATCCATTCGATAGGTGGCGCTGCGTATGACGTCACTGGATGGAGAGCGCGACAAGCTTCCGCTTTAGCAGTTTAGAAGTTGTTTACACCGTGCGTTCGACCAGTTTGCTTCAGAAAAGAGTTTTGAAAGCGACGACAGTTTTGAATCGTTGGGGAATCGCATTTGTTCCCAACTGCTTATGCATTTGAGCCAGTGCTGGTTACAAAATCCGTGAAAGGTATATCAATAGCACACCGACAACTGTGAGGCGGGCACCATGTCCATGCAGTGCAGAGCCCGAGCCGAGGGCGACGAGGGCGACGGCGAGAAAGAAATGTCAGATGACTGGTGGCGCGGAAAACGAAAACGCGAGAATCCATACGACAGACTGGTGTGGTGTAGACAATGTGCTATTTGTTGTACAGAATACCGGCCTTGGAAGGATTATTGGATAGAAACTTTGACTGTGTTTGTGAACACCAGACTTTCAGCATTGTGTGCCTCAACATTGATTGCTGTCAATATAGCCATGAATCAATGTCTCAGCCCACACACAGTCACAGCCTAGGCCTAGGCTAGGGTACTGTCAATCCGGAGGTTCCGGCACCTCAGAGAAGAAGACCTAGATCTATTGCCAGCAGGTATGTTCATAAATATAAAAGCTGTATTTTATTTGGCATTATGAGAGTAAATTGTTAACAGATTTTATGGAAAGGGATTTGCATGTTCAGATTTAGGCGCTTACTTATTATGAATTATGAAGCCTGAGTAAGTCTTTATTTGGCTTAGTCGATAGCAGCATATATGTCGATTGATAGATATATTTTCAGTAATTGCATTGTGTTTGTGACCGCCTGCATCCTTATTCTCTATGGCTCAAGGGTCAAGCATACATGATATGATAGGATACAAAAAAAAATCTTTGGATGAAACTGGGTATGTGGTCTAAAAATACAAAATTACCAGATTTTGTTTAACTTTATGGATGTCAACAACTATTTTTGCATCATCACTTTTTGAAGAAAAATGTTGATTGTAATCTGTGATTTAGCCAGTAATTAACAGATTAGTTCAGGGAAAATAGTTTTTGCTATGGGCAGGTACCATGTTGAATGCACTGATTTAGAGTAACAATGGTATTAGCCTTATCAAAAACTATTCCATAGATGGGGGGATGGGGATGTTTTTCTATTACTTGACAATTTTTTTATTTTTGTTTTATTCAACTAGTATTGAAGTTCTTTATATATATAAAACAAAATATCAGTATCATTTGCCAACTAGCCCCAATATGGCTGCCTTGAAATTCCAAATAGTTCACTTTTCTGTACAAGTATTCCATGTAAATATCCAAGCGTTAAGGTATTTGATGGCTATTGGTGTGTCATTATTGGATTAATACAATTAATCTATTATTGAGACTATAGAATTAGTTACCCATTTTCTATTACCATCTAACTTTGCCTAGTTAGTCAAAATGAAGACAAGACATGATATTACATTGGTTATTTATTTAAATATAAGTCATACATTTGCATACATAAAGTGTCTGACAGTGTTATATTCCATTGCAGAACTTACACATTGGCCGCATACAGGCAGTTCACTCTATGGACCAGGGGACACCTCAGAAAAGGAGTGAGACAGGTTATGCCTGCCTGTGTTGTGAACCAGATACAAAAGGCGTATCCAGAAGCAAATCAAGTTTACGGCACAAGTGAATGAATCTACCAGTACATATATTGCCAGTATGAGCAGCAACCTATAGTAAACAAGTACCATATGAGACTGCCTATTGGAGTGGAACTCTAGCCAATCAACTTGATCATATCATATGTTTTGTTCCATGGCATTAACTCATCAGTCAGATAATTGAATAATAAATTTGTTTGGCAAACGTGATACCAGGTTCTTATGTATTTTCACCAACTAATTAGTCATGCATATGTATATATAGAACAATTATGTAATAAATGTACTATTCATTGTGACAAAATGGCAATTAGGCTGCAATGCTAGAAACGTATCTAAATCCTGAACGAGCCCCACTCGCCATCCAAATATATCACAAAAATAATAAAGACAAGTGTTACATAAGATAACTTATAACTAGTAGCTTTATATATGTTAACATATAATACTAATTGTACACTGCAAAATTTCATTGTTTTAGCATTACAGGAAAAATAAATATAGTTAATGAATGTATACCGGTATATACCAGTATAAAAGCATATAGAAATATATAAAATAATTAATAAAATTCCAATAAAATAAGCTTAATACATGTAATTGTTGGCAGTGCTACATGTTGTGATATATGACTATGTAGCGAACTTTAACTTGGAAAAAGCTTAGTACTATAATTTCTGGGGTTTGAGTCGCACCGGTGTATAAGTCGCACCCACCGATTTTGAGAGACTTTTTTACTTGAGCCGTATATAAGTCACACCTTCGGTATTAGATTTGCCTGTGCTGCGGCGGGCATTGGTATACATGTACTTCCACAGTTCTGCCTTGCGGAAGCTGGAGTTGATATTCTGACATGTGCCCACTATTGTTAACTATTGCCCGTAATTGCGTTTAACTCTGCTCTGTTTCTTTGATGGGTACCCAGAGCACAGTTTCAGCGACACCGGCTAGCTTAGTCAACCAATAGGAGCGGGCGAGTCAATTAGACATTGTTTATAGAGGTGGTTGATGCGTCGCATGGTCAGTTAAGCCGTGTTGCATTTGTTGGGAGGGAATGATGAGTCAATCGTCATTGTTGGCAGGGTGCACAATTTTGACTCGAAGAGAGGCGAGGCATCGTTCAGGAAGCGGCAGTCGATGGTGTAACTTGTTATTTGGGCCATAACTTGACATTTGGGCCATAAAGAAAGATACCGGGTCGGCGCGACGCAACAGTGGTTCTACAATTGGCGCCGAAGTAATTGGCTTTATTCGCCGGATGGAATTATGATAACTGAGGATGATCGAAGGACTCAGATCTCAGGGCTGGTGTCAAGTTGGTAAGGTGGGAGGGGGGGGGGGCGGTGTCCCCAGAGGAAAGCTTAGACTTAGACTTAGATCATATATAAGTTGCACTGGTGTACAAGTCGCACCCCTCGGACTCAACAAAAAAAGGTGCGACTTATACACCGGAAATTACGGTAGTTTAAACAATAGTATTTATTTATTATATTATTATTTATTATTAGCCCAAAATATTTATCTAAACAAATTATAATAAAATTAAATTCATATCTGTTGTCATAATTGGTAGTTTTACATATTGTGATTTATACTACTGATTATGCATCCAATTAAATAATCTAAATTTAATCATTTGTATAATTTGTTCACACACAAAGTACACTAAAATTTAAATAAATAAAGAATATAATTGGTAGTTCTACATGTTGTTATATAAAATGCTGAATATGTCTAGTCACATAGCTTTATCACTAAAAATAAATGAGACAGTTAAAAAATATATATTGCAGTAAAATTGTCAATGAAAGTCGAGGAAATGGGGTACGCCAAATGAAATACATAATGTGTGGTAACCTTTATATTTATGTGTATTTTGCAATGATTTTTCTTTATATATGTTGTAATATAGACCTCCTGAACTGTCAAAACTTTTCTGGTAGTCATCTAGCGAGAAATGGTCGCTTCATAAAGGGACGAAAGACGAAAGACGGGCGGGTCGCGTCGCTGCCTTCAACTCCTGGACTGGAGCCACCGCCTCAGTTTAGAACCGATACAAATATTTCGACCTAGGCTTGTGCCAGAAATTTATCCAGCCAAGAGCACTGCAATAAGTGCCTGACCAATGTTTTTTTTTTATCCGAATCCATCTGACATGCGTATTCTCAAAATTACTTTAAAGGAAATAGGCCTTTGCCTATCTTCGATCCTAGCAGACCTTGCGTGTACCAGATGCCGCGCCGGTAGATTTCACCAACTGCATTTATTTGTCTCCATCCAGTGACGTCACGCTCAAAAATGTATCGGAGGCAGAATACGCAGTGCGATTTACGCGCGGCTTGTGTTTTTTATTATCAGAAATGTATGAGGAACATAAGCTGTTAACCAGGCTCAAATAAACCATTATGGGTCTTAGCAGCCATACGCAAAATTTGTAAAAACGTTTCCTGCCCCCTTTAAATGGCCCGCTTACCTGCCTAGTTGCGATATATATGGCGACTGGCTAACTATATGTGGAAAGGCTTGCGATTTGCAGACAGTCTGGTGACAATGCTTTACTTTGATCGTAGCATGCGGAAATTAAACCAAAGAAGCAGAGACGCCTTAAATTTCGATTCGACTCTTTGTAATAATAGTAATAGCACGAGTTTTGCATGGCGTTAGACACTTTATTGGCCCTTCATCAACCTGTAGCAGCCCTACATTTTCATTATCCGCCCTCAGCCTCTACGCGGCCTCGGGCGGATAATGAACCGCCGAGCTAGGAGGTGGGGGCTGGGGACGAGACGGGGGAGGGAGGGGGGGCGGTAGGAGATGGTAGTCACCCCACCAGACAGCGAGGCACAGGTCTGTCATCCCAGGCCCGACCGTCCCACTTGCAACCCAAGCTTATTGGACGGCCTTGTCATGACGCTCCCATCATGCATAGCGAAACGAACCGGAAGTGAAAATGTCAGCGGTGGTCGATGGCATGGTGAATGGGGGACGGAGGGCGGGGAACGCGATATGACTGGTGCATGTGCCCACTCTGTCGACTCTCGGACCGTTTGTATTTACTGTATATGACAGGGTTTCCTTTGCTCGACTCGGGGTTCGGTTCAATCACAGCCAGGGGCTCGTGCGGGTGGTGGATATGCCGAGGGTTAAGGCATTGATTCACATACCTAGTTGCTGTGGCTTATAACATTTTAATATATTTTCGGGTTTCTTTCTTTGTTTTGTTTTGTTGTGTTATTCTGCTGCTGCAGCCGTTCACTAGTGCAGGGCTAGTATTGTTTTTACGGGTAGAAAGGGGGAGGGGTAATATTTTTGTCCACCTTACCTGGTAATGGGGTTTGGTGGCCGTTTTGCATATGCCTATGGACGGCTAGTGACTGGGTTAGTATTCTGATCTCTCTGGCCTAGTGACCGGGTTAGTATTCTGATCTATCTGAGTCAGAGACGGCGTTAGTATTATGACTTTTCTGGCCTAGAGATTGGGTTAGTATTCAGATCTCTCTGATCTAGTGACCGGGTTAGTATTCTGATCTATCTGAGTCAGAGACAGGGTTAGTATTATGACTTTTCTGGCCTAGAGACTGGGTTAGTATTCTGATATCTCTGATCTAATGGCGGCGTTAGCATTCTGACATCTCTGGCCTAGTAATGAGGTTAGTATTCTGATCTTTCTGGTGCAGTGATGGGGTTAGTATTCTGATACCAGTGGCCTAGTAATGGGATTAGCATTCTGACATCCCCGGTCAAGTGATGGGGTCAGTATTTCTGATCTCTCTGGCTAGTAATGCAGTAAGTATTCTAACCTCTCTGACCTGGTAATGAGGTTAGTTTTCTTACCTCACTGTCCTAGTAATAGCTTAGTATTCTGATCTCTCTGGTTCAGTGACGGGGTTAGTATTATGATCTCTCTGCCTTAATGGCGGGGTTAGTATTATGATCTCTCCGCCTTAGTGGCGGGTTAACATTCTGATCTCTTTGGCCTAGTGACGAGGTTAGAATTCTGATATTTCTGGCCTAGTGATTGGATTAGTATTTTGATATCTTTGACCTAGTGACGGGGTTAGTATTCTGATCTCTCTGGCCTAGTAACGGGTTAGTATTCTGATCTATCTGACCTAATGACGGGGTTAGTATTCTGATCTATCTGGCCTAGTGACGGGGTTAGTATTCTGATCTTTCTGACCTAGTAATAAGGTTAGAATTCTGATCTCTCTGGCCTGGTAACGGAGTTAGTATTCTGACCTGTCTGGTCTAGCCACGGGGTTATTTCCCGCTACCTCTAGTGTTAGCCCTAGAGTCGAAACTAGACAAATCACTGCCAGGGTGTTTACCATACAGTCAGAGTTAGACATATCACTGCGAGGGTGTTAACCCTCCAGTCAAAGCTAGACATATCACTGCTAGGGCGTTAACCCTACAGAAAACGCTAGACATATCACTGCCAGGGTGTTAACCCTACAGACAAAGCTAGACATATCACTGCCATGGTATTAACCCTACAGACAAAGCTAGACATATCCCTGCCAGGGCGTTAACTCTACAGACAAAACCGAAATATATCACAGCCAAAACTGGTGCAACAAATCACAAAACTGGAATCAATCAATTGAATTTAGATCACGGAACTGGGGCAAGGAAAGACAAAACTGAAGGGCCTGACTGCTGAAGCGTCCATGCCAACGACAAAGGCTTGACAAGAACTGCCAGAGCGTTCAATGGATGATATCACGATATATATGACGGTATCACTGGAAGTTTTCACCCCACCAGGACAGTGACATTGCAGGGGGTCGATTCACTAAAAGTTCGTAAATTGTAAGCGCTTAATGACCATGTGAATGACATAAAAGCAATAATATGGATCTTAAAAAATTAACTTGAGTGGCTTTGTCTCTTGACAAAGACGGCTGAGCACCAATAATCGTTGGGTGACATTATTCTTAATAATAAAGTTACGATCCAGTCCTTGTGGCATACTTTTGTTACGGTGCTGCATTCGCCGGAATAATGGCTCTTAGCAAAATGTTCCCAGCGGCATTTACCACCGCGATCAACGTCAGTATAGTGCTGATGAGACAATTGTTATTAAGTGCGTTGCAAAACCTCATTGACATAGACTGGTACATGATATACAACACGAAAGTCTGAAGTTTTGATTGAAGCCGAGAGGAGATGGGCGTGGAGGAGGGGAGAGGGGCGACGCACCGTGGGAGGGTAAACTGTTTTGTTACCGTAAAACCCGCATCCCATTAAAAGAGGAATTATTTCATTGGCAAACGGGCGCCGCTAAGTAGATTTCATTTTAACTATTTGCACCTGATTACCGGATATCAGTGAGTGCAGCTACCTCCCAGAGGCAATCACTTCCATTGAGACACTACCAGGACAAAATGGCCATCGATGGGATATTCATTATCTCGCTGTCATAGGGGGCGCCCCGCCGCTACCTTCACCCTACCGCCGCCGCCACACCAGAGCCAGCATGGCTCTCGTCTTGATATATCGGTGGAGGTGTCCATTATGGTGGGGCCATAGGGCGGCCGACCGGCTCATCACTCACTTCACTGCATGGCCAGGGAGAGAAAAAAACATGGCGGGCCAGTACCGCTGTAATAGGATCTCAGATGACACTACTGAATACAACGACTGTCAGACGCACACCACGAGAAATAGCGGTGTCCGAGAGAAATAAGAGACCCACACCTTACAGTGGCGCGATGGGCATCCGATACATACAGGCATTTAGCGCGTGGAAAGAATGATTATACCTATTTATGACGGTAACAGCAGACATATTATTTTTAAAATCTACACTAAATCGGAGGGCGCTCATGCGTAAAACGACCCGACACGGTGTGAAACCAGACGCTACCGCTCCGACTTGATAATGAAAGGAAAGAAATAACAGATATTAAATAATAAGCAAGAAAGCTCCGTTGGCATGCAGGCTGCGCTGTAGATCAACAAGTCGGGGTTTCGAACCCTGGCGCTGGCATCTGGTTCAAGAGTTATCCAACCCAACTTTAATTGTCTTGGCCTAATTGGGCTGACATCTGCACATATATGGTCAGAAACCACATTTTATTTCATGCGCAAAAGTCCAGACACTAAATTCTGGCTGTAGATCCACGCACAATCGCGTCACAGCATGGAACATTGATTCTTTATGACATATGCCTTGGCTAGCTGTCTTACCGCCGAGCCAGGAGGTGGGGGCGGGGGATGGCCGATGGGGCAGAAATGTAGACAACCCACCAGACGGGGTGGCACAAGTCTGTCATCCCAGCCCCGACCTTCCCATTTGCAACCCAAGCTTATTGGACGGCCTTGTCATGACGCTCCCATGATACATAGCGAAACGAACTGGAAGTGAAAATGTCAGCGGTGGTCAATGGCATGGTGAATGGGGGAAGGAGGGCGGTGACGCGATATGACTGGTGCATGTCCCCACTCTGTCGACTCTCGGACCGTTTGCATTTACTTTATATGACAGCGTTTCCTTTGCTCGAGTCGGGGTTCGGTTCAATCGCAGCCAGGGGCTCGTGCGAGAGGTCGATATGCCGAGGGCTAAGGCATTGATTCACATACCAAGTTGATGTGGGTTATCCATTTTCGGGTTTCTTTCTTTCTTTTCCTTTTTTGTGTTTTTTGCTACTAGAGCCGTTCGCTTGTGCAGGGATAATATTGTTCTTACGGGCAGAAACGGGGGTGTGGGTAATATTTTTGTCCACCTTACCAGATAATGTAGGTTGGTGGCCGTTTGGCTTTTGCTTAGCGACGAGGTTGTTACCCTCATCGAACTAACTACTGCTGATTCAATAAGTATTTTCCTCTGGCTTAGTGATGGGGCTAGCATTCTGATCTATCTGACTTACTGACGGGGTTAGCATTCTGATCTATTTATGAGGCTAAAGATAAACCATTTGGAAATAGTATTTCTACTTTAGGAACAAAAATAAAGAAATAAAAGTATGTTCTATATACCTATAGACGAGGTTTGTATTCTGATCTCGCTGACCTAGTGACGGGGTTAGTATTCTGATCTATCTGGCCTAATGACGGGGTTTGTGTTCTGATCTATCTGACCTAGTGACGGGGTTAGTATTCTGATCTCTCGGGCCTAGTGACGGGATCAGTATTCTGATCTCTCGGGCCTAGTGACGGGGTCAGTATTTTGATCTCTCGGGCCTAGTGACGGGATCAGTATTCTGATCTCTCGGGCCTAGTGACGGGATCAGTATTCTGATCTCTCGGGCCTAGTGACGGGATCAGTATTCTGATCTCTCGGGCCTAGTGACGGGATCAGTATTTTGATCTCTCGGGCCTAGTGACGGGATCAGTATTTTGATCTCTCGGGCCTAGTGACGGGATCAGTATTCTGATCTGTCTGGTCTAGCCACGGGGTTATTTCCCGCTACCTCTGACCTAGTGGCGGGACTAATTTATCCCTGGCCCGCGGGGATAATAGATTTGTCTCCAGCTTTCATTGTATATTCACCCATGGGTTGGTATTACGCAGATATCTAACCTGACGCGACAAGAACAAGAATCCTAGCATAAAACCCGCGTCCAATCATATGCTTCAACTTCCTTTCATTCAACCCCGCGGACGACACGATATGGCGAGCAGGGTATGCCGTCCACTAAATGTCAGTTAAAAAAACTAAACCCATTCTCCACACCGGCTACTCTCAGAACATGACTGGGCATTGAGCCCAGACCACGCTGTTGTTAGTGTGATATATCCTGTGTCGACTTGGCTTGTGTAGCCTGGGTAACCTTCTCCCGTGCCCCCTTGGTACCCGTCAGCGCATGAAAAAACATATATATCATTAACCGATGTAGTGAAAGCAATCCGAAGAGTGGGTATATCGGTTGAGGTCCAGGATGTTATACACTAGAGTTATTGCTGTCCATACAGTAATAGACACTTATTATCGACGATTCATATATTCTTGTATGTCTCGTACCATACATAATGGGATTAATTCCTTTCCCGGTGTGTGTATATTTGCAATCCGTTGTCAACTAGGAAATAGTCCCGGTTCCTTAATTGAATGCCAATAAGATCCAATTGAAAGGCTAAAAAAAGCTAAACCATTTGGCAAAAGGCATTACAGAACGTAACTGGCCATCGTGGTTCGATGCAGTCTTTGCATACCTATTGATACCGTTCGTGGTGAGCAAGAATTACACGTTTAATGAATAGTTTTAGTAAAACTTGATGAAAGTTTTTTGACGAAAATTTTCATCAAAAACTTTTGATGAAAACATTATCTCCTGAAGTTTCAAACCACTTTCCTAATTATTTTGCTTTCTGGACATGATGTGTCACTACTGCTTACTAGTTCTGCCATTCAGTCACATCACCACTCGCCCTATTGAACGATAATTCATATCGACAGGAGAGAGTCCATGGCCCCACGTCAAGACGGTTACCGATCCTCCATGCATACGAGTATGTTCCTCCAAAATGACCCAACTTTGTCCTTTTCTCTCTTTTCTCGAAACAGAAGCCTACATTTTCTCTCAATGTGCCCAACTGAGAATAAAACATTATCTCTATCCTCAAGGAAAAAATAATTTCGTCGCATATTCTCGTGATTCTCGTGCATGGAGGTGTCAATCAGCTGGCCCCTTGCCCTAAATACGTTTCATGACTGTCATGGTTAAATTTGGATGACAACAAAGTCGCGTACTTTTCTTCCACTCTCCCTATTTCCAGTATGGCCTGGGCCGATGCCGAACGTGAACAGTGCCACATCTATACATATAAATAAATACCCGCAAGGAATTAACTGGAGTGGTATTGAACTTCTGTCATTCCGATCTTGCTGGGCTTTTAATGCGTGTTGTGTGTGTCTGTCTATAGTCGTCACAAATGAATCCAATAATATCGTGCACAAGCAGGTAGAGGGGGAAGAGGGGGGGGGGGGGGTGACAGTTGGGGAATAACACTGCCAGCCTCGTTCCCTGGCTTCCATGGCCTTGGCGTGACAAGCATCCAGTCACACAAGTCACGTGGCCCTGTTGTGTGTCGTGTGTACTGCCGTCTCTTGGGTGAGGGACATATTGTAGACACGTAGATACTAAGGTATGGCTACTACTGTTACTTTTTTATGGCGTTATTAGCGCTATTATTGAAAGTTAATGTCATGTGATGGAGATAATTCCAAGGAAAAGTCATGATCCCAACCTCACAATTAGCCTCTTCAGGATTTAGAGTACGTTAATGGCTCGCCATTTGTATCGATCTGAAAATTAAACCAGCTGTTTAACCACCTAGAAAAGAAAGTTGCATTAGGAATAGAAAATACATGCTATACTCATGGAACCGGTGTCTCTAAATGAACAGCGTTTTTAGAAAAAAAGCAAATGATTCAGTGATAAATGTCACTTTTTAAGTTTAGAAATCTTTAGAGATACATCTTTTAGTAAATAAAATGTCTCCATTGTAACTGTCGAAATACCTCAGTGATCGTGTCCGCAACATACTAACCTAGAAACTTACACAGTTAACAAACAGTCAAGTACAATACTGACGGAAGACTGTCGTGATGTCATACAAGGGGCAGGGTACAAGATATTATTTAACCTAAGGTAGAGATGAAATCAGTTTGTTGTTGACGAAAACCACTGCTTCATACCAGCTAAAGCGGACGCATTCCCGAGGTATGCAAGTCGATCAATGGCATACACCAGTTTTATTTTAAATTAAAATAATTATATCTTGTATGGCAAATAAGCCTTTATCATCGGGGCCAGTAACTGCAACATATCCGTCGTATTTATTCCAATTTGGCAGATTTTGATGCCCCATGAAATAGACAAGCCTCGAATGACCGCCGGCCGTTCCACCTCCTGGCCGCCCCTAAGCCCATCCCCGTCAGAACGGCCATTAAAATCCACGATGCTTGTCCTGTCATTGCTCAAAAACAAGACCATTTAGAGATAAAACTTGTCCTTATTCCCCTCATGCTGACGACAGCACACGCTGCCACACACGCTGCCCCCTCCTGTCTCTGTCTGTTCCCTTGCCCCTACTTCCCCCCTTAGTCTCTGCCCGTTCCTTGCTCCTACCCCTACTACCCCTACCCCCCTGCCCGTTCCCTTTCCCATACCCCCTCCCTCCTTCCTACCCCCCTCCATTTCCAGCCGATACAGTTGTACGACAACCTGTTGTCGAATTAAATCCAGGCTTTGCACTGAATACCCCTACACACAGCGCTTCTCTTACCCCTTCTCCTTCTACTCCCCCTCCTGCGGTCACTCTACGGCAAACGACTTTCAGTCTCCCAGGCAATGTCCTTATCATACCACACTCGCCTTCATGGGACTGTACCGACTGATCTCTACAGTTGATACACATCACCATTCGGCTATCCGGTCAGGGTACTAGTGACGTCACAATCGTGAAATCTGCACCGAGGGCTCATTCGCGTAATTAGAAACATACAGAAACACTCAACGCAAATCTTACTCCAATTGGCTTCCATACGATCTCGAGATGGGACTCCAATAAAGAAAGACTAGTGATATATATATTATCGGCAAGTGTGCTTGTAATGAGACACTGTCTTATTTTATGATATGAAGTCGTATTTTATTGGGCGACTTTCAATGCATAGGAGGCGAGATATGAGTGAGTGCAGATATACGCTCTACAGACATGTCTATGAATTTATAGAGTAGCATTCAGTACGGATATGAAATATTAATGCAGGCATCTTCCAACATCCCTAAGGCATTTCCGCTGCTGTAAGGAACTTTATTAGCTGCACCATAATCGTTCATGCTCACTGCAAAGGGTAATATTGGCGCAGACAACTTCGACGCTCTAAACACGTGGATTATTGTAAATGCTGAATTATAATCACAATATTTGGCATTCATGAGAAAATGGAATTTTTTTACACAAGCGATATTTTAACCCATGTCAACAAATATTTGGAAGCTGAGCAACTCTCATTTTGTCTTTTTTGTGTGCATTACTAATCATGTTAAAAGCAAGGTAAGAGTGGCGTAGGCCGCAAACCACGGGGCACAATTGTTTCTCCATTCCCCCGAGGGTTAACGCCGATTGTTTTCTATCTTTCTAGTCCAGCTCCCTTTCTGTTCCATTATGTTCGTCCAAGTAAATGTTATATCGTTCCAGGTGCGATTTTTTCACACTATTTTCCAGTTTCTGCATGTAGCGATTGATATCTGTGTAATTGTGACGGACAATACGCAACGGTGATCATAAGCCAGTAAATGACTATTTGGACGTATATAATTGGAACCAGCAGGTGGCTGGATTCTATCGAACGCTAACGATCGGCGGCATAATATCAAGTGCACCGCTCGCATAAAATAATCTCTGCAAAATGGAAGGTTATTTGCAAAAAAAACGTTGATTCAAATACTTTCTTTCCAGTAAAATTACATCTCTTTGACCTCATCACGAATAAAAGTAAAACGATTTATAACCCCTCATATCTTCTATTTACGCCCCGAAAGGTCTAATTGAAGCGCTTTCAAAGCAAAGAAAGTCACGTGACCCGTTAGGTACTGTGAACGGTCACCAGGCGGCGCTGTAGCAGTGTAGTCAGCCCGTTTTGCCGCGTAATGGGTCAACCCCAGGCGTTATAACCGGCCGCCAAATAACAACACAGCGGGGGGTCCTGGGGGTTCTCTCAGGGCTCAGCCAGCGTGTCCTGATCCCTGTGAAGCCTGGCTCCCAGCCCTCGGGGTCCGACCATCCCGGAGTCCCATGAAGTCCTCATACAAGGGAGTCTTGATCCCACCAGGCGGGCTCTGTGCCGTGGTGATAGCGGCGCCTCCCTCAGAACTCACTGAGCTCACATTAAGGCTTAACACTCACCCACGTAAAACTTAATATACAGAAATCTTCTGTACACCGAGACATTTACTTTAGTAAAAAGTGTCAAAGGAGTCCGTCAAAAGGATCCTGTGTTAGAACTCTCATGCTGGCGTCATTTTACCAAATGTATTTGAAGGAGGTTATATATTTGAAGGAGGTTATATATAACACTCTATTTTTTAAAATGGGAATTATTACCAAGTGGGAATCACGTATGCTGGAGGTAGTCTGGTTTTCTGGGACCCGGGCCAGGCCCGCCTGTGGATGACTCTGGGGCTGTTTAAATGAGCTGTGGCCCAGGCCGTATTAATACGCCCCGGGTCCACGGCGAGGCGGGAGGACTGATCCACTTGTAGGTCTGGACCCCGGGGCGTATTAATACGGCCCGGGCCACAGGCGAGTCAGGGAGACAGATCCACTGGATGCCCTGGACACCGGGGCGTATTAATACGGCCCGTGGTCCCGGGACACCAAGAGCTGGGTTGGGTTGGATCTATTTCTGAACCCCGGGCCAGGTCCGCGCGTTGGAAAGAATTATAATTATATGAGGACAGGTGTAACATGTTGATCATGGCGTAGTTGAGCATATCAAGAGCCTTATCAGTGCAAAGGGTAATATATTCTGAGCTAAACATAGCAATGTACACTTTGAAACTATGGCAAAAAAACACCAACCTAGCGACTCGTTCCATATTACATTATTAAATCTTCGGGTCCTGTTTTGTCGCATGACCGGGTTGGTACATTATTAAATCTTCGGGTCCTGTTTTGTCGCATGACCGGGACGGTACATTATTAAATCTTCGGGTCCTGTTTTGTCGCATGACCGGGACGGTACATTATTAAATCTTCGGGTCCTGTTTTGTCGCATGACCGGGATGGTACATTATTAAATCTACGGGTCCTGTTTTGTCGCATGACCGGGACGGTACATTATTAAATCTTCGGGTTCTGTTTTGTCCTATGACCGGGACGGTGGTATCTCCCGAAGTTCACTTACAACACATTGAGATTCAGATCAACATTCATCTGTTAGTGCATTGCCCCAGGAGAGGCCTAATTTAGCTGATATGTTAACAAAGGTATCATACCACCATCCATGACACCCTCAGTTGCATAAGCTCAGAGACGTTTTTGGAAAATTAACTTGGTTTATTGTTATTGTGGAACTTAGTGGGGAGTTAAACCGGCATGAACACCGGTAGGGGTAACGGCCATGCATTTCTGGCACGTTTTCTCCGACTGAAAAAGCCAGAAGACACCTTTTTCTGTTTTCAATTTTCAAGTCCTTGATAGGCAATGCGTTATTCGTGTATTGAAAGTCGGCGCTGATCCCTAACTGCGATGCTCGCAGGTCCAGCTAAGGCCATTAGAACACGACGATAAAACGAAAAAGACACGCGAAGGAAATCAGTTCCACCATGAGAGGAACTTATTGAATCTATCGATTTCTACCCACTGACACAGTTTTCAACCCATAACAAATGTGCTCGTGCTGCCAAACAAAGGGCATTTACTTGTTTGATCGACCAGGCGGAAAATGGCCCCCGTAAAAAGTGGGGTAGCAGTTTAAGAAGGGCCAATATGTCAAGTGACACAATCGGCGTTGCAGTGAAAAGAGAGGCAGTGAGAAGTTCTCTCGACGGGCGGGATGTGGGGGGAGGGGTGCTTAACACGAGCCGGGGGAGATGTGTGCCTGGATGCATGCGCGAATTCCTGAGGGAGGTCACCCGCGCCGAGGCCTGACCAGTGGGAGGGGTACAGGACGGGGCGGCTGGGGAGGGAGTAGGGGAGGGCGGAGGAAGGGGCTGGGGTGGGAGGAAGGGAGGGCGGAGGAAGGGGTGCACTATGGTTGGGTAAACTGTTTGTTACGGTAACCATAAAACCTGCATCCCATTAAAAGAGGAATTATTTCTTATATCAAACTGGCGCCGCTATTTTAACTATTTGCACCTGATTACCGGATATCTGTGGGCGCAGCTACCTCCCAGAGGCAATTATTTCCATTGAGACACTACAAGGACAAAATGGCCATTGATGGGAGATTCATTATCTCGTTGTCATAGGGGGCGCCCCGCTTAGACCTTCACCCTACCGCATTCACCACACCAGAGCCAGCATGGCGCTACCGTAGACTCTCGTCTTGATATCTCGGTGGAGGTGTCTATTATGGTGGGGCCATAGGGCGGTCGACCGGCTCATCACTCACTTCATTGCATAAGAGAGAAATAAGAGACCCGCACCTTACAGTGGCGCGATGGGCATCCGATACATACAGCCAATTAGGGCGTGCAAAGAATGATTATACCTATTTATGACGGTAACAGCAAAAATATTGATAAAAAAATCTACACTAAACAGAGTGCGCTCATGCGCAAACGACCCGACATAGTGTTGAAAAACCAGACGCTACCGCTCTGACTACATAATGAAAAGAAAGAAATAAAAGGTATTAAATAATAAGCAAAAAAGCTCCGTTGGCATGCAGGCTGCGCTGTAGATCACCAAGTCGGGGCTCTCTTTCACCACAAAGACGCGAACCTTTCTTCCACTCTCCGTGTGCCCTATATGGCATTGGGCGGCACCCTCCACCACCGCAATTGCCAAACGTAAAGATTGCCAGATCTATACATGTAAATAAATACCCGCAAGGAATTAACTGGAGTGGTATTGAACTTCTGTCATTCCGACCTCGCTAGGCTTTTAATGCGTGTTGTGTGTATCTGTCTATAGTCGTCACAAATGAACCCAATAATATCGTGCACAAGCAGGTAGAGGGGGAAGAGGGGGATGGGGTGACAGTTGGGGAATAACACTGCCAGCCTCGTTCCCTGGCTTCAAGGGCCTTGGCGTGACAGGGAACCAGTCACACAAGTCACGTGCCCCTGTTGTGTGTCGTGTGTACTGCCGTCTATTGGGTGAGGGACATATTGTAGACACGTAGATACTGAGGTGTGGCTACTACTGTTACTTTATTATGGCGTTATTAGCGCTATTATTGACAGTCAATGTCATGTGATGGAGATAATTACAACGAAAAGTCATGATCCCAACATCACAATTAGCCTCTTCAGGATTAACAGTACGTGAACGGCTCGCCATTTGTACCGATCAGAAAATTAAACCAGCTGTTTCCCTAGAAAAGAAAGTTGCATTAGGAATAGAAACTACATGCTATTCTCATGGAACCGGGTGTCTCTAAATGAACAGCGTTTTTAGAGAAAACCCCCTCAGCCCATCCCCTTCAGAACGGCCATTAAAATCCAGGATGCTTGTCCTGTCATTGCTCCAAAACAAGACCATTTAGAGATAAAACCCGTCCATATTCACCTCATGCTGACGACAGCAGACGCTGCCCCCCTCCCTCCCCCCGCGGCTCCCTCCTTTCTCTGTCCGTGCGCTTGCCCCTACCTCCTCCCTCTGTCTCTGCCCGTTCCTTGCTCCTACCCCTGCTACCCCTACCCCCCTGCCCGTTCCCTTTCCCATAACCCCACCCTCCTTTCTACGCCCCTCCCTTTTCAGCCGATACAGTTTTACTACAACCTGTTTTCGAATTAAATCCAGGTTTTGCACTGAATACCCCTGCCCACAGCGCTTCTCTTACCCCTTCTCCTTCTACTGCCCCTCCTGCTGTCACTCTACAGCTAACGACTTCTAG
This sequence comes from Arenicola marina, assembly GCA_964019135.1. NCBI lineage: Eukaryota > Metazoa > Annelida > Polychaeta > Arenicolidae > Arenicola > Arenicola marina. Next base: position 29,699,755 of record OZ025262.1, read on the forward strand.
TCTGCCAGGCAATGTCCTCATCATACCACACTCGCCTTCATCGGATGGACCGACTGATCTATACAGTTCATACACACCACCATTCGGCTATCCGTTCCGGGTACTAGTGACGTCACAATCGTGAAATCTGCACCGAGGGCTCATTCGCGTAATTAGAAACATACAGAAGCACTCAACGCAAATCTTACTCCAATTGGCTTCAATACGATCTCGAGATGGGACTCCAATAAAGAAAGACTAGTGATATATATATTATCGGCAAGTGTACTTGTAATGAGACACTGTCTTATTTTACGATATGAAGTCGTATTTTATTGGGCGACTTTCAATGCATAGGAGGCGAGATATAAGTGAGCGCAGATATACGCTCTACAGACATGTCTATGAATTTATGGAGTAGTATTCAGTACGGAAATAATATGAAATATTAGTGCAGGCATCTGCCAACCTCGCTAAGGCATTGCAGCTGCTGTAGGGAACTTTATTAGCTACACCCTAATCCTTCATGCTCAATGCAAAGGGTAATATTGGCGCGGACGACTTCGAGGCCCTAAAAACGTGGATTATTGCAAATATAAAATTATATTCACAATATTTGGCATTCGTGAGCAAATGGAATAATTTAACACAAGAAATATTTTTAACCATGTCAACAAATATTTGGAGGCTGGGCAACTTGATTTTCTAATGTAGTCAGAGTTTTTGGGGTGCATTTCTAATCATGTTAAAAGCAAGGTAAGAGTGGCGTAGGCCGCAAACCAAGGGGCACAATTGTTTCTCCATTCCCCCGAGGGTTAACGCCGATTGTTTTCTATTTTTCTAGTCCAGCTCCCTTTCTGTTCCATTATGTTCGTCCAAGTACAAGAAGGATTCTATCGAACGCTAACAATCGGCGGAATAATTCCAAGCGCACCGCTCGCATCAAATAATCTCTGCAAATGAAAAGGAGGGTAAGCTGTTTGCTTGTTACCATAAAATTCGAATCCCATTAAAAGAGGAATTATTTCATTGGCAAACTGGCGCCGATAGGTAGATTTCATTTTAACTATTTGCACCTGATTACCGGATATCAGCGTACAGCTGAGTGCAGCTCCCAGAGGCAATTATTTTCATTGAGACATTACCGGGACAAAATGGCCATGTATGGGAGATTCATTATCTCGTTGTCATAGGGGGCGCACCGCCGCTACCTTCACCCCACCGCAGTCAGCACACCAGAGTCAGCATGGCGCTACCGTAGACTCTCGTCTTGATATCTCGGTGGAGGTGTCCATTATGGTGGGGCCATGGGGCGGCCGATCGGCTCATCACTCACTTCACTGCATGGCCAGGGGAGAGAAAACACATGGCGGGCCAGTACCGCTGTAATAGGATCTCAGATGGCACTACTGAATACAACGACTATGTCAGACGCACACCACGAGAAATAGGGACAGAAATAAGAGACCCACACCTTACAGTGGCGAGATGAGCATCCGATACATACAGGCATTTAGTGCGTGGAAAGAATGATTATACCTATTTATGACGGTAACAGCAAAAATATTAATAAAAAAATCTACACTAAATCAGAGGGCGCTCATGCGCAAAACGACTCGACACGGTGTGAAACCAGACGCTACCGCCCTGACTTGATAATGAAAGGAAAGAAATAAAAGGTATTAAATAATAAGCAAAAAAGCTCCGTTGGCATGCAGGCTGCGCTGTAGATCAACAAGTCGGGGCTTCGGACACTGACGCTGGCATCTGGTTCAAGATTTATCCAACCCAATTTTAATTGTCTTGGCCTAATTGAGCTGACATCTGCATAAGTAAATCAACATTTCATTTCATGCGCAAAAGGCCAGACACTATATTTTGGCTGTTGATCCACGCACAATCGCGTCACAGCATGAAACATTGATACAGCATTATTCCGAGTTGGAATGCTGTATTGTGACCCGAACCGCCCTGCTGCCCATGCAATCGACAATTGTTGCCATAGCGACATTGTATAGAACAATGAAACATGACGTCACGCACAAAAGAATTGTAGTTATAGCTTTAAATGGCCCGCTTACCTGCCTAGTTGCGATATATGGCGACTGGCTAACTATATGTGGAAAGGCTTGCGATTTGCAGACAGTCTCGTGACAATGCTTTACTTTGATCGTAGCATGCGGAAATTAAACCAAAGAAGCAGAGACGCCTTAAACTTCGATTCGACTCTTTGTAATAATAGTAATAGCACGAGTTTTGCATGGCGTTAGACACTTTATTGGCCCTTCATCAACCTGTAGCAGCCCTACATTTTCATTATCCGCCCTCAGCCTCTACGCGGCCTCGGGCGGATAATGAACCGCCGAGTTAGGACGTGGGGGCTGGGGACGAGACGGGGGAGGGAGGGGGGGGGCGGTAGGAGATGGTAGTCACCCCACCAGACAGCGAGGCACAGGTCTGTCATCCCAGGCCCGACCGTCCCACTTGCAACCCAAGCTTATTGGACGGCCTTGTCATGACGCTCCCATCATGCATAGCGAAACGAACCGGAAGTGAAAATGTCAGCGGTGGTCGATGGCATGGTGAATGGGGGACGGAGGGCGGGGAACGCGATATGACTGGTGCATGTGCCCACTCTGTCGACTCTCGGACCGTTTGTATTTACTATATATGACAGGGTTTCCTTTGCTCGACTCGGGGTTCGGTTCAATCGCAGCCAGGGGCTCGTGCGGGTGGTGGATATGCCGAGGGTTAAGGCATTGATTCACATACCTAGTTGCTGTGGCTTATAACATTTTAATATATTTTCGGGTTTCTTTCTTTGTCTTGTTTTGTTGTGTTATTCTGCTGCTGCAGCCGTTCAATAGTGCAGGGCTAGTATTGTTTTTACGGGTAGAAAGGGGGAGGGGTAATATTTTTGTCCACCTTACCTGGTAATGGGGTTTGGTGGCCGTTTTGCATATGCCTATGGACGGCTAGTGACTGGATTAGTATTCTGATCTCTCTGGCCTAGTGACCGGGTTAGTATTCTGATCTATCTGAGTCAGAGACGGCGTTAGTATTATGACTTTTCTGGCCTAGAGATTGGGTTAGTATTCAGATCTCTCTGATCTAGTGACCGGGTTAGTATTCTGATCTATCTGAGTCAGAGACAGGGTTAGTATTATGACTTTTCTGGCCTAGAGACTGGGTTAGTATTCAGATCTCTCTGATCTAGTGACCGGGTTAGTATTCTGATCTATCTGAGTCAGAGACAGGGTTAGTATTATGACTTTTCTGGCCTAGAGACTGGGTTAGTATTTTGATATCTCTGATCTAATGGCGGCGTTAGCATTCTGGTATCTCTGATCTAATGGCGGCGTTAGCATTCTGACATCTCTGGCCTAGTAATGAGGTTAGTATTCTGATCTATCTGGTGCAGTGATGGGGTTAGTATTCTGATACCAGTGGCCTAGTGATGGGATTAGCATTCTGACATCCCCGGTCAAGTGATGGGGTCACTATTTCTGATCTCTCTGGCTAGTAATGCGGTTAGTATTCTAATCTCTCTGACCTGGTAATGAGGTTAGTTTTCTTAACTCTCTGTCCTAGTACTAGGGTTAGTATTCTGATCTCTCTGGTTCAGTGACGGGGTTAGTATTATGATCTCTCTGCCTTAGTGGCGGGGTTAGTATTCTGATCTCTCTGGCCTAGTGACGAGGTTAGAATTCTGATCTCTCTGGCCTAGTGATGGGACTAGTATTTTGATCTCTTTGACCTAGTGACGGGGTTAGTATTCTCATCTCTCTGGCCTAGTAACGGGTTAGTATTCTGATCTATCTGACCTAATGACGGGGTTAGGATTCTGATCTATCTGGCCTAGCGACGGGGTTAGTATTCTGATATCTGTTGCCTAGTGACGGGGTTTGTATTCTGATCTTTCTGACCTAGTAATAAAGTTAGAATTCTGATCTCTCTGGCCTAGTAACGGAGTTAGTATTCTGACCTGTCTGGTCTAGCCACGGGATTATTTCCCGCTACCTCTAGTGTTAGCCCTAGAGTCAAAACTAGACAAATCACTGCCAGGGTGTATGCCATACAGTCAGAGTTAAACATATCACTGGGAGTGTGTTAACCCTCCGGTCAAATATAGACATATCACTGCCAGGGTGTTAAGCATACGGTCAAAGCTTGACATATCACTGCCAGGGTGGTAACCCTTCAGTCAAAGCTAGAAATATCACTGCCAGGGTGCTAACCATACAGACAAAGCTAAAAATATCACTGCCACGGTGTTAACCCTACAGTTAAACTAGACATATCACTGTCAGGGTGTTAACCATGCAAACAAAGATAGACATATCACTGCCAGGGTGCTAACTTTACAGACAAAGCTAGACATATCACTGCCAGGGTGTTAACCCTACAGACAAAGCTAGACATATCACTGCCAGGGTGTTAACCCTACAGAAAACGCTAGACATATCACTGCCAGGGTGTTAACCCTACGGACAAAGCTAGACATATCACTGCCATGGTGTTAACCCTACAGACAAAGCTAGACATATCACTGCCATGGTGTCAACCCTACAGTCAAAACTAGACATATAACTGCCAGAGTGTTAACCCAAGAGTCAAAGCTAGACATATCACTGCCAAGGTATTAACCCTACAAACAAAGCTAGACATATCACTGCCAGGGCGTTAATCCTACAGAAAACGCTAGACATATCAATGCCAGGGTGTTAACCTTACGGACAAAGCTAGACATATTACTGCCATGGTGTTAACCCTACAGACAAAGCTAGACATATCACAGCCATGGTGTTAACCCTACAGCCAAAGCTAGACATATCACTGCCAGGGCGTTAACCCTACAGACAAAACCGAAACATAGCACAGCCAAAACTGGTGCAACAAATCACAAAACTGGAATCAATCAATTGAATTTAGATCACGGAATTGGGCAAGGAAAGACAAAACTGAAGGGCCTGACTGCTGAAGCGTCCATGCCAACGACAAAGGCTGGACAAGAACTGTCAGAGCGTTTAATGGACGATATCACGATATATATGACGGTATCACTGGAAGTTTTCACCCCACCAGGACATTGACATTGCAGGGGTTCGATTCACTAAAAGTTCGTAAATTGTAAGCGCTTAATGGCCATGTGAATGACATAAAAGCAATAATATGGATCTTAAAACATTAACTTGAGTGGCTTTGTCTCTTGAGAAAGGCGGCTGAGCACCAATAATCGTTGGGTGACATTATTCCTAATAATAAAGTTACGATCCAGTCCTTGTGGCATACTTTGGACGGAATAATGGCTCTTAGCGAAATGTTCCCTGTGGCATTTACCACCGCGATCAACGTCAGTATAGTGCTGATGAGACAATTGTTATTAAGTGCGTTGCAAAACCTCATTGACATAGACTGGTACATGATATACAGCAAGAAAATCTGAAGTTTTGATTGAAGCCGAGAGGAGATGGGCGTGGAGGAGGCGAGGGGGGCGACGCACTGTGGGAGGGTAAACTGTTTTGTTACCATAAAACCCGCATCCCATTAAAAGAGGAATTATTTCATTGGCAAACTGGCGCCGCTAAGTAGATTTCATTTTAACTATTTGCACCTGATAACCGGATATCAGTGAGTGCAGCTACCTCCCAGAGGCAATCATTTCCATTGAGACACTACCAGGACAAAATGGCCATCGATGGGATATTCGTTATCTCGCTGTCATAGGGGGCGCCCCGCCGCTACCTTCACCCTACCGCCGCCACCACACCAGAGCCAGCATGGCGCTATGGTAAACTCTCGTCTTGATATATCGGTGGAGGTGTCCATTATGGTGGGGCCATAGGGCGGCCGACCGGCTCATCACTCACTTCACTGCATGGCCAGGGAGAGAAAAAAACATGGCGGGCCAGTACCGCTGTAATAGGATCTCAGATGACACTACTGAATACAACGACTGTCAGACGCACACCACGAGAAATAGCGGTGTCCGAGAGAAATAAAAGACCGGCACCTTACAGTGGCGCGATGGGCATGCGGTACATACAGGCATTTAGCGCGTGGAAAGAATGATTATACCTATTTATGACGGTAACAGCAAACATATTATTTTTAAAATCTACACTAAATCGGAGGGAGCTCATGCGCAAAACGACCCGACACGGTGTGAAACCAGACGCTACCGCTCCGACTTGATTATGAAAGGAAAGAAATAACAGATATTAAATAATAAGGAAGAAAGCTTCGTTGGCATGCAGGCTGCGCTGTAGATCAACAAGTCGGGGCTTCGAACCCTGGCGCTGGCATCTGGTTCAAGAGTTATCCAACCCAACTTTAATTGTCTTGGCCTAATTGGGCTGACATCTGCACATATATGGTCAGAAACAACATTTTATTTCATGCGCAAAAGTCCAGACACTAAATTCTGGCTGTAGATCCACGCACAATCGCGTCACAGCATGGAACATTGATACAGCATTCTTTATGACATATGCCTTGGCTAGCTGTCTTACTGCCGAGCCAGGAGGTGGGGGCGGGGGATGGCCGATGGGGCAGAAATGTAGACAACCCACCAGACGGGGTGGCACAAGTCTGTCATCCCAGCCCCGACCTTCCCATTTGCAACCCAAGCTTATTGGACGGCCTTGTCATGACGCTCCCATGATGCATAGCGAAACGAACCGGAAGTGAAAATGTCAGCGGTGGTCAATGGCATGGTGAATGGGGGAAGGAGGGCGGTGACGCGATATGACTGGTGCATGTCCCCACTCTGTCGACTCTCGGACCGTTTGCATTTACTTTATATGACAGCGTTTCCTTTGCTCGAGTCGGGGTTCGGTTCAATCGCAGCCAGGGGCTCGTGCGAGAGGTCGATATGCCGAGGGCTAAGGCATTGATTCACATACCAAGTTGATGTGGGTTATCCATTTTCGGGTTTCTTTCTTTATTTCCCTTTTTTGTGTTTTTGGCTACTAGAGCCGTTTGCTTGTGCAGGGATACTATTGTTCTTACGGGCAGAAACGGGGGTGGGGGTAATATTTGTGTCCACCTTACCAGATAATGTAGGTTGGTGGCCGTTTGGCTTTTGCTTAGCGACGAGGTTGTTGCCCTCATCGAACTAACTACTGCTGATTTAATAAGTATTTTCCTCTGGCTTAGTGATGGGGCTAGCATTCTGATCTATCTGACTTACTGACGGGGTTAGCATTCTGATCTATTTATGAGGCTAAAGATAAACCATTTGGAAATAGTATTTCTACTTGGGGAACAAAAATAAAGAAATAAAAGTATGTTCTATATACCTATAGACGAGGTTTGTATTCTGATCTAGTGACGGGACTAGTATTCTGATGTCTTTGGACTGGTGACGGGATTAGTATTGTGATCTCTTTTTGCTGGTGACGATATTAGTATTCTGACTTCGCTGACCTAGTGACGGGGTTTGTATTCTGATCTCGCTGACCTAGTGACGGGGTTAGTATTCTGATCTATCTGGCCTAATGACGGGGTTTGTGTTCTGATCTATCTGACCTAGTGACGGGGTTAGTATTCTGATCTCTCGGGCCTAGTGACGGGATCAGTATTTTGATCTCTCGGGCCTAGTGACGGGATCAGTATTCTGATCTGTCTGGTCTAGTGACGGGATCAGTATTCTGATCTATCTGACCTAGTGACGGGGTTAGTATTCTGATCTATCTGACCTAGTGACGGGGTTAGTATTCTGATCTCTCGGGCCTAGTGACGGGATCAGTATTATGATCTCTCGGTCCTAGTGACGGGATCAGTATTTTGATCTCTCGGGCCTAGTGACGGGATCAGTATTTTGATCTCTCGGGCCTAGTGACGGGATCAGTATTTTGATCTCTCGGGCCTAGTGACGGGATCAGTATTTTGATCTCTCGGTCCTAGTGACGGGATCAGTATTTTGATCTCTCGGGCCTAGTGACGGGATCAGTATTATGATCTCTCGGTCCTAGTGACGGGATCAGTATTCTGATCTCTCGGGCCTAGTGACGGGATCAGTATTATGATCTCTCGGTCCTAGTGACGGGATCAGTATTTTGATCTCTCGGGCCTAGTGACGGGATCAGTATTTTGATCTCTCGGGCCTAGTGACGGGATCAGTATTATGATCTCTCGGGCCTAGTGACGGGATCAGTATTTTGATCTCTCGGGCCTAGTGACGGGATCAGTATTCTGATCTCTCGGGCCTAGTGACGGGATCAGTATTTTGATCTCTCGGGCCTAGTGACGGGATCAGTATTTTGATCTCTCGGGCCTAGTGACGGGATCAGTATTATGATCTCTCGGGCCTAGTGACGGGATCAGTATTTTGATCTCTCGGGCCTAGTGACGGGATCAGTATTCTGATCTCTCGGGCCTAGTGACGGGATCAGTATTTTGATCTCTCGGGCCTAGTGACGGGATCAGTATTCTGATCTCTCGGGCCTAGTGACGGGATCAGTATTTTGATCTCTCGGGCCTAGTGACGGGATCAGTATTCTGATCTCTCGGGCCTAGTGACGGGATCAGTATTCTGATATCTGTGGCCTAGTGACGGGATCAGTATTATGATCTCTCGGGCCTAGTGACGGGATCAGTATTTTGATCTCTCGGGCCTAGTGACGGGATCAGTATTCTGATCTCTCGGGCCTAGTGACGGGATCAGTATTTTGATCTCTCGGGCCTAGTGACGGGATCAGTATTTTGATCTCTCGGGCCTAGTGACGGGATCAGTATTATGAACTCTCGGGCCTAGTGACGGGATCAGTATTTTGATCTCTCGGGCCTAGTGACGGGATCAGTATTCTGATCTCTCGGGCCTAGTGACGGGATCAGTATTTTGATCTCTCGGGCCTAGTGACGGGATCAGTATTCTGATCTCTCGGGCCTAGTGACGGGATCAGTATTTTGATCTCTCGGGCCTAGTGACGGGATCAGTATTATGATCTCTCGGGCCTAGTGACGGGATCAGTATTTTGATCTCTCGGGCCTAGTGACGGGATCAGTATTCTGATCTCTCGGGCCTAGTGACGGGATCAGTATTATGATCTCTCGGGCCTAGTGACGGGATCAGTATTATGATCTCTCGGGCCTAGTGACGGGATCAGTATTTTGATCTCTCGGGCCTAGTGACGGGATCAGTATTCTGATCTCTCGGGCCCAGTGACGGGATCAGTATTTTGATCTCTCGGGCCTAGTGACGGGATCAGTATTCTGATCTCTCGGGCCTAGTGACGGGATCAGTATTTTGATCTCTCGGGCCTAGTGACGGGATCAGTATTCTGATCTCTCGGGCCTAGTGACGGGATCAGTATTCTGATATCTGTGGCCTAGTGACGGGATCAGTATTTTGATCTCTCGGGCCTAGTGACGGGATCAGTATTCTGATCTCTCGGGCCTAGTGACGGGATCAGTATTCTGATCTGTCTGGTCTAGCCACGGGGTTATTTCCCGCTACCTCTGACCTAGTGGCGGGACTAATTTATCCCTGGCCCGCGGGGATAATAGATTTGTCTCCAGCTTTCATTGTATATTCACCCATGTGTTGGTATTACGCAGATATCTAACCTGACCTTTTGCGACAAGAACAAGAATCCTAGCATAAAACCCGCGTCCAATCACATGCTTCAACTTCCTTTCATTCAACCCCGCGGACGACACGATATGGCGAGCAGGGTATGCCGTCCACTAAATGTCAGTTAAAAAAACTAAACCCATTCTCCACACCGGCTACTCTCACAACATGACTGGGCATTGAGCCCAGACCCCGCTGTTGTTAGTGTGATATATCCTGTGTCGACTTGGCTTGTGTAGCCTGGGTAACCTTCTCCCGTGCCCCCTTGGTACCCGTCAGCGCATGAAAAAACATATATATCATTAACCGATGTAGTGAAAGCAATCCGAAGAGTGGGTATATCGGTTGAGGTCCAGGATGTTATACACTAGAGTTATTGCTGTCCATACAGTAAGAGACACTTATTATCGACGATTCATATATTCTTGTATGTCTCGTACCATACATAATGGCATTAATTCCCTTCCCGGTGTGTGTATATTTGCAATCCGTTGTCAACTGGGATATAGTACCGGTTCCTTAATTGAATGCCAATAAGATCCAATTAAAAGGCTAAAGATAAACCATTTGGCAAAAGGCATTACAGAACGTAACTGGCCATCGTGGTTCGATGCAGTCTTTGCATACCTATTGATACCGTTCGTGGTGAGCAAGAATTACACGTTTAATGAATAATTTTAGTAAAACTTGATGAAAGTTTTTTGACGAAAATTTTCATCAAAAACTTTTGATGAAAACATTATCTCCTGAAGTTTCAAACCACTTTCCTAATTATTTTGCTTTCTGGACATGATGTGTCACTACTGCTTACTAGTTCTGCCATTCAGTCACATCACCACTCGCCCTATTGAACCATAATTCATATCGACAGGAGAGAGTCCATGGCCCCACCGTCAAGACGGTTACCGATCCTCCATGCATACGAGTATGTTCCTCCAAAATGACCCAATTTTGTCCTTTTCTCTCTTTTCTCGAAACAGAAGCCTACATTTTCTCTCAATGTGCCCAACTGAGAATAAAACATTATCTCTATCCTCAAGGAGAAATAATTTCGTCGCATATTCTCGTGATTCTCGTGCATGGAGGTGTCAATCAGCTGGCCCCTTGCCCTAAATACGTTTCATGACTGTCATGGTTAAATTTGGATGACAACAAAGTCGCGTAATTTTCTTCCACTATCCTTATTTCCAGTATGGCCTGGGCCGATGCCGAACGTGAACAGTGCCAGATCTATACATGTAAATAAATACCCGCAAGGAATTAACTGGAGTGGTATTGAACTTCTGTCATTCCTTCCTCGCTAGGCTTTTAATGCGTGTTGTGTGTAAATGTCTATAGTCGTCACAAATGAACCCAATATTATCGTGCACAAGCAGGTAGAGGGGGAAGAGGGGGATGGGGTGACAGTTGGGGAATAACACTGCCAGCCTCGTTCTTTGGCTTCAATGGCCATGGCGTGACAGGGATCCAGAGATCCAGGGATGTGTGTCGTGTGTACTGCCGTCTCTTGGGTGAGGGACATATTGTAGACACGTAGATACTGAGGTATGGCTACTACTGTTACTTTATTATGGCGTTATTAGCGCTATTATTGAAAGTTAATTTCATGTGATGGAGATAATTCCAAGGAAAAGTCATGATCCCAACATCACAATTAGCCTCTTCAGGATTTAGAGCTGTTTTCCTAGAAAAGAAAGTTGCATTAGGAATAGAAACTACATTCTATACTCATGGAACCGGTGTCTCTAAATGAACAGGGTTTTTAGAGAAAAAGCGAATGATTCAGTGATAAATGTCACTTTTTAAGTTTAGAAATCTTTAGAGATACATCTTTGAGTAAATAAAATGTTGCCACTGTAACTGTCGAAATACCTCAGTGATCGTGTCCACAACATACTAACCTAGAAACTTATACAGTTACAGACAGTCAAGTACAATACTGACGGAAGACTGTCATGATGTGATACAAATGGTAGGGTACAAAGATATTATTTAGCCTAAGTTTATTAAGAGATTAAATCCGTTTGTTCCTGACGAAAACCACTGCTTCATACCAGCTAAAGTGGACGCATTCCCGAGGTATGTCCTTCGATCAATCGCATATATACAGTTTTATTTTAAATTAAAATAATTATATCTTGTATAGCAAATAAGCCTTTATCATCGGGGCCAGTATCTGCAAATGCGTCGTATCTATTCCAATTTGGAGAAGATCTGGCAGATTTTGATGCCCCATGAAATAGACAAGCCTCGAATGACCGCCGGCCGTTCCGCCTCCTGGCCGCCCCTCAGCCCATCCCCTTCAGAGCGGCCATTAAAATCCAGGATGCTTGTCCTGTCATTGCTCTAAAACAAGACCATTTAGAGATAAAACTCGTCCTTATTCCCCTCATGCTGACGACAGCACACGCTGCCACACACGCTGCCTCCGCCCCCCCTCTGTTCGTTCACTTGCCCCTACCCCTACTACCCCTACTCCTCTGCCCGTTCCCGTGCCCATACCCCTTGCCCCTACCCCCCCCCCTCCCCTTCGCTTCTGCCCGTTTTTTTGCCCCTACCCTTAGTACCCCTAACCCATCTGCCCGTTCCCTTGCCCCTACCCCCTACCTCTCCTCCCCCTCCTTCAAATCAATACGCACACCCGTTCGCAAAACCCTGCATTTGACTTAGAAATTGTTGAGCTGAGCCTAATATTACCCCTCCCTCCCTGACTCCCTCCTCACCCTCCTCCATTTCCAGCCGATACAGTTTTACGACAACCTGTTTTCGAATTAAATCCAGGCTTTGCACTGAATACCCCGACACACAGCGTTTCTCTTACCCCTTCTCCTTCTACTCCCCCTCCTGCTGTCACTCTACGGCAAACGACTTCCCGTCTGCCAGGCAATGTCCTTATCATACCACACTCGCCTTCATCGGACTGTACCGACCGATCTCTACAGTTGATACACATCACCATTCGGCTATCCGTTCCGGGTACTAGTGACGTCACAATCATGAAATCTGCACCGAGGGCTCATTCGCGTAATTAGAAACATACAGAAGCACTCAACGCAAATTTTACTCCGATTAGCTTCAATACGATTTCGAGGTCGTACTGACAGAGAAACTTAAAATATCCAGATACAATTCGTAATACACGTCTCCACTAAAGAAAGTGATATATATTATCGGCAATTGTACTTGTAATGAAAGACTGTCATATCTTACGATAGGGAGTCTTTTGATTGGGCGACATTCGATGCATAGCAGGCGAGATATAGGTAAGTGCAGACATAGGCTCTACAGACATGTCTATGAATTTATGGAGTGGCATTCAGTACGGATATGAAATATTAATGCAGGCATCTTCCAACATCCCGAAGGCATTGCAGCTGTTGTAGGGAACTTTATTAGCTGCACCCTAAACCTTCATGCTCAATGCAAAGGGTACTATTGGCGCGGACGACTTCTAGGCTCTAAAAAACGTGGATTATTGCAATTGCAAATTATATTCACAATATTTGGCATTCGTAAGCAAATAATTGGAAGCTGGGCAACTTTCTTTTTGTTGTATTTTTTTGATCTATATTTGTTCTACTCCCGAGGGTTAACGCAGATTGTGATCTAGCTTTCTAGTCCAGCTCCCTTTCTGTTCCATTTATGTTAGTCCAAGTAGCTAACCATCACGTTGCAGGTGCAATTTTATTACACTATTCTCCAGTTTGTTTATCTGCATGTTATGATCGATATGTAATTGTGTCGAGCGTAATCTGAACAATACGCAACGTTGATGATAAGTAAGTGAATAACTCTTTGAACGCATATAAATGAAACAAGGCGGAATAATACCAGGTGCACCGCCCGCATAAAATAATCTCATTTAACCGATATTTCCGACAACAACCGACCAATGGAAGGTTATTTATAAATTAAAACTTCATTCCAGTAACATTGCATATCTTTGGACCTCATCACGCATCAGAGTAAAACGATTTATAACCTATTATGTCTTCTATTTACGACCCGAAAGGCCTAATTGAAGCGCTTTGAAAGCAAAGAGAGAAAGTCACGTGAACCGTACTGTGAACGGTCACCAGGCGGCACAGTAGCAGTGAAGTCAGCCCGTTTTGCCGCGTAATGGGTTCCCCAGGCGTTATAACCGGCCGCCAAATAACAACACAGCGGGGGGTCCTGGGGGTTCCCTCAGGGCCCAGCCAGCGTGTCCTGATCCCTGTGAAGCCTGGCTCCCGGCCCCCGGGGTCCGACCATCCGAGGGGCCCATGAAGTCCTCATACAAAGGAGTCTTGATCCCACCAGGCGGGCTCTGTGCCGTGGTGATAGCGGCGCCTCCCTCAGAACTCACTGAGCTCACATTAAGGCTTAACATTCGCCCACGTAAAACTTAATATACCGAAATCTTCTGTACGCCGAGACAATTATTTTAGTAAAAAGTGTCAAAAGAGTCCGTCAAAAGGATGCTGTGTTAGAACTCTCATGCTGGCGAGATTTGACTAAATGTGTTGCAAGGCTGTCGGGTTCGCCGGTTATATATATGAGGACAGGTGTAACATGTTGATCATGGCGTAGATGACCACATCATCTTCGGATTCTGTTTCGTTCTATGACCGAGACGGTGGTATCTCACGAAGTTCCCTTACAACAGATTGAGATTCAGACCAGCATTCTTGGGTAAATACATTTTTCCAGGAGAGGCCTGATTTAGCAAAGGTGGCATACCACCATGACACTTTCAGTTCCATAAACTCAGAGACCAATAAATTATGGCGCCTTTGTTTTATTCGGAAAATTTACATAGTTTAATATTATTGTGAAACTTAGTGGAGAGTTAGAAAGGTACAAACATTGCTGGGGCCAGCGACTATGCTTTGTTGACTCATCCACGTTTTCTCCGAGTAAAAAAAAACCTTTTTTTGCTTTCAATTTTGAAGTCCTTGATAGGCAGTGCGTTATTCGTGTATTGAAAGTCGGCGCCCATCCTCAACTGCGATGCCCGCAGGTCCAGCTCAAGCCATTAGAACAAGACGATAAAACGAAAAAAACACGCGAAAGACATCAGTTCCACCAAGACAGGAACTTATTGAATCTATCGATTTCTACCCACTGACACAGTTTTCAACCCATAACAAATGTGCTCGTGCTGCCAAACAAAAGGCATTTACTTGTTTGATCGACCAGGCGGAAAATATCCTCCGTAAAAAGTAGGGTAGCAGTTTAAGAAGGGTCAATATTTCAAGTGACATAACCGGCGTTGCAGTGAAAAGAGAGGCAATGAGAAGTTCTCTCGAGGGGCGGGGAGTGGGGAGAGGGGTGCTTAACACGAGCCGGTGGAGATGTGTGCATGGATGCATGCGCGAATTCCTGAGGGAGGTCACCCGCGCCGAGGCCTGACCAGTGGGAGGGGTACAGGACGGGGCGGCTGGGGAGGGAGTAGCGGAGGGCGGAGGAAGGGGTGCACTATGGTTGGGTAAACTGTTTGTTACGGTAACCATAAAACCTGCATCCCATTAAAAGAGGAATTATTTCTTTATCAAACTGGCGCCGCTATTTTAACTATTTGCACCTGATTACCGGATATCTGTGGGCGCAGCTACCTCCCAGAGGCAATTATTTCCATTGAGACACCACAAGGACAAAATGGCCATCGATGGGAGATTCATGATCTCGTTGTCATAGGGGGCGCCCCGCCGCTACCTTCACCCTACCGCATTCACCACACCACGTTCTGGCCAGTTGGAGGGGTGCAGGACGGGGCGGCTGGGGCAGGAGGAAGGGAGGGCGGAGGAAGGGGTTGGGGTAGGAGGAAGGGAGGGAGGAAGAAGGGGCTGGGGCGGGGTACGGGGTACGGGGTACGGGGGTGGAGGGGGTAGAGAGCAGCAATCCTTCTTGTCACGGATCAATCTGCAGCAGACCCAGCACGTGCCCTGCTTGTGGGACACTCATTAACTTTGGGGTATAAAGGGGGTAATAAGTATCTGTTGCTTCCATTGGCAGTCTGTGTGAAGACTTTGGAATAACTTCGTGGATAAAATATAATTAACGTGCATGATAACTATGTGGCATCAGGCAGACGATTACGTACCTGCGATACACGTTATGTAACCTTCATTGGGTCCCAATACTTCTGTTTATTTATTTATTATTTATGTGTATTTATTTGAGTTGTTTCTTTATCGCGTTTCTTCCTTGTTAGCTTGCTTCCACATCATTTTAAGCTCAAACAGCCTAACTAATGCGAGCGAATAAGCCTTTGGCTTTTGCTCTTCTCACGATAAATGTCTTACAAACTGTACGGAATTAATGTAATTTGTGTTTTGTTCTTGTAACAACAAACTGAATATTATTATTACGTAACATGTTTATAATCCATGCGCTCCGCCATTGGTTAAAATTTACTTTCCGTTTTGCCTATTATATTGCACATGCACAACATCAGGACCAATCACCCTTATCCCGTACACAGACATCAAATTAAATTACGGTTTTATCGGGCCCGTCCTGTGCACCCGAGGACTAATTTAGGCCAAGCAACATCCCGTGACAATGAATGATTTGGATGGAAAATCTCTCAGATTTGATCGCCCAGACCGTAATCAGGCGAACGACCGACCCCATGATCCTCTGACTTGCAAGCGAGCGAGACTGCATTATGTGCCGTTCTTTTGCAGCATTTCGGCGAGTTTCTCTTACAAACCGTCAAGGAAGCAAATCATAATATACTCCTGGCTTATTCAGTTAAGAGAACTTTACGACCAACATCTCACACAGTACAAGAGGGTCAACCGCTTTTCCATTATTATTATGTCTAATAAAGGGTCCATTTCTCTCTCTACCAAGGATTCAAAAGCAGCCAGGACTTATTTCTTAATCTCTCATAGACTACATGACTTCTACATGACTGACGTTATTTCTAGGTCCAGGGAGTCAACGACCCTTTATTCCGATCTCGGAAATTAAGTTCACAATGCTACACAAGCCCAAGACCTCTGTAAATTGCCTTGTTTTCTACACTGGGCTATAACACTATACAGCCAATATCACCGGCCACCGTTGGCAAAATGACAGATAATCAACATAGTTACTGCTAGGTAAGTAGCATCACTCACCACAAAGCTCCAAATGCCACCATAGCCCATGGTAAACACGTACTTCAACAGAGCAACATAAGTAAGTAGATAAAGGTATGGCCTGGCAGCTTCACGAGTAGACCGCTGTGGGCGATAAGTCAGTCGTTATGGCAGGTTCCATGGCTGTGATTCGATTCGCCCGGATTGATCCCAGGGTAGTGGTTCAAACCCCAGAGGTAGTAGGTAATGAGCGGTGAAAATTCACAGGCGATGAGAGTACTTGGGACTATGAACATAGAACATCCCGAATCCGTATTATAGTAAGCTGCCAGTACGCCGCGAATGAAGGGGGAATGTGATGGTAACGATCAGCGAGCGAAAGAGGGCGGGGGCCAGGGAGAAGAAGAGAGGCCGATGAGAAAAGAGAGATACAGCTGATAGAGGCGGGAATGAGAGACGGGGAAATATGTACAGATGATAGAGAACGGGAAGGGGAAGAACGGTTGTCTGATAAACAGCGGTGATGGAAACGGATATTTACAGCTTACGACACTATTTTAAAGTTGCATGTGGAGTTGTTTCGCTGTTTTTGAATGCCAAATCTGCGTATAACAACTCAAACCTAAGGCCTTAAGGTTCATAACAGACAATAATCACCTGCCATATCGCTCACCAATTATCTGCCAATGAGCAAAACATTTCAAATTCATGAATTTTCCGCCACAAAAAGGAAAACTTGTGCTGATTTGAAACGTCATAAACGTGTGTACACAAGTCGTTTACCGGTGCCACCAACAGGGGCGCCCAAGCGCTAAATTATATGAGACAATAGAAGCGTCCGGAGCGCCACTTCTTCTTTGGCGGGGGTCAAAGGTAACATTTCCTGTTTATGTTTATTTTGGTACAGCCGTTGCAACGGTCAGCTCCACATGTAACTTTAATAACGGTTGATTGATTTGGCATCTACTTCAGGCGCGTCTTCACTAAATATTTAACTCATGGTGGTATATTGATCGAATGGCCATCTCAGTGGCAGTGTGGCCATGTGGTACTTACTAAACTGAAAGGTATATGTCACATCGCGCTTATATATGACGTTTATGTCAACTTGTTTCCTTAAAATGTGGCTTCATTTCCCTATGATGATTCAGCCTAATATAGCTTCCTAGGTTTTACCTATATGACATATTACTTCATTCATCATGGATGATTCGACCAAGTATTGCTTCGTTCACCGGGAATGCTTCAGCCAAATGTGGCTTCAATCACAAGGTATAGTTCAACCAAAGGTGGCTTCATTCATCTGGCATCTTTTTCCAGTGCAAAAAATAGCAATTTGCGCATGTGGGATTTGAACACCCCCCACCCCCCCTCCCCTCCCCCTTCATCCCTCCCGCTAACCGGCCTCTCGGGCCAGCCTGGCAGAACACACCCGACAATAGCCGCCGAACGCGCTACCCACTAGGCCAGGGGGTGACCCCATAGAAATACAGAAGCAGATCGATTATTATGCATAGAACGTACCGGCATCAAGGGTGAGAAAGGGAGAACGGGCTCTTTTTGTAAAGCACTGAATTATGAACCCCGTATTGGGAATCGCAATCGGCGCCAAGGCCTCCCCCGAGAAGGTATTTCCACGTACGATGTCGCAAACAGCTAGTCGTATATATATCTGTGTTGCTTATTCACGACAACTGTCGCCTTACGGCAGTGCTAAATTGCGCGGACAAAAATACGGATCCTGGTTCGCGATATGCAATCCCTTGTGATGAATCTCGTCGCCTTGCCAGGGGCGGATCGAGTGGGTAGACCGCCCCGGCCCCGCCACCTCCCCCCCCCCCTATTTTATAAGTTATTTATCCTATGCTTTGACGACTTTGAGTTAGCAGCCTATATTTCAGATTCCTCCTTTCTTACATCTGAGTGCAGTCACCTCTCCAAACTATCTCGACTTTATCAGAGTATCTAAATGTAAAAGTTAGTCAAACTATTCCTACTGGCCTTGGCTAGAGAGATCACCCCTTTAGCCGAAGAGGTAGAGTGGCTGATTCGAGATCGGGATATTGTGAGTTCGATTCCCACCGGGGAAGAAACCGGCCTCAAGTCATTACAAACGAACTCGACTGTAGCAGTCCACCATAGTTTTGAAAGTGAAATGGTGGTAAAATTCACTGATGACGTCACTCCACTGTTCTCTCACGACATTATTTTTTGGGACATAAAGACGTGGATTTTACATAAGTGTACATAAATGTCCTCGGAAAACGACATGTCGTGTTCCCTGGGCATTAACTTATACAGAGAGTACAGTGACCCCCTCCCAGTCATCTCTCTCTGTATAATCAGCAATCATACATATTTATATATAATATTTATATACTAAGTATAGTGACTTTGAATTACTCACCTTTGTGAGCAAACAGCATGCCTTGACCTCTCGCGCATGGTACGTAATCCTATTGCAATGAAACTATCGCGTTCAAACGCTGAGAGTCGTTCAAGACTTTCAGGGTCGTGCAATGTATATAGGGTCTAACATAGTGTCAGTTGATTTCGAGCAGAGCACATAATGGCACTGTCGTTGGCAATACACTCAACCAAGGTACACCGATATCATTCGGTTCCCGGTACTCGTGTTGTTCCATACAATAATCAGTCAATAATGAGTTTACCCCCCCCCCCCTCCACCCCCCCCCCTGGCCCCTCGGTACATAACGGTGGTCCCTTTGTGCGTCACGGCAACTAGTCAAAGTCGTAATGTTAATATTGAAATCATTCAGATACATTGGCTCTATAATGAGAACTATTGTAAATGCCAACCGCGGGGTACTTTTGATCCCCTCCCGCATGAAAAGTACGATTGATTTGTGGTTTTATTGTGGTCACGGCCGCAATACCCATGGGTATATATATAGCATATGTTGGTGTCGCTTTGGTTCTTCGCCCCTCCTTCATTGAGGCAGACAGAGGACCAAAGTTCACCTAAAGCCATATATTTGTTGTAACTAGGATTCAGCTCTCGCATGGATGCGTCGGGCGACTCGGTGCATTTCGTTTATTCGTGTCCATCCAACCACGCGGTGACGATTCTAAAGACCGAATGTAACTTGCTGGCAGGATGCTGGTTACGAGAGCGACGCTCTGGCGCTAGATATTCTTCGGCAACGAGAACTTCCGGTTTTGCCGAGAACGCTACTGGGTCCATACGCGTGACGTGTCACGTGACCAGGGTTAACCAATGGGGGTGATACGTCACTGTTAACGCCACGTGATCGCGGTTAACCAATAGCATGGCGTGTTGTTTATACGGAGGGTCTGCGGTTGCTTGACCATATTAATACGAGCTATAGCTGTGCGTGGGTGTAAAGCAGGCGACAACGGGGGACTGGGTGGCGAGGGGGCGGGGGAGAGAGGGGCGATAGATTGAAGACGAGAGAAGGGGTGTCGTGTGTTGTCACGCGTCATTGTGGTTGTATAATTTTGATTAATGGCTGGGATAACATGACTGATCATACTTACCCCCGTCGCGGTATCGTCTTACTGGGTTTTTTGGCGCTCGCTCTGTACATGTGCCTTATACCACATATACCAGGGTGATGTTGGCAAGCAAGGAAATTCGGGATTTCCGCTTTTTTTTTTTTTTTTGCCTCAATGGGCCCTGTTGATAAATGGATGCGGGTACATTGGTTTAGTACATCTTCCATGTCCGTTGTTTATCTGACGTCATTAATACTACGGTTTAGAACATGCTCTCTAGTAAATTAGTCTGTTGTATGTTCTCGGACATAATTAACTAAATACTGTCTTCGCCGTTTCGACTCCCATATAGCAAGCAGATGCACTATTGGTGTCACATATTTCCTTTAACTGAGTAGTTGTTTGGGCTCCATGGCGCCTCGCTCCATGGCCTCGCTCCATGGCGCCTCGCTCCATGGCGCCTCGCTCCATGGCGCCTCGCTCCATGGCGCCTCGCTTCATGGACCCTCGCTCCATCCTGTTATTGTTGTTGCTGTTGTTATTTTGGGGATCAACAATATTTTTGCAGAACGATTAGTAAAACAAATCCGTCCCATACAAATGTCAACGAGGGAATATTAGGATCGGGAATTTTTAATAATTGTCGCTAGTATTATTTCCGAAATTATTTTAAGGCTCATGAGCGTATATTATTGTTAGTAATATCGTCAAGAAGAACGCGATGCGTTTTGGATACTACTCGAGGGGGTTCTCAGCAATATGCAAGAGGGTGTGTGTGGGAGAGGCGGGGGGGGGGTAGAATTATGACTATCTCTATAATTTATCATTGTATCGTTGCAAACGATCTGGACTTAACTCTTGATAATATGTCTCGAATTAACAGTGCACCTGTTCTACCAGTATCGACATAAAGAGTGTACCATGCTTTGACACTATAAATAGGCAAGTGTAAGTTGTCGAGGGATTGTATCCTAGTGATGGTTAAGTGGGGTTTTGGTGAGTTTAAATGAGTTTAAATTAAATGGACAATCAGAATCACAATATGAAAATATGAGGCTTTGTATTCCTCTATGACGTAATTTCCTCCCTCTTAAATATTCATTAATAATACCCCCCTGCCTCCCTATTATTTGGGCATTATTATTCAAGTATGTAACCGGGTAAACACAGGAGAGTAACATATGAGCCAAAGTACTTTTGCCGTGTCACGAATTGTTTACCACTGGGAGCTTCAGAGGCTAAGACAAAATTAAATTTTTGCCGTTATGAATGCCGGAACCAGATGCAGTTCATTGTTGTGCTCAAGTTTTGAGAGTGCATACGTCCATTCCGCTCAATGGTTTATGGCTAACATTTGGAGGATATTATTACAACCTATACAAGAACACTACCCGGGTGCTTTCCCCAAACTATTGAGCTCCAGCCGGCAACAGTCCCCAGAAGGGTGATTCCATGGCCTGACCTGGTCTTCCATCTAGGTAAGCGCTGTATCATACACAGTTTGACCAGCATTCGGAGTTTTGTTTAACATTATCCTCGGGATAATTATAAAAAGCAACCGGGATCCGTTTTCTACTCGCCTCGATGCCCGTCAGCTCTTCAAATAATGTCCAAAGGTCGACTTGCCGTACCGGAAGTGACCCTAGGGGCCGTTCTGCGACAGCCGCGCCAGGGATTCGGGGAGAAGACGCCCCTGGTAAGAAGAAAGGCATACACAGTATTACATCAGTGAAACATATTCGCGTCATTCATACTATGTATACACATGAAAGTCGGCATTTTAAAGCATCGTATGATATAACGCCGAATAAATATTCATTTGAAATGTATCCATATGCAAATCTATCCACATCGTTTAATCCTGCCATTTTCTGTTTTAGTGTTTTTTTTCCTGAGCAAACGGTTTGACATTTATTTATACGCTTTATTAATAAGATCTCAAAACGTAATGTGCAATATAGTGTCATACAGTGTACTGTCTGGGCAAATAACTTAATAATACGTGAGCCAATCACTTCAAGCCTCCAACTGACTATAATAATATAATAATTCAATGACGTAATGACATTTACCGAAGCGGTATGAGTATGCTGCTATGAAGTACCTATCATTTTGCTTGCGGCATGTATCCATCATATTTGCAGTAACAGTGCAGATTAAAGGGAAATAACAATGTTAGCATGGGCAGTATCACGGTAACCATGTAAGTAATCGACTGACGGCTCAATTTTCTGACATATAAACTTGATATTCCACGGTCCAATTCGTACCCAAAGTCAGCAACGCCATAATGATATCGATTCCACTTAATCTTTAATCGTTTTCTTCTGCAGAAATCTGAATTCATCATATCTCATAATAAGAGATATTTTTTTACTATTTTTTCTCGGCCTATTGATCGGTCACAGCTGGACAGTACTAAGCGGTAGGCGGGGAGGGAGGGGGTGGGGGGTGGGGGGGAGGGGTTGGTACGAGGAGCCTCAGATCAGGGTCATGATGTCTATTGATTATCGCGTCTAAATGCTATCCGGTCTGAGTATAATAGCGTCTTAAACGTCACGGTGTCTAAATATGACCGTATTTTTGTATAGTCTAAATATAGCTGTGTCTGAGCATGATTGTGTCTAAATATGACAGTGCCACCGTGTATATGTATGACCGTGTCTAGCTATAACCGTGTCTAGCTATGACTGTGTCTAGCTATGACCGTGTCTAGCTATGACTGTGTCTAGCTATAACCGTTTCTAGCCATGACCGTGTCTAGCTATGACCGTGTCTAGCTATGACTGTGTCTAGCTATGACCGTGTCTAGCTATGACTGTGTCTAGCTATGACCGTGTCTAGCTATGACCGTGTCTAAATATGACAGTGTCTAAATAGGACCGTGTCTAGCTATGATCGTGTCTAGCTATGACCGTGTCTAGCTATGACCGTGTCTAGCTATGACCGTGTCTAAATATGACAGTGTCTAAATAGGACCGTGTCTAGCTATGACCGTGTCTAGCTATGATCGTGTCTAGCTATGACCGTGTCTAGCTATGACCGTGTCTAGCTATGACCGTGTCTAGCTATGATCGTGTCTAGCTATGACTGTGTCTAGCTATGACTGTGTCTAGCTATGACCGTGTCTAGCTATGACCGTGTCTAGCTATGACTGTGTCTAGCTATGACTGTGTCTAGCTATGACCGTGTCTAGCTATGACCGTGTCTAGCTATGACCGTGTCTAGCTATGACCGTGTCTAAATATGACAGTGTCTAAATAGGACCGTGTCTAGCTATGATCGTGTCTAGCTATGACCGTGTCTAGCTATGACCGTGTCTAGCTATGACCGTGTCTAAATATGACAGTGTCTAAATAGGACCGTGTCTAGCTATGATCGTGTCTAGCTATGACCGTGTCTAGCTATGACCGTGTCTAGCCATGACCGTGTCTAGCTATGACTGTGTCTAGCTATGACCGTGTCTAGCTATGACCGTGTCTAAATATGACAGTGTCTAAATAGGACCGTGTCTAACTATGATCGTGTCTAGCTATGACCGTGTCTAGCTATGACCGTGTCTAGCTATGACCGTGTCTAAATATGACAGTCTACATAGGACCGTGTCTAGCTATGATCGTGTCTAGCTATGACCGTGTCTAGCTATGACCGTGTCTAGCTATGACCGTGTCTAAATATGACAGTGTCTAAATAGGACCGTGTCTAGCTATGACCGTGTCTAGCTATGACCGTGTCTAGCTATGACTGTGTCTAGCTATGACCGTGTCTAGCTATGACCGTGTCTAGCTATGATCGTGTCTAGCTATGACTGTGTCTAGCTATGACCGTGTCTAGCCATGACCGTGTCTAGCTATGACCGTGTCTAGGTATGACTGTGTCTAGCTATGACCGTGTCTAGCTATGACTGTGTCTAGCTATGACCGTGTCTAGCTATGACCGTGTCTAAATATGACAGTGTCTAAATAGGACCGTGTCTAGCTATGATCGTGTCTAGCTATGACCGTGTCTAGCTATGACCGTGTCTAGCTATGACCGTGTCTAGCTATGACCGTGTCTAGCTATGATCGTGTCCAGCTATGACTGTGTCAAGCTATGACTGTGTCTAGCTATGACTGTGTCTAGCTATGACCGTGTCTAGCTATGACTGTGTCTAGCTATGACCGTGTCTAGCTATGACCGTGTCTAAATATGACAGTGTCTAAATAGGACCGTGTCTAGCTACGATCGTGTCTAGCTATGACCGTGTCTAGCTATGACCGTGTCTAGCTATGGCCGTGTCTAAATATGACAGTGTATAAATAGGACCGTGTCTAGCTATGATCGTGTCTAGCTATGACCGTGTCTAGCTATGACCGTGTCTACCCATGACCGTGTCTAGCTATGACTGTGTGTAGCTATGACCGTGTCTAGCTATGACCGTGTCTAAATATGACAGTGTCTAAATAGGACCGTGTCTAGCTATGATCGTGTCTAGCTATGACCGTGTCTAGCTATGACCGTGTCTAGCTATGACCGTGTCTAAATATGACAGTGTCTACATAGGACCGTGTCTAGCTATGATCGTGTCTAGCTATGACCGTGTCTAGCTATGACCGTGTCTAGCTATGACCGTGTCTAAATATGACAGTGTCTAAATAGGACCGTGTCTAGCTATGATCATGTCTAGCTATGACCGTGTCTAGCTATGACTGTGTCTAGCTATGACCGTGTCTAGCTATGACCGTGTCTAGCTATGACTGTGTCTAGCTATGACCGTGTCTAGCTATGACCGTGTCTAGCTATGACTGTGTCTAGCTATGACCGTGTCTAGCCATGACCGTGTCTAGCTATGACCGTGTCTAGCTATGACTGTGTCTAGCTATGACAGTGTCTAGCTATGACTGTGTTTAGCTATGACCGTGTCTAGCTATGACCGTGTCTAAATATGACAGTGTCTAAATAGGACCGTGTCTAGCTATGATCGTGTCTAGCTATGACCGTGTCTAAATATGACAGTGTCTAAATAGGACCGTGTCCAGCTATGATCGTGTCTAGCTATGACCGTGTCTAGCTATGACCGTGTCTAGCTATGACCGTGTCTAAATATGACAGTGTCTACATAGGACCGTGTCTAGCTATGATCGTGTCTAGCTATGACCGTGTCTAGCTATGACCGTGTCTAGCTATGACCGTGTCTAAATATGACAGTGTCTAAATAGGACCGTGTCTAGCTATGATCGTGTCTAGCTATGACCGTGTCTAGCTATGACTGTGTCTAGCTATGACCGTGTCTAGCTATGACCGTGTCTAGCTATGACTGTGTTTAGCTATGACCGTGTCTAGCCATGACCGTGTCTAGCTATGATCGTGTCTAGCTATGACTGTGTCTAGCTATGACCGTGTCTAGCTATGACTGTGTCTAGCTATGACCGTGTCTAGCTATGACCGTGTCTAAATATGACAGTGTCTAAATAGGACCGTGTCTAGCTATGATCGTGTCTAGCTATGACCGTGTCTAGCTATGACCGTGTCTAGCTATGAAAGTGTCTAGCTATGACCGTGTCTAGATATGACCGTGTCTAGCTATGATCGTGTCTGGCTATGACTGTGTCTAGCTATGACTGTGTCTAGCTATGACTGTGTCTAGCTATGACCGTGTCTAGCTATGACTGTGTCTAGCTATGACCGTGTCTAGCTATGACCGTGTCTAAATATGACAGTGTCTAAATAGGACCGTGTCTAGCTACGATCGTGTCTAGCTATGACCGTGTCTAGCTATGACCGTGTCTAGCTATGACCGTGTCTAAATATGACAGTGTATCAATAGGACCGTGTCTAGCTATGATCGTGTCTAGCTATGACCGTGTCTAGCTATGACCGTGTCTACCCTTGACCGTGTCTAGCTATGACTGTGTCTAGCTATGACCGTGTCTAGCTATGACCGTGTCTAAATATGACAGTGTCTAAATAGGACCGTGTCTAGCTATGATCGTGTCTAGCTATGACCGTGTCTAGCTATGACCGTGTCTAGCCATGACCGTGTCTAGCTATGACTGTGTCTGGCTATGACCGTGTCTAGCTATGACCGTGTCTAAATACGACAGTGTCTAAATAGGAACGTGTCTAGCTATGATCGTGTCTAGCTATGACCGTGTCTAGCTATGACCGTGTCTAGCTATGACCGTGTCTAAATATGACAGTGTCTACATAGGACCGTGTCTAGCTATGATCGTGTCTAGCTATGACCGTGGTTAGCTATGACCGTGTCTAGCTATGACTGTGTCTAGCTATGACCGTGTCTAGCTATGACTGTGTCTAGCTATGACCGTGTCTAAATATGACAGTGTCTAAATAGGACCGTGTCTAGCTATGATCGTGTCTAGCTATGACCGTGTCTAGCTATGACCCTGTCTAGCTATGACCGTGTCTAAATATGACAGTGTCTACATAGGACCGTGTCTAGCTATGATCGTGTCTAGCTATGACCGTGTCTAGCTATGACCGTGTCTAGCTATGACCGTGTCTAAATATGACAGTGTCTAAATAGGACCGTGTCTAGCTATGATCGTGTCTAGCTATGACCGTGTCTAGCTATGACCGTGTCTAGCTATGACCGTGTCTAAATATGACAGTGTCTACATAGGACCGTGTCTAGCTATGATCATGTCTAGCTATGACTGTGTCTAGCTATGACCGTGTCTAGCTATGACTGTGTCTAGCTATGACCGTGTCTAGCTATGACTGTGTCTAGCTATGACCGTGTCTAAATATGACAGTGTCTAAATAGGACCGTGTCTAGCTATGATCGTGTCTAGCTATGACCGTGTCTAGCTATGACCGTGTCTAGCTATGACCGTGTCTAAATATGACAGTGTCTAAATAGGACCGTGTCTAGCTATGATCGTGTCTAGCTATGACCGTGTTTAGCTATGACCGTGTCTAGCCATGACGGTGTCTAGCTATGACTGTGTCTAGTTATGACCGTGTCTAGCTATGACCGTGTCTAAATATGACAGTGTCTAAATAGGACCGTGTCTAGCTATGATCGTGTCTAGCTATGACCGTGTCTAAATATGACAGTGTATAAATAGGACCGTGTCTAGCTATGATCGTGTCTAGCTATGACCGTGTCTAGCTATGACCGTGTCTACCCATGACCGTGTCTAGCTATGACTGTGTCTAGCTATGACCGTGTCTATCTATGACCGTTTCCAAATATGACAGTGTCTAAATAGGACCGTGTCTAGCTATGATCGTGTCTAGCTATGACCGTGTCTAGCTATGACCGTGTCTAGCTATGACCGTGTCTAAATATGACCGTGTCTAAATAGGACCGTGTCTAGGGGGGTGGGGGGGAGGGGTTGGTACGAGGAGCCTCAGATCAGGGTCATGATGTCTATTGATTATCGCGTCTAAATGCTATCCGGTCTGAGTATAATAGCGTCTTAAACGTCACGGTGTCTAAATATGACCGTATTTTTGTATAGTCTAAATATAGCTGTGTCTGAGCATGATTGTGTCTAAATATGACAGTGCCACCGTGTATATGTATGACCGTGTCTAGCTATAACCGTGTCTAGCTATGACTGTGTCTAGCTATGACCGTGTCTAGCTATGACTGTGTCTAGCTATGACCGTGTCTAGCCATGACCGTGTCTAGCTATGACCGTGTCTAGCTATGACTGTGTCTAGCTATGACCGTTTCGAGCCATGATCGTGTCTAGCTATGATCATGTCTAGCTATGACTGTGTCTAGCTATGACCGTGTCTAGCTATGACTGTGTCTAGCTATGACCGTGTCTAGCTATGACTGTGTCTAGCTATGACCGTGTCTAAATATGACAGTGTCTAAATAGGACCGTGTCTAGCTATGATCGTGTCTAGCTATGACCGTGTCTAGCTATGACCGTGTCTAGCTATGACCGTGTCTAAATATGACAGTGTCTAAATAGGACCGTGTCTAGCTATGATCGTGTCTAGCTATGACCGTGTTTAGCTATGACCGTGTCTAGCCATGACGGTGTCTAGCTATGACTGTGTCTAGTTATGACCGTGTCTAGCTATGACCGTGTCTAAATATGACAGTGTCTAAATAGGACCGTGTCTAGCTATGATCGTGTCTAGCTATGACCGTGTCTAGCTATGACCCTGTCTAGCTATGACCGTGTCTAAATATGACAGTGTCTACATAGGACCGTGTCTAGCTATGATCGTGTCTAGCTATGACCGTGTCTAGCTATGACCGTGTCTAGCTATGACCGTGTCTAAATATGACAGTGTCTAAATAGGACCGTGTCTAGCTATGATCGTGTCTAGCTATGACCGTGTCTAGCTATGACTGTGTCTAGCTATGACCGTGTCTAGCTATGACCGTGTCTAGCTATGACCGTGTCTAGCTATGACCGTGTCTAGCTATGACTGTGTCTAGCTATGACCCAGTCTAGCTATGACTGTGTCTAGCTATGACCGTGTCTAGCTATGACCGTGTCTAAATATGACTGTGTCTAGCTATGACCGTGTCTAGCTATGACCGTGTCTAAATATGACAGTGTCTAGCTACGATCGTGTCTAGCTATGACCGTGTCTAGCTATGACCGTGTCTAGCTATGACCGTGTCTAGCTATGACCGTGTCTAGCTATGATCGTGTCTAAATATGACAGTGTCTAAATAGGACCGTGTCTAGCTATGACCGTGTCTAAATATGACAGTGTCTAAATAGGACTGTGTCTAGCTATGATCGTGTCTAGATATGACCGTGTCTAGATATGACCGTGTCTAGCTACGATCGTGTCTAGCTATGACCGTGTCTAGCTATGACCGTGTCTAGCTATGACCGTGTCTAAATATGACAGTGTCTAAATAGGACTGTGTCTAGCTATGATCGTGTCTAGATATGACCGTGTCTAGCTATGACCGTGTCTAGCTATGACCGTGTCTAAATATGACAGTGTCTAAATAGGACTGTGTCTAGCTATGATCGTGTCTAGATATGACCGTGTCTAGCTATGACCGTGTCTACCCATGACCGTGTCTAGCTATGACTGTGTCTAGCTATGACCGTGTCTAGCTATGACCGTTTCTAAATATGACAGTGTCTAAATAGGACCGTGTCTAGCTATGATCGTGTCTAGCTATGACCGTGTCTAGCTATGACCGTGTCTAGCTATGACCGTGTCTAGCTATGACCGTGTCTAAATAGGACCGTGTCTAGCTATGACCGTGTCTAGCTATGACTGTGTCTAGCTATGACCGTGTCTAGCTATGACTGTGTCTAGCTATGACCGTGTCTAGCTAAGACCGTGTCGAAATATGACAGTGTCTAAATAGGACCGTGTCTAGCTATGATCGTGTCTAGCTATGACCGTGTCTAGCTATGATCGTGTCTAGCTATGACCGTGTCTAGCTATGACCGTGTCTAGCCATGACCGTGTCTAGCCATGACCGTGTCTAGCTATGACTGTGTCTAGCTATGACCGTGTCTAGCTATGACCGTGTCTAAATATGACAGTGACTAAATAGGACCGTGTCTAGCTATGATCGTGTCTAGCTATGACCGTGTCTAGCTATGACCGTGTCTAGCTATGACCGTGTCTAGCTATGATCGTGTCTAGCTATGACTGTGTCTAGCTATGACCGTGTCTAGCCATGACCGTGTCTAGCTATGACAGTGTCTACATAGGACCGTGTCTAGCTATGATCGTGTCTAGCTATGACCGTGTCTAGCTATGACCGTGTCTAGCTATGACCGTGTCTAAATATGACAGCGTCTAAATAGGACCGTGTCTAGCTATGATCGTGTCTATCTATGACCGTGTCTAGCTATGACTGTGTCTAGCTATGACCGTGTCTAGCTATGACCGTGTCTAGCTATGACCGTGTCTAGCTATGACTGTGTCTAGCTATGACTGTGTCTAGCTATGACCGTGTCTAGCTATGACTGTGTCTAGCTATGACCGTGTCTAGCTATGACCGTTTCTAAATATGACTGTCTAGCTATGACCGTGTCTAGCTATGACCGTGTCTAAATATGACAGTGTCTAGCTACGATCGTGTCTAGCTATGACCGTGTCTAGCTATGACCGTGTCTAGCTATGACCGTGTCTAGCTATGACCGTGTCTAGCTATGATCGTGTCTAAATATGACAGTGTCTAAATAGGACCGTGTCTAGCTATGACCGTGTCTAGCTATGATCGTGTCTAGCTATGACCGTGTCCAGCTATGACCGTGTCTAGCTATGACCGTGTCTAGCTATGATCGTGTCTAGCTATGACTGTGTCTAGCTATGACTGTGTCTAGCTATGACTGTGTCTAGCTATGACCGTGTCTAGCTATGACTGTGTCTAGCTATGACCGTGTCTAGCTATGACCGTGTCTAAATATGACAGTGTCTAAATAGGACCGTGTCTAGCTACGATCGTGTTAGCTATGACCGTGTCTAGCTATGACCGTGTCTAGCTATGACCGTGTCTAAATATGACAGTGTCTAAATAGGACCGTGTCTAGCTATGATCGTGTCTAGCTATGACCGTGTCTAGCTATGACCGTGTCTACCCATGACCGTGTCTAGCTATGACTGTGTCTAGCTATGACCGTGTCTAGCTATGACCGTTTCTAAATATGACAGTGTCTAAATAGGACCGTGTCTAGCTATGATCGTGTCTAGCTATGACCGTGTCTAGCTATGATCGTGTCTAGCTATGACCGTGTCTAAATATGACCGTGTCTAAATAGGACCGTGTCTAGCTATGATCGTGTCTAGCTATGACCGTCTCTAGCTATGACCGTGTCTAGCTATGACCGTGTCTAAATATGACAGTGTCTAAATAGGACCGTGTCTAGCTATGATCGTGTCTAGCTATGACCGTGTCTAGCTATTACTGTGTCTAGCTATGACCGTGTCTAGCTATGACTGTGTCTAGCTATGACCGTGTCTAGCTATGATCGTGTCTAGCTATGACCGTGTCTAGCTATGACTGTGTCTAGCTATGACCGTGTCTAGCTATGACTGTGTCTAGCTATGACCGTGTCTAGCTAAGACCGTGTCGAAATATGACAGTGTCTAAATAGGACCGTGTCTAGCTATGATCGTGTCTAGCTATGACCGTGTCTAGCTATGACCGTGTCTAGCCATGACCGTGTCTAGCCATGACCGTGTCTAGCTATGACTGTGTCTAGCTATGACCGTGTCTAGCTATGACCGTGTCTAAATATGACAGTGACTAAATAGGACCGTGTCTAGCTATGATCGTGTCTAGCTATGACCGTGTCTAGCTATGACCGTGTCTAGCTATGACCGTGTCTAAATATGACAGTGTCTACATAGGACCGTGTCTAGCTATGATCGTGTCTAGCTATGACCGTGTCTAGCTATGACCGTGTCTAGCTATGACCGTGTCTAAATATGACAGTGTCTAAATAGGACCGTGTCTAGCTATGATCGTGTCTATCTATGACCGTGTCTAGCTATGACTGTGTCTAGCTATGACCGTGTCTAGCTATGACCGTGTCTAGCCATGACCGTGTCTAGCTATGACTGTGTCTAGCTATGACTGTGTCTAGCTATGACCGTGTCTAGCTATGACTGTGTCTAGCTATGACCGTGTCTAGCTAGAACCGTTTCTAAATATGACTGTCTAGCTATGACCGTGTCTAGCTATGACCGTGTCTAAATATGACAGTGTCTAGCTACGATCGTGTCTAGCTATGACCGTGTCTAGCTATGACCGTGTCTAGCTATGACCGTGTCTAGCTATGACCGTGTCTAGCTATGATCGTGTCTAAATATGACAGTGTCTAAATAGGACCTGTCTAGCTATGACCGTGTCTAGCTATGATCGTGTCTAGCTATGACCGTGTCCAGCTATGACCGTGTCTAGCTATGACCGTGTCTAGCTATGATCGTGTCTAGCTATGACTGTGTCTAGCTATGACTGTGTCTAGCTATGACTGTGTCTAGCTATGACCGTGTCTAGCTATGACTGTGTCTAGCTATGACCGTGTCTAGCTATGACCGTGTCTAAATATGACAGTGTCTAAATAGGACCGTGTCTAGCTACGATCGTGTTAGCTGTGACCGTGTCTAGCTATGACCGTGTCTAGCTATGACCGTGTCTAAATATGACAGTGTCTAAATAGGACCGTGTCTAGCTATGATCGTGTCTAGCTATGACCGTGTCTAGCTATGACCGTGTCTACCCATGACCGTGTCTAGCTATGACTGTGTCTAGCTATGACCGTGTCTAGCTATGACCGTTTCTAAATATGACAGTGTCTAAATAGGACCGTGTCTAGCTATGATCGTGTCTAGCTATGACCGTGTCTAGCTATGATCGTGTCTAGCTATGACCGTGTCTAAATATGACCGTGTCTAAATAGGACCGTGTCTAGCTATGATCGTGTCTAGCTATGACCGTGTCTAGCTATGACCGTGTCTAGCTATGACCGTGTCTAAATATGACAGTGTCTAAATAGGACCGTGTCTAGCTATGATCGTGTCTAGCTATGACCGTGTCTAGCTATTACTGTGTCTAGCTATGACCGTGTCTAGCTATGACTGTGTCTAGCTATGACCGTGTCTAGCTATGATCGTGTCTAGTTATGACCGTGTCTAGCTATGACTGTGTCTAGCTATGACCGTGTCTAGCTATGACTGTGTCTAGCTATGACCGTGTCTAGCTAAGACCGTGTCGAAATATGACAGTGTCTAAATAGGACCGTGTCTAGCTATGATCGTGTCTAGCTATGACCGTGTCTAGCTATGATCGTGTCTAGCTATGACCGTGTCTAGCTATGACCGTGTCTAGCCATGACCGTGTCTAGCTATGACTGTGTCTAGCTATGACCGTGTCTAGCTATGACCGTGTCTAGCTATGACCGTGTCTAGCTATGACCGTGTCTAGCTATGACCGTGTCTAGCTATGACCGTGTCTAGCTATGACCGTGTCTAGCTATGTGTCTAGCTATGACCGTGTCTAGCTATGACCGTGTCTAGCTATGACCGTGTCTAGCTATGACTGTGTCTAGCTATGACCGTGTCTAGCTATGACTGTGTCTAGCTATGACCGTGTCTAGCCATGACCGTGTCTAGCTATGACTGTGTCTAGCTATGACCGTGTCTAGCTATGACCGTGTCTAGTTTTGACCGTGTCTAGCTATGACCGTGTGTAGCTATGACTGTGTCTAGCTATGAGCTTGTTTAGCTATGACCGTGTCTAGCTATGACCGTGTCTAAATATGACAGTGTCTAAATAGGACCGTGTCTAGCTATGATCGTGTCTAGCTATGACCGTGTCTAGCTATGACCGTGTCTAGCTATGACCGTGTCTAAATATGACAGTGTCTAAATAGGACCGTGTCTAGCTATGACCGTGTCTAGCTATGACCGTGTCTAGCTATGACCGTGTCTAGCTATGACCGTGTCTAGCTATGACCGTGTCTAGCTATGACTGTTTCTAGCTATGACCGTGTCTAGCTATGACTGTGTCTAGCCATGACCGTGTCTAGCTATGACCGTGTCTAGCTATGACCGTGTCTATGTTTGACCGTGTCTAGCTATGATCGTGTCTAGGTATGACCGTGTCTAAATATGACAGTGTCTAAATAGGACCGTGTCTAGTTATGGCCGTGTCTAGCTATGACCGTGTCTAGCTATGACCGTGTCTGGCTATGACCGTGTCTAAATATGACAGTGTCTAAATAGGCCCGTGTCTAGCTATGATCGTTTCTAGCTGTGACCGTGTCTAGCTATGACCGTGTCTAGCTATGACCGTGTCTAAATATGACAGTGTCTAAATAGGACCGTGTCTAGCTATGATCGTGTCTAGCTATGACCGTGTCTAGCTATGACCGTGTCTAGCTATGACCGTGTCTAGCTATGACCGTGTCTAGCTTTGATCGTGTCTAGCTATGACCGTGTCTAGCTATGACCGTGTCTAGCTGTGATCGTGTCTACCTATGATCGTGTCTAGCTATGACCGTGTCTAGCTATGACCGTGTCTAGCTATGATCGTGTCTAGCCATGACCGTGTCTAGCTATGATTGTGTCTAGCTATGACTGTGTCTAGCTATGACCGTGTCTAGCTATGACCGTGTCTAGCTATGATCGTGTCTAGCTATGACTGTGTCTAGCTATGATTGTGTCTAGGAATGACCGTGTCTAGCTATGACCGTGTCTAGCTATGTGTCTAGCTATGACCGTGTCTAGCTATGACCGTGTCTAGCTATGACCGTGTCTAGCTATGACTGTGTCTAGCTATGACCGTGTCTAGCTATGACTGTGTCTAGCTATGACCGTGTCTAGCCATGACCGTGTCTAGCTATGACTGTGTCTAGCTATGACCGTGTCTAGCTATGACCGTGTCTAGTTTTGACCGTGTCTAGCTATGACCGTGTGTAGCTATGACTGTGTCTAGCTATGACCTTGTTTAGCTATGACCGTGTCTAGCTATGACCGTGTCTAAATATGACAGTGTCTAAATAGGACCGTGTCTAGCTATGATCGTGTCTAGCTATGACCGTGTCTAGCTATGACCGTGTCTAGCTATGACCGTGTCTAAATATGACAGTGTCTAAATAGGACCGTGTCTAGCTATGACCGTGTCTAGCTATGACCGTGTCTAGCTATGACCGTGTCTAGCTATGACCGTGTCTAGCTATGACCGTGTCTAGCTATGATCGTGTCTAGCTATGACCGTGTCTAGCTATGACCGTGTCTAGCTATGACTGTGTCTAGCTATGACCGTGTCTAGCTATGACCGTGTCTAGCCATGACCGTGTCTAGCTATGACTGTGTCTAGCTATGACCGTGTCTAGCTATGACCGTGTCTAAATATGACAGTGTCTAAATAGGACCGTGTCTAGCTATGATCGTGTCTAGCTATGACCGTGTCTAGTTATGACCGTGTCTGGCTATGACTGTGTCTAAATATGACAGTGTCTAAATAGGACCGTGTCTAGCTATGATCGTGTCTAGCTATGACCGTGTCTAGCTATGACCGTGTCTAGCTATGACCGTGTCTAAATATGACAGTGTCTAAATAGGACCGTGTCTAGCTATGATCGTGTCTAGCTATGACCGTGTCTAGCTATGACTGTGTCTAGCTATGACCGTGTCTAGCTATGACCGTGTCTAGCTATGATCGTGTCTAGCTATGACCGTGTCTAGCTATGACTGTGTCTAGCTATGACTTTGTCTAGCTATGATCGTGTCTAGCTATGACCGTGTCTAGCTATGACCGTGTCTAGCGATGATCGTGTCTAGCCATGAGCGTGTCTAGCTATGATTGTGTCTAGCTATGATTGTGTCTAGCTATGACTGTGTCTAGCTATGACCGTGTCTAGCTATGACCGTGTCTAGCTATGATCGTGTCTAGCTATGACTGTGTCTAGCTATGATTGTGTCTAGGTATGACCGTATCTAGCTATGACCGTGTCTAGCTATGACTGTGTCTAGCTATGACCGTGTCTAGCTATGACCGTGTCTAGCTATGACCGTGTCTAGCTATGACTGTGTCTAGCTATGACCGTGTCTAGCTATGACTGTGTCCAGCTATGACCGTGTCTAGCTATGACCGTGTCTGGCTATGATCGTGTCTAGCTATGACTGTGTCTAGGTATGACCGTGTCTAGCTATGACCGTGTCTAGCTATGATCGTGTCTAGCCATGACCGTGTCTAGCTATGACCGTGTCTAGCTATGACCGTGTCTAGCTATGACCGTGTCTAGCTATGACTGTGTCTAGCTATGACCGTGTCTAGCTATGACTGTGTCTAGCTATGACCGTGTCTAGCTATGACTGTGTCTAGCTATGACCGTGTCTAAATATGACAGTGTCTAAATAGGACCGTGTCTAGCTATGATCGTGTCTAGCTATGACCGTGTCTAGCTATGACCGTGTCTAGCTATGACCGTGTCTAAATATGACAGTGTCTAAATAGGACCGTGTCTAGCTATGATCGTGTCTAGCTATGACCGTGTTTAGCTATGACCGTGTCTAGCCATGACGGTGTCTAGCTATGACTGTGTCTAGTTATGACCGTGTCTAGCTATGACCGTGTCTAAATATGACAGTGTCTAAATAGGACCGTGTCTAGCTATGATCGTGTCTAGCTATGACCGTGTCTAGCTATGACCCTGTCTAGCTATGACCGTGTCTAAATATGACAGTGTCTACATAGGACCGTGTCTAGCTATGATCGTGTCTAGCTATGACCGTGTCTAGCTATGACCGTGTCTAGCTATGACCGTGTCTAAATATGACAGTGTCTAAATAGGACCGTGTCTAGCTATGATCGTGTCTAGCTATGACCGTGTCTAGCTATGACTGTGTCTAGCTATGACCGTGTCTAGCTATGACCGTGTCTAGCTATGACCGTGTCTAGCTATGACCGTGTCTAGCTATGACTGTGTCTAGCTATGACCCAGTCTAGCTATGACTGTGTCTAGCTATGACCGTGTCTAGCTATGACCGTGTCTAAATATGACTGTGTCTAGCTATGACCGTGTCTAGCTATGACCGTGTCTAAATATGACAGTGTCTAGCTACGATCGTGTCTAGCTATGACCGTGTCTAGCTATGACCGTGTCTAGCTATGACCGTGTCTAGCTATGACCGTGTCTAGCTATGATCGTGTCTAAATATGACAGTGTCTAAATAGGACCGTGTCTAGCTATGACCGTGTCTAGCTATGACCGTGTCTAGCTATGACCGTGTCTAGCTATGACCGTGTCTAAATATGACAGTGTCTAAATAGGACTGTGTCTAGCTATGATCGTGTCTAGATATGACCGTGTCTAGCTATGACCGTGTCTAGCTATGACCGTGTCTAGCTATGACCGTGTCTAAATATGACAGTGTCTAAATAGGACTGTGTCTAGCTATGATCGTGTCTAGATATGACCGTGTCTAGATATGACCGTGTCCAGCTACGATCGTGTCTAGCTATGACCGTGTCTAGCTATGACCGTGTCTAGTTATGACCGTGTCTAAATATGACAGTGTCTAAATAGGACTGTGTCTAGCTATGATCGTGTCTAGATATGACCGTGTCTAGCTATGACCGTGTCTACCCATGACCGTGTCTAGCTATGACTGTGTCTAGCTATGACCGTGTCTAAATATGACAGTGTCTAAATAGGACCGTGTCTAGCTACGATCGTGTCCAGCTATGACCGTGTCTAGCTATGACCGTGTCTAGCTATGACCGTGTCTAAATATGACAGTGTCTAAATAGGACTGTGTCTAGCTATGATCGTGTCTAGATATGACCGTGTCTAGCTATGACCGTGTCTACCCATGACCGTGTCTAGCTATGACTGTGTCTAGCTATGACCGTGTCTAGCTATGACCGTTTCTAAATATGACAGTGTCTAAATAGGACCGTGTCTAGCTATGATCGTGTCTAGCTATGACCGTGTCTAGCTATGACCGTGTCTAGCTATGACCGTGTCTAGCTATGACCGTGTCTAAATAGGACCGTGTCTAGCTATGACCGTGTCTAGCTATGACTGTGTCTAGCTATGACCGTGTCTAGCTATGACTGTGTCTAGCTATGACCGTGTCTAGCTAAGACCGTGTCGAAATATGACAGTGTCTAAATAGGACCGTGTCTAGCTATGATCGTGTCTAGCTATGACCGTGTCTAGCTATGATCGTGTCTAGCTATGACCGTGTCTAGCTATGACCGTGTCTAGCCATGACCGTGTCTAGCCATGACCGTGTCTAGCTATGACTGTGTCTAGCTATGACCGTGTCTAGCTATGACCGTGTCTAAATATGACAGTGACTAAATAGGACCGTGTCTAGCTATGATCGTGTCTAGCTATGACCGTGTCTAGCTATGACCGTGTCTAGCTATGACCGTGTCTAAATATGACAGTGTCTACATAGGACCGTGTCTAGCTATGATCGTGTCTAGCTATGACCGTGTCTAGCTATGACCGTGTCTAGCTATGACCGTGTCTAAATATGACAGTGTCTAAATAGGACCGTGTCTAGCTATGATCGTGTCTATCTATGACCGTGTCTAGTTATGACTGTGTCTAGCTATGACCGTGTCTAGCTATGACCGTGTCTAGCTATGACCGTGTCTAGCTATGACTGTGTCTAGCTATGACTGTGTCTAGCTATGACCGTGTCTAGCTATGACTGTGTCTAGCTATGACCGTGTCTAGCTATGACCGTTTCTAAATATGACTGTCTAGCTATGACCGTGTCTAGCTATGACCGTGTCTAAATATGACAGTGTCTAGCTACGATCGTGTCTAGCTATGACCGTGTCTAGCTATGACCGTGTCTAGCTATGACCGTGTCTAGCTATGACCGTGTCTAGCTATGATCGTGTCTAAATATGACAGTGTCTAAATAGGACCGTGTCTAGCTATGACCGTGTCTAGCTATGATCGTGTCTAGCTATGACCGTGTCCAGCTATGACCGTGTCTAGCTATGACCGTGTCTAGCTATGATCGTGTCTAGCTATGACTGTGTCTAGCTATGACTGTGTCTAGCTATGACTGTGTCTAGCTATGACCGTGTCTAGCTATGACTGTGTCTAGCTATGACCGTGTCTAGCTATGACCGTGTCTAAATATGACAGTGTCTAAATAGGACCGTGTCTAGCTACGATCGTGTTAGCTATGACCGTGTCTAGCTATGACCGTGTCTAGCTATGACCGTGTCTAAATATGACAGTGTCTAAATAGGACCGTGTCTAGCTATGATCGTGTCTAGCTATGACCGTGTCTAGCTATGACCGTGTCTACCCATGACCGTGTCTAGCTATGACTGTGTCTAGCTATGACCGTGTCTAGCTATGACCGTTTCTAAATATGACAGTGTCTAAATAGGACCGTGTCTAGCTATGATCGTGTCTAGCTATGACCGTGTCTAGCTATGATCGTGTCTAGCTATGACCGTGTCTAAATATGACCGTGTCTAAATAGGACCGTGTCTAGCTATGATCGTGTCTAGCTATGACCGTGTCTAGCTATGACCGTGTCTAGCTATGACCGTGTCTAAATATGACAGTGTCTAAATAGGACCGTGTCTAGCTATGATCGTGTCTAGCTATGACCGTGTCTAGCTATTACTGTGTCTAGCTATGACCGTGTCTAGCTATGACTGTGTCTAGCTATGACCGTGTCTAGCTATGATCGTGTCTAGCTATGACCGCGTCTAGCTATGACTGTGTCTAGCTATGACCGTGTCTAGCTATGACTGTGTCTAGCTATGACCGTGTCTAGCTAAGACCGTGTCGAAATATGACAGTGTCTAAATAGGACCGTGTCTAGCTATGATCGTGTCTAGCTATGACCGTGTCTAGCTATGACCGTGTCTAGCCATGACCGTGTCTAGCCATGACCGTGTCTAGCTATGACTGTGTCTAGCTATGACCGTGTCTAGCTATGACCGTGTCTAAATATGACAGTGACTAAATAGGACCGTGTCTAGCTATGATCGTGTCTAGCTATGACCGTGTCTAGCTATGACCGTGTCTAGCTATGACCGTGTCTAAATATGACAGTGTCTACATAGGACCGTGTCTAGCTATGATCGTGTCTAGCTATGACCGTGTCTAGCTATGACCGTGTCTAGCTATGACCGTGTCTAAATATGACAGTGTCTAAATAGGACCGTGTCTAGCTATGATCGTGTCTATCTATGACCGTGTCTAGCTATGACTGTGTCTAGCTATGACCGTGTCTAGCTATGACCGTGTCTAGCCATGACCGTGTCTAGCTATGACTGTGTCTAGCTATGACTGTGTCTAGCTATGACCGTGTCTAGCTATGACTGTGTCTAGCTATGACCGTGTCTAGCTAGAACCGTTTCTAAATATGACTGTCTAGCTATGACCGTGTCTAGCTATGACCGTGTCTAAATATGACAGTGTCTAGCTACGATCGTGTCTAGCTATGACCGTGTCTAGCTATGACCGTGTCTAGCTATGACCGTGTCTAGCTATGACCGTGTCTAGCTATGATCGTGTCTAAATATGACAGTGTCTAAATAGGACCTGTCTAGCTATGACCGTGTCTAGCTATGATCGTGTCTAGCTATGACCGTGTCCAGCTATGACCGTGTCTAGCTATGACCGTGTCTAGCTATGATCGTGTCTAGCTATGACTGTGTCTAGCTATGACTGTGTCTAGCTATGACTGTGTCTAGCTATGACCGTGTCTAGCTATGACTGTGTCTAGCTATGACCGTGTCTAGCTATGACCGTGTCTAAATATGACAGTGTCTAAATAGGACCGTGTCTAGCTACGATCGTGTTAGCTATGACCGTGTCTAGCTATGACCGTGTCTAGCTATGACCGTGTCTAAATATGACAGTGTCTAAATAGGACCGTGTCTAGCTATGACCGTGTCTAGCTATGACCGTGTCTAGCTATGACCGTGTCTAGCTATGACCGTGTCTAAATATGACAGTGTCTAAATAGGACTGTGTCTAGCTATGATCGTGTCTAGATATGACCGTGTCTAGCTATGACCGTGTCTAGCTATGACCGTGTCTAGCTATGACCGTGTCTAAATATGACAGTGTCTAAATAGGACTGTGTCTAGCTATGATCGTGTCTAGATATGACCGTGTCTAGATATGACCGTGTCCAGCTACGATCGTGTCTAGCTATGACCGTGTCTAGCTATGACCGTGTCTAGTTATGACCGTGTCTAAATATGACAGTGTCTAAATAGGACTGTGTCTAGCTATGATCGTGTCTAGATATGACCGTGTCTAGCTATGACCGTGTCTACCCATGACCGTGTCTAGCTATGACTGTGTCTAGCTATGACCGTGTCTAAATATGACAGTGTCTAAATAGGACCGTGTCTAGCTACGATCGTGTCCAGCTATGACCGTGTCTAGCTATGACCGTGTCTAGCTATGACCGTGTCTAAATATGACAGTGTCTAAATAGGACTGTGTCTAGCTATGATCGTGTCTAGATATGACCGTGTCTAGCTATGACCGTGTCTACCCATGACCGTGTCTAGCTATGACTGTGTCTAGCTATGACCGTGTCTAGCTATGACCGTTTCTAAATATGACAGTGTCTAAATAGGACCGTGTCTAGCTATGATCGTGTCTAGCTATGACCGTGTCTAGCTATGACCGTGTCTAGCTATGACCGTGTCTAGCTATGACCGTGTCTAAATAGG
Source organism: Arenicola marina (assembly GCA_964019135.1). Taxonomy (NCBI): domain Eukaryota; kingdom Metazoa; phylum Annelida; class Polychaeta; family Arenicolidae; genus Arenicola; species Arenicola marina. Next base: position 29,740,997 of record OZ025262.1, read on the forward strand.
ACCGTGTCTAGCTATGACCGTGTCTAGCTATGACTGTGTCTAGCTATGACCGTGTCTAGCTATGACTGTGTCTAGCTATGACCGTGTCTAGCTAAGACCGTGTCGAAATATGACAGTGTCTAAATAGGACCGTGTCTAGCTATGATCGTGTCTAGCTATGACCGTGTCTAGCTATGATCGTGTCTAGCTATGACCGTGTCTAGCTATGACCGTGTCTAGCCATGACCGTGTCTAGCCATGACCGTGTCTAGTTATGACTGTGTCTAGCTATGACCGTGTCTAGCTATGACCGTGTCTAAATATGACAGTGACTAAATAGGACCGTGTCTAGCTATGATCGTGTCTAGCTATGACCGTGTCTAGCTATGACCGTGTCTAGCTATGACCGTGTCTAAATATGACAGTGTCTACATAGGACCGTGTCTAGCTATGATCGTGTCTAGCTATGACCGTGTCTAGCTATGACCGTGTCTAGCTATGACCGTGTCTAAATATGACAGTGTCTAAATAGGACCGTGTCTAGCTATGATCGTGTCTATCTATGACCGTGTCTAGTTATGACTGTGTCTAGCTATGACCGTGTCTAGCTATGACCGTGTCTAGCTATGACCGTGTCTAGCTATGACTGTGTCTAGCTATGACTGTGTCTAGCTATGACCGTGTCTAGCTATGACTGTGTCTAGCTATGACCGTGTCTAGCTATGACCGTTTCTAAATATGACTGTCTAGCTATGACCGTGTCTAGCTATGACCGTGTCTAAATATGACAGTGTCTAGCTACGATCGTGTCTAGCTATGACCGTGTCTAGCTATGACCGTGTCTAGCTATGACCGTGTCTAGCTATGACCGTGTCTAGCTATGATCGTGTCTAAATATGACAGTGTCTAAATAGGACCGTGTCTAGCTATGACCGTGTCTAGCTATGATCGTGTCTAGCTATGACCGTGTCCAGCTATGACCGTGTCTAGCTATGACCGTGTCTAGCTATGATCGTGTCTAGCTATGACTGTGTCTAGCTATGACTGTGTCTAGCTATGACTGTGTCTAGCTATGACCGTGTCTAGCTATGACTGTGTCTAGCTATGACCGTGTCTAGCTATGACCGTGTCTAAATATGACAGTGTCTAAATAGGACCGTGTCTAGCTACGATCGTGTTAGCTATGACCGTGTCTAGCTATGACCGTGTCTAGCTATGACCGTGTCTAAATATGACAGTGTCTAAATAGGACCGTGTCTAGCTATGATCGTGTCTAGCTATGACCGTGTCTAGCTATGACCGTGTCTACCCATGACCGTGTCTAGCTATGACTGTGTCTAGCTATGACCGTGTCTAGCTATGACCGTTTCTAAATATGACAGTGTCTAAATAGGACCGTGTCTAGCTATGATCGTGTCTAGCTATGACCGTGTCTAGCTATGATCGTGTCTAGCTATGACCGTGTCTAAATATGACCGTGTCTAAATAGGACCGTGTCTAGCTATGATCGTGTCTAGCTATGACCGTGTCTAGCTATGACCGTGTCTAGCTATGACCGTGTCTAAATATGACAGTGTCTAAATAGGACCGTGTCTAGCTATGATCGTGTCTAGCTATGACCGTGTCTAGCTATTACTGTGTCTAGCTATGACCGTGTCTAGCTATGACTGTGTCTAGCTATGACCGTGTCTAGCTATGATCGTGTCTAGCTATGACCGCGTCTAGCTATGACTGTGTCTAGCTATGACCGTGTCTAGCTATGACTGTGTCTAGCTATGACCGTGTCTAGCTAAGACCGTGTCGAAATATGACAGTGTCTAAATAGGACCGTGTCTAGCTATGATCGTGTCTAGCTATGACCGTGTCTAGCTATGACCGTGTCTAGCCATGACCGTGTCTAGCCATGACCGTGTCTAGCTATGACTGTGTCTAGCTATGACCGTGTCTAGCTATGACCGTGTCTAAATATGACAGTGACTAAATAGGACCGTGTCTAGCTATGATCGTGTCTAGCTATGACCGTGTCTAGCTATGACCGTGTCTAGCTATGACCGTGTCTAAATATGACAGTGTCTACATAGGACCGTGTCTAGCTATGATCGTGTCTAGCTATGACCGTGTCTAGCTATGACCGTGTCTAGCTATGACCGTGTCTAAATATGACAGTGTCTAAATAGGACCGTGTCTAGCTATGATCGTGTCTATCTATGACCGTGTCTAGCTATGACTGTGTCTAGCTATGACCGTGTCTAGCTATGACCGTGTCTAGCCATGACCGTGTCTAGCTATGACTGTGTCTAGCTATGACTGTGTCTAGCTATGACCGTGTCTAGCTATGACTGTGTCTAGCTATGACCGTGTCTAGCTAGAACCGTTTCTAAATATGACTGTCTAGCTATGACCGTGTCTAGCTATGACCGTGTCTAAATATGACAGTGTCTAGCTACGATCGTGTCTAGCTATGACCGTGTCTAGCTATGACCGTGTCTAGCTATGACCGTGTCTAGCTATGACCGTGTCTAGCTATGACCGTGTCTAGCTATGACCGTGTCTAGCTATGATCGTGTCTAAATATGACAGTGTCTAAATAGGACCTGTCTAGCTATGACCGTGTCTAGCTATGATCGTGTCTAGCTATGACCGTGTCCAGCTATGACCGTGTCTAGCTATGACCGTGTCTAGCTATGATCGTGTCTAGCTATGACTGTGTCTAGCTATGACTGTGTCTAGCTATGACTGTGTCTAGCTATGACCGTGTCTAGCTATGACTGTGTCTAGCTATGACCGTGTCTAGCTATGACCGTGTCTAAATATGACAGTGTCTAAATAGGACCGTGTCTAGCTACGATCGTGTTAGCTATGACCGTGTCTAGCTATGACCGTGTCTAGCTATGACCGTGTCTAAATATGACAGTGTCTAAATAGGACCGTGTCTAGCTATGATCGTGTCTAGCTATGACCGTGTCTAGCTATGACCGTGTCTACCCATGACCGTGTCTAGCTATGACTGTGTCTAGCTATGACCGTGTCTAGCTATGACCGTTTCTAAATATGACAGTGTCTAAATAGGACCGTGTCTAGCTATGATCGTGTCTAGCTATGACCGTGTCTAGCTATGATCGTGTCTAGCTATGACCGTGTCTAAATATGACCGTGTCTAAATAGGACCGTGTCTAGCTATGATCGTGTCTAGCTATGACCGTGTCTAGCTATGACCGTGTCTAGCTATGACCGTGTCTAAATATGACAGTGTCTAAATAGGACCGTGTCTAGCTATGATCGTGTCTAGCTATGACCGTGTCTAGCTATTACTGTGTCTAGCTATGACCGTGTCTAGCTATGACTGTGTCTAGCTATGACCGTGTCTAGCTATGATCGTGTCTAGCTATGACCGTGTCTAGCTATGACTGTGTCTAGCTATGACCGTGTCTAGCTATGACTGTGTCTAGCTATGACCGTGTCTAGCTAAGACCGTGTCGAAATATGACAGTGTCTAAATAGGACCGTGTCTAGCTATGATCGTGTCTAGCTATGACCGTGTCTAGCTATGATCGTGTCTAGCTATGACCGTGTCTAGCTATGACCGTGTCTAGCCATGACCGTGTCTAGCTATGACTGTGTCTAGCTATGACCGTGTCTAGCTATGACCGTGTCTAGCTATGACCGTGTCTAGCTATGACCGTGTCTAGCTATGACCGTGTCTAGCTATGACCGTGTCTAGCTATGACCGTGTCTAGCTATGTGTCTAGCTATGACCGTGTCTAGCTATGACCGTGTCTAGCTATGACCGTGTCTAGCTATGACTGTGTCTAGCTATGACCGTGTCTAGCTATGACTGTGTCTAGCTATGACCGTGTCTAGCCATGACCGTGTCTAGCTATGACTGTGTCTAGCTATGACCGTGTCTAGCTATGACCGTGTCTAGTTTTGACCGTGTCTAGCTATGACCGTGTGTAGCTATGACTGTGTCTAGCTATGACCTTGTTTAGCTATGACCGTGTCTAGCTATGACCGTGTCTAAATATGACAGTGTCTAAATAGGACCGTGTCTAGCTATGATCGTGTCTAGCTATGACCGTGTCTAGCTATGACCGTGTCTAGCTATGACCGTGTCTAAATATGACAGTGTCTAAATAGGACCGTGTCTAGCTATGACCGTGTCTAGCTATGACCGTGTCTAGCTATGACCGTGTCTAGCTATGACCGTGTCTAGCTATGACCGTGTCTAGCTATGACTGTTTCTAGCTATGACCGTGTCTAGCTATGACTGTGTCTAGCCATGACCGTGTCTAGCTATGACCGTGTCTAGCTATGACCGTGTCTATGTTTGACCGTGTCTAGCTATGATCGTGTCTAGGTATGACCGTGTCTAAATATGACAGTGTCTAAATAGGACCGTGTCTAGTTATGGCCGTGTCTAGCTATGACCGTGTCTAGCTATGACCGTGTCTGGCTATGACCGTGTCTAAATATGACAGTGTCTAAATAGGACCGTGTATAGCTATGATCGTTTCTAGCTGTGACCGTGTCTAAATATGACCGTGTCTAGCTATGACCGTGTCTAAATATGACAGTGTCTAAATAGGACCGTGTCTAGCTATGATCGTGTCTAGCTATGACCGTGTCTAGCTATGACCGTGTCTAGCTATGACCGTGTCTAGCTATGACCGTGTCTAGCTTTGATCGTGTCTAGCTATGACCGTGTCTAGCTATGACTGTGTCTAGCTGTGATCGTGTCTACCTATGATCGTGTCTAGCTATGACCGTGTCTAGCTATGACCGTGTCTAGCTATGATCGTGTCTAGCCATGACCGTGTCTAGCTATGATTGTGTCTAGCTATGACTGTGTCTAGCTATGACCGTGTCTAGCTATGACCGTGTCTAGCTATGATCGTGTCTAGCTATGACTGTGTCTAGCTATGATTGTGTCTAGGAATGACCGTGTCTAGCTATGACCGTGTCTAGCTATGTGTCTAGCTATGACCGTGTCTAGCTATGACCGTGTCTAGCTATGACCGTGTCTAGCTATGACTGTGTCTAGCTATGACCGTGTCTAGCTATGACTGTGTCTAGCTATGACCGTGTCTAGCCATGACCGTGTCTAGCTATGACTGTGTCTAGCTATGACCGTGTCTAGCTATGACCGTGTCTAGTTTTGACCGTGTCTAGCTATGACCGTGTGTAGCTATGACTGTGTCTAGCTATGACCTTGTTTAGCTATGACCGTGTCTAGCTATGACCGTGTCTAAATATGACAGTGTCTAAATAGGACCGTGTCTAGCTATGATCGTGTCTAGCTATGACCGTGTCTAGCTATGACCGTGTCTAGCTATGACCGTGTCTAAATATGACAGTGTCTAAATAGGACCGTGTCTAGCTATGACCGTGTCTAGCTATGACCGTGTCTAGCTATGACCGTGTCTAGCTATGACCGTGTCTAGCTATGACCGTGTCTAGCTATGATCGTGTCTAGCTATGACCGTGTCTAGCTATGACCGTGTCTAGCTATGACTGTGTCTAGCTATGACCGTGTCTAGCTATGACCGTGTCTAGCCATGACCGTGTCTAGCTATGACTGTGTCTAGCTATGACCGTGTCTAGCTATGACCGTGTCTAAATATGACAGTGTCTAAATAGGACCGTGTCTAGCTATGATCGTGTCTAGCTATGACCGTGTCTAGTTATGACCGTGTCTGGCTATGACCGTGTCTAAATATGACAGTGTCTAAATAGGACCGTGTCTAGCTATGATCGTGTCTAGCTATGACCGTGTCTAGCTATGACCGTGTCTAGCTATGACCGTGTCTAAATATGACAGTGTCTAAATAGGACCGTGTCTAGCTATGATCGTGTCTAGCTATGACCGTGTCTAGCTATGACTGTGTCTAGCTATGACCGTGTCTAGCTATGACCGTGTCTAGCTATGATCGTGTCTAGCTATGACCGTGTCTAGCTATGACTGTGTCTAGCTATGACTTTGTCTAGCTATGATCGTGTCTAGCTATGACCGTGTCTAGCTATGACCGTGTCTAGCGATGATCGTGTCTAGCCATGAGCGTGTCTAGCTATGATTGTGTCTAGCTATGATTGTGTCTAGCTATGACTGTGTCTAGCTATGACCGTGTCTAGCTGTGACCGTGTCTAGCTATGATTGTGTCTAGCTATGACTGTGTCTAGCTATGATTGTGTCTAGGTATGACCGTATCTAGCTATGACCGTGTCTAGCTATGACTGTGTCTAGGTATGACCGTGTCTAAATATGACAGTGTCTAAATAGGACCGTGTCTAGTTATGGCCGTGTCTAGCTATGACCGTGTCTAGCTATGACCGTGTCTGGCTATGACCGTGTCTAAATATGACAGTGTCTAAATAGGACCGTGTCTAGCTATGATCGTTTCTAGCTGTGACCGTGTCTAGCTATGACCGTGTCTTGCTATGACCGTGTCTAAATATGACAGTGTCTAAATAGGACCGTGTCTAGCTATGATCGTGTCTAGCTATGACCGTGTCTAGCTATGACCGTGTCTAGCTATGACCGTGTCTAGCTATGACCGTGTCTAGCTTTGATCGTGTCTAGCTATGACCGTGTCTAGCTATGACTGTGTCTAGCTGTGATCGTGTCTACCTATGACCGTGTCTAGCTATAATCGTGTCTAGCTATGACCGTGTCTAGCTATGACCGTGTCTAGCTATGACCGTGTCTAGCTATGATCGTGTCTAGCTATGACCGTGTCTAGATATGACTGTGTCTAGCTATGACTGTGTCTAGCTATGACTGTGTCTAGCTATGATCGTGTCTAGCTATGACCGTGTCTAGCTATGATTGTGTCTAGCTATGACTGTGTCTAGCTATGACCGTGTCTAGCTATGATCGTGTCTAGCTATGATCGTGTCTAGCTATGATCGTGTCTAGCTATGTCCGTGTCTAGCTATGACCGTGTCTAGCTATGACCGTGTCTAGCTATGACCGTGTCTAGCTATGACTGTGTGTCTAGCTATGACCGTGTCTAGCTATGACCGTGTCTAGCTATGACCGTGTCTAGCTATGACCGTGTCTAGCTATGACTGTGTCTAGCTATGACCGTGTCTAGCTATGACCGTGTCTAGCTATGACCGTGTCTAGCTATGACTGTGTCTAGCTATGACCGTTTCTAGCTATGACCGTGTCTAGCTAGGACCGTGTCTAGCTATGACTGTGTCTAGCTATGACCGTGTCTAGCTATGACCGTGTCTAGCCATGACCGTGTCTAGCTATGACCGTGTCTAGCTATGACCGTGTCTATGTTTGACCGTGTCTAGCTATGATCGTGTCTAGGTATGACCGTGTCTAAATATGACAGTCTAAATAGGACCGTGTCTAGTTATGACCGTGTCTAGCTATGACCGTGTCTAGCTATGACTGTGTCTAGCTATGATCGTGTCTAGCTATGATCGTGTCTAGCTATGACCGTGTCTATCTATGACCGTGTCTAGCTATGATTGTGTCTAGCTATGACCGTGTCTAGCTATGACTGTGTCTAGCTATGACCGTGTCTAGCTATGACTGTGTCTAGCTATGACCGTGTCTAGCTATGACCGTGTCTAGGTATGACCGTGTCTAGCTATGACCATGTCTAGCTATGACCGTGTCTAGGTATGACCGTGTCTAGCTATGATCGTGTCTAGCTATGATCGTGTCTAGGTATGACCGTGTCTAGCTATGATCGTGTCTAGCTATGACCGTGTCTAGCTATGATTGTGTCTAGCTATGACCGTGTCTAGCTATGACCGTGTCTAGTTTTGACCGTGTCTAGCTATGACCGTGTCTAGCTATGATCGTGTCTAGCTATGATCGTGTCTAGCTATGACCGTGTCTAGCTATGACCGTGTCTAGCTATGACCGTGTCTAGCTATGATCGTGTCTAGCTATGATCGTGTCTAGCTATGACCGTGTCTAGCTATGACCGTGTCTAGCTATGACCGTGTCTAGCTATGACCGTGTCTGGCTATGACCGTGTCTAAATATGATCATGAAATTATTCTCATGTTGACCTAGTATGCTTGTGTCTAGGTATGACCTCAATACGGACGTGCCCAAATGTTACCGTACAATACAATGACCAAAGTTCGAAATTATGATTTTGTTTAAGGCTCTGTATAGGTATGCTATGCTATTATTAGTGTCTAGTTATATATGGAGGACAAAACAAGAAAAAGAAACATCACACTGTACCATCTAACAACACCACCCCTCCCGCCCCACCCCCTCTCTTTGCTCCTCACCCACTGCAACACCCCTACGTAATATGGGGGACTCGTATACCACTTCCCCCGTCACCCCTCCCCCCCCCCCCCCCCGCACCCACCCCCGCATCCTCCGACACCCACCCCTCCCTCCGCCCTCGCACTGGCATCCCGGCCTGGCCAGTATAACCGGAAGTAGTAGCCATTCATCAGTGTATCACCCAAGGACATCTGGCTTCATTGGAGACTTCAATGTGAAGGCGATTTATGAAAGGACAGTGCATATCTCTCCTGCATTACGGCCATGTACCACGTGCCGCTACACACCATCCACAGGTTTAATATGTATATCTATGTGTGCTGTGATCCTCACCCAATACCCTGAGGTCCCGTATGGAGCTGACCCAAGCCCACTTTGTCTCATGTATAGATGTGCGTCGTGCCGAGGTCGAGGTCAAAGGGGGGATTTCCGGTGATGGCGAGCGGCAGGCGGACGAGACAAGCGCTGGCATGGAGACTGCCCCAATCTGGCATGGAGTCTGCCCCAATCTGGCATGCAGACTGCCCCATGCCGAGTCTGGCCGCACGCTTTCGTCCAGCCAGCCCAACGCTGCCATCTAGCCAGTCCCACGCTTCCATCCAGACAGTCCTACGCTTCTATCCAGCCTGCCCGACGCGTCCATCCAGCCAGCCCCACGCTTCCATCCTGCTTGCCCCACGCTTCCATCCAGCCTGCCCCACGCTTCCATCCAGCCTGCCCCACGCTTCCATCCTGCTTGCCCCACGCTTCCATCCAGCCTGCCCCACGCTTCCATCCAGCCTGCCCCACGCTTCCTTCCAGCCTGCCCTTCGTTGCCAGATTGATGCCACGTGGCAAGCGACGGATGGAAATGGGGGGGAGGGGGTTGGGGGGGGTCAATTACGGGAATAAAGAAGGAGCAGCTATCCCGGTATACCGCTCGCACTAGCTGACCTTCCGGATTGCTAGGTAAGCAGTGCATAATAGTGGCCCCTGGAGGTCCCAGGACACCGGGTGATGATCTCAAGTGTGTCCACATGGACCTCAACAGAAACAAAACTTTATTCCCTCTATTCTCCCCCCTCCTCTCTCGCTCCTCCCTCCTCTATCGATCCTCTTTGCTCTCTCTCCTCCTCCCTCTCTCCTACTCCCCAGCTCTCTTTCCCTCCCCCTCTCTCCTCATCCTCCTCTCTGTTCCTCATCCCCCTCTCTCTACATCCTCCATGCTCCCTTCCCTTCTCCTCCCTCTACTTCGCCTATCATTCTCTTATCTTCATGTGTGGTCGTCGAATACAGTGGAAAGGGTTCCCTGTCGGCAGCCCGCTCGCACCCAGGGAGTACCAACAAGTGGATTGGGAAGCGGAGGGGGCGGGAGGGGGGGTGGGGTGGAGAGCAGAGGGATGTAGGTGAGAAGACGAGCGGTTTATTATGAGTGGGATGAAGCAGGCCGACGTGGGGTGAGAGAGGTTGCTTAGATTAGGGCGGGGCGGGGCGGGGCGGGGCGGGGCGGGGCGGGGCGGACGGAGACAGGGCGGGGCGGGGCGGGGCGGACGGAGACAGGGCGAGGCGGGGCGGGGTGACACGGGGCGGGAGGGAGCCGGGCGGGCAGGGGCGGGGTGGAGCAAGTTGGGGCGAGGCGGACAGGGGTGGGGCGGAACAGGGCGGGGCGGGGCGGCACGGGCGGGAGGAAGCCGGGCGGAAGGGAGCCGGGCGGGCAGGGGCAGAGCGGGGCGGGGCGGGGCGAGGCGGCACGGGCGGGCTGGGACGGGGCCGGAGGGAGTTGGGCTGGCAGGTGCAGAGCAGGGCGGGGCGGGGCGGACGGAGACAGGGCGGGGAGGGACGGGACGAGGCGACACGGGGCGCGAGGTAGCCGGGCGGGCTGGGACGGGGCAGGAGGGAGCCGGGCGGGCAGGGGCGGGGCGGAGCAGGGCGGGGCGGGGCGGAGCAGGGCGGGGCGGGGCGGGCAGGGGCGGGGCGGGGCGGCACGGGGCGGGAGGGAGCCGGGCGGGCTGGGACGGAACGGGAGGGAGCCGGGCGGGCAGGGGCGGAGCCGGAGGGAGCCGGGCGGGCTGGGACGGGGTGGGATGGGGAGGGCGAACCGCGAAGGCAACTGTTGACGAGCCCAGCGTTATCGGATCCATGGTCACCAAAGTCGCAAAATATATGAGAAAAAGGTTTGCTCCTTCAGTATCAAAGTCTTGGTGCAAAGCACGTATATACCTTGCCGCGGTTCCATGATTTCACATGGTGTCTGACCACAGAGCCAATGCCCCACGGATGATTCAGCCCCCCCCCCCTCCCCCCCACCACCCCTCCTCCCACTCGCGCTCTCTCAGTTGAGAAATAATACTAATTAGTTTTACATGGCACACCCGGGGTTGTTGGAGGGCACCCCCCGCCCCCCAGCCCCCACCCACAACGCCCACGAAGCACTTTCACCTTTCTCCTGACGCCCCTGGACCATGATATTCATCAAATT
>OZ025262.1:29751896-29960423 GCA_964019135.1 Arenicola marina
AATACGTGGCTCAGTCAGAACAGCGGGGGAGAAGGGGGTGGGGGGTGGGGGGGGGAGAAGGGCCCTGTCAACAAACGTTCAAGTGGGCAAAATGATCATACTACATGACGACATATCTTACCCAAAAAAACATGATAAAAAGCGTTTGCCACTTGCCAACTTTTGGGCAACAAAATGTTGTTGTTTTTAGTGCCGTGGAAATAATCTGCATATATAATTGATTAGAATGTACCATTCAATAACATGCGTTATATTCTATGAACACTGTACTAGTTGCCCGATGAGACAGTAGTAAAATAGATTGTGACTAACATAACTAATTAAAATTTACTTCCAGAAGATACTCTACTATTCCACCACTTGGTTGATGTATACGACAATTAAACAGAAACTATATTACTACATGGCACGATCATACCAAGCCGCTTGCTACATCATGAAATATGGAACAAAATAAATATACGCATATTCTGGCCAGCTCGTTGAATTCAGTTCACTGCATGCAAATTATTCTATTAATAAACTATGACTACCTTTTCCCATGCTCAGGATTGGCAATTGGAATTCTTGGGGATTCAAGTTTTTCTTGTATTGGCAATTTGTGTGATATTGCGACGGGGATCAGTTATTGGTATTTGCGAAGTCTTCGGGATTCCATATTACTCTCCCTTCATTTTTTACGATTCACGATTCAGGGGGGGGGGGGGGGATTCCCCGCCTTCGTTGCATGGGTATACGGGATTGTGCGGTGTATATCGACAAGGAGAAACCTGTCAATTTCTGAGTCGGCCTGTAATTCGTATGCCGGCACGTCAATTCAGTACACATGTATTGCAGTTTTCTATTGTGATGCCAATGTGTTGGTTCGTTAACGCTGGAAGTCTGTGAGAAAGACTCGCGGGCGTTCCTCGCCGTCGGAACGCATGCGGACCACACGGCGGGAAGAACAGGTAAAGAATATATGACGAAGAAGGAGCTATGTATAAAACGTCTGCACCGGATCTGAAGCCTCTGTGAGTCGGGAGTGCCAGTCACAAAGCTCCGGGATTGATGGGTCCCGGGTGTTATGGGAACATATTCTCGGGATTCAAGTGGATTTTTCTCCATTAAGTTTGTTTGAGAATTCGTCCATTATCGTTAATGCCGACCGCTGCTTTTGGTTTTAAACACCTAGTTCCTGTCTTTAAAGTTCCAGGCGATCGATCGAGTGGATGGGGAAATAAATTCAGCGATTGAAGTAAGGAAAAACAAATGTTAAAATTAGAAATACTTGTAGGCGCAAACGAGGTCCATATTTTTGTGATTCTGCACATTGAGGAGGCGGTGAACGAAGAAATCAGCGCTTACAGACGTTATATAGGCGATATAACCAGCAATCAGATACCAATGAGGGGGGGGGGGTGGGAGGAATGATGACGTCATCGCATATAGGATATGTTTGTCGGGTTGATGAGGCAAAGGTGCGGTACAGAAGGGTGTACAAGAGAGGGTTGGTAAAGAGGGGTGGTACAGACAGGGTTTGGCAAAAGGGGGTAACACAGAGGGGTGGTAGAAACGGGGTTGGTTAAGAGGGGTTCTATAGAGCGGTGGTACAGACGGGGTTGGTAAAGAGGGGTGGTACAGACGGGGTTGGTAAAGGGGGGTGGTACAGACGGGGTTGGTAAAGGGGGGTGGTACAGACGGGGTTGGTATAGAGCGGTGGTACATACGGGGTTGGTATAGAGGGGTGGTACATACGGGGTTGGTAAAGAGGGGTAGTACAGACGGGATTGGTACAGAGCGGTGGTACATACGGGGTTGGTAAAGAGGGGTGGTACATTAGGGGTTGGTAAAGAGGGGTGGTACAGACGGGGTTGGTAACGTGGGGTGGTACAGACGGGGTTGGTAAAGAGGGGCAGTAGAGACGGGGTTGGTACAGAGCGGTGGTACATACGGGGTTGGTAAAGAGGGGTGGTACAGGCGGGGTTGGTAAGGAGGGGTGGTACAGACGGGGTTGGTAAAGAGGGGTGGTACAGACGGGGTTGGTAAAGAGAGGTGGTACAGACGGGGTTGGTACAGAGGGGTGTTACATACGGGGTTGGTAAAGAGGGGTGGTACATAAGGGGTTGGTAAAGAGGGGTAGTACAGACGGGGTTGGTAAGGAGGCGTGGTACAGACGGGTTTGGTAAAGAGGGGTGGTACAGACGGGGTTGGTAAAGAGGGGTAGTACAGACGGGGTTGGTACAGAGCGGTGGTACAGACGGGGTTGGTAAAGAGGGGTGGTACAGACGGGGTTGGTAAAGAGGGGTGGTACAGACGGGGTTGGTAAAGAGGGGTGGTACATACGGGGTTGGTAAAGAGGGGTGGTACATACGGGGTTGGTAAAGAGGGGTGGTACAGGCGGGGTTGGTAAAGAGGGGTGGTACAGACGGGGTTGGTAAAGCGGGGTGGTACATACGGGGTTGGCAAAGAGGGGTGGTACAGACGGGGTTGGTAAAGAGGGGTGGTACAGACGGGGTTGGTAAAGAGGGGTGGTACAGACGGGATTGGTAAAGAGGGGTGGTACAGGCGGGGTTGGTAAAGAGGGGTGGTACAGACGGGGTTGGTAAAGCGGGGTGGTACATACGGGGTTGGCAAAGAGGAGTGGTACAGACGGGGTTGGTAAAGAGGGGTGGTACATACGGGGTTGGTAAAGAGGGGTGGTACAGACGCGGTTGGTAAAGAGGGGTGCTACATACGGGGTTGGTAAAGAGGGGTGGTACAGACGGGGTTGGTACAGAGCGGTGGTACATACGGGGTTGGTAAAGAGGGGTGGTACAGGCGGGGTTGGTAAAGAGGGGCGGTACAGACGGGGTTGGTAAAGAGGGGTAGTACAGACGGGGTTGGTACAGAGCGGTGGTACATGCGGGGTTGGTAAAGAGGGGTGGTACAGAGGGGGTTGGTAAAGAGGGGTGGTACAGAGGGGGTTGGTAAAGAGGGGTGGTACATACGGGGTTGGTAAAGAGGGGTGGTACAGACGGGGTTGGTAAAGAGGGGTGGTACAGACGGGGTTGGTAAAGAGGGGTGGTACATACGGGGTTGGTAAAGAGGGGTGGTACAGACGGGGTTGGTAAAGAGGGGTGGTACAGGCGGGGTTGGTAAAGAGGGGTGGTACTGACGGGGTTGGTAAAGAGGGGCGGTACAGACCGGGTTGGTGAAGTGGGGTGGTACAGACGGGGTTGGTACAGAGCGGGGGTACATGCGGGGTTGGTGAAGAGGGGTGGTACATACGGGGTTGGTAAAGAGGGGTGGTACAGACGGGGTTGGTAAAGAGGGGTGGTGCAGACGGGGTTGGTAAAGAGGGGTGGTACAGACGGGGTTGGTAAAGAGGGGTGGTACATACGGGGTTGGTAAAGAGGGGTGGTACAGACGGGGTTGGTAAAGAGCGGTGGTACAGACGGGGTTGGTAAAGAGGGGTGGTACATACGGGGTTGGTAAAGAGGGGTGGTACAGACGGGGTTGGTAAAGAAGGGTAGTACAGACGGGGTTGGTACAGAGTGGTGGTACATACGGGGTTGGTAAAGAGGGGTGGTACAGACGGGGCTGGTAAAGAGGGGTGGTACATACGGGGTTGGTAAAGAGGGGTGGTACAGACGGGGTTGGTAAAGAAGGGTGGTACATAAGGGGTTGGTAAAGAGGGGTGGTACAGGCGGGGTTGGTAAAGAGGGGTGGTACAGACGGGGTTGGTGAAGTGGGGTGGTACAGACGGGGTTGGTACAGAGCGGGGGTACATGCGGGGTTGGTAAAGAGGGGTGGTACATACGGGGCTGGTAAAGAGGGGTGGTACAGACAGGGTTGGTAAAGTGGGGTGGTACAGACGAGGTTGGTAAAGAGGGGTGGTACAGACGGGGTTGGTAAAGAGGGGTAGTACAGACGGGGTTGGTAAAGAGGGGTGATACTGACGGGGTTGGTAAAGAGGGGTGGTACAGACGGGGTTGGTAAAGTGGGGTAGTACAGACGGGGTTGGTAAAGAGGGGTGGTACTGACGGGGTTGGTAAAGAGGGGTGGTACAGACGGGGTTGGTAAAGAGGGGTGGTACATAAGGGGTTGGTAAAGAGGATTGGTACAGACGGGGTTGGTAAAGAGCGGTGGTACAGACGGGGTTGGTAAAGCGGGGTGGTACAGACGGGGTTGGTAAAGAGGGGTGGTACATACGGGGTTGGTACAGAGTGGTGGTACATACGGGGTTGGTAAAGAGCGGTGGTACAGACGGGGTTGGTAAAGAGGGGTGATACAGACGGGGTTGGTAAAGAGGGGTGGTACATACGGAGTTGGTAAAGAGGGGTGGCACAGACAGGGTTGGTAAATTGGGGTGGTACAGACGGGGTTGTTAAAGAGGGGTAGTACAGACGGGGTTGGTACAGAGGGGTCTTACATACGGGGTTGGTAAAGAGGGTTGGTACAGACGGGGTTGGTGAAGCGGGATGGTACATACGGGGTTGGTAAAGAGGGGTGGTACATACGGGTTTGGTAAAGCGGGGTGATACAGACGGGGTTCGTAAAGAGGGGTGGTACAAACGGGGTTGGTACAGAGCGGTGGTACATACGGGGTTGGTAAAGAGGGGTCTTACATACGGGGTTGGTAAAGAGGGTTGGTACAGACGGGGTTGGTGAAGCGGGATGGTACAGACGGGGTTGGTAAAGAGGGGTGGTACAGGCGAGGTTGGTAAAGAGAGGTGGTACAGACGGGGTTGGTAAAGAGGGGTGGTACAGACGGGGTTGGTACAGAGCGGTGGTACATACGGGGTTGGTAAAGAGGGGTGGTACATACGGGGTTGGTAAAGAGGGGTGGTACAGACGGGGTTGGTAAAGAGGGGTAGTACAGACGGGGTTGGTACAGAGTGGTGGTACATACGGGGTTGGTAAAGAGGGGTGGTACAGAGGGGTTGGTAGAGAGGGGTGGTACATACGGGGTTGGTAAGGAGGCGTGGTACAGACGGGGTTGGTAAAGAGGGGTGGTGCAGGCGGGGTTGGTAAAGAGGGGTGGTACAGACGGGGTTGGTAAAGAGGGGTAGTACAGACGGGGTTGGTACAGAGTGGTGGTACATACGGGGTTGGTAAAGAGGGGTGGTACAGACGGGGTTGGTAAAGAGGGGTGGTACATACGGGGTTGGTAAAGAGGGGTGGTACAGACGGGGTTGGTAAAGAGGGGTGGTACAGGCGGGGTTGGTAAAGAGGGGTGGTACAGACGGGGTTGGTGAAGTGGGGTGGTACAGACGGGGTTGGTACAGAGCGGGGGTACATACGGGGTTGGTAAAGAGGGGTGGTACAGACGGGGTTGGTAAAGAAGGGTGGTACAGGCGGGGTTGGTAAAGAGGGGTGGTACATACGGGGTTGGTAAAGAGGGGTGGTACAGACGGGGTTGGTAAAGAGGGGTGGTACAGGCGGGGTTGGTAAAGAGGGGTGGTACAGACGGGGTTGGTGAAGTGGGGTGGTACAGACGGGGTTGGTACAGAGCGGGGGTACATACGGGGTTGGTAAAGAGGGGTGGTACAGACGGGGTTGGTAAAGAAGGGTGGTACAGGCGGGGTTGGTAAAGAGGGGTGGTACATACGGGGTTGGTAAAGTGGGGTGGTACATACGGGGTTGGTAAAGAGGGGTGGTACATACGGGGCTGGTAAAGAGGGGTGGTACAGACGGGGTTGGTACAGAGCGGTGGTACAGACGGGGTTGGTAAAGAGGGGTGGTACAGACGGGGTTGGTAAAGAGGGGTGGTACAGACGGGGTTGGTAGAGAGGGGTGGTACATACGGGGTTGGTAAAGGGGGGTGGTACAGACGGGGTTGGTAAAGAGGGGTGGTGCAGACGGGGTTGGTAAAGAGGGGTGGTACATACGGGGTTGGTAAAGAGGGGTGGTACAGGCGGGGTTGGTAAAGAGGGGTGGTACAGACGGGGTTGGTGAAGTGGGGTGGTACAGACGGGGTTGGTACAGAGCGGGGGTACATACGGGGTTGGTAAAGAGGGGTGGTACAGACGGGGTTGGTAAAGAAGGGTGGTACAGGCGGGGTTGGTAAAGAGGGGTGGTACATACGGGGTTGGTAAAGAGGGGTGGTACATACGGGGTTGGTAAAGAGGGGTGGTACATACGGGGCTGGTAAAGAGGGGTGGTACAGACGGGGTTGGTAAAGTGGGGTGGTACAGACGGGGTTGGTAAAGAGGGGTGGTACAGACGGGGTTGGTAAAGAGGGGTGGCACAGACGGGGTTGGTAAAGAGGGGTGGTACAGACGGGGTTGGTAAAGTGGGGTAGTACAGACGGGGTTGGTAAAGAGGGGTGGTACAGGCGGGGTTGGTAAAGAGGGGTGGTACAGGCGGGGTTGGTAAAGAGGGGTGGTACTGACGGGGTTGGTAAAGAGGGGTGGTACAGACGGGGTTGGTAAAGAGGGGTGGTACATACGGGGTTGGTAAAGAGGATTGGTACAGACGGGGTTGGTAAAGAGCGGTGGTACAGACGGGGTTGGTAAAGCGGGGTAGTACAGACGGGGTTGGTAAAGAGGGGTCGTACAGGCGGGGTTGGTAAAGAGCGGTGGTACAGACGGGGTTGGTAAAGAGGGGTGATACAGACGGGGTTGGTAAAGAGGGGTGGTACATACGGGGTTGGTAAAGAGGGGTGGCACAGACAGGGTTGGTAAATTGGGGTGGTACAGACGGGGTTGTTAAAGAGGGGTAGTACAGACGGGGTTGGTACAGAGGGGTCTTACATACGGGGTTGGTAAAGAGGGTTGGTACAGACGGGGTTGGTGAAGCGGGATGGTACATACGGGGTTGGTAAAGAGGGGTGGTACAGGCGGGGTTGGTAAATCGGGGTGATACAGACGGGGTTGGTAAAGCGGGGTGATACAGACGGGGTTGGTACAGAGCGGTGGTACATACGGGGTTGGTAAAGAGGGGTGGTACATACGGGGTTGGTAAAGAGGGGTGGTACAGACGGGGTTGGTAAAGAGGGGTAGTACAGACGTGGTTGGTACAGAGTGGTGGTACATACGGGGTTGGTAAAGAGGGGTGGTACAGACGGGGTTGGTTAAGAGGGGTGGTACATACGGGGTTGGTAAAGAGGGGTGGTACAGACGGGGTTGGTAAAGAGGGGTGGTGCAGACGGGGTTGGTAAAGAGGGGTGGTACAGACGGGGTTAGCAAAGAGGGGTAGTACAGACGGGGTTGGTACAGAGTGGTGGTACATACGGGGTTGTTAAAGAGGGGTGGTACAGACGGGGTTGGTAAAGAGGGGTGGTACATACGGGGTTGGTAAAGAGGGGTGGTACAGACGGGGTTGGTAAAGAGGGGTGATACATACGGGGTTGGTAAAGAGGGGTGGTACAGGCGGGGTTGGTAAAGAGGGGTGGTACAGACGGGGTTGGTGAAGTGGGGTGGTACAGACTGGATTGGTACAGAGCGGGGGTACATACGGGGTTGGTAAAGAGGGGTGGTACAGACGGGGTTGGTAAAGAAGGGTGGTACAGGCGGGGTTGGTAAAGAGGGGTGGTACATACGGGGTTGGTAAAGAGGGGTGGTACATACGGGGTTGGTAAAGAGGGGTGGTACATACGGGGCTGGTAAAGAGGGGTGGTACAGACGGGGTTGGTAAAGTGGGGTGGTACAGACGGGGTTGGTAAAGAGGGGTGGTACAGGCGGGGTTGGTAAAGAGAGGTGGTACAGACGGGGTTGGTAAAGAGGGGTGGTACAGACGGGGTTGGTAAAGTCGGGTAGTACAGACGGGGTTGGTAAAGAGGGGGGTTACAGGCGGGGTTGGTAAAGAGGGGTGGTACATAAGGGGTTGGTTAGGAGGGGTGGTACATACGGGGTTGGTACAGAGGGGTGGTACAGACGGGTTTGGTAAAGAGGGGTGGTACAGACGGGGTTGTTAAAGAGGGGTAGTACAGACGGGGTTGGTAAAGAGGGGGGGTACAGGCGGGGTTGGTAAAGAGGGGTGGTACATAAGGGGTTGGTAAAGAGGGGTGGTACATACGGGGTTGGTACAGAGGGGTGGTACAGATGGGGTTGGTAAAGTGGGGTAGTACAGACGGGGTTGGTAAAGAGGGGTGGTACATACGGGGTTGGTACAGAGCGGTGGTACATACGGGGTTGGTAAAGAGGGGTGGTACAGACGGGGTTGGTAAAGAGGGGTGTTACATACGGGGTTGGTAAAGAGGGGTGGTACAGACGGGGATGGTAAAGAGGGGTGGTACAGACGGGGTTGGTACAGAGGGGTGTTACATACGGGGTTGGTAAAGAGGGGTGGTACAGACGGGGTTGGTAAAGCGGGGTGGTACATACGGGGTTGGTAAAGAGTGGTGGTACAGACGGGGTTGGTAAAGAGGGGTGTTACATACGGGGTTGGGAAAGAGGGGTGGTACATACGGGGTTGGTACAGAGCGGTGGTACAGACGGCATTGGTAAAGAGGGGTGGTACATAAGGGGTTGGTAAAGAGCGGTGGTACTGACGGGGTTGGTATAGACGGGTGGTACATACGGGGTTGGTAAAGAGGGGTGGTACAGGCGGGGTTGGTAAAGAGGGGTGGTACAGACGGGGTTGGTAAAGTGGGGTGGTACAGACGGGGTTGGTACAGAGCGGTGGTACATACGGGGTTGGTAAAGAGGGGTGGTACAGACGGGGTTGGTAAAGAGGGGTGGTACAGACGGGGTTGGTAAAGAGGGGTGGTACAGGCGGGGTTGGTAAAGAGGGGTGGTACAGACGGGGTTGGTAAAGAGGGGTAGTACAGACGGGGTTGGTAAAGAGGGGTGGTACAGACGGGGTTGGTAAAGTGGGGTGGTACAGACGGGGTTGGTAAAGTGGGGTAGTACAGACGGGGTTGGTAAAGAGGGGTGGTACAGACGGGGTTGGTAAAGAGGGGTGGTACAGACGGGGTTGGTAAAGTGGGGTAGTACAGACGGGGTTGGTAAAGAGGGGTGGTACAGACGGGGTTGGTAAAGAGGGGTGGTACAGACGGGGTTGGTAAAGAGGGGTGGTACAGGCCGGGTTGGTAAAGAGGGGTCGTACAGGCGGGGTTGGTAAAGAGCGGTGGTACAGACGGGGTTGGTAAAGAGGGGTGATACAGACGGGGTTGGTAAAGAGGGGTGGTACATACGGGGTTGGTAAAGAGGGGTGGCACAGACAGGGTTGGTAAATTGGGGTGGTACAGACGGGGTTGTTAAAGAGGGGTAGTACAGACGGGGTTGGTACAGAGGGGTCTTACATACGGGGTTGGTAAAGAGGGTTGGTACAGACGGGGTTGGTGAAGCGGGATGGTACATACGGGGTTGGTAAAGAGGGGTGGTACAGGCGGGGTTGGTAAAGCGGGGTGATACAGACGGGGTTGGTAAAGCGGGGTGATACAGACGGGGTTGGTACAGAGCGGTGGTACATACGGGGTTGGTAAAGAGGGGTGGTACATACGGGGTTGGTAAAGAGGGGTGATACATACGGGGTTGGTAAAGAGGGGTGGTACAGGCGGGGTTGGTAAAGAGGGGTGGTACAGACGGGGTTGGTGAAGTGGGGTGGTACAGACTGGATTGGTACAGAGCGGGGGTACATACGGGGTTGGTAGAGAGGGGTGGTACAGACGGGGTTGGTAAAGAAGGGTGGTACAGGCGGGGTTGGTAAAGAGGGGTGGTACATACGGGGTTGGTAAAGAGGGGTGGTACATACGGGGTTGGTAAAGAGGGGTGGTACATACGGGGCTGGTAAAGAGGGGTGGTACAGACGGGGTTGGTAAAGTGGGGTGGTACAGACGGGGTTGGTAAAGAGGGGTGGTACAGGCGGGGTTGGTAAAGAGAGGTGGTACAGACGGGGTTGGTAAAGAGGGGTGGTACAGACGGGGTTGGTAAAGTCGGGTAGTACAGACGGGGTTGGTAAAGAGGGGGGTTACAGGCGGGGTTGGTAAAGAGGGGTGGTACATAAGGGGTTGGTTAGGAGGGGTGGTACATACGGGGTTGGTACAGAGGGGTGGTACAGACGGGTTTGGTAAAGAGGGGTGGTACAGACGGGGTTGTTAAAGAGGGGTAGTACAGACGGGGTTGGTAAAGAGGGGGGGTACAGGCGGGGTTGGTAAAGAGGGGTGGTACATAAGGGGTTGGTAAAGAGGGGTGGTACATACGGGGTTGGTACAGAGGGGTGGTACAGACGGGGTTGGTAAAGAGGGGTGGTACAGACGGGGTTGGTAAAGTGGGGTGGTACATACGGGGTTGGTAAAGAGGGGTGGTACAGACGGGGTTGGTAAAGTGGGGTGGTACAGACGGGGTTGGTAAAGAGGGGTGGTACAGGCGGGGTTGGTAAAGAAGGGTAGTACAGACGGGGTAGGTAAAGAGGGGTGGTACAGATGGGGTTGGTAAAGTGGGGTAGTACAGACGGGGTTGGTAAAGAGGGGTGGTACATACGGGGTTGGTACAGAGCGGTGGTACATACGGGGTTGGTAAAGAGGGGTGGTACGGACGGGGTTGGTAAAGAGGGGTGTTACATACGGGGTTGGTAAAGAGGGGTGGTACAGACGGGGTTGGTAAAGAGGGGTGGTACAGACGGGGTTGGTACAGAGGGGTGTTACATACGGGGTTGGCAAAGAGGGGTGGTACAGACGGGGTTGGTGAAGCGGGGTGGTACATACGGGGTTGGTAAAGAGTGGTGGTACAGACGGGGTTGGTAAAGAGGGGTGTTACATACGGGGTTGGGAAAGAGGGGTGGTACATACGGGGTTGGTACAGAGCGGTGGTACAGACGGCATTGGTAAAGAGGGGTGGTACATAAGGGGTTGGTAAAGAGCGGTGGTACTGACGGGGTTGGTATAGACGGGTGGTACATACGGGGTTGGTAAAGAGGGGTGGTACAGGCGGGGTTGGTAAAGAGGGGTGGTACAGACGGGGTTGGTAAAGTGGGGTGGTACAGACGGGGTTGGTACAGAGCGGTGGTACATACGGGGTTGGTAAAGAGGGGTGGTACAGACGGGGTTGGTAAAGAGGGGTGGTACAGACGGGGTTGGTAAAGAGGGGTGGTACATAAGGGGTTGGTAAAGAGGGGTGGTACAGACGGGGTTGGTAAAGAGGGGTGGTACAGACGGGGTTGGTAAAGAGGGGTGGTACAGGCGGGGTTGGTAAAGAGGGGTGGTACAGACGGGGTTGGTAAAGTGGGGTGGTACAGACGGGGTTGGTACAGAGCGGTGGTACATACGGGGTTGGTAAAGAGGGGTGGTACAGACGGGGTTGGTAAAGAGGGGTGGTACAGACGGGGTTGGTAAAGAGGGGTTGTACAGGCGGGGTTGGTAAAGAGGGGTGGTACAGACGGGGTTGGTAAAGTGGGGTGGTACAGACGGGGTTGGTACAGAGCGGTGGTACATACGGGGTTGGTAAAGAGGGGTGGTACAGACGGGGTTGGTAAAGAGGGGTGGTACAGACGGGGTTGGTAAAGAGGGGTGGTACATAAGGGGTTGGTAAAGAGGGGTGGTACAGACGGGGTTGGTAAAGAGGGGTGGTACAGACGGGGTTGGTAAAGAGGGGTGGTACAGACGGGGTTGGTAAAGTGGGGTAGTACAGACGGGGTTGGTAAAGAGGGGTGGTACAGACGGGGTTGGTAAAGAGGGGTGGTACAGACGGGGTTGGTAAAGACGGGTGGTACAGGCCGGGTTGGTAAAGAGGGGTGGTACAGACGAGGTTGGTAAAGTGGGGTGGTACAGACGGGGTTGGTAAAGAGGGGTGGTACAGGCCGGGTTGGTAAAGAGGGGTGGTACAGACGGGGTTGGTAAAGTGGGGTGGTACAGACGGGGTGGGTGAAGAGGGCTGGTACAGACGGGGTTGGTAAAGAGAGGTAGTACAGACGGGGTTGGTAAAGAGCGGTGGTACAGACGGCATTGGTAAAGAGGGGTGGTACATAAGGGGTTGGTAAAGAGCGGTGGTACTGACGGGGTTGGTATAGACGGGTAGTACAGACGAGGTTGGTAAACACGGGTTGTAAAGATGGGTTATAAAGTGGGTTGGTACATACCAGGCTGGCACAGATGGGTTGTAGAGACGGGGTGATTTATACGGGGTTGTAATGACTGGCGCTCCAGGGCGACCTCAATGCAGGAGTGACATGTGAGGTGTCTAATAGTGGTACAGATAGGCCAACACAGAAGGGTGTCCTGGGAAAGGTCCCACGGGGTTGGTACCCAGGGGGGCGGGGGTACAGATGGGGTGATGCAGAGGGACGCAGATCGACCGGGGACGGGGTAGGGGTGCATCCATCGTCACCAAAGTCACACAATATATTGTGTTGTTTCTTGCCTGATGATTTGCTAGATGCAATAGGGATGTTCCCGAGGGTAATCGACAGGTCAGGGGTCATATCCCGGAGCGGGGGGGAGCGGGTGCGTATGGGGTGAAGGGGGAGGTATGAACTCAGGTCAGGGGTGATATCTCGCGGGGATGGGTGGGTGGGGGTGAGGGGGATATGACCCTGTGATGTCACCCACAGGCCAGGGGTGATATCCCGGGGGTGGGTGGGTGGGGGTTACGGGAGTACGACCCTGTGATGTCACCCAGAGGCCAAGGGGGGGGTGATCTACCCCGGTCGTATCCCCTGTGTTATTGCTCTGTTGTTTGCCCCACTGGCGGCAATCGCTTCTTCATTTCGCCAGCAATGGACATGTCTCCGGCGCTTCATATCCCGAATGGCTCTGATGGAATGGCACCGCAAGGAGAATCGCAACGGTAAGTACAGGATATGAACCATTTGGATCTCAGTCGGCCATCACATCAGGCTTCGGGCGGGTGGATGAGGCTGTGGTGGACGTGGGGTTGGTGGGGTGGGGAGAGGCCGGGACACATTTAGAAGAAAAGACGTCTTGATTTTCAGAGAGCACTTCCTCTCTCCCAATATGGCCGCCGCGTAATCATCGCCCGTTGGGTGGCGCTGGCTGTCTTATATATGAGGCGGGAATGTGTCGCCACCAAGCGGCACTTACCGCTGTCATGGCGCCTCATATACTCTCGCCGCTTGGTCAAATACCGTAAACATTTTATTGACCACACTTCCTTGTCGATGTAGCGCGTTTCTTCGGCTTTTATCTTAACCAGCAAATCCCTTCTCCTCCACCTCCCTCTCCTCCCTCCCCTCTCCCTCCTCCGTCTTCTACCCCCCCCCCCCCAATCCTCCTCTCCTTCCTTTGTTCTATTTCCGGCTTTGAAGCTGCCGCTCCTCCTCCTCCTCCAGCCTCGTTCCCGTTTCCCGGTAACGCTGGCGATATCCGGAGCGGCAAACGAGACGACACCTTAAAACAAAATAACCAGTTTTTACATCTGCCGTGACCTTAATATCGCTCACCGTATGACCTCCGCGGCCACATAAAGTTTCCGGCGGCGATGGACGTAAAACCTCCCCCCGCGAACCAGACCGGAGGCTGGCTGTGATCAAAGACGCGGGGAGAGGGAGGGGGGAAGAGGGGGGTTCGGGAGGGATGCAGAGGAGGGGGTGGGTGGGGCGGCGGGATGTGATAGCCATGGTTATGTAGGGGCCTCCAATAACATCCCTGAGGGTCAACTGAGAAGTGATTTTAGCTGTGGCTGGCGTATGGAGGATTTACATTGGAGGAGACGCATTATAACATGACCCCTTCCTTTCCGCCTCACAGATCTCACCTCCCACAAGCCCCCCCCCGCCCCACCCCAACAATTATGGCGTTCATCCGACCTCGGACAAAATAATGAAGGGGAACACCGTCAGGGGCGCTGATATGTGACGTCATAAAGTGGCGTCCGGTGGAGGTGAGGAGTGGAGTGGATTGGGGTGGGTATAGACTAGGTATCATGCCTGTGTCTCATCGCATACATTTGGGGGCTGGTTATATACTTACCCTTTTCATCATGATGAACACCCCTGATTTTGAAGCCTGTGGGTCGGGTTTGATTATAGGTCCTGGGGTTGATCTATGTGTGGATCTATGACTCAGCCCCCATAGAGACCTCCGCTCCCCCCCCCCTCCCCCCTGGGTATTGATTGACGTGGAGGGGCGGGGCACGATTGGGCCAATGTCGGGTCATGTGTCATAAAGTACCGTCATGGCTGATCGACTGTGTGCCCCGCTGGGCCATCCGATCGGGCCGGCTGTGTCCAGAGGCTGTGCTAGTCTGTGACGTATATGCTTCATCGGGCACACCGGGGCCGGCCCGATAGCTCAGTTGATTATAGCGCTCGCATTGAGGGCTCTGGCCACCTGAGAGCCTAACGGCACGTGCGTGGATCGGTGGTTCAAGCCCCGCTGTGGCCATGTCTGTGTGGTCCCAGGATAAAGATCCCATGTTTTTCTTCGTAAAGAGTAGGGAGTTACCCCCGGGGACATGGCTCCATTCTTCCTTCCTTCTCCCATTGACGCGATGTGGCCAAAAGTGGTTAAAGCA
Organism: Arenicola marina; assembly: GCA_964019135.1. Lineage (NCBI taxonomy): Eukaryota > Metazoa > Annelida > Polychaeta > Arenicolidae > Arenicola > Arenicola marina. The sequence goes on from OZ025262.1 coordinate 29,766,272, forward strand.
TCCTGAATAACCAACCAACTAACCAATTATCGGGCAGACCACTCTGCACTGACATAGATCGTCTTATGCTGCCATCCGCGTCCTGCACCTTCCCGAGCACTTGGATACGCCGCAGTCACCATCCACCCCGCTTTTGCTACCCAATCCCATGGTGAAGGCACCTTGCATCACCTGGCACTGCCCTGCACCACCCAAAAATCCGTGCCCTGCACCACCCACCAATCCTCGCCCTGCACCACCCATCGTTTCCCTACACCAGCCATCCCTGCCCTACACCAGCCATCCCTGCCCTACACCACCCATCCTTGCCCTACACCACCCATCCTTGCCCTACACCACCCATCCCTGCCCTACACCACCCATCCTTGCCCTACACCACCCATTTATTGCCCTACACCGCACATCCTTGCCCTACACCACACATCCTTTCCCTACACCACCCATCCTTGCCCTACACCACCCATCCCTGCCCTACACCACCCATCCCTGCCCTACACCACCCATCCCTGCCCTACACCACCCATCCATGCCCTACACCACCCATCCTTGCCCTACACCACCCATCCTTGCCCTACACCACACATCCTTGCCCTACAACATCCATCCTTGCCCCACACCACCCATCCTTGCCCTACACCACCCATCCTTGCCCTACACCACACATCCTTGCCCTACACCACCCATCCTTGCCCTACACCACCCATCCGTGCCCTACACCACCCATCCATGCCCTATACCACCCATCCTTGCCCTACACCACCCATTATTGCCCTACACCACCCATCCTTGCCCCACACCACCCATCCTTGCCCTACACCACCCATCCTTGCCCTACACCAACCATCCTCGCCCTACACCACCCATCCTTGCCCTACACCAGCCATCCTTGCCCTAAACCACCCATCCTTGCCCTACACCACCCATCCTTGCCCTACACCACCCATCCCTGCCCTACACCACCCATCCCTGCCCTACGCCACCCATCCTTGCCCTACACCACCCATCCTTGCCCTACACCACCCATCCTTGCCCTACACCACCCATCCTTGCCCTACACCATCCATCCCTGCCCTACACCACGCATCCTTGCCCTACACCACCCATCCTTGCCATACACCACCCATCCTTGCCCTACACCACCCATTCTTGCCCTACACCACCCATCTCTGCCCTACACCACACATCCTTGCCCTACACCACTCATACTTGCCCTGCAACACCCATCCCTGCCCTACACCACCCATCCCTGCCCTACACTACCCATCCTTGCCCTACACCACCCATCCTTGCCCTACACCACCCATCCTTCCCCTACACCACCCATCCTTGTCCTACACCACCCATCCTTGCCCTACACCACCCATCCCTGCCCTACACCACCCATCCATGCCCTACACCACCCATCCTTGCCCCACGCCACCCATCCCTGCTCTACACCACCCATCCTTGCCAAACACTACCCATCCTTGCCCTGCACCACCCATCCCTGCCCTACACCACCCATCCTTGCCCTACACCACCCATCCCTGCCCTACACCACCAATCCCTGCCCTAGGCCAGCCATCCTTGCCCTACACCACCCATCCTTGCCCTACACCACCCAACCTGGCCCTACACCACTCATCCCTGCCCTACAACACCCATCCATGCCCTACACCACCCATCCTTGCCCCACGCCACCCATCCCTGCCCTACACCACCCATCCTTGCCAAACACTACCCATCCTTGCCCTACACCACGCATCCTTGCCCTACACCACCCATCCTTGCCCTACACCACCCATCCTTGCCCTACACCACGCATCCTTGCCCTACACCACCCATCCCTGCCCTACACCACCCATCTCTGCGCTACACCACCCATCTCTGCCCTACAGCACCCATCCATGCCCTACACCACCCATCCGTGCCCTACACCACCCATCCCTGCCCTACACCACCCATACTTGCCCTATACCACCCATCATTGCCCTACACCACCCATCCCTGCCCTACACCACCCATCCTTGCCCTACACCACCCATCCCTGCCCTAAACCACCCATCCCTGCCCTACACCACCCATCATGGCCCTACACCACCCATCCTTGCCCTACACCACCCATCCCTGCCCTACACCACCCATCTCTGCCTTACACCACCCATCCTTGCCCTACACCACCCATCCTTGCCCTACACCACCCATCCTTGCCCTACACCACCCATCCTTGCCATACACCACCCATCCTTGCCCTACACCACCCATCCTTGCCATACACCACCCATCCTTGCCATACACCACCCATCCCTGCCCTACACCACCCATCCTTGCCTTACACCACCCATCCTTGTCCTACACCACCCATCCTTGCCCTACACCACCCATCCCTGCCCTACACCACCCATCTCTGCTTTACACCACCCATCCTTGCCCTACACCACCCATCCTTGCCCTACACCACCCATCCTTCCCCTACACCACCCATCCCTGCCCTACACCACCCATCCTTGCCATACACCACCCATTTCTGCCCAACACCACCCATCTCTGCCCTACAAGAAGCATCCTTGCTCTACACCACCCATCCTTGCCCCACACCACCCATCTCTGCCCTACACCACCCATCTCTGCCTTACACCACGCATCCTTGCCCTACACCACTCATCCTTGCCCTACACCACCCATCCTTGCCCTACACCACCCACCCTTGCCATACACCACCCATCCTTGTCATACACCACCCATCCTTGCCATACACCACCCATCCTTGCCCTACACCAACCATCCCTGCCCTACACCACCCATCCTTGCCATACACCACCCATCCCTGCCCTACACCACCCATACTTGCCCTACACCACCCATCATTGCCCTACACCACCCATCCTTGCCCTACACCACCCATCCCTGCCCTACACCACCCATCCTTGCCATACACCACCCATCTCTGCCCTACACCACCCATCTCTGCCCTACAAGAAGCATCCTTGCCCTATACCACCCATCCTTGCCCCACACCACCCATCTCTGCCCTACACCACCCATCTCTGCCCTACACCACGCATCCTTGCCCTACACCACTCATCCTTGCCCTACACCACCCATCCTTGCCCTACACCACCCATCCTTGCCATACACCACCCATCCTTGTCATACACCACCCATCCTTGCCATACACCACCCATCCTTGCCCTACACCAACCATCCCTGCCCTACACCACCCATCCTTGCCATACACCACCCATCCCTGCCCTACACCACCCATACTTGCCCTACACTACCCATCATTGCCCTACACCACCCATCCTTGCCCTACACCACCCATCCTTGCCATACACCACCCATCCTTGCCCTACACCACCCATCCCTGCCATACACCACCCATCCTTGCCATACACCACCCATCCTTGTCATACACCACCCATCATTGCCCTACACCACCCATCCTTGCCATACACCACCCATCCTTGTCATACACCACTCATCCTTGCCCTACACCACCCATCCTTGCCCTACACCACCCATCCTTGCCATACACCACCCATCCTTGTCATACACCACCCATCCTTGCCATACACCACCCATCCTTGCCCTACACCAACCATCCCTACCCTACACCACCCATCCTTGCCATACACCACCCATCCCTGCCCTACACCACCCATACTTGCCCTACACCACCCATCATTGCCCTACACCACCCATCCTTGCCCTACACCACCCATCCTTGCCCTACACCACCCATCTCTGCCCTACACCACGCATCCTTGCCCTACACCACTCATCCTTGCCCTACACCACCCATCCTTGCCCTACACCACCCATCCTTGCCATACACCACCCATCCTTGTCATACACCACCCATCCTTGCCATACACCACCCATCCTTGCCCTACACCAACCATCCGTGCCCTACACCACCCATCCTTGCCATACACCACCCATCCCTGCCCTACACCACCCATACTTGCCCTACACCACCCTTCATTGCCCTACACCACCCATCCTTGCCCTACACCACCCATCCTTGCCCTACACCACCCATCCTTGCCCTACACCACCCATCCCTGCCATACGCCACCCGTCCTTGCCCTACACCACCCATCCTTGCCCTACACCACCCATCCTTGCCCTACACCACCCATCCTTGCCCTACACCACCCATCCTTGCCCTACACCACCCATCCTTGCCATACACCATCCATCCTTGCCCTACACCACCCATCATTGCCATACACCACCCATCCTTGCCCTACACCATGCATCCTTGCCCTACACCACCCATCCTTGCCCTACACCACCCATCCTTGCCCTACACCACGCATCCTTGCCCTACACCACCCATCCCTGCCCTACACCACCCATCTCTGCGCTACACCACCCATCTCTGCCCTACACCACCCATCCATGCCCTACACCACCCATCCTTGCCCTACACCACCCATCCCGGCCCTACACCACCCATCCCTGCCCTACACCACCCATCATGGCCCTACACCACCCATCCTTGCCCTACACCACCCATCCTTGCCCTACACCACCCATCCCTGCCCTACACCACCCATCCATGCCCTACACCACCCATCCCTGCCCTAACACCACACATCCCTGCCCTACACCACCCATTCTTGCCCTACACCACCCATCCTTGCCCTACACCACCCATCCTTGCCATACACCACCCATCCTTGTCATACACCACCCATCCTTGCCCTACACCACCCATCCTTGCCATACACCACCCATCCTTGTCATACACCACCCATCCTTGCCATACACCACCCATCCTTGCCCTACACCAACCATCCCTGCCCTACACCACCCATCCTTGCCATACACCACCCATCTCTGCCCTACAAGAAGCATCCTTGCCCTACACCACCCATCCTTGCCCCACACCACCCATCTCTGCCCTACACCACCCATCTCTGCCCTACACCACGCATCCTTGCCCTACACCACTCATCCTTGCCCTACACCACCCATCCTTGCCGTACACCACCCATCCTTGCCATACACCACCCATCCTTGTCATACACCACCCATCCTTGCCATACACGACCCATCCTTGCCCTACACCAACCATCCCTGCCCTACACCACCCATCTTTGCCATGCACCACCCATCCCTGCCCTACACCACCCATACTTGCCCTACAATACCCATCATTGCCCTACACCACCCATCCTTGCCCTACACCACCCATCCTTGCCATACACCACCCATCCTTGCCCTACACCACCCATCCCTGCCATACACCACCCGTCCTTGCCCTACACCACCCATCTCTGCCCTACACCACGCATCCTTGCCCTACACCACTCATCCTTGCCCTACACCACCCATCCTTGCCCTACACCACCCATCCTTGCCATACACCACCCATCCTTGTCATACACCACCCATCCTTGCCATACACCACCCATCCTTGCCCTACACCAACCATCCCTGCCCTACACCACCCATCCTTGCCATACACCACCCATCCCTGCCCTACATCACCCATACTTGCCCTACACCACCCATCATTGCCCTACACCACCCATCCTTGCCCTACACCACCCATCCTTGCCCTACACCACCCATCCTTGCCCTACACCACCCATCCCTGCCATACGCCACCCGTCCTTGCCCTACACCACCCATCCTTGCCCTACACCACCCATCCTTGCCCTACACCACCCATCCTTGCCCTACACCACCCATCCTTGCCCTACACCACCCATCCTTGCCATACACCATCCATCCTTGCCCTACACCACCCATCATTGCCATACACCACCCATCCTTGCCCTACACCACGCATCCTTGCCCTACACCACCCATCCTTGCCCTACACCACCCATCCTTGCCCTACACCACGCATCCTTGCCCTACACCACCCATCTCTGCCCTACACCACCCATCTCTGCCCTACACCACGCATCCTTGCCCTACACCACTCATCCTTGCCCTACACCACCCATCCCTGCCCTACACCACCCATACTTGCCCTACAATACCCATCATTGCCCTACACCACCCATCCTTGCCCTACACCACCCATCCTTGCCATGCACCACCCATCCCTGCCCTACACCACCCATACTTGCCCTACAATACCCATCATTGCCCTACACCACCCATCCTTGCCCTACACCACCCATCCTTGCCATACACCACCCATCCTTGCCCTACACCACCCATCCCTGCCATACACCACCCGTCCTTGCCCTACACCACCCATCTCTGCCCTACACCACGCATCCTTGCCCTACACCACTCATCCTTGCCCTACACCACCCATCCTTGCCCTACACCACCCATCCTTGCCATACACCACCCATCCTTGTCATACACCACCCATCCTTGCCATACACCACCCATCCTTGCCCTACACCAACCATCCCTGCCCTACACCACCCATCCTTGCCATACACCACCCATCCCTGCCCTACATCACCCATACTTGCCCTACACCACCCATCATTGCCCTACACCACCCATCCTTGCCCTACACCACCCATCCTTGCCCTACACCACCCATCCTTGCCCTACACCACCCATCCCTGCCATACGCCACCCGTCCTTGCCCTACACCACCCATCCTTGCCCTACACCACCCATCCTTGCCCTACACCACCCATCCTTGCCCTACACCACCCATCCTTGCCCTACACCACCCATCCTTGCCATACACCATCCATCCTTGCCCTACACCACCCATCATTGCCATACACCACCCATCCTTGCCCTACACCACGCATCCTTGCCCTACACCACCCATCCTTGCCCTACACCACCCATCCTTGCCCTACACCACGCATCCTTGCCCTACACCACCCATCCCTGCCCTACACCACCCATCTCTGCGCTACACCACCCATCTCTGCGCTACACCACCCATCCATGCCCTACACCACCCATCCTTGCCCTACACCACCCATCCCAGCCCTACACCACCCATCCCTGCCCTACACCACCCATCATGGCCCTACACCACCCATCCTTGCCCTACACCACCCATCCTTGCCCTACACCACCCATCCCTGCCCTACACCACCCATCCATGCCCTACACCACCCATCCCTGCCCTACACCACACATCCCTGCCCTACACCACCCATTCTTGCCCTACACCACCCATCCTTGCCCTATACCACCCATCCTTGCCCTACACCACCCATCCTTGCGATACACCACTCATCTTTGCCCTACACCACCCATCCTTGCCCTACACCACCCATCCTTGCCCTACACCTCCCATCCTTGCCCTACACCACCCATCCTTGCCCTACACCACCCATCCTTGCCCTACACCACCCATCCTTGCCATACACCACCCATCCTTGCCCTACACCACCCATCCTTGCCCTACACCATCCATCCTTGCCCTACACCACCCATCCTTGCCCTACACCACCCATCCTTGCCATACGCCGCCCATCCTTCCCCTACACCACCCATCCTTGCGATATACCACCCATCCTTGCCCTACACCTCCCATCCTTGCCAAACACCACCCATCCCTGCTTCACACCACCCATCCTTGCCCTACACCACCCATCCTTGCCCTACACCACCCATCTTTGCCCTACACCACCCATCCATGCCCTACACCACCCATCCCTGCCCTACACCACCCATCCCTGCCCTACACCACCCATCCCTGCCCTACACTACCCATCCTTGCCCTACACCACCCATCCTTGCCCTACACCACCCATTTTTGCCCTACACCACCTATCCTTGCCCTACACCACCCATCCTTGCCTTACACCACCCATCCTTGTCCTACACCACCCATCCTTGCCCTACACCACCCGTCCCTGCCCTACACCACCCATCTCTGCCTTACACCACCCATCCTTGCCCTACACCACCCATCCTTGCCCTACACCTACCATCCTTGCCCTAAACCACCCATCCTTGCCCTACACCACCCATCCTTGCCATACACCACCCATCCTTGCCCTACACCACCCATCCTTGCCATACACCACCCATCCTTGCCATACACCACCCATCCCTGCCCTACACCACCCATCCTTGCCTTACACCACCCATCCTTGTCCTACACCACCCATCCTTGCCCTACACCACCCATCCCTGCCATACACCACCCATCTCTGCCTTACACCACCCATCCTTGCCCTACACCACCCATCCTTGCCCTACACCACCCATCCTTGCCCTACGCCACCCATCCCTGCCCTACACCACCCATCTTTGCCATACACCACCCATTTCTGCCCTACACCACCCATCTCTGCCCTACACCACGCATCCTTGCCCTACACCACCCATCCTTGCCCCACACCACCCATCTCTGCCCTACACCACCCATCTCTGCCCTACACCACGCATCCTTGCCCTACACCACTCATCCTTGCCCTACACCACCCATCCTTGCCCTACACCACCCATCCTTGCCATACACCACCCATCCTTGTCATACACCACCCATCCTTGCCATACACCACCCATCCTTGCCCTACACCACCCATCCCTGCCCTACACCACCCATCCTTGCCATACACCACCCATCCTTGCCCTACACCACCCAACCTTGCCCTACACCACCCATCCTTGCCCTACACCACCCATCCTTGCCCTACACCACCCATCCTTGCCCTACACCACCCATCCTTGCCCTACACCACGCATCCTTGCCCTACACCACCCATCCTTGCCCTACACCACCCACCCTTGCCCTACACCACCCATATTTGCCATACACCACCCATCCTTGCCCTACACCACCCATCATTGCCATACACCACCCATCCTTGCCCTACACCACGCATCCTTGCCCTACACCACCCATCCTTGCCCTACACCACCCATCCTTGCCCTACACCACGCATCCTTGCCCTACACCACCCATCCCTGCCCTACACCACCCATCTCTGCGCTACACCACCCATCTCTGCCCTACACCACCCATCCTTGCCATACACCACCCATCCTTGCCCTACACCACGCATCCTTGCACTACACCACCCATCCTTGCCCTACACCACCCATCCCTGCCCTACACCGCCCATCGTTGCCCTACACCACCCATCCTTGCCCTATACCACCCATGCATGCCCTACACCACCCATCTCTGCCCTACACCACCCATCCTTGCCCTACACCACCCATCCTTGCCATACACCACCCATCTCTGCCCTACACCACCCATCTCTGCCCTACACCACGCATCCTTGCCCTACACCACTCATCCTTGCCCTACACCACCCATCCTTGCCTTACACCACCCAACCTATGCCATACCCCACCTATATTTGCCCTACACCACCCATCCTTGCCCTACACCACCCATCCTTGCCCTACACCACCCATCCTTGCCCCACACCACGCATCCTTGCCCTACACCACCCATCCCTGCCCTACACCACCCATCTCTGCCCTACACAACCCATCTCTGCCCTACACCACGCATCCTTGCCCTACACCACTCATCCTTGCCCTACACCACCCATCCTTGCCCTACACCACCCATCCTTGCCATACACCCCCCATCCTTGCCCTACACCACCCATCCTTGCCATACACCACCCATCCTTGCCATACACCACCCATCCTTGCCCTACACCACGCATCCTTGCCCTACGCCACCCATCCTTGCCCTACACCACCCATCCATGCCCTACACCACCCATCCCTGCCCTACACCACCCATCCTTGCCCTACACCACCCATCCATGCCTTACACCACCCAACCTATGCCATACCCCACCTATATTTGCCCTACACCACCCATCCTTGCCCTACACCACCCATCCTTGCCCTACACCACCCATCCTTGCCCCACACCACGCATCCTTGCCCTACACCACCCATCCCTGCCCTACACCACCCATCTCTGCCCTACACAACCCATCTCTGCCCTACACCACGCATCCTTGCCCTACACCACTCATCCTTGCCCTACACCACCCATCCTTGCCCTACACCACCCATCCTTGCCATACACCACCCATCCTTGCCCTACACCACCCATCCTTGCCATACACCACCCACCCTTGCCATACACCACCCATCCTTGCCCTACACCACGCATCCTTGCCCTACGCCACCCATCCTTGCCCTACACCACCCATCCATGCCCTACACCACCCATCCCTGCCCTACACCACCCATCCTTGCCCTACACCACCCATCCATGCCCTACACCACCCATCTCTGCCCTACACCACCCATCCTTGCCCTACACCACCCATCCTTGCCATACACCACCCATCCTTGCCATACACCTCCCATCCTTGCCCTACACCACCCATCCATGCCCTACACCACCCATCTCTGCCCTACACCACCCATCCTTGCCCTACACCACGCATCCTTGCCCTACACCACTCATCCTTGCCCTACACCACCCATCCTTGCCCTACACCACCCATCCTTGCCATACACCACCCATCCTTGCCCTACACCACCCATCTCTGCCCTACACCACGCATCCTTGCCCTACACCACTCATCCTTGCCCTACACCACCCATCCTTGCCCTACACCACCCATCCTTGCCGTACACCACCCATCCCTGCCCTACACCACCCATCCTTGCCCTACACCACGCATCCTTGCCCTACACCACCCATCCTTGTCCTACACCACCCATCCTTGCCCTACACCACCCATCCTTGCCATACACCACCCATCCTTGCCCTACACCACCCATCATTGCCATACACCACCCATCCTTGCCCTACACCACGCATCCTTGCCCTACACCACCCATCCTTGCCCTACACCACCCATCCTTGCCCTGCACCACACATCCTTGCCATACACCACCCATCCTTGCCCTGCACCACCCATCCCTGCCCTACACCACCCATCCTTGCCCTACACCACCCATCCTTGCCCTACACCACCCATCCTGGCCCTACACCTCCCATCCTTGCCCTACACCACCCATCCCTGCCCTACACCACCCATCCTTGCCCTACACCACCCATCCCTGCCCTACACCACCCATCCCGGCCCTACAACACCCATCCTTGCCCTACACCACCCAACCTTGCCATACACCACCCATCCTTGTCATACACCACCCATCCTTGCCCTACACCACCCATCCTTGCCCTACACCACCCATCCTTGCCATACACCACCCATGTTTGCCCTACACCACCCATCCTTGCCCTACACCACCCATCCTTGCCCTACACCACCCATTCTTGCCATACACCACCCATCCTTGCCCTACACCACCCATCGCTGCCCTACACCACCCATCCCGGCCCTACACCACCCATCCTGGCCCTACACAACCCATCCTTGCCCTACACCACCCATCCTTGCCCTACACCACCCATCCTTGCCCTACACCACCCATCCCTGCCCTACACCACACATCCTCTCCCTACACCACCCATCCTTGCCCTACACCACCCATCCTTGCCATACACCACCCATCCTTGCCCTACACCACCCATCCTTGCCCTACACCACCCATCCTTGCCCTACACCACCCATCCTTGCCCTACACTACCCATCCTTGCCCTACACCACCCATCCTTGCCCTACACCACCCATCCTTGCCCTACACCACCCATCCTTGCCATACACCACCCATCCTTGCCATACACCACCCATCCTTGCCATACACCACCCATCCTTGCCCAACACCACCCATCCTTGCCCTACACCACCCATCCTTGCCCTACACCACCCATCCTGGCCATACACCACCCATCCTTGCCATACACCGCACATCCTTGCCCTACACCACCCATCCTTGCCCTACACCACCCATCCTTGCCCTGCACCACCCATCCTTGCCCTACACCACCCATCCTGGCCCTACACCACCCATCCTGGCCCTACACCACCCATCCTTGCCCTACACCACCCATCCTTGCCCTACACCACCCATCCTTGCCCTACACCACCCATCCCTGCCCTACACCACCCATCCTTGCCCTACACCACCCATCCTTGCCCTACACCACCCATCCCTGCCCTACACCACCCATCCTTGCCCTACACCACCCATCCTTGCCTACACCACCCATCCCTGCCCTACACCACCCATCCTTGCCCTTCACCACCCATCCTTGCCCTACACCACCCATCCTTGCCCTACACCACCCATCCTTGCCCTACACCACCCATCCTTGCCCTACACCACCCATCCTTGCCCTACACCACCCATCCTTGCCCTACACCACCCATCCTTGCCCTACACCACCCATCCTTGCCATACACCACCCATCCCTGCTCTACACCACCCATCCTTGCCCTACACCACCCATCCTTGCCCTAAACCACCCATCCTTGCCCTGCACCACCCATCCCCGCCCTACACTACCCATCCTTGCCCTACACCACCCATCCCTACCCTACACCACCCATCCTTGCCCTACACCACCTATCCTTGCCCTACATCACCCATCCTTGCCCTGCACCTCCCATCCCTGCCCTACACCACCCATCCGTGCCCTACACCACCCATTCTTATCCCACGCCACCCATCGCAACCATCCCTTTCCGACCATCCACACATCCTTGCCCTACACCACCTTTCCCAACCAAAACCTTCCCAACCATGCCTTCCAGCACCACCCTGCACCTCAACACCGTCAGACCCACCATGCGCAAGCGCGAAGCAGCTAAAAGTGAAAATTCCCGCCGGTATCAGTGACAAACCGTCTTTGCCTCCTCCACCTCGGCACTTCCTTACCGACAGGCTGTCCCTGCAGACAGCGGGCGACGCTGTTGTCGCCGCACCACAAGTGGCTGGTTCCCGGTAACCAAGGTACCGGCGGCTGTCAGCGCCACCTGCCGGCCTCTGACTGAGAGACTATCGTTGCGGGCTACAGCAGCCCGCCCAGCGGAAGTGGTTCACAACACTCCAATCACCAATTTCGATCCCAGAGTCCCTTGCGAAGACGAGTAACCACTCTATGAGGAAACTGTCGAAACACACCCCCTCAAACTGCCCGGTGAGGAAGGTTCTTCTTTAGGGGTTGACGACCAAAACATCCCCCCCCCCCCTCCCCCGCGCCTCGAAAATAAAACGATCCTCAAGTATCTTGCTCGAAGAACGTCTCATTTACCAAACCCACAAAAGAAATGCAACACAATTAATCAGTTTCAAAGCTAGGTTTCACTCGAATGGCTAAAACAGGAACTTGGATAAACTACCGGTTGGAGACGACGGTTGTTGTGAGTCACACGCTGAAAAATGAATCAGTATTAACTAGAGCATTCACTGTACCAATCTCAAAAGAATTGCCCACTGGATCAATATCAGCCAATTATTCTCACTGAACAAATCGCAAAGAATTGAATGACTACACAAACCTCCAATAATGGTTTCAGCGCATAGGCTTAAAAAGGACGTGCTTACTCAAAAATCATCAAAACAATTTGATGATCCAGACCGACGAGATATTGTCACTGAAGTGACACTCTGCCAGCAGAGGGAGCTCGTTCCTCACATGACCTCTGCCCCACGTCACCGCCCACCTGACGGTTGACCTCAACGGTGTTGGGGTCACGAATGGTTTTATAGGGTTGTTTTGATCGAATATTATTTTTTCGATACAGAATTTGAAAATTATGAACATTTCGTTGCCGATCGATCACAATAGAAGAGTTAAGCCAAAAAAATATTTCAAAATAACACGGGGTCAGAATTTAGAACGCTCCACGCCTTTGACTTTAATCGAACTCGAAAATATAGTTCGAAAGTAACATGGCTTCTAATTAATCAAACTCGTATGAATTCGTCCCGTTCGGTACCAGCAGCACACTAAATGCTAAACAGTGGTGTATTTTATGGCAAACTGACACTCATTGTTCGATTAGGGTCCTTTCAATTTTCCGTATGAAGGATAATTCTGATGGTTAAATCTGACGTGGGGCAGAGGGACGATGGCGTAAGCGTAACGCCCTCTGTCGGGAGATCGCTCAAGTGATCACAAATACAAGGATGTGACTTCTGATATGTTCTCAGTGTGTAAACCTCAAAGAATCTCTGCATCACACGGTCAGTGTAAGATGGGAATCTGTAGGGTGGTTAAAGAGATATAAACAGGTCACGTGTTTGGCTTAAGATGGACGTTTTAATATGTGTAGGCAATATCGTAACACTGGGAAAGGGTCAAGTCAGAAAGTGTCCGGGAGTAATCCCCTACACTCTAAGAACTGTGATGCCATATTGAGGACTTTTATCCTGTCCAAGAATATACCTTTGAGCAAATAGGGCTCGAACCCAGCACGGGCCGCTTGAGCAGGTCTAACATGAGAGCCCACTGGACAATAGCCGAATGCGGTACCCCCCACCCCCCCCCCCCTCCCTCCTCCCCCTCCGCCACGGAAGTGATGAGTGATATCTGACTCTTACGGTTCATACACCTCACTACAAAGAATAGCCCGCCTCCTTTTCAACCCCGTGAGATCGTATTCCGAAGAAAGAAAAATCTTATTTGCTCTCGCGGCGTGGCGCGGTGCGGCGCGGTACACACCCGGGGGAGGCGACCAATTTACGTCACCGCCGGACCGGATGTGGTACCTAGCACTTCCGGTTTTGTGGACCTATCTGTGATGGGATGATTGAAGCCGTGTGCCGCTTTGTCGCCGGTCACCCGCTGGGAAGTTAGTGGCTGGAGTTCACTCTCGAGCAATCACAGCCCAAGAAGTGGGGTTTCAACACTCGTGTCTTTGTGCGTGGGGCGTATGATGACCCTGACAGTGACGAGCCACAGACGCTGTCTTGGGTGAACGTTGTGAGCGGCCAGAGCGTCGACGGAGGCGTGGGACATGTTTTTGTCGGGAGGTTTTGAAGTCAAAATGAAGTATTGATTTTGTGAAATGACGTTTTCAAACTTGAACAGATACGTATCATTGTGGCCGTGGGATTGCTAGTTCCCCCGGTCTATTTGGAAAGTGGTGGACCACTATTACGTCCGCCTTTATCCCTCGCGGCGCCCGAGGTGCCTGGAGGCGCTTCTTTTCTTGCTCCGATGGTTCGTCTCCAGGGAGAGGGGGGAGGGGGGGGGCGGAAGTGAGACCCCTCCCACCCCCTCCCACCCCCTCCCACCTCGCCCTCCTCCTCACATGCCCGCCCCTGGTGCCCGCCCCTGGTGCCCGCCCCTGGCGCCCGCCCCTGGCGCCCGTCCCTTTCTCCTCCCATCCCCACCTACCGCGCCGGCTCCTCCCCTTCCTTTTCCCCGTACCCCACTCCCTTTCCTTCCTCGTCCTCTTGCTCCCCCTTCTCCCCCTGCCCTCCCCCCCCCTCTCCCCCTGCCCCCCTCCTCCTGGTCCCCCAATGTGGCACTTTAGTTTAAGCGTGCGGGTCGCAGAGCGACAGAGGTGGCCGTATCGAAGCCAAGGTATCCAGGAATAGCGCGACAGGACTTCATTGGCAACGACGGCACGATACGATTTTACGTCGCCAGGTGGCACAGTGCGAATTCTTGTAAGTCGCGACACAACAAGGTGGCGTGATGCTACTTCCTAGAGGGCTCAGTGCGATTTTACACCGCCAACTGGCGCCATGCGAGCTCCTGGGTGGCGTGACATTCATTTTACGTCGCCAGGTGGCGGGATGAGAGTGATACGATTTTACGTCGCCAGATGAGAGGCCAACGGCAGGGTTTATAACACCATAATTCACGACACGATCAGAACACAAGATATCGTGACAGGATTTAAAATTATAACATATCTTGACATGATTAGAACACGTTATACAGTGACAAGATTTAAAACACAACGTCTCACAACACGACTAGACCTGAAAATATCGTGACAGGATTTCGGCTAATATCCCATTCCCAGTTCACGAAGAATAATTTTCCTCATTCCCAGTTCACGGTGAAATGAAAAGCCCAATCCTGAGGAACGCAAATACCCCCCCCCCCCCCCCTCTGTTTAAATATGTCGTCCGTTATTATTACAGTTCGAGATCATACAGTAAAGCAAATTGTCGGCTCTTATATTTTGTGTATGCCTGTCAATAATTTCTAGTTCGTTGCCACAAAGTGTGTGTGACTCCAGTCTGAGTACGACATGAGCTACGTGGTTGGAACCTGAAGCAATCTACAAATGCCATTAGCTGATTGTGTGTGACTCCAGTCTGAGTACGACATGAGCTACGTGATTGGAACCTGAAGCAATCTACAAATCCATTATCTGATAAAATCGGCCATTGTACGCGTTATAATACTTAAGTCTGTCACAAGCCACGCTCGATTTGAACAATGGAAAATCGTTAAACCAACATTTGCTACGTCAGTTTTCTGTATTTAAAAGACTATTTATTTAGAAGTATTTACTGTGTGGTGCGGAACATCAACATGTTTACCAACATTAAACATTGTTGGCGATGTGGGACGTTTACCATGCCAAATAAAAAACATTATCACCATGACATTCCACGACAAGGGGTAACTGTGCTTATACCGCGCTCCACCTGATATAGTGCTCCACCTGATATACCGCTCCACCTGATGTAGCGCTCCACCCGATATAGCGCTCCACCTGATATAGCGCTCCACCTGATATAGCGCTCCACCTGATATAACGCTCCACCTGATATGGTGCTCCACCTGATATAGCGCTCCACCTGATATAGTGCACCGCCTGATATAGCGCTCCACCTGATATAGCGCTCCACCTGATATAGCGCTCCACCGGATATAACGCTCCACCTGATATGGTGCTCCACCTGATATAACGCTCCACCTGATATGGTGCTCCACCTGATATAGCGCTCCACCTGATATAGCGCTCCACCCGATATAGCGCTCCACCCGAGATAACGCTCCACCTGATATAGCGCTCCACCCGATATAGCGCTCCACCTGATATAGCGCTCCACCCGATATAGCGCTCCACCTGATATAGCGCTCCACCCGATATAGCGCTCCACCTGATATAGCGCTCCACCTGATATAGCGCTCACCCTGATATGGCGCTCTACCCGATATAGCGCTCCACCTGATATACCGCTCCACCCGATATAGCGCTCCACCTGATATAGCGCTCCACCTGATATAGCGCTCCACCTGATATACCGCTCCACCTGATATAGCGCCCCACCTGATATACCGCTCTGCCTGATATAGCGCTCCATCTGATATAGCGCTCCACAGGATGTAGCGTTTCTCCAGATATAGTGTTACACCTGATATAGCAATCCACCTGAAATAGAGCTCCACCTCATATAGCTCTCCACCTGATATGGCGCTCGACCTGATATAGTGCTCCACCTGATATAGCGCTCCATCTGATATAGCGCTCCACCTGATGTAGCGTTTCACCTGATATAGTGCTCCACCTGATATAGCGCCCCACCTGATATAGCACTGCGCCTGATATAGCGTTTCACCTGATATAGCGCTCCACCCGATATAGCGCTCCACCGGATATAACGCTCCACCCGATATAGTGCTCCACCTGATATAGCGCTCCATCTGATATAGCGCTCCACCCGATATAGTGCTCCACCTGATTCAGCGCTCCACCTGATATAGCGCTCCACCTGATATAGCGTTCCACCTGATATAGCACTCCGCCTGATATAGCGTTTCACCTGATATAGCGCTCCACCTGATATACCGCTCACCCTGATATGGCGCTCCACCTGATATAGCGCCCCACCTGATATACCGCTCTACCTGATATAGCGCTCCACCTGATATAGCGCTCCTCCCGATATAGCGCTCCACCTGATATAGCGCTCCATCTGATATTGCGCTCCACCTGATATAGCGCTCCTCCAGATATAGTGCTCCACCTGATATAGCGCTCCACCTGATATAGCGCTCCATCTGATATAGTGCTCTACCTGATATAGCGCTCCACCCGATATAGCGCTCCACCCGATATAGCGCTCCACCTGATATAGCGCTCCACCCGATATAGCGATCCACCTGATATAGCACTCCGCCTGATATAGCGTTTCACCTGATATGGCGCTCCACCTGATATAGCGCCCCACCTGATATACCGCTCCACCTGATATAGCGCTCTACCTGATATAGCGCTCCACCCGATATAGCGCTCCACCCGAGATAGCGCTCCACCTGATATAGCGCTCCACCCGATATAGCGCTCCATCTGATATAGCGCTCCACCTGATATAGCGCTCCACCTGATATACCGCTCCACCTGATATACCGCTCCACCTGATATAGCGCTCCACCTAATATAGCGTTCCACCTGAAATCATTTTTCAGACCGAAAACCGATGGTCTAATTGAATTATGCATTGTATTTTAGCGTCCCATTATGCACATATGGGCCGCGTTGGGCCAGGGATCCTCATGGGACGGTGAGACGACTGATATGTGAAACCATGCCAGATGTTCCGGTCCGTGGGTCCAAAGTTCAATCATATTAGCGCCCTATCCCATCTAACAGCTACGCCCGTACCTCTACTCTCCCCCCTTACCCCCGTTCTCCCATATGCCATCCCTACCCGACTGGCCCCTTGTCCCCTGCCCTCCCTACCACTACCCCCTACCATCAACCCATTCCCTTCAATTCCCGCTGCTCCTAGCTTTGATAAACAAGACAGACATTACGTTATACACCTATACAACATATGTTAACACCACGAAACAACTGAGCAAATCGATAATCGGCCACTTCAAATGGCAAAATATCGGGTACGAGATATCCATGATAATGTGTCCTATCGTTCCTTTCCGGTTTCGTTCTTTCCCTCTTGCAGACTGTCCCGTTGGGGGCAGATACGACGTCTGCTCAGATGCTACTCCAGTCAAAACAAGGACTATTTCTCTGGTGGACCGACCTCACCACGCCATTTAGCAAAATGGCGCCCGCAGGCACCCTGGAGTGACATAAAGACTATGGGAGCCTGCTTGCCGCACAAAAACGTATCAAACGGACAGTGACATCTGCTGGCAGAAAACCAAGTCTTTCTGTCCATCTTTCCCAGTTGCTTTCCATGGAGTACCTTAATATTTCAAAAACACTCGTGTCACACGGCGATCCTCTCGCTAAAATGTTATACGTTCTTAGCTTTATCTTATAGCGGATTTTGTCTAAGGACTGTTATCTGGTTATACTGATATCTAGGTTGATATAGAAGGAGACATCGCATTACAAGCAATTTATAAATACAAATACAGTGGAACTCCGCTATTAAGACCACCTACGGGACCCAGCAAAAGTGGTCTCATTAGCGGGGTGGTCTCATTAATGAAACTTCCCCTATTCTGGGATTATCACTGGCGCCGACAATGGGGCTGACCCAGTGAGGTGGCGGGGGGACGGGGGGGGGACGGTGATGTAGTGACAATATGGTGTAGTCTAAGTACCACACTGCATATAAGAACCCTTAACACTTCCACGTCCTTTTATACGCTTTCTGGTATGAACACCTTCAGCAAACTTGAAAGGAATCAAGTGAGGTGTAAATCAATGAAGCCGTACCACGACTGTCAGAAATGTCGGGGCGTTCATTTATCAGGCGTTCAAGTTTCACTCATACTGTAGTTTACTGTAAGTCGGTTCTTATATCGTGCATTGAGTGCTGTAAGCAGATATGTACTCTTTGGCCCAACGTCTAAAGGGTACAATAACAGAATCTTCTTCATAAGTGATGCATATAGATACATGTATAGATACATGTATATATATATATATAAGATATATCGTTGGTAACGAGTGAGGATTGCACATGAACCTAATGCTCTCACTCCCTAAGATATTCGCCCTAGAATACATTCGCAGCTTCACTCGCTAGGTTGCGCTGTGGTTACGATACATTAATAAAATAAGATAAAGATGAGAGGATACAACGGTAAGAGATACCGGTGGGGGGGTGGGGGGGGTAAATCCGCAACCGGCCGGTGTGTAGTCGGGTACGGTAACAGCTCGACCACCACGCCGGCTCCCTCGGGTTCTGATTCACAAGGCACAGGGTAAGAGCAGCGATGATAAGTTTGCTATATGTTGCTGGCGACAGAGACTCGTTTATCCTTTATGATTGCTGATACTCACAGCCAAATGCATGTCCATACGATAGTAACACTCCTGTTTTCTTCTCAAAAATGTTTAAAGTCGCATATCGAGCTCTTTCCCGCGAAAATTAAGCCCAGGCGACATATATATCAAAATTTGCAGAAAACCCCATTGTTTCATTCCATAAATTCAAAAAAATAAACATCGCCGTTTTGGCTATGGTGTGGCAAACGTGTCTATCCCGGGACACCACGGAACTCTGTCGCGGCACTGCTATTTATAACAAAGCATCGCGAAGCGCAAAAACTGATGACGTTTACCACTAAGTTCAAAACCTGTGGTAAATTGATATCACGGGCAAGGCTAAGAGACTCCATTCGGCAGTCGGGTATGTGTGGAATATAGACAAAAGAAATCTTGGCTGATTCAAGGACTGATTCTTATTTATATTTTGACTACTTTAGTTTTGGCGGGAAGGAGCTCGACATGCCACTTTAACACAGTGAGTGGCATTGTGGATAGTGCACGGCCCCCGGGTGGTATAGGATCATATTGCATGTTGAGAATGACATAGGGCTTGACGGGGTTTCACCGGCTGACTCCCACCCGAGGCTGTACAGCTGATAGATGCTCAGGGCGCCTTATGACCTAGGAGGTCATGTTTATCATAACGTGGTCGTAGCGTGCACGCACGAACAATTAGCTCGTTTCTAAGGCAGTAGGTGAACTTAAACCAATTGACATGATCAAAAGAGTTAAGCCGACAAAGCACATGGTAAATTCATTACTTAACAACTATCTACTGTAATACAAAGGGTTTAAAGGTTGCTGATAATGAAATCTATACGTGGTGATGGGGTAGGTTGGATGTTAAACATCTGGACCAGCACCAGTGAACATAACCTGGATGTCTTTTCTGTATCCCATCTATGTCAAAATAGCCCATAACAACAAATGTAGGATAACAAAACGAGTTAGTTTAGTTGTCGGCCAATAGACTTTTAGTGTCAGCTTTATTTATCAGATTTATTTTTTATCTCATTTATATGTGAAATTCTTCAACAAATATCTCATAAAATTGAAGTTCCATGCACCATGTGTTCCACGTAGATAGACTATCCATTTAAAGTTACTCATTAAGCAATATTTTTCTTGAAAGATTTAAAAGCTATTTTTATTGGAAATAATGGATTTATATTCTTAGCATAGAAGTACACCTATTGTATGCAATTAAACCCCAGATATGTTGTTAAGCCTCTTTTTTGGGGGCAAAATTAGTGCATCCCATATGAAATAGTGTGGCTTTCTTGTGTATTACGTCATCAAAATATGCACATTGCGGCAGTTTTATACCTTTCATCATGCGATGACAGATCTATTTCTCATGAAGGTTACATTTATACAGTCAAACAATGTGCTCTAAATGTGTTTTTCCAAATTATTTCGAAACCATAATTTAAGTCAAAGACTTGCTGCATGAGCAGCTTTGAGCAAAACCCCAGAAATAATGGTGTTTCACATCAAGCTAGCATCTGACCCATTTATAATGCAAGGCTTACTCCCGTGTGTACGGTAAATAGACATCTGTGTTACGGGCGGACACTTCGAAGGTTGCACTATGACGTCTAGCGTAACTAAATACATCCGCGTTACAATGCGGATATCGCGGAATGCATGAAGACACCAGAAAAAACCGAGCCAGACGTGTAGGCCCTAAGTATGGGCCACCGGTGTGATGCATTGCACCACACTTCTGCATTTATTTCTCTGCATTTCTGCAGCGGTTGTCAGCATCCTACAGGTGTCCATGCTGTAACCCGTCAGCCTTCTGTTACTTTGTCAGTGCGTTAACCCAATCGTACACCATACATGTAACCATTTAGTTACTTACATGGGCGTGGCCTAATATATCCATTACACAAGAGTACAGTATAACATGGATATCATGCATGCAGGAGGATCCCCAACGCGATGACCGGATAAAAAGTCTCAGTTGACATATGCCCTGGATGCAGCGTCCCAAACGCACTCAAAATCCCTACCATTTTGACCGTACAAAACTAGAACTGTTACACATAATAAACTGCCTAATTACCGGACCTTGCAACCTGGCACATGAGTATAATTAGTGCCCGGGGCAGAGGGAGGGTCGTTACTCAATTACACGTAGTTTTCTGTGACGACAGCTCCACCTGCCGCCAGAGGATGGAACGATGAAGAAGTTCCGGTGCGGCTCCCATATGTCGTGTATCCTTGCGCCGCGACCAGTGTAACCGTCATCAGTCGATCATGGCCTGTGGAAATCAATGCATAACTCGGCATTGCACACACTGATGATCAACTCGGGATGGTCAGTAACCGACCCTAACAATCATGAGATGGTAGAAAACGCTTACAATGTCTGTGTTGCATTAAACATGGGACCAACAATGGTAAAATGTAATATTTGTGGGGTAACCATGGATTTATGTTATCTCCGCTCATTTCTTAAATCGGACTAAGTCACTGTGCAGCTCTTATTGGATTCTGGCTTTGGAAAATGAGGGGCGGGCGAGTGGCGGGGGGGGGGGGGGCGCGGGGAGGGAGGTCCACGTTTGGTGGAGCTAGGCACCTGACGACCCGGGCCGGCGAGGTGAGCTTCCAGGGTGGCACCTAACAATATACCGATCCAGGCCGTCAATCATTCACTGACGTCACTGTTGCTTTTATCCAATCATGTGGTGCAAAACGGTCTTCCAGGTGCGTTAGGTCGGACGAACAAGTCGGACAAACAAAGCAGCATGTCACTTTGTTGTCAGGTTGAGAGATATGATTGTCAATTTCATACTCACTATTGAAGAAAAGGGACTAAAGCATGGGCGGGGCTTAGCGTCGGACTGACAAGCGTGGGCGGGGCTTAGCGTCGGAGCCTGGATCGGTCTATTGTGTGTGAAGGGGGTCCACAATCAAAATGGGTGGTCAACAACTACATTTCAGCTCAACTTCCACTTTAAACGGGTCTCCTCTCTCACAAAGCAGGGGGTCGTCCCTCTATAGTCCCTGGTTGATCTGTATGCACCAGTGTGCAGGGAGGTGCAGGAAGTGAACACGATATTGGGATCTTGCGGTGGAGTGACTGTTGGTCGGACTCCTGGCTTGGCGGATTCAGAATAAGGCCGCGATTCTCATTACGAAGCATCATTTGGACTTTTTTATTTAAATATGCTATTTTGTGCCGAGAAACATCACCAGCTAAACGTGTCTGCTCCCCCCCCCCCCCCCACCAACCCCCCCCCCCCCCCCCCCCCCCGTTTTCCCACTGGATCTGCACTCATCGTGTGGCGATACACCCAGAACATCACTGGACTGGTGAAGATCAGTTATAAAAGCGGATGGGCATTTCTGCTTCTTCGAAGACAGAAAGCCCTGCAAGACAGAAAGCAATAATATTAACTTCAAACACAAAGGGGAACGGACATTTGGAACGTCAGGGATGTCTAGATTTTGATGAGGTAGCGCACACGAAAACCATACTGGCGCACTCATATTTGTATTTGGGCATTGAGGACCTGCATTAAGTATATTATCTGCATGTGATTTATATTGCTCAAGGGCAAAATTATTGCATTTATGACCTAGCTTTAAATACAAGCGTCTAGCTTTAAATGCAAGTCTGTAAACGCTGGTCACAGAAACTGACACGCCGTGTTTATTCAGACCCAAGTACTGAAGGAAATCACCCAGTTGGCCTCGTTCTGACTCCTGATAGGGACTTCCGGAAGTCACGTGAGCATGGGCGAGGCCACTGCAGATTAGAACATAATAAACAGCAGGCTTCTAAGGTGCTAATTAGCACACTTAAGCACGAAGATAGCACTCTACATTCGTTAACCGCAGGGCTTTTCTGCAAGAGCGACGTGCCTACCGCAAGGTCAATATTACCGCAATAGGGGAGAACAATAGATACTTCAGGTTTTTGCGGACTTTTGGGCACGTAAGTTCGGCGTGTGGCCCAAAAAGAGGTTGATGGATGATGCGCACAAAGGAATCAGCGTCGATCTAAGACAACCTAGGTTGGGGGGGGGGGGTCGTGTTGCCAGATCACGAAGAATTAATGTCTTTATTCACAGTTCACAGTGAATTAAGAGAAGAACTCCATGCATACAATAATGAGGGTGGATATATGATATAAATTGGCGATTTCCCGATTCCCGGTTATTTAATATCCAAATTCCAGTTCACAATAAATGAATCTTGATCACGAGGGTCGGCTAATGCACCTTTCCAGTTCACGAAGAATTATTTTACTCCTTTCCAGTTCACGATGATCCCATTCCCGAAGAACGCAAATACTCCTTGCCCCCCGCCCCCTAGGTTAAGACATATGTCAACATATTCAATTATGGTGATTTACTATTGGCCTATAGAGACCAACATATGTAGGTTATCATTGATTTACTATTTGCTCATAAAAATGTTGATTTGACAGGATTATGGGCGCACCGGCCAAAATAGGCCAAAGAACCTCCCGACAAAAGGAATAGTTTTATGTTAGTCTGTATCGACTGTTAGAGCCTTACTATTACGTCGCAATGCCTTCCTAAACATGTTAATCTCGAACAAAATATCTTCGTAAATATAAAAAAATTGAGTTTATAATGGGTTTGTGGTAACGGTGAACCGATTTATAATTGACAAACCAATATATCCAGTATCCCGGGGGGGGGGTCCAGGGAATCCGCCGCCCCCCCCCCCCCCTCCGCCCTTATTAAGGAAGAATTTGTCAATGCCAAATTTTAGGATATCCGAGGCATAGACTCCTCCTTTCTGAGGAACAACGCAATCTGAGGCGGCGTGGACCCCCTACCGGTCATCAAAACATGGTGGATTCCCCGGTCGCAAGTTTGTTCAGAGCCCCCCCCCCCCTCCCGGTCCCAAGTTTAGACCCCCCTCTTTTCAAATTCCTGCTGGATACGCCCCTGTTAATAATGATAGAAACCTGTCTAGACTGAAACATAGACCCGTATATATCCCAGCACAGCCACATGTTTTGCGGATGTAACAACACTGTCATATGTCTTGAAGTGGGCGTGGAATTTACTATCGGAACTGTAACCAATTTTATTAACGTTGGCATATGATGAGAGAGCAGCAATAAGAATATGTTGTCAAGTTACCTAAGTTGCGTGTTTTTACTATTACAACATGTACCAGGGGGTAAGTCTACCAACAACAATAAAATACGGACTCTTCTGTGTTCACTTAAGCACCCAGTAAATGTGTGCGTCATTGCAGACTCGTTCCCCGGCCTCCTTACTTTTGGACCCCCGCGGTACCAGGTCATTGCTAAATTATGACGGGAACCCCTGGCGGCAAAACACAAGGGGAGAATGATACGGTACTTTTGAACGATAACGTGAGTCTCGCTGTTTTTGTAAGAGAGTGCACTTTAGCTAGTCGTCCGGACGCAGACGACAACTATATTACGTTCTCGCGGAACGGGAATGCAACGCGAGATTAGAGCGGGAGATATAATTAGAGGTGCCTCGCTATCACCCAGTGATGATGCATTATGATCGATGCTCACTGACACTGTCGGCAGCAGCGTTCGTTGAGTTCAAGGACACACCAAATGACCTTGAAAGCGATTCAGCGTCTCGAACTTGGGTGGAGCTGGAAGATAAATACCGTGTAGGGCGGAACGATAGCCCGGGCGCCCAGGCTCCAAGGACGTTTGGTCTCCTTCAAACGTCTAAACTTACAGCACGTAGTCACTTACCACGTAATTGGTGATGGCATGGGTATTTTTGTAGTGCGTACTATGGCGGGAGAAGGGGGCAAGGTAGGTGGTGGGAGAGGGGGAGACTTGACTCGGCAGCTAAGCTAAGATCAAAGATAAGATTTAATAGCGAAATCGAAGCTATTGCCGATAATGTATCGACTCTGATTTAATCTTAACGCTGTTGGATTAGGTTAGAGCGATCTATGGAAAGACACATACATATATATAAGGCCGAGGGCCCTCGCTAGGGCCATCGCCTATAGATTGTCCACCGCCTGGTCACTATGCATTAAATGCCAGAAGTAGCCCGTAAATCGATTGCTGTAGTTCCTATGAAAGTAAAGCAATCATCCAATGCAAGGCTAAATTGGCCCAATAAAGCTTTTCGGCACATTGAAATGATTTTGGATGAAACTTGCCCCAGATGCCAGCAGCAGGGTTCGAACCCACGACTTGTTGATCCGCAGCCTGCTTATTGAGTTATAGAGAGGATCACCGAAACGAGATGAAGTTTATAGTACAGTCACGTCAATTACAATGACTGTTTTATACCAGAGTATAGTGAAAACCGGAAACTCACAACGGTGAAACTTAACGCATTTTTATCACAATGGTGATGGCACTTAAAAAGCATTGGGTATTTCTTACATTACACATAATACATATATAGGGGGCTTACTGTCGGTTAAGTAGTTGATATCACTTAATTTCAAGCACATAGAAGAAATGCAAAATTTACAGGACCCATTGTGGTTTAAAACTCTATGCACGTAACACAGAAGGTTTGGATGTGATGTGGCTGGGGGAGGGGGGGGGCATGGGGTGGGTGGCGTGGGGTGTGGGGTGTGTGGTGTGGGGTATGGGGTGTGGGGTGAGCGCCATGGTGACTAATAGAGACGCGATGGCAAAGCTACTTTAGCTGGGCCCCGCGCCAACGGGCCTACAGGTGTTGGCAAGCCACGACCTGTAATATATACGTAATCATTGGCTCAAGCCGAGAGCCCACAGAGGTAGAAAAACAGCGGAAAAAAATTGAACAAAAAAAGCTCAAATGGTTGGTCCATGCTATAAGTGTAGGGTGACGGGTGAGTACCAGCCCGACCGGGCGAAGGTTCACACACAGTTATGTAGTCCTGTGTGGCCTATCGCCGCCTACCTATTATAAAGAGAACACGCTCTTTTCGCCCGGGCAAGGATAGTGGATGTATCACGGTGACAGAAATGAGATTAAT
Organism: Arenicola marina; assembly: GCA_964019135.1. NCBI lineage: Eukaryota > Metazoa > Annelida > Polychaeta > Arenicolidae > Arenicola > Arenicola marina. The sequence goes on from OZ025262.1 coordinate 29,793,178, forward strand.
ACGATGTTCTCCAGTGATAGGTGTGACGGTACGTAGGTAAATATTGCTTGTACATAGCGCACACATTATTGGGTTTCAAATTATTGTGTTTTTTGTGTTTGAGTGTTTCACCACCTGGAAGGGTCTGGAAGGGAGGAGGCGGGGGGTCTAGTTTCCAGTGTCGATTTTTCACTATCCTTGTCGATGTCGCTTTTTCGGATCCTCAGTTTGGGAATTTAGGGGTCAATGTCGAATCGATTTTTCAAATATCCCTGGGTCGCGTGTCGCCATTTACCCCTTCCAGACCCCAACCGGCATGACAAGGATCCAGCTACGAAAACTGCTGATCGAGCGTTCATTGTCTGGATTGCGGGGTAGTTTTTAACCCCCCACCCCACCACCACCTGCGGCCCCGCCGACCCACGCCAGCATAACGTGTTTTAAGCCATCATAAGAATGCTGCGTTTTGCCCGTGCGTTTTGTTTGAGTCCCAGACTGACGATGGACCGACCTATCACAACCTCATGCAAGGATTGTGGATATATCGGTTGAAGTTTACATAAACTCCTTCTGTGTTTTGTGTTTATCTCCCGCAGATGCTCTCCATATCATGTAGGAGGGTGTCTTGATGACACAATATTAGTTGTACATTGAATGCTGGATTGCATCAGTCATGTTAATCGCTCAATGGCCTGAATCACCGCTTATTGGTTTGTTTTTGCTGTTGGAGTACCTAGAGACCACGTTCTGGGTCCCCCAGATCCTGACCCTCTTCAATAACAACACGCGTTCGATGGTCTGATGTATATATTTGTTTATGGCTCGCGTACAGTCGCGTAGAGGATCTCCTACCGACACTATCTAGTATCGCATAGAGATACCTTTCTGGATTCCATAGTAAGAGACATTTCTCTGGATTCTATAGTAAGAGACGTTTCTGCGGATTCCGTAGTAAGGGACATTTCTCCGGGGTTGGGATGGAGAGACGGTTTGTGGGGTGAGGTGGGATGGAACAACTGTTTGTGGGGTGAGTTGGGATGTAAGAACTGTTCGCGGGGTGAGGTGGGATGGAAGAACTGTTTGTGGGGTGAGTTGGGATGGAAGAATTGTTTGTTGGGTGAGTTTAGACGGAAGAACTGTTTGTGGGGTGAGTTGGGATGTAAGAACCGTTCGCGGGGTGAGGTGGGATGGAAGAACTGTTTGTGGGGTGAGTTGGGATGGAAGAATTGTTTGTTGGGTGAGTTTAGACGGAAGAGCTGTTTGTGGGGTGAGTTGGGATGTTAAAACTGTTCGTGGGGTGAGGTGGGATGGAAGAACTGTTTGTGGGGTGAGTTGGGATGGAAGAATTGTTTGTTGGGTGAGTTGAGACGAAGAACTGTTTGTGGGGTGAGTTGGGATGTAAGAACTGTTCGTGGGGTGAGGTGAGATGGAAGAACTGTTTGTGGGGTGAGTTGGGATGGAAGAATTGTTTGTTGGGTGAGTTGAGACGGAAGAACTGTTTGTAAAGTGAGTTGGGATAGAAGAAGTGGTTGTGGGGTAAATTGGGCCGAAAAAAACTGTTTGTGGGGTGAGATGGATGTAAGAACTGTTTGTGGGGAGAGGTGAGATAAAAGAACGATTTCTCGAGTGGGGTGGGATGAAAGAACTGTTTGTGGGGTGAGTTGAAATGTAGGAACTGTTTGTGGGGTGAGGTGGTATAAAAGAACTATTTCTGGGATGAGGTGGGATGGAAGAACTGCTTGTGGGGTGAATTGGGATGTAGAAACTGTTTGTGGGATGGGGTGGAATGTAAGAATTGTTTGTAGGGTAAGTTGGGATGTACGGAATGTTTGTGGGATGAATTGAAAGAACTATGTTTGGGGTGAGGTTGGTTGTAAGAACTGTTTGTGGGATAAGTTGGGATGAAAGAACTGTATTGGAGTGAGTTGAGAGGTAAGAAACGTTTGTGAGGTGAATTGTGATGACACAACTGTTTGTGGGGTGAGATGGATGTAAGAAATGTTTGTTGGGAGAGCCGGGACGAAATGCCTGTTTGTGGGGTGAGATGGATGTAAGTAATGTTTGTGGGGAGAGCTGGGACGAAAGACCTGTTTGTGGGTGAAAGGTGAGGGTGCCGTTTCTCGGGTGAAGTCAGTACGGAAGGAGCCATGTATGATGCGAGAACCAAGCGGGTTCACTGTACCCATGCCGTCTCACTACCCTGAGGCAGCCCCGCCCCCTCCCCAGCCCTCCCCTCCTCGACCCCCAACCCCTCACTACGCTGCGTCTGTCACCCAAATCCTCCCACCCAATCCCTCCCACGCAACCCCTCCCACCCAATCCCTCCCACTCAACCCCTGCCGCCCAATCCCCTCTACGCATACCCCGTCCTCCCCAACAGCTTACAGCATAAATAGTCCCCCTTACTCCTTCCTTCCCACCCATGCAGCACCAATTCCCCCCACCCCCGCTAGCCACCCCCACCGCACGCCACCCTGCCACCGCCTTCCCCCATCCCCCAACCCCCAACCCACACCCCCCACTCCCGTCCATTGCATGGGTACCCCAAGTCTGCTTTTGAGCAAGCACGATCTGGCGCTGGGCGCTCCCATGGCTTGCAATCGTTTAGCCCCGAGTAACTTAGCCAGGAATAAGTCAGGGCGGCCCAATCAAAACTTTTCCTGAGAGCGTGGCTAAGGAGGGGAAAAACTAAGTAGGCAATTGGATTGTTGCGGCGTTCAGCTGTGATGGGGTGAGCAGGCCATTGAGAGAGTCGGTCAGACCTTGTGAGGGTTTGGGAGAACTGGCAGCGACGGGGCCAGCTCCTTCGTTACAGCCGAGTGGGGTAGTGATCCTTGGAACTGAGTCACGGGCCGTCCTGGAGTCAGGAAGAGGTAGGGGAGAGAACCACAGAGACAGGCAGACAGACAGGCGAAGAGGAAGGGACAGAAAGCGAGAGAAAGAAGAAAAAGAGTGTAGTGCAAATATCGGAAAGACAAAGAAGAAGATCGAGAGACAGAGACAGGAATAAAGAAAGGCCGAGAGAGAAAGAGGCTGAGCCAGGGATAGGGACAGGGGCAGTGAGAAAGAGATTGAAACAGACCTAGAGAGACAGAACCATGGAGTAAAGGAAACAAAGCCAGAGAGAGAAATACGCCAGCAGAGAGAGACAGCCTAGGAGTGGGGATGTAACATTTGAAGAGAGACAGAGTGGGAGGTAACAGACGACGATAGAGAGAGGGCAGAGCAGGAAAAAAACAGAAGTGAGAGACAGAGACAGAGCCAGCGATAGAGAAGCGTAACACACAGTCAAAGGCAGGAAGCGCAAGTGACGAGAGCGCCGTTTCACACCCTCTGCCCGTTATCTCAAACAGCTGCCGCAGTCGGACCAGGCAGGTGTTATAACCACGTGGATGCTGATTGGTCCGCTGGGCGGGAGTTTAATAACAACCCGCTCGCTTTGCGGCCCCAACATTTGTCGATCGGCTCAAATTCTTCTTCTTTTTCTTCAGGTTTCCGTTGGATACAGGAATCGCAGCAATGCCAATGGCTGCAGAGGGGATAGCGGGCGGAGACAGGGCTGACGGCGGTGGCTAGTAAGTAGCATGACGGGCTTGTGAGCGTGTCAAATAAGTGGCTCAGTTCTTCTAGATGAACGGATAATTCAACTTATACATCCAAGAAATAAAAAAAGGGGAAAAAAGGAGGATTTCTACAAAATGACGATGATGGAAGTTACGGTTTGTTGTAAACATCGCGCGGTTGTCGCCACGTGCGTCTACGTCCTCATAGGAGTTCTCGCGGGAGTCTCGTGCAGTCCCCAGCTGACTCGCAATGGCGGCGAGACTGGTGAGGTTCCCGCCGCCGTGAGCACGTGTCAACTCCAGAGCGGCCATTGCACGTACCAAGTGCACCTGGCCCACGGTTGCCAGGGTAACCCCCCGATGGCGAACTACTTTACCAACCAGCTTCAAAACGACCACAGCCAACGCGTCAACGAGGTGGAGAAAAATCTGGTGGAGGTCCGCGTCGACCATGCCAGAAGGATCGCCGAGCTCGAGAACCGGATCAGCGCCCTCCTGGGTCAGGAGTCGGGGCGCCCCCTAGGCGGAGACAACCGAGGGACGTATACAGCGTCTTCCGGATCGAATCCCCCGCAGCAGGACTTGGAAGCCAACGTGAACTTTCCGGAGACTCCGGATCGTCAGGAGAGTTTTCTCCTCAATCAGATCCATAAGGAATTCGAAGGCATACGGCGAGATTTACTTCACAACAAGAGGAGATTGCGCGACACGGAGAGCGTCCTGGATCGCACGCGTCACCAGCTCAACAAGACGGAAGCTGAGCTGCTCCGGACGACACGACATCTCCTGGAGACGGAATCCGAGTTGGAGGATGAGCGGGGGACGTCCCAGAGTCTCCGGTCGGAGCTCCGCGATCGGGAACGCGCCCTGAACAGGACGAAAGAAAGCTTCCGGAAGACGAGGAAGGAATTGAAGAGGACGCGTCTGGATCTGTGGAATGCCCAGATGGAGAGGGATGACCTGAAGAAGAGCCTGGAGGACTGTCGTCTGGATCTGGAGGGGGTCCGGAAGGCGCTGCAGCAGGCTCTCCGCAAGTACCACGAGCTCAACCTGAGACACGACGAGCTGCATCTGGAGCTCAATGCGACGAAGAACGACCTGGTCGAGTGCTACTACGGTAAGTGACATACCGTAAACACCTCAGTACAAATCAAGATTCTATTTTATACATGAAATCTTAGCCAAATCTGTGTAGGTAAAATACCGTAAACACCTCAATGCAAATCACGATTCCATTTTATCTATTAAGCCTTAGCCAAATCTGTGTAAGTGACATACCGTAAACACCTCAACGGTAATCACGATTGCATTTTATCTTTGATTTCTTTGCGATGTATGTGTCATGGCACTACGGTAACTGAAATACCGTAAACACCTCAATGCAGGGCACGCTTCTGTTTTATTGGCTGTGTCCTGCTACTACGGTAAATGACATACGGTGTGTGTCGAAGCGAGTGTTGAGTCTGGGTGATCGTATACGGAGATAACCGTCCAAACTGGCTTTGACGGCTGCTTTTGTCTTGTCTTTTTTTTTGGGGGGGGGGGGTGGGTGTGTAATGATATATGATGATGATGACACCGTACATTTATCCCATCAGCCCATACCCCCCCCCCACCACCGCCACCCCACCCCCCTGCTCACGCTCTATGCCATAAACAAAGAAGGAAGAGCGCCAGCCAAGTAGATGTAGATCAGTCACGTAATAAAACATGTGTTAGTCCACCATGTTACCATTAATGTACATAACCAGACCAAAAAACCTGATGAAAGAATTCAAAGACGGATGAGAGAACCCCTCAGCCATCGGACGTTAGTCGCCCTCACAACCTTTTATTACCAGTTATGACACGTACCGTGTCAGGAAAACAACATTTCTTCGGGCGGTGCGTGGTTGCAGAATTCGATTCGCGCGTGTGACCCCATTTAAATCGTTCCGCCTTTTTTTTCATTCTAACATGCAATGCCGGAAACCAGGTATATTATTAAAAACTCAAACATATTCTTGTTCCACTCTTACGGCAATGAACGTGAGGTGAAACAGTGGGTGAGTTTTGCTGACAAAAAATTGGGCGTCGTACCAAAAGTATCACCACAGCGGGTCTATAGCGCAGCACTGAGGGGCGTCGTCGACGATGACGGATAACTCTGTATGGAGGCGGTTAAACGAGTCAGAATTGAGAACCAGCTCGACTAGGATTTAGTCTGTGTATGATACCCGCCTCCAACTGCACGTAACAGCAACGCTGGCACGTTAAAGGCGTTTAAATCTCATGCAGTCCTTACGATAGGCGGCAGGCCGAAGTTTTCTTTTTTTATTTAAATGCCTATTTAAGTGTTGGTCGGCTCTGTTTTGTCAACAGTATATTTTATCAGCTGCGCGTTTGTTGGGTCGGATGCAGTTTTCCTGGTTCATTTTTGCTGTGAAAGCTACCGGGCTAATATTTGTTACAGGCCCCAAATGGTGCAAGTGAAACGAAATAAAGCCATTGTGCTAGTTATCACTGGTGCAATAACTGGATAGGGGTAGCAAGTTGTAGGCCTATATATGGCTCAGTTACTAACACGCGGCGTGGCCTCGTTGTATAACCGTGCCCAATGTTATAGTCGAATGTAGCACCCCGTGTTTGAAACTACTTCTTCGTTGTATTAAATGGCAAGTTAGTGTTCAGGCCACTATTGTACACGTTCAGGCTGAGCTTGATCACGAAACCTGCCCCTGGCATAATAAATCGGGGTTAAACGAGTCCTTGATTGAAGGTTTCAAACCAGCCATTTAAGTCGTGCGGCACGATTTGACTAAGTAAACGTGAATAAAGTGTGGTAGGCAAAACAGCAGCCGATTCATTTTGCACTTCACCGTATTATCCCTTGTTTTATTAAAGAAATAAGGGGGGGGGGGCGATTCTTAGTGCTGAGTTCGTAGGAACCATTTAGCCCAATTTTGCCCCGATATGCCTGTTTTCGCCCATAACTGTTTTTCTGTTTTTGTTTTAAAATAAATATCCGCAAAATGAGATTAGGGGTAAGACACGTTCCCCACAACGAGCAGAACGACGTGAACAAAAAGGGACGAAGCAACGTTTTACTGTAAAGCTTCATATGAACCGTGTGTTGTCGGCCGTCAATGAGTTAAAGCTTGGTCGTGTCGATACCGGCGCTTGCCCCGACCCCTACCGGGAGACGCACACGGCGGCCCTGGAGGCCGATAATTGATAGACGGTCTAATCTTCCCGCCAATTAGGCACAAATGAAATATCGTAGTTTTCACGGCTGTGGGATGTTTCTGACTGTCAGGTTTACAAATACGGCCCAGGTCTTCCCTCCCCTTCTCCCCTCACCTTCCCTTTGACGGGAGAGCAGCGCGTAGGGTGGTTAGTAAGGAGTGGGTGGAGAGGCCGGCGGGTGCGAGAGGGGAGGGAGGGGAGGGGGGGGGGGAGGAGCAGTGGGAAGGGAGTGGGGTGAAAGAGGTGCTATACGGATAGTGAGTGAATCGTTTGCATAGCCATCGCTTCCAGTGCTTTTGGGTTGTTCCTCGTTAGAGCTTTGCGGTCACGTCGGTCTGTCTGTGTGTCGATCGGGATGAAGCACCCGCGAAGCCCGCCACCACCACCACTACTATCTGGCAAACCGAACTGAACTCGCCACCATGAAACCAGTTGGCAGGAACAACCTCGACAACGGACTGCATGTGGTCTGCAACGTATACATCCATGGGTTTTTCACCGTTTCACCTGTTATTTTTCTCCACAACGAACGACGCGATTCCGCCAACTCGGCGATGAGCCTTGGGAAGCTATAATGGGGAACGGACGAGAAAGTTGGGGTAACAGAGCCATCCGGGGTGAAAAGGATGGATTGGACAGAAGTCGCAAGCATACCCCCATATCTCCCCCCCCCCTCTCATCCCTCACCTCAACTACACACATGTGTACTAATCCGACCATGTGCGGGAGGAAGAAACGATCCTTACGCGACCCCTGCACCTGTACCCCCCTTCCACCCAGCCCCGCCTTTTTTGTTTACCCATACCCGCTCTCCCTCCCGCCTATCGACCCCCACCCACCCACACATCTCCCCCCCCCTCCCCCCCTCCGCTCTCATTTGTCAAGGCCTGCGAGCGATTAGCAGACTTATCATGACACAAAACGCGCCAAATATGCTGCGGAAAAAGGACGAATTACGGATTCATTCAACCTGTCGTGCGCGCGATGAAACATCCTGCGTGCCTTACCTCTAGGGGGATTTGGTATAAGGCAAGGGGAGGGGGGGGGGTCAGAGGAAGACAAATGGGCTTCATTTAAAGCGGGTGTCCAACCTAATTTGATCGCGATCTGCACCGAAAGTTTACATCTTAAACTTAAATTGGCGAGTGTTAACGCTTCGTTTCGGCAGACTGGTAGAGAGACAAAATTTAAGGCAACCCGCCCCCAGCAATGTCAAGCAGAGCGCCATTTTGCCCGGGAGCCGTGACGCGTATTGTGACTACTCATGTGGCACCGCCTTATGTTATCACTCGCGGAGAGAGAGATCAGGGCCGCGATTTACGGATGAACAGCGGCAGTTCTAAGCCGCGCAGTAGACCATGATCTTAGCGTTTCGTCGAAAAGTACCATCCAAACAAATTGATATACGTCTTGCGACGATTGACTCCGCAAAAATGCCATGATTGGAGTTAGAATCGCAGCGCTTTATATTAGCGATAATCACGCGCTCTGGTTTTGCTCACACAATAGGCGCAATTTCCGGTTTGAATAAATTAGAATATCGCCTCCTGATTGGTCAATCGCGGACACACCTCCAAAAAGGGCTGCAACCTGGGTAGGCGGCGAAATCGTGCACGGCGGTCACTTCTAAATTTTATTGTGAGCTATATTATATGAATCTGTAAATCAGCGTTAGAGGCCAGGCTGGCGATTCCCTTTAACAGCGTCTTAGTGCGGAAAGACCATTTAAACAGAGGGAAACTGTGTGGGTAACAATGCATTACAACGAAAGGAACTTAAGTCTCTTGCAAGTACCCGAAATGAAAGAGTTCGAGGCCTCCGGCGAGTGAAGTGCAAAAAGGTTGGAAGAAGTAACGGCATCTGTGGTAGTAGACAAACGGCGTCTGTGGTGGTAGGCAAACGGCGGACACCGGTTCTACGGAACGCCTCAAGTCGCCAAGCCGCCATATTGTGGATGCCTCCCGAAATCGGTAAATACTTTGCCATCTGCGGCGACAGACAGTTACGATCACCCTTTTGGTTTCCTGTTGTGAATAGCATATGGAACTGCGGAGGCTGTAGCGTGGTCTCCATCTATACTATTCCAAAGCCTCGGCTCTGATCAGAAACTTTCTGTTTGTCTCAATCATCTTATGTTGTATCTTTGTGTATATCTGTATTGTGGCTTTGTCTTTGTTTTTCTCGATCCGTTTCATGCTCGCTTGCGTCTTTCTTGCGCTCTTTCTCTCTTCCTCTCTCTCTTTCTTCGATTGTCGACGTGCGATTTGGGTCATACGAGGTTTTATTATCATCCATAGAGTGCAGGGACCCCCCCCTCAACCCCCCCCCCTCAACCCCCCCCCCTCAAACCCCCCCCCCCCCCACACACACCCCGGGGTGGACTGCTAGTGATCCATGTAGATGACCCGGAGAGATAATTCCGGAACAACAAAGCCGGGATCACAATCCGTGGTCCGTCACTGCATGGAGCGTTCCAGTGTCGCTGCATGACCTTCACAAAGGTCAGGGCGTAATCTTGCCTGGCTTTCTGGCAGGCGTGGCTTGTTAATCATGCCAATACACTAAATAGTTGTGTCGGATTTAGTGTACCTGTCGTCTAGGACACCATCATTCCGTTGGCACTGCTGAGATAAAGGGTACTAAGTTGTCAAAATGGCGTAGTTTTATACGTATAGCGCGCGTATTGACATCGTCCATTGCGCTGAAATGATTGCCTCTGTTTAAAATCTTTACACCGTTATCAATAAACGCCCGGGGGCATTTCTGGCCTATTATTTCGAGAAAACAAACACCCCAAAAAATCCATGGAAGCAGATATTCTCGCAAAAACAGCCACACCAAGCTAAACTGTTAGCATATTTATAGGAGAAGTAGAAAAAAAACATGGTCGAGAGGGCAACAAAATGGCGGAGACTGCTTATTCACATTGTATATATACGCTGAACACAAATCTCTCCTCACATAACGCAGACGTTTGTTGCCTGGGTTTCGCGAGCCGCGTTCTGTAAGTCCGCCTGATTGCGCAGCCCTTATCGGCGGAAGGCTGCCACCTAGAACGCGACTTGTCTGAAATGGGCCAAAGTTTTCTATGTCCCGAAGAAAGTAAATCCTCGGCTTGGTCGGCGGTCGTGGATCAGCTTGCTTCATACAAGAGGCAATTATTCGCCAATGCCTTAACCGTGTCTACTTGGGCAGTAACACCACGGGTTGTGTGTGTGTGGGGGGGGGGGGGGGCGTGAAATGGCCCGCATAGAGATTAAAGGATATATACCAAATCATTGCGTCTTTGATTGTGGCCATTTTCATTTTTCTATGAAAGATAGTTGTCGTGTGATTGCGATTTATATGATGCTAGCGAACTGGTGGTAACAACGAATCAAGCTAAATAGTAAATCATTGTATTTTTTGACGATACACGAGCGTGGTATAATAGGTTTTCTCAGCAAACCAGGCACCAAGCGATATGGTAGACGAACTGGATATATATATATATATATATGCCGTGTTAATAGATGGATCAGATTTTTATCCAGATTCTAGATTCCTGTCGACCTCTTGTTTGCCAAATAAAAACGTCTCATCTAATGGTTATACACTAAGGAAACTCGACTTGCTCATAACACACACGAATATAGATATTATCGTAGAAGTTTTCTTTTATTATTACGCTACTGGCTGCGGGATATTTGTACGGTAGACCCATAAAATTCCTTCCCTACCATATATCACTTGGCTGACCTGCACTTATCCACTGTTGCCGCAGCTGGTATTACGTGATTCTACAAATAAACGGGGGTGATGTGAACATGGCGCAAGCTTTAGGCATCTGGCAGGCTGGGTGTTGCCCATGACCTTACCTCGAGTTCGTGATACCACTCAAGATTTTAGGCGGCACTGTTCCATATATATATATACCGCCTTGTCGTGGAAAACGTGGATTGCCTAGTGTTAGTTATGACGATTTTGCGCTGATTTTGACACTGGCGTATTTGGTTCATTTATGACGAATGTAGAGTGACTGATTGTGAGATACTGGCGTTATAGAAAAAGCATTTGGTTTATTTATAACGAAGTTTTCTTTTGACGTCACGCTGATTTTGACACTGCCTTCATTAATTACTTTATTAATTCCTTCATTTATGTCGAAGCTTCCTTTTGGCGACATGTTGATTGTAACGCCAACGTTCAATACTTGGTTCGCCTATGAAGGATTTACCGTTCGACAATACGCTGACTAAGTTACGCCATTGACTTTACAGATTAAGTATCTGGTTTGTTTATGACGAATTAACCGTTTCAAACCACGCTGAGTTGGACACTGGCGTTACGTAGTTGGTTTATGTATGGCGTTTCCGACGTTTCCGTTTCAAAGGACGCTGATTGTGGCACTACATTCATTAATTAGTTTATATGTCACGCAGTTTTCGTTTGATGACATGCGGATTTTGACACTTTATTGGAGACCCCGGTTCCAAAAATTTTCAGAGCCCCCCCCCCTCCCCTGCCCCATTTACAAATTAGCTGTTACGCGTGCTCACCTTGACATGTGCTGCTCAACGCTACCTGGCGACGTTAATAAGTTCTTTCCGTTTGTCTACTTCTGTCACCGGAGGATGACGCTCAACGTCTGTCTAGTTAGGTTTCTTCTGCCTCTTCTTCTGTTGTTACATCCGGACAGAATCAGCTGATTGTGACAGTTGTCGTCTGCTAAAGTAGATTATTACCTTCATCCTTGAAGAGTTCCGAAATGAAGCGTCGTTATCCGGTAGCCGTGAGATGGCAGCACAACTCCAGGCCTAACTTAGTCGCGACGCCTGGTGAGGCGATACGCTTTCGAGATTGAGTTGCGGAATAGACCGTTCCAGGGGAAATTTTGGCAGGCGCGTGTTTCTGGTAGCTCTAGCTCGTTCTGTGCTGCATAACATGCAAAAGGCGAGTACTGACTTATAGCTGCCTAATTTTCAACAGTTTATCAACAGGTCAACAATAAAAAAAAAACTCTTTGTACAAATAAATATCTTGACTATCAAATAATACCATTTTAAGAACGAGATGGAGACATAAAAACAGAGAAAACGGCTGATATAAATGCCAACCGGCAAACGCAATGACTGTCACAACGCTGCGCGTGGCAGGAACTTTTTCTGCTGTTCTTCAGTGCTAAAATAATGATCGCTCTGTCGTTTATTTTGTCTAGATATGTTACAAATCTGATTCAGGGATATATGTTGTACAGAGTACATAACTGGGTTCCAGATGTGTACCGATTACAACTTGTTATAAGGCAGTTATATGGACCGGTATACACTGTCTTTTCAATGCGAACCCGAGTGCACTTAAGTGGCCTTGTTGCGTAGCAACCAGGAATGTCGAACGGATAGCCGAACAGATAGGACTGTTAACTGTTCGTAATCTAGTGAAATATAAGCTGTGATTCCATTATATAATATAATACTTGCACAAAGGTTTATGGAGACATCTTGTGTGTTTGTTCTGTGAATAACAATGCCATAGAACAAACCTTCCCCTGACAAAAGAACCGTTGAAGCCGGGCACCTAACTCCATAGGCATGCATGGTAAACATGCGAGAATCTGCTTTCTCACCCGTAACAGGCAGTGTATATTTTTGACGATAGATGTCGCCTGGGGTGTCTGGAACGGTCTATTAGCCCGCCACTAAAAACTCAGCTGAGATGCGTCTTTAAGTTGTTTATAGAATAGCATTAAGTTTTGAATGTTACCTTAGCCAGAAAATTAAGATCAAGTCTACAATGTAACTTAAGCATCCAGAATACGGCCCCTGCGGTCTAGTGCGCTAATCGCTACACCATGGATCTCCCCCCCCCCCTTTTTAGCCATGGGTCGTTGCGGACACAGCCAACTAGTGCACTGGGTGACCCCTACACATAGACAAAACACGAGAAGACCAGAGAAAGGAAAGTTCCACTTAACCATAGTGTCCCAATTATCGTCACTCTCTATCTCCCTGATGTGCACGCAGCAGAGGAAGTTCACAAATATTCTTTACTGCTTTAAGATTTCGGGTCGACAAAAAAGAGAGGAAATACGTTGTGTCTTACTTTCGCCCTAAGAAATTAAGGGGGGGGGGGCATTGGTAGTAATGGCATAGCGTTAAAGTACAGATACATGTACATGTCCCTAAATATCAGCAGATTGTTTTTTAGGCCTGCTAAGTTGTTATAGTCCTTGTCATTATGAACATCTGACTGTATACGCGCCGACTTAAATTCTTAGTGTCGAATGGCGATTTTGGATTCATCTAAGTTCAGTGTCTTTTTTTTTATCTCAAAAATCTGTGTCGATGTCGACTTTTCAAATCCTGTGTGCATCTGAGGGTCTCAAATATGTCTGTGTCGCGTTTCGCCATTTACCCATTCCAGACCCCTATTGTACCTACTAGGGGTGAAATGTGGACTTAGTAGACCTATAGTTTGGGAACATAAAATGCCTGTTGACGAATGTTGTAACCGACTGATGCATATCACAATTGATTAACGATTCTTGCAAATGTCTGAAGCTGCTGATATATTTATTCCATCCCTGGTGGGGGGGGGGTAGCTAATACATTGCTGGGTTGACAGGGTTTCCCGGTAAAGCCCCCCCCCCGTTTTCCCCGCCAAATTTCGCTCGGTTGGGGCGTTTTACGGCCAAAATCCGCTCGGAACGGGTATTTTTCGGGACAACCCGCTCTATGAACGCAAATTTTCAGAGCCCCCCCCCCCCAAGTTTTAAAATATCCGCTCTATAGGGGTATCTTATTCATCGCAAATGCCCCCCCCCCCCCCACTAGATTTGTATAATAACTGTGCCCCCCCCCCCCAGGATTCCATCCAAGATACTAACGACTGACGAAGATTTAGGTTTAAAATCTTGGGCAATCGACTGCAGTGGCGATATCTTTAGCCGGGAGGCAATTGGTCTCTGAGGATAGATATTAGAAAACGTGCCCACACTACAGGTGGCAGCACTAGCGAGAGTGATATCGCCCAACAGGTAAGGTGATCATGGAGCACTGCAGCTAGGCCACGTGTGCAATGTAGGTGGCAAGGGCTATCACTGTAGAGTGAAGCGTGAAGGCAACCAGACAGACACACCCTGCTGGTGGGAAAACCGGGAAAATGACATCATTAAAAGACGTTACCTAGCCGCTATCTTTCCGTTGACTGGTAAAATTGAAAAAACGTAGGAGGCGTTAGCTAACCGTAATAACGGGACACCAGCGTTTTACATGGAAGAGGACGGTAGGGTGGATGGGAGGAGAGGGGGGGGGGGTGCAGATACGCGCAAGTTGCTCTAAATTGGATTAAACACAACACGGTTCAGGGATTGTTAATGGATAACCTGGGTGTGTACAGGCCCTGATATAGGTAGCGAATGCGATAGCCAAGACACGGGCTAAGCGTCCAAACAGCAAGCAAATCTGTCTCGTGCAAAGCCTCCATGGCTTCCTCTGGTATGCATTACCCTCATTAGCGCGTGGCAAAACAGCATTAAGCGGTCTCTGTGATTTAGAAAAAAAGCGACTCACTTTCTGATATGCTAATGGTCGGTATCTTTGCTTGAAACATTAGGTCGGCTAAATGGTGTCAGTTGTTTCCCTAGTTTGTTGGAAGTTTCTTCACTCGCCGCACTTCGTTCTTGTTTTTCTCGCACTTTCAATGGTAGAATTCGTTTGAGGCCATATTCCATGAAAATTACTCCATTTTGGTTTTCATAAAAAGAAGACTATGGATATATACAGACAACTGGTTTGGGGACGATAGGCTTACATTTCTTATCGCTATTGTTAATTATATACGTCTTATCGTATCGAAGTGGTTCAATCTACCGCTCACTTCATGACCATACATATGTGTAGACTATATCTATAGAGATATTTCTAGAGTGTACAGTGCGTTCTGTGGCTGTAAGGCTATTCCGCGGCGGGTTACAGAGAGATTTCTAGAGTGTACAGTGCGTTCTGTGGCTGTAACGTTGTTCCGCGGCGGGTTACAGAGAAGATTTCTAGAGTGTACAGTGCGTTCTGTGGCTGTAAGGTTGTTACACCGCGGGTTACAGAGAAGATTTCTTGAGTGTACAGTGCGTTCTCTGGCTGTAAGGTTGTTCCACGGCGGGTTACAGAGAAGATTTCTAGAGTGTACAGTGCGTTCTCTGGCTGTAAGGTTGTTCCACGGCGGGTTACAGAGAAGATTTCTAGAGTGTACAGTGCGTTCTCTGGCTGTAAGGTTGTTCCGCGGCGGGTTACAGAGATATTTCTAGAGTGTACAGTGCGTTCTCTGGCTGTAAGGTTGTTCCACGGCGGGTTACAGAGAAGATTTCTAGAGTGTACAGTGCGTTCTCTGGCTGTAAGGTTGTTCCGCGGCGGGTTACAGAGAAGATTTCTAGAGTGTACAGTGCGTTCTGTGGCTGTAAGGTTGTTACACCGCGGGTTACAGAGAAGATTTCTTGAGTGTACAGTGCGTTCTCTGGCTGTAAGGTTGTTCCACGGCGGGTTACTGAGAAGATTTCTAGAGTGTACAGTGCGTTCTCTGGCTGTAAGGTTGTTCCACGGCGGGTAACAGAGAAGATTTCTAGAGTGTACAGTGCGTTCTGTGGCTGTAAGGTTGTTCCGCGCGGGTTACAGAGAGATTTCTAGAGTGTACAGTGCGTTCTGTGGCTGTAAGGTTGTTCCACGGCAAGTTACAGAGAGATTTCTAGAGTGTATAGTGCGTTCTGCGGCTGTAAGGTTGTTCCGCGGCGGGTTACAGAGAGATTTCTAGAGTGTACAGTGCGTTCTGTGACTGTAAGGTTGTTCCACGGCGGGTTACAGAGATATTTCTAGAGTGTACAGTGCGTTCTGTGGCTGTAAGGTTGTTCCGCGCGGGTTACAGAGAGATTTCTAGAGTGTACAGTGCGTTCTGTGGCTGTAAGGTTGTTCCGCGGCGGGTTACAGAGAGATTTCTAGAGTGTACAGTGCGTTCTGTGACTGTAAGGTTGTTCCACGGCGGGTTACAGAGATATTTCTAGAGTGTACAGTGCGTTCTGTGGCTGTAAGGTTGTTCCGCGCGGGTTACAGAGAGATTTCTAGAGTGTACAGTGCGTTCTGTGGCTGTAAGGTTGTTCCACGGCAAGTTACAGAGAGATTTCTAGAGTGTACAGTGCGTTCTGTGGCTGTAAGATTGTTCCTCGGCGGGTCATCGAGGTTTCTGCATTCGCCACATTTGTCGGACGCACTTTTGTTGGTAATGGTTCAGATGACTTAACCACACCAATCATCATTGCGCGGGGTCTGTGGGGGGAGGGGAGGGGTTGTTATGGTAATGCTCACTCGTTTTTGCCTTTTACAGCAAGGAAAGTCAGACGATAAGGTTAAGAAAATACAAACATAACTTCCTCTAGAATGGCACATGAGAACCGATCCAGCAAGTTCACTGACTTGTTAGCATTGTGGCCTATCCCGCTATATAATACATGTATACTATTTGAGGGACAAAATTGACAAGACTTACATGCTACGACGTATAACCTCGCGAAACAATGTCATACGATGAATATTTAGCAAGAGATTGTAATGATTGTTGGTTGGTGGGTTTAAGCAGTGCCCTGTAAATATAGAGATAGGAAATAAACTTATGTAGGCCTGCGTTTGCACAGGTGGGATTGAAAACACGTACCAGCGGCCTGGGCTGACAGCGCACACACCACAGTAGGCGGACGCGCTACCAATGATTAAAAAAAGGGTGACTGATGTCACATTTATAAAATATGTAAATTAGATGACGTCACGCGATGCGCGGATGAAGCAGAACAGACATTGGAAACTCCCAGACCGAAATAATAGGTGCCATTCCACCTCCCCCCCCCCCCGCCACCCCCCACACACAAACATACATTACCCCCGACCCTCCTACCAATGAAGTAATGGTGTCAGTAGACTTGTATCCTTGATTCTGTAGTCCGAATACGTAGTTCAAGCCTATATTCCAAGAGGGAAGGGAACACCTTTTTTGATCTCCGCGATTGGCATCTAGGAATTCTTGGAGATTCGCGATTGGCTGTTGACAACTTCTGGGGATCGTTATCTGTACAATTCCTGGTTCAACGCGAAGACCCTTTCCTTATTTACCGCAAACCGTTATATAGCAGTCTGCAAAATCCTCGATATTCGCTATATCACATATTTTTTTGGCACCCGGTCTTGAGCAGTCCTCATCTTGGAGATTCGATATTACTCTCCCTAATTCTTGGGGATTCGCGATTTAGAGGGGGTATTTCCCACCCCCATCCAACGGCGTACCGCCTTTCCGAGTCTGCAATTAGTCCATGACTTGTATTATCGCCCATAGAAAAAAAGCACAGGGTAGATGCAATGGCTACAACCTAGGTCTACAGTAGAGTTTTTTTTCTGGACCGCGTGGAGACTGTAGGCGAATTCGTTATCTCAGGCGTCGCTGTTGCCTTGGTATTCTGTTGGTCTTGGTATTCTGTTGGTCTTTATCGAGGTGACACTGTTATTGCGGCTCTGGTATCTGTCGTTTCACCATTTGTGTTGGTTTGGAAGTGCCGGAAGTCATAAGTCGAGACATCACGCCAGACGACACGTGACATTCAGTGTAAAGTGCCCTTCCAGTTGTCAGTCTGTAAGTACTGGACTGTTTAGAGCTTACTGTAGTAATAAACAATTGACCCTTTTTCCTGACTTTACAAGAATGGCCGCGGGATTTTCAAACAGGACGAGGTCATGGTAGGGTGGGTGGGGTTGAGGGGGGGGGGATGCAAGGGGTATTTCCGTTCCTCGGGAATGGTTTTTATTTTCATTTCACCGTGAACTGGGAATGGGGAAAATATCTCTTCGTGAACTGCGAATGGGACATTATCCGATCGTCGTGATCAAGGATTTGCATCACTCGTGAACTGAGAATCTTAATATTAAATAACCGTGAAATGGGAAATCTCCCATTTATATCATGTATCCGCCTCTTCCATTGTATGCGGGGAGGTCTCCATTTATTTTATTGTGATCCCCGCGGATCCACAACCAACCAACCCACATATTCTACACAAAAACTGGAACTGACACCACCTTGCCACTTTTATCCCATGAACTAGGCCTAATAAAATGTCCCAAGTGCCTAAAAGTTGTCAGGCCACCCAAATGGTCTAGTGGTAAGCGCGCTCAGCTTGGTCGAGTGAGCTCTTCGATGCCAGCCATCGTGGCGGAAGGTCGGGGTTTCGAATCTCCTTCTTGCAAAAGACCTCTTCCAGATGATTTGATGATTCCCATTATGGCGATATGACAGAGATTACATCATCTCACTGAAACTAACCTCATGTCTGGAGAGGCTTCCAGGAATGACATCTGTCGAACAAAGATCTTAAAAGATAATGGACTGGCCCCGGGGGGCACTTACTACATTGGATTGGGGCGGTTCCGCGTTAAAGCCCCCCCCCCTACCTTTTTCACTGCCAAACTCCGCTCGGTCGGGGTTTGACCGCCAAAATCCGCTCGAAAGGGGTATTTTTCGCGGCAACCCGCTCTCTTAGGCATCAAGGGCACCCGCGGACCTCCCACCCCCCCCCCCCCCCCGGGTAGACTGACAAGATATTATGCGCCTCCCTCCTTCTAGATCCACCCATGTCGTCCGCTCAGCACCAACAAGTATTTTATTACTATTACATATATATGATAAGCGGAAAGTCAATTATTACATTTAAATGTTTTAAATGTTTTTATTACTATAATATATATGATAAGCGGAAAGTCAATTATTACATTTTAATGTTTTAAATGTTTTTATTGCTATTATATATATATGACAAGCTATAAGCGTGAACCGGTGTTGGGCCACGGCTTGCAGGGACCCACCACCCATAGCGTGGGTCAAGTAGAACGGTGCGGAACACATAACTCTGTTTACCGCGCCTCAAGTAATAATAACATCCTTGCTTTTCTGGCGGTTCCCGCTGTCCCATTTTTCCACTCAAGGCTTTTATTTCTGCCTGCATTAACTTTCCCAGTCAAGCGACGAAAGAATCGTCTGGAGGCGATAGTGTTGTATCACAATGCGATATCTGTTGGTCTGCCAGTTGCTTAGTTTTATTTTTACTCGTAACCGCGAAATTTATGTGAACGTTAAAAAAACTTACGACGCTTCTCGGGTAACTTTAAAAGTGTTTTCTTTTTTTCTTAAAGAGATTGTCATTGCCGTGTATGTATGAAACCCCGACCTAAGAATTCAACTTGACACAGACGACAGTGCCGTAGATAGATAAAACACTGGCTTCGTGTCGATTTGTGAGTTGTTGACTTTATCTTTAGTAAAATAGCTTGGACTAGATTCATAATACTCATAATAATATTTGAGTTGCTGTCATACAATTCGCTTATTACCTTGCGCAGACAGATGGACGGGAGGGCCCACGCCTAAGATAGTATACATTGAAAAAGACATCCTCGTTAAAAAAAAGTGTGTGTTTGGTGGGCGGGCGCTCCTGACTCTCTGGCATGGACCCCCCCCCCCCCTTCCGTGCAGGCGCTGGCCTGGTGTGGGGGGAGAGAAAGGGATTGGGGGGGGGGCAGGGGAACGAGGGTACATACGAGGGGTGAGCCTCAGAGGCGAGGGCGGGGTGGGGGGGCAGGGGAACGAGGGTACATACGAGGGGTGAGCCTCAGAGGCGAGGGCGGGGGGGGGGGGCGGTAGGGGAGGCCAGGATGGACGCGGAAGTTTCGCGTCAGTGTAAGGTGGTGCATATTCGAATCGGTGATGAACGGTGACAGAAAGAAGTGGTGGAAGACTGTGTGTGTTTGGGGGGGGGGGGGGGGGAGGGGGTTAGTGTTGAGTAGATTTGGTCTAAACCAGAGGCGGATCCACAAAATCTGGATAGGGGGGGGGGGGCGGTTTCAGGGTCGGATCCAAATATTCTAGATGGGGGGGCCGGTTTCGGTTTTCATATGTTAAATGGTATAAATTTCGTCCCTAAACGGGGGGGGCAGGGCCCGGTCGCCCCCCCCCCCCACTCGGATCCGCCCCTGTAAACCCCAAGGGATTATGGTTGCCCCCCACCCCTCGCTGGGCACGTTTGGTGCACAATGTAAATCTATATATTTGTTAGTTCGTTTGCAAAAGGTAGATGTTGCCCCTCCCCCCCCCCCCCCCACCCCCTTAACCAAATCCTTGATTCTCCTCTGCTTCACTTGCTGTATTTTACTAACCGTTAATGGGTATATGTATTATCTTCTGTACTGGTCCCCTCAATATGATTCAACCTGTTTTTTACCGCATTTGACATATTATACGAAACAAAACATACTGACGTCTTGGAGGCCAAAAACATCCAATCTGACAGTTGAATATCCGATGTTCAGCGGAAGAAAGCCTGAAATAGGGTTTATCCATGGATATTCTCAATATTATACAACCTTGACATGGAAACTATTCAAGATTTATGGAGTAAAACACAATATTCGACCTCCAGCATAAGACAATAGAACAGATTTATGAACCCTCACTCAAGATTTATGAAATAAAACACATTATTCTACCTCCAGCATAAGACAATAGAACAGGTTTCCCCAACCTGCCCTTCCTCCTGTAACAGCAAATGGTCCGTGTGGTATCTATCTTGTCTATCTGCGCCGGAAACAACACTGTTTACTTGTTTATCTACCCTAGGATGGGGTCAGGGAAAACCGTGGACGGTAAGCTTTGGATGGCACGCGGAATGAGACCTTTGAAGTTTATTCAGATGTTCCAGGCAGATGTCACCATCGTCCAGAAATCTGAGAAGCAGAGATAGCTGGAGGCTAAGGTGGGAACAGAAGGGCGCCACCAGAGGCGAACAAGAGTAATAGCACGAAAAACGTGATGACTGATGGAATTACAGCAGTTGGCAGTGGATGGGTGCGTAAAATGGATGTTTTGGCAGCAGCATCTCACATTGTGGATGGACAGAGAACAAGACACGGTGAGGGGGTAATAAAAAAGAAAAAGAATGAGTGATGTAAAAAGAAAAAGGGAGCGATATGCGGAGAGGCCACGAAAGAAGAAAAGCGGGAGAGAAACCGAGTGGGTGAGAGACTCAGATAAATAAAGGGAGAATCTTGGAAAACGAGTGGAAATGGCCAGGTGTTATGCTGGTCATCATTCTTCTAGAAGATTGCTAGAAGATTATCTTTTACTATATGGACCATACACGGCATTGGGAGATACGTACATTTCAGAAGATATTATTGCAATTATATATAACATATAACTGTAGCGAATCCGGGACTTGTAAAAGACGGGCGGGGGGGGGGGTGCATAATTTCAATTTCTAAGATTGAAAAGTACCATTTTTGAACCATTTTTTACCCAGACATGCCACAAATGATATGCAATAAAATTGGCCAGTGTATGACAGCCGTTCTGAAGTACATGATGCAAGGCAATGCGAAAGGCAATGCGCAAGGCAATGTACAAGGCAATGAGCAAGGCAATACGCAAGGCAATGCGAAATGCAATGCGCAAGGCAATGCGCAAGGCAATTTCATTTCGTAATGTGTACAAATCTCGTTTTCTCGGGTTACTTCAGGCAAGACTACACTGTACTGCGGCTTCGAGGATTCTGGGATATGTGGCTTCACACAGGAGAATAAGACAGACGCACTGGACTGGATTCGGTGGCAGTCCGCCGCGCCGCCTGCCTGGATCGGCCCAGCGACCGACCACACATGCCAAAACCACAAAGGTTGGTGTTCATACACTGGTAAACAGTACGGATTATTTTAGTAAGATAAACTACATTTCTGTAAAATAATGCTAATTAGTGAAATAATAAAATGAGTCATCAATCCTCTCTGTGCAACCCGATCCGCGAGGCATATATTGCTGTTGGCAGGGGGTCAAATGTATCCAACACGTGCCCTCCGGAGCGGGCAAAATATATGTTAGATGGTCGCGATGTATGTTACTCCCCTGCCAACAGATGTAACAGGTGAAATAGTGGCGGATCGGGTGCTCTGTCTTATAGTGACTTAGCGACAGTGGCCTCCTGACGTCACCCACCGTGGGTCAGTGACCCGGATGGGGATAATCAATGCATTTTTCTCGTATAGCTCATGTAATACTCACGCCTGCTATGTACCACACTGCGGGATGGCGTTTCATGTACACATGTATTCTTGAATTCTTCTGTTATGAATCCTGTAATACTCCAGCCTGCTATGTGGAACCGCAATAAGCGATTCCATGGAACCTCTATATATACTGTATAGTATACAGTATATATAGAGGTATGACCTCTATACCTCTATATATACTGTATACATACGGTATAAACTTAAAAGGTCCGATATCAGAAAGGAAACATAAATTGTATTTTTCTTAAATGGAACTATTTTTTGGGTTCCAGGTCACTACATGTATGTGGGTGCGCAGGACAACAAGATGGGTCAGAAGGCCGTGATGGTGTCCCCGAGGTACCGTGGTTACGGCGAGCAGTGCGTTGAAATCTACTACCACATGCACGGCCACAATCTGGGCACCCTCAACCTCTATACCATGGTTAGTGACATGGGCGCGCAAAAGTGCTATAAAAGACCAATTCTTTCCCTTCCATGGTCATTAACTTACCATGAGAATTGTTTCTTATTATCCCAGTCTCTGAACGGAACACCGTTTCTGCTCAGTTTTTTTAAATGGCTACTCGAGCCGCTTTATAGGCTTAATATAAGAAACAATTGATGCCTATGACGATGTAGCGTGTCCTAGATTGAAAACATGAAACATTTCTTCGGAGATTATTTAGCCAGATATTTCGACTCTAGATCTCACTCAATCGAAGGATGTATGATACACATTTTTTCAAGATTTTTATCATTTTCACTCCATTTGAAGAGCATTATATACTGAGCTCAAATATGAAAAAAAAATCGTATCAGTTTTTGTTTAAAATAAGCCTGATGACTAGTTTTATATATATCTTTATTCGTACACGGAGTACAGATGGCAGTCACAGAGAACAAAAAAAGAGCAAAAAAAGAAATTCAGAGGAAAAAAAAAAAAAGAACAGAAAGAAATTCAGAGGAACGTAAAAAAAAACACACACACACACACAAAACCGGTTTAGGTCTGTGCTACTCAGTGCATAAATTGTCGATGATGTCAGTTATGCTTTCATTGTCGTCAGAACCTGTATTTTGTGCCCTTAATTGCAAAAAATCTTTTATGGCACTGACGCGCCTTAAATCTTCTTCCGTGGCGCGATCACAATGATTTAAGACGTGCTTCCTTAAGCGGCTGGCTGATAAAGCACTAAAATTGTACTTACTGATAAGATATTTGTCACATATAAAATTCACACTCTTACTTCCATTGGATTTGCTTCCCTTTAAGGATAACCGTGCACAGAAATTCGTGCAAGAGTTCTTACTTACCAGCATACTTTTTACGAAAACAATAAATCTATTGTGAAATTGCACTTCAACAGCCAGGTCATTACACATAATTGGAAGAAATTTAGAGTGAGTTCGATAAGGTAAATCAAATAGTCTGCGTATCACCTTCCGCCAGGCTATATAAAACGATTGACATGCCGTGGACGAGAAATCCCATAATTGGCACCCATAAGCCGACATACATAAAACCTTGAATAAATCATATTTAACGTTATGCGCCACATGTTTAAACTGAGCTATAAAGACGCTTACTTTGCGATAGAATGCGTTGAGGGTGTTATGGACACCTCCATCGTCTTTAGTAGAGTTGACGGGATTACCCAAATGTACAGCCGTTTTTGGGGATATTAACAGCATGCCCTCAAAAGCTATTTTTGTATTTGAAAGGTCAGCGCTACTAAATATCAACAGTTGACTCTTCTTGGGATTGAATTTAATATCATACTCGTTTGCAAAGTCACTTGCTATGCTTAACATGGCTTCAAGAGCATGTCTGCTTGGAGCAAGTACAACTAAGTCATCTGCATATGCCAAGGCACCGACAAAGATGTGGCCAATGTGGCACCCAAGGCCCGAGTTTTTTAATCGTTCTATCAGTTTGTCACAATAGACACAGTACAGAATAGGAGACATTACACCACCTTGTTTAACGCCGTTGCTCACAGTGAACGCAGGACTAACGAAATTAGCCCATTGGACTCGCACACTCTGATTAGTGTACAGCACTGCAAGGAACCTGGCAATGTCGGGACATATCCTCCTTTCAATAAGAGTCTTAAACAGTTTTATATAATTTACACAATCAAAAGCTTTACTTGCATCTAATAACACTGTATATACATCACCTCCACCATTCATATAGTATTGTATCACCTCAGGTGCACTGCGAGGTAGAATGGCCCTTTTTAAACCCATACTGTTGGTCACAGGATTTAAATATATGCTCATTTTTCTTCAGAATGATATGATCTAAAAGCTTGCCTAATACGCTACTGATTGCAATACCTCTGTAATTCGATGAGTCATTGATGGATTTGTTAGCACTTTTTGGTATGGGCTTCACTGTCGATAAAAGAAAACCACCCGGTGAGAAACCATGGCGCAGTATACTACTGAAAAGAAGTGATATGTGCGTGTAGAGAGTATGGGTTCCGTTTATCAGATGATCTGTAGAGTGCCCCAGGTTACAATCCCCCTTCCCGGGCTTCAACATTCCAATTGTGTTATATACATCTTCTGTGCATACACAATGACTTGAGTGACATAAACCTTTACAACATCTTTGTTTAACAGCTTCCTCAATCTCGTTACTCAATTGGGCCATTTCTGCTGTTTTATATGAAACACTATTATATAGTTCGCGATATTTTGCGCCAAATAACTGCCCAATAGCTGGTTCTCCTATAGCGTCATCAATGCAGTTTGGCAAGTTACACTTAGTCGAACGTATCCTCCTCACTTCTGTCCATTTGTCTCTATCTTTACTGCATAGAAATGCATTCGCTAATTTATCGGACGAAACCTGCTTTTTATTTAGCTTAACTTGGCGAAGTGCATAATGGCGAAGTGCATAATTACCCTATCTTTTAAAATTTAATTTTGTTCTATAAACAGATGCCTACCAAAGACATAAACATTACGGACATGTAGATCTCCTAACAGTTTGTTTGGGCCGCCAGCGCATCATTGTCTAATTAAAAGTCATATTGCAACAGCATATTGCAACAGCAACTTAAGTGGCAGTGGTTATTGCGCAGAGATTGCGTCTACAGGGCCGTCAGAAATGAAATGTCGACATAGATGATTTATTATCAAGGAATACGTAATTTTGACTTAACCAGTCGTAATTTTGCTCCCCCCCCCCCCACCCCCCGTTTCCCTTCCATATGTCTACATGTTGCATTCCTTACCACAGGTGCCTGGTCAGGAAGTTGTCCCGATGTGGAGAGTGTTCGGTAACCAAGGCAACGTGTGGTCCATGGCGCGACTTCCCATCCCAGCTGACGTGGCTCGCGTGGGTTACCAGGTATTATACTAACGGACGCGCGGACTTCTCTAATATAAACTTTGGCTTGTGCGTATCCTTGCAGCGTGCGACCCCATCATAGCGTGCCCGTCGATGTAAGAGAGTTTAACAGCAAAACATTGAAAGCTATGCAACAAATCGCCCGCTAATCTACGAAGCCCTAACGCCATCGACTCATCAATCTATGGGGCCACACGGGTGATTCCTCTTGTGCCTCACCCACCCTTCAACCACCATTTTGAGAGGGATACATTGTTCGTACGCAATGTCTCCTAAGCTAAAAAGAAATCTTGTTTCTAATAGTTATTACTTAAAAAAAAAAAAAAAAACATATGTATATTAGTTTGAATATCTATCATTTTGCGGAAAATGTTATCACGGTTTTATAGATATATCATTTACTTCATCAAACCACTGAAAATCTTCTTCAATATGAATCCGTAGTACATTGACTATATTTTATCAAGCGTTATCCGTTGCATGTAGGGTTGATAAATATAGATTTACAGCACCTCGCAACTCACCTCCTTTTCCAATCCCCTATCCCCGCACCCCTCGGTAGGTTGTTCTGGAGGCGACGGTCGGCATGGGCCGTGACGGTAACATCGCTATCGACGACTTCCGGGTTTTCGACGGAGTGTGTTACCCCAGCAGACAAACCGGAAGTAGCGCAGCGGCGCCGTCACTTCCGGCAGATCACGACACTTCCGGTGACGTCAACGGATGAGTGTCACGAAAATGCCAGGAGAGGAGGAGATATGTTGTAAAAAATACCCTTCTGAGAGACCTACATTCTACCTCGATTCATAGTTCGTTGGTGGGATTTGTTATGCAAAATGCTACGCTCGTTAACTTTGTTTTATATGTTTTTTCTTGGTGGGTATTTCTATATATTTATATCGTTCAAGTGAGTTATGAACAGCCGCAATGAGACACGGCGTTGTGTGCAAGGACGTGGCATCATAGAAGGAATATGGCTCACGTCAATGTCAGTGCGGCTTCAAGAAGATTCATGCTTCAGCGACGCGACTCACTGACTCGCTGGAAATGTGTATGGCAATCTATTTGTACCATATTTGTACCCTATTTGTACCACTTTTCAGTTACTCACTGAATCTACGGCTACTGAGGACACTAGAAACTTGCTGGCTTGCAGTTTCCTGGGTGATCGTGGAGACCTGCTTTGACATTGTGTTCCATACGACAATAATGATGTTGGTGCATCTGGCGAAGCGCTGCCCTGCGGTGAAATTCACAGGACTGAATAACCCCGGTCACACCGGACCTCGACACGAATTGGTATACTAATATCTTTGCACGAATTGAGAATGACCTAATATCATGTCATTCAAGGAGGTAGTGTTATCATAATGCGCTCGGTGTAAGAGGTCACCAAATAGCATCAGTTTCGCGGCATTGCGAGTTGCGTCCAACAATGGGTTTCGCACATGGACGTTGACAAGTGAGTCCTTGCGGTTGAGTAATATACGGCTACGTTATGATTTATTCATCCATAGGTTCGACGCTAACTGTCTTCATGTGAACATCGCGCATATAAAAATCAGCTGCACAGAACTAAAGTGACAATAGAATTAATGTTCTTGTTGACATAAAATCTGAATTCACAACCGTGTCCGTGTTCGATTCTTCACCCTCCCAGCAAGGGGTGACCGTAAGGGAAGCTTGCTCAGTATCAAGCAATTTCTTTTTTCCCGCTGACCGCCTGCTCCCAAAGCCCGCCGCATGGTGGAGCTGCGCAAGCTGCGCTGGGAGCAGGTAGAGATTGGTCCGCCCCCTTTATGGAAGGGCTTAAGCTGGTACCGCCGCTCATACTCAGGTAAGTTGCGAAGTTGGGGCCGCAGAACCACGTTATAACCCCACCTCCCCACCCCACCCCACCCCATAAAAGGCTAAAGTCCGTTATTCGCTAGATGGCGAGACTTTGCTGCGCTCAAGCAATCGCTGGAGGCCGGATAATTTTATCAAGAGATCTTATTACATCATATCTATCATTGAATTCCATCTGTTACGAAGGTTCTCTCTTCTCAAGCTTAATTTTGTGTATATATGAGTGACAACGTAATCTCGGAACAAATCTTCGGACATGACGTATATAAATATTCGGTTTTTGATCCATTGAATGTTTTTCAACGGTAGTTCCATCTAATATTCAATCAAAGTCTTCTCGTAAATATAAAACAGCAAAGTCTTTTGCATAGGACGATAAGTCGTAATGTTACGTTTGTCATAATGCAGTCCGCTAATTTTTAGTATTTATCTGTTACCGCGAATAATTAAAACACTGCAGTACATTGGCGCCTTCGCGGGTCGGCAAACGCGATAAAAAATAGTTATGTTAAGTACACAGGAACGGTCCCAAAACTCGGCGTTTCAATAAATTTACTGTCACCTGTTTGTTGTAATAATATGAAATAAGCTAAATTGTTGCCTTCATAACAAAATAAGTATGACGGGTGATCAAAGAGGACGTCTACTGCGTAGTAGTGTTCCCGGAGCAACATAATATAACAAAGCTGTCAAAAAGATTACTTAACTTTGTACCACATCAGCTAAACCGGCAACGTCATCCCTTAGAGCAATATCAACTTAAGAGCAATAAGACATAGTCAAATATCGCAGGTAGATTCTATGGCGGTCGACACATGCTTTATAGTTTGCTAAAGGGCCCACATGCAGACCAACCATTTGTGTGAAAAATTATACATTACATCACAGGGAACCAATTCGAAATGTCGAAACGGAGAATGCGACCACATACGACTAGGGACGTCCGGGCATGATGCCGATAAAACAGAATAATCTCCGCCATATTTGTTATTTTTACCGTATACTTATGAAGCCTGACACAGGCTCGAACCACACCAAAAGCTTATAAATCGTGCGAATTGGAGCCAAGCGGCATGGGATAATGGGGGTGTGTGAGCGGGCGGGGGGGGGGAGTATTTCCAGCTGAGGCTCACCACATAATACGATATAGCATGTTCCTCACGATGACACCTTATTATTCGAACAAACGTAGGCTAGATGCATGATTTCACATCCCGTAATTGCTTCAAGACACGTTAGTATAATAACAATGGAATACTATATACAGTAAAATAGGCACATTTATATAAACTGTAAACTTGAGTAGATCTATATAATAACAAAGAATATGCCACACTGATACCCTGTCAAGCGAATATCACGCAAAAAGACTGACGCGAAAACAGTAAGGCAGAAAAAAGTTAAGTCGATATTTATACAACTAATTATCACGTATCGGACAATATAAATAAGCTAAGGTCTGCATATTAATTCACATACTATAATATTCCTCTTTCATTCGTATGGGTTATGGTTATATATCCATGTAAACTATATACAGGCTATTGTCCATGTACAATAATTTGTATATGTCTATATATAATACCGGTAAAACGTAATTGGATACAATTTATATACGCTATATATACTTGATCAAATAACGTAGTACTAGATATGATACTTAAGCGGACATATAAATTATGTATAAGTTCCATTATTTATATATATATAAAGACACTTCATTTGAGTTCAGCGAGAGTCAGCATGTATGCTGTGCTGCGTCCGCATGCGCCATACACCCCTTTATGTACACCTGTGGCTATCCACTCCACTATGTACATTGTACAGAGGAGCATAGCCAGAAATGTATATTGTACACCTATGGCTATACTCCTCTTTGCACACATATGGCTATACGTACGCAGCGATGGATTGATTGAGAGATATCGCATATTTGAGATCAACGAAGCGAAGATGTATACACTTGACTAAGTAAACATGTCAGGTTTGATCGGACATTGGATTGCACTTAATGCTATGAAATAGAAACGACTATAACATCGAGTACGCTACAATATAATCACAAACAATATAGCAGTTGAACGGAAAGACGATGGCTGATTTATCTGGCCATTTAAACGAGATATATTCGTTATAACATTGTAAAGGTATGGTACATGGTACAATTTGTATTGGTGTGTCGTTCTACAGCCAGTGTATGAGGAGCGGTTTGTGCAGTAAACCCGATAATCTGTGTTTTTAAACGATAAACTCGGTTTATCAATTAATAAACAAAATTTTTTTGCACCAAACGCGTTTATAAATAGAAAAACTAAGCTTATCGATAACAATCCTGGTTTATCAGCGATATACTGAGTTTATCACTTTGTTAACTTCGATATCAAAGTTTCACGTAAAAAAACTCTGTATCTTTGATAATCTCGGTTTTTCAAGCGATATCGAAACAAATTGAAAAACTGCATTTATGGGGCGAAAAGCAGTGTTTAATAATGAGATAGGATTTACTGCACAAACCGCTTGCCATACGAGTGACAGCATTCAGCACGGCGGATCAACGGCTGTTGCATCATGCATTAGATGTGGCGGTATAGCAGGGCGACATAATACCAAAGGCCTTACTATGATATGATCATAGTAAGGCCTTTGATAATACATTACATGCGACGGCATAGCGGGGGCGACAGAACGCATCAGGCACTACAACAGGACACGGTTGACAGAGTACAAAAACGTGGCCGTACAGTGCAGATGATGAGGAGTGTGGGGGGAGGGGGGAGCACTGACCGTGACCGCGCTGTATAGTCATCGCCATATAACGTGGAACACAAGCTGGAACCTGCATCAAGGTGTGACTAAGGTGCTTAGACGGCGCTAAATGATTGATACCGACGCCAATATCGATACATTATAAGTGGGCCTTCTATCGATAGGCCGAACCGTGGAATATGCTGCAACAAGTCCCAGCGACATACAACTACATTCATTTTCATATATCATGATTATACACCGCATGCAGAAAAGATGACATTAAAATCACCACCACTTTTTCTGTCCCCTAACTTACATTTCCTGTCTCCGCTTTCCCACCGCTGGTACTGCCACTGCCTTCTGTGAAACTGCTAGAGTCAGACCCAGTTGTGGATTGCTCGACCATTTCAACTCCTACGTGACCTCCTAGTGCCTCCTGTGGCTGTACCTCATCATAAGATTCATTCTCGGGGGTCGTAGCATCGTCTCCAGGAGCCACCGTGTGGCTATCACACTCAACACCTGACCCATCTGTAACGATAGCAACGCCTACCTCATCCGAGTCCCCTGCCGCGCGCCCGCCTCCTACGTCACTTACGTTTATATCGTCACGTGGCGTCACCACGTGACTCGCACCGCTCTCGTTTATGCGGGCATTATCGCGATGAACCTCGGATTCGTCGTCGGGAGCCGGATTGGGGACGACAGATGAATCAGCTTCTCCTCCCTGGGCTCCAGTCTCAGAGGCTTCTAGCTCCGCCTGACGCGTTCCTTGCGAATCCAAAACAATGGAGTCCTCTTCATCCGGGTCTACGCCACTATGCTCTGCGTGATCAGGTTTGTTATCTTCCTCTGTGACGGAATCTTCTTGGGTCTCCCCATGTTGCCGTGCAACCGCCTCCCCTTTACCGGCTGAATTGTTATCTTCATCAGAGTCTACATAATTAAACTCTTCTTTTGTATGATTACCCAACGGCATGTGTATTTTGTATGACTCCGTTTCGGGTGCATCCTCCTTGAGCACGACGTGCTCGTTAAGTAACCTCGGTGATGAGACATCCTCTTTGGTCTCCGCTTGTTCGCTGGATATTCTTGGCGACTGAATATCCAGACTGTCGATGAAGATTTCCCGGTCCCGGTTCGTGTCTGCAGCTTCGTTAATCAACTGGGGCAATTCTGTTGGTTGAGAATCTATTTCCGTCTCTGACCCTTGCGCAATTTCCCTTTTATCGACCGCTTGACTGTCGAGGGCAACCGCACCCTCCTCGACCGCCATGTTGGTGACGTCCTCGTCGTCTCCACTAACGTGGCCATCCTCAAGGGCTCTTGACATCTCCAGTAAATGCAAGTCGGTGTCTTCCTCGTCAGCCTCGTTTCCACCCACTATGAGAGCTTGTCGCGGGGCTGGCGGGGCAGAGGGCGCGACTAACTGCTTCTTCATCTTCTTCCCACTCTTCGGCCTTCTATGACCGGGTTTTTTCGCTGGCTCCCCCCTCGAAACATCTTCGGCGGACCATGCGTTCAGTGACGGTTGTCCTCTACATATATCGCCATTGCTCGTAGTATTTCGGTCTTTAGTTTCTCCCGCCTTTCCGTGGCGCGTAAGAGACGAATCGTCTTCAGCGCGTCTGTTGCGCGTAGGGTACGAATCATCTTCGTCACGACCGTGTCTTCTTCGGTTCAGCTGCCTTTCCTGTTCCTTGGCTTTCAGCCATTCTCGATATTTTTCCTCGCTTTTTTCCTTCATCGTTTCTCTCTCTTCGATCTCCCGGGCTTCCTGTCGGCGTTTCTCTTTCCTCTGTTTTTTCTCCTCCGCCCGCGCCTTCTTGGTGGCTTTGTCTTTCTCTCGGAGCCACCCCAGCAGCTTGGGGTCTGAGGAACGGGCCAAGCGATGGTCGGACATCTTCATCAACCGCTTTTCCTCTTCCGTCAGCTCCTTGGACATCCCTTCCTCGGTCACTGCCGCTCCAGATTTCGAACTGCTGTTTTTTGCGGACACTTTGGACTGCGATGTGGGGCCGCTGACCGGTCTAACACCTTTGGCGGCGCCGCCAAATCCGGTTTTCCGGTCGGGACTGACTCCGGAATGTCCTCCGATCTTGGATCCCCGCACCGCAGGTGCGCTGAACGGCCTCGCTTTCACGCTCATCGGCTTAGCGGACCGCGGACGCGATCGTCCCCGGGACACTTCGGGAAGGATGACGTCATGGGGCTGCGCATGCGTAGTGGGCTTGACGGTGACGTAGCGCATCTGACGTCCCGGTTCCTTTGTTGTGTCAATCAGGAGGCACTCCTCTGCAATGAATGAAATGTTGACATGGTTTAGACCATGTGAATTGGGCCAAGAAACATCCCGGGATAATGAAACGGGGTTGGATGAAACATGACGTGCCCCAAATGCAGGGACTAGGGCATGAACCCTTGACCTGTTGATATGCAGCTAAGCCTGCTAACCATCGGAACCCTGTAATAACGCTGATTAACGCAAGTCGTTAATCCATAATCATCGGATTATTTCATCTCCTCATATTGTATCCGCCAGAAACATTCGCACTGACATTGCGGACCAGGCTGAAACATGACACGGAATATCCAAATGAAGATACGTCTACTAATAGCGAGCGCAAGCGAGCACTTAAGGTAACATGCATGCATATTCAAAGTCCATTTCAAGCACAGGCTTAGGACTTTTAGTTCGCATGAGAAGTTTTCGGATTCGGAGTAAATATCGGCTGTACATAAATATATTCAAGCAGAGAGAGGTCGAAGCCTATTATGTTATGTCTTTAATAATTAACTCAGCTGCCCCACAAAATTAACGAATAAATTATTCAATGTTAACACTGGATGTATACTTCAAATTACAGTTCATTTATAAGCGACGGGCTAAATGTCTGTTGCCAAGCAAAAAGCTCTTGGTGACCCCGCATCGGCTGTTGTCATAATGAGTAGTTGTGACGTCAAAATGTTATAAACATGGGAGAGCAACCGAATGATATGCCACAAGCACGTGCATGGTATACGTCATCCCGCCAAAGATATTCTTTATGACAAGCCGAAGTGAGATTGATATTGAATATTAATCTAGATGTATCACCTCGGAATATCTGAATTATTAAATATACGCTCGCATTTTTTAGGTAGCACCTATCCATATTAATAATGACAATATTAATAATAATATTAATAATATTAATAATATTAATTAAGATTTTATCCCAACCTGGGACTAGTTATTATATTAGTTATATGTCGCCTAGGCTAACCCATCACCTCATTTCGCCTCACGGTGGTTCTATCACAACTGTCACCGGTAAGACCAAAACTTCAAGATCTAGAAGTCCCCCCCCCCCCCCCTCCCCCGCCTCCCATACGCAATTGTCTCCTTGATATGAAATACATGTTATATAGACCTGCTCAGTGTGTTTGTACGGTGCCATTATGATAGATACATGCTGGTACATCTCCGCATGGGGGCGACCCCGCATACCACACCAGTTTGCCACCCTACGAACCGGTTTCTCGGGATCAAACTCTACTTGTTAGTGCTCGAGACCAAAAAACCTTTGTGGAAAGTCAATTTTAAACGTTAAAATTAATACGGTACACAAAGCTTAGCATACCGCTCAACAGTTTTCAGACGAAGATACAATTTCATTTCCCCCAATGTTCTCGGTGAAGTAAGAGTGTATAAACTTACCGCCAGGTGGCTCTCTCTGTCCCGGTCGCTGTATCACTCCTCGCCTGTTGACGAGGGCGGAGAGGGGCCTGGGTTTGGTAGGGGGCAGCACTGTCCTGGTCCTCTCCCCGAAGATGAAGCCCTCCTTGAGAAGTCGGGGTTTCTGTTTCTCGTCCTCGTGCACACCGCGAAGCACGTGGCGATTAAGACGCACGTTTTCGCGCCTCTCCGCCAGGCGGCGCACCAGTAGGGCTTTTAACTCCTCGTATTTGTGGTCGAGGTCATTGTCGTAGAGGGAGTAGTTGTCAACGACCATCCTGGGTAGCTTCCCGTGTCGCTGCCTCAGGCGTCGTTTCTGGCCGCCAGGAGCGCCACCGGTGCGCGATGAGCTATCCTTGTTGACGCGATCTCCAGTATGACCTTCAAATCCGGAAGCTCCCCGCGTCCCGCCAGTCATGGTGATCCTGATGACGTCTCCATGATTCCGAACGCTGGTATCCTCGTCGTCCAAGTTCTCAGGCGGTCGGGATTTTGATTCGTGTCCATCCGTTATTACCTGTCCATAGAACCACGTGGTGTCGGTCTCTTCATCCTGATAATCTGTTTTTCGAGGTGTTTGTCTAAAACCGGATATATCGTCAGGGAGGGCAATGCGGGCCGTCTCTTTGTGGTCGTCTGCCTTTGGTGCCCCTGTTGGTGCCTCTGTGAGGCTATGTGCCGGGGAGGGAGAGCGAGAGGGAGAGCGAGATCGGGACTGAGAACTTGAAGACGATGTATGGGAAGAGGAAGAGGTCTTTGAAGAGTGGGAGGAGTACGACTGAGAAGAAGAAGCAGAATCTCTTCTACTGTTTCTCACCCGCGCCTCTCCCCGCTGATCTTTTCCTCTGCCTGTCACGGTTTCCATCGCGGAAATTGTTTGACTTTTCCTTCCCTGATTTGTCTCTGTTGACATGCAAAGACAAATACCGCTGAATGGTCCAAGTTACAGCGACTAATATAAAAATAATAACATAGCTCAAGGTTATGTTTGCCGCCGACGATTAACTTTCGATAACGATAATGGGGCTCGCCACGAATACTCGCCACGTGCTCGCCAGGGTCGGTTTCCAGGCAACTGACACAATAACCAATAGCCAAGTAGCTGATCATGCGATGGGCCCGACAGTGGAATCAGTCACCGGACATCAATCTTGAGGTCTACTTACAACTTGCCACAGACTGTTTGACAGAGTTATATGCGGCGAGTATTGCCTTGCCCTCGACCCTTTGACTGTATGCATGTAGCTAGCCTCTCAGGGCGGCAAACTGATGTGTCCATCCGAGATGACCGTTGTAAACACACACGTTGCGAGTCACCGCTGGGACTCTTTATCTAAGCCTATATGTTCGCTCCCATACGTCAGCATGAGATCCTATATCCTGGTGTGATTCGCCACCACCATCGGCTGGGCGTACGTCCCACTGACAGCCGTGTGGCGGTGAATACTAAGCCTGGATGTTGTCAGGCAGGCGAAGCGTAGCCACGTAGGTATAAACAAACACCCAGCCCCTGTGTTGTAGAGGCCCCCCAGCCTAGCGGCCCGGCCCTAGCTGCCTACCGCACGTCATATGGCTGCAGACAGCGCCATCGATCTGTCTTGGCAGGAACCTCAGAGCGCCCCCGCCCCCCCACCCGATATCCTCTGTCGCACTCCATTGACTGTGTCATCTCCATGGGGACAAAGACGCTAAGACCAAAACACCGCACGGCTCTGGCAGCCCTTCCACTGCCGGCTTTGCCTGTGTCACAGCCGAGCCGCAACGTAACGACCGCGAATCGCATGTATGCTGTGACGAGGCGTGGCTGGGGTGGGGGACGGGGTGTGAAGGTGTGAGGGTGTGAAGGGGGAGGTGGAGGTTCAAGGGCGGGTCCATATTTTTTTTAATAGGAGGGTGGGCGGGTGGTCCACATTGGGTGGAGTGAAAGCGTCTAAGCACTTGACCTGGGGGGCCAGAGGATGGGGGTAAGAATTGAATCGCACCATGCAGCTATGGTTTACAGCACAACTGATGGAAGTGTCTGGGGGGGGGGGGGGGGAGTGTGTGGGGGGGAGTGGGGGGGGGCTCACTAGAAACGGGCCTTCACAATGGCTAGGAGCTCCGCACCCATGCCCCCCCCCCTCCCTCCCCCCACACCGATATTTTCGAGGCAGCATGGTATCAGTAAGGACATCGGTGAGTGTGGCATAACGACAGTAACGTAGTAGGTTAATACTATTGCAGGTCTATGTGTTTACATGAGTCCAACACAGGGCATACGCTGACTTCACAAATTATACAATGTAAAACAAATGGCTTCACGAATGATTAAAGCTGCTCATACAGCAATTTTTCACATACATTATGATT
This sequence comes from Arenicola marina, assembly GCA_964019135.1. Classification (NCBI taxonomy): domain Eukaryota; kingdom Metazoa; phylum Annelida; class Polychaeta; family Arenicolidae; genus Arenicola; species Arenicola marina. Next base: position 29,829,070 of record OZ025262.1, read on the forward strand.
TTCGAAATATTTTGGAAAAATGCTCTGGACACATGTTCAAAGGTAAACAAATGTTGTAATGCGCCACCCCCTCCCCTGCCCCTTCCACTGACCCCCCCCCCCCCCCCCCCCCTCTTTCCCCGTGCCTCCTCTTTTCAACTTTGGGTGACATACTGACGCGCAAGAAATGCAACGATGATCTTCATTGCAATTGTGTTGCATGGGTGCGTGATGACCATGATAATAAAAATTTGCACTTATTAATTAAATTACGTGCAGTTGATTGATCTTTTAATGCTTGCTTCCTCTTTTCCATTTTATTTTCTAAAGCGGGAGGCTTTATCTTGAGTGATAATCGGGTAGTATGACTATTTGACAATTTCATAAGTTACAGTATGACATATGGACCACGTCAATAATTCCCACAATTTAAGTGACTGGCCCCAAAACGATCCAAACGCTCTTGGAATAAAACATGGATGAACGGATATTTGGCATCTAAGGTCTTCACAAAAAGGGAGGACTTGTGGAACAGGTCTATCTACTATGAAACAGTGCGGTTTTTCTCACATCTCAAATTAAATTTTGTGCAAAACCAAATTATACAGATCACTGTCCTGCTTAGTTGTGTGACTCTGGAAATGGGCCTACGGTATCGCACAACATTACGATGTTTTCAGGAACTGGTTCGCTATGTTTAGGCGGACGGAAAAGGGGTCTTTCGTAATTGACCCAGGCATAAATAGGGGGTCTTTTGGAATTGACCTAGGTAGATATAGGGGGTCTTTTGGAATTGACCTAGGTAGATATAGGGGGTCTTTTGGAATTGACCTAGGTAGATATAGGGGGTCTTTTGGAATTGACCTAGGTAGATATAGGGGGTCTTTTGGAATTGACCTAGTTAGATATAGGGGGTCTTTTGGAATTGACCTAGGCAGATATAGGGGGTCTTTTGGAATTGACCCAGGCAGGTATAGGGATCTTTCGGAGCTAGTACATCTGAAAAGAGGACAAGGGGAGGCGGGCGTTTATCGTTGCATACACCCGTAATAAGGACTAATGGAAGTCCACTCCCACCCCGTGTATGTCTTGCATAGCTCTTTTTGTTTGTCATTTGTGAAAGCACAGTTACGCCTTCTGTCTGTAAATGATAACGAGCCCGTAATCGTCATTCTTCGAAAAGAGCCGGGGGTTACCCGCGGGGGCATGGCGCCGCTCCATCATTGATCCGCACATCCCATTGACGCGAAATCCTTTAAACCGCCAGATCTCTACTACCGTAGAATCGCAGTTGCGCGTTTATAATGCGGCATGTATGTGCAGGCCCCGAGAGGCCGACCGCCTGAGCACCGTAGAACCGCCGCTGCGTGTTCATGCGGCGTGGATGTGCAGGCACCGAGAGGCCGGCCGCCTGAGCACCGTAGAACCGCCGCTGCGTGTTCATGCGGCGTGGATGTGCAGGCCGCGGAAGGCCGGCCGCCTGAGCACCGTAGAACCGCCGCTGCGTGTTCATGCGGCGTGGATGTGCAGGCCCCGAGAGGCCGACCGCCCGAGTACCGTAGAACCGCCGCTGCGTGTTCATGCGGCGTGGATGTGCAGGCCCCGAGAGGCCGGCCGCCTGAGCACCGTAGAACCGCCGCTGCGTGTTCATGCGGCGTGTATGTGCAGGCCCCGAGAGGCCGGCCGCCTGAGCACCGTAGAACCGCCGCTGCGTGTTCATGCGGCGTGGATGTGCAGGCTCCGAGGCCGGCCATTTAGCTGTTTATATAAACGCTTCGGCGGTTCTAGGGTACTCAGGCGGCCGGCCTCCCACCTTATACTTTAATGAAGTAATAAGTTCTGCGGTACCAAGGCGGCCGGCTTCCCGGGCCTGCAAACTGCTACGCTTTACAACGCAACGTCGCTTTAAATGAAATGACCTTCAAATGTCAATGTGTCCTTCTCAACTTAACTTTAAAACCAATCAACCGGCCAACACTTTGTTACTTGTGTATCTGCTCCCACATTGCGCCGAAGCATGCTTAGATCCATCCCATCCTCGCCTGCATGACCATCCCCTAAACATGTGCGCGCCATATTTCAATGGCAAGTCCTGTCCTGCAATGCTGGAGAACTGAGAGACGCGTGAGATAACACAAAACAGTGGACATTCACCGTGGCATGGGATCGATGATCGATTTAAACGACAAGGAATCTGCCACCGCTTGAAGAAACGTTTGATGCGTTCTCATCGCACCGTGTAGACAAATTGTCGTAATTTTGAATTTGTAATGGAAAGCGTTAGCACACCCAAGTAGACCCTCCCCCTCCTGAACCCCTTCACCAGCTGCCCCCACACACCACAAACGCTATCCTACCCCATTTACACCACCCCCCTAAGCACGCACACACCTCTCGTGCTTCTGCCTCACTCTCGTCAGTTTAATCGCGTACGAAATACATGATCATGTCGTAATTTACGTGTGCGAAAGGTGTGTAAATATGGTAAAATCTGTTAAATGTTTATTCAGTACTTTGGGCACAAGGCCCATGATAGTTATTTACAATGTGTGATACAATATTCAGATGGATAACATATCTATATACAAACGACAGCTACAGCGATCCCGACTTGAAGCATATAATCCATATTCGATTGCCATTCTTGTCGGGAAGTGTCACTTAACCCCTGTTTTACTTCATTCATGAAGACATTATATTTCCAGCATCTTTAGATATCCAACCAATACCAAATCCTAAAAATATCTCGAACATTTAGCCCAAGTCGTTCTGCCCACTCTATCAAGGTTGTAAATCATGATATAACAGGATTTTGGTAGTCTGAATTCATCCATGTGTATAAGATTGCACCAATACGTCAATACTCTTTCTATGCATACAATTTTAATTGGATGTCTCCCATATTCTCCCCTTTCGGCAACACTAGAAGTGTTGCTGCAGAACTCTCATACAAAAGTTATTCTGGACCGTCTCTATAAACGAATTAGTAGTGTGTCCCCAAATTTCACTACCGTACGTTAAGATTAGGACCACCATTTTGTCAAACACACAGAGCATATCCATATGCACAAATTTGGCAAAGGAACGTGGGGCAAAATGACCCATTTGGGTAATATGGCTTACCACGACATCATGCGGAGCTGCCACCTGTATTGAAGTGTTTTATATTTTTGTTCCTGTTTGCTACGTGATGCCATAACAAATCTACATGGACGCTGAAGCAGACGACCGACTTTCGTTATCGACGTAAACGGAGGGAGCATGAAGAAGCGAGAGTTGTACGCCAAAGCGAGCTTGGAGAATAGATAGTTCAGGGAGCTTGCAGGGGGAGCTGTAGCCTCTGAAACAGAGAGAGCTGTGCGTCCCACTGTGTTTGAACAAGACAAAGCTGTGCGTCCCCGGGAGCTTGAATAAGATAGAGCTGTGCGTTCCAGGGAGCTTGAAGTCCAAAGAAGTGAAAGCTGTACGTCACAGGGAGCTTGTAGAAGATAGTCAAACTCTTCCAAAAAGTTAGCATTGTTAGGGTGACAAAATGACCTTCTGTGACATGAAACATACTGTTTGTCCTGGTAAAAATCAGCCGTGGTGGACGTCTGAATGCACATCTTTGAAGTAAATTAAGCAAAATGCGTTATATGTTTATAGAAAGAGAAGAGATACTTACTGTTTACATCAATGCAAGGGATACATACTATAATACTTGTAAGAGCCTGAGATATGGATATTTGAACAACAAACGAGATGAAATTAATTTACAGTTATCAGACGCTAATGCGTGTTGGAAAGTCTTAAAAAGCGTTTGTCCGCTAGCAACTGTATCAGCTGTCTCCCTGAGTGACTGGAAAGAAAACCTGCTAAGCAATGTAACAGCACTGCATGGTGACACGATGCAAGAGATCTCATGATTTGAATTTTGACTTATGCAGTATAAATGACCCACAAGAGTTAAAAAGAAGAATTACCGAGGAAAAAATAAAGGGTGGCATCCTAGGGATTCCTAATGGTAAAGCCCCAGGGGTCGATGGACTTGTGATAGAACTTTTAAAAAATACTATTAATGTTATTCCACCCTTATTTGCAACTCTGTTTAATCAGATATTGGTATCTGGTACTTTTCAAGACAGCTGGTCCGAAGCACTCATCGTGCCAGTATATAACAAAGTCCCAAAAATGACCAAAACAATTATCATGGCATCTCGCTCTGTTCAGTGTTAAACAAAGTCTTTATGAAAATGTTAAAAAGCCTTCGATTCTGTCCCTCATAAACTACTTTGGTACAAGCTAATACGCTCAGGAGTGCATGGCAAATTTCTACATGTATTGCGCTCCATGTACTCCAAACTGTTATCTGCGGTAGCGACAAGTGAAGTGATTTCAGAGTACTTTGCCATGCTGGTTGGTACGCGTCAGGGTTGTCTCACCAGTTATGGGGTCTATCGGTTAACCTATCTAAAACCAAGATAATGGTCTTTCGAAATGGGGGGCGTCTTAAAATCAAATGAAAAAAGTGGTATTCCCATGGAAAAGAAATTGAGGTCACAAATACCTTGGCATTATTTTCTCTAGTCGGCTATGTTGGACTAAAGCTCAGCAGACTCTCGCTACTCGGGCAAACAAAGCAGTATCAGTTTTACTAAAGTGTCAAAATGTACCAATTTTTTTTATATGGATATGCTCTGGATGTTTTTTGACAAAATGGTTGTGCCAATCCTAACTTATGGTAGCGAAGTATGGGGATACAGTACTCATTGGTGCATAGAAAATGTTCAGAATATTTTTTTGTGGGAGTTTTTAGTTCTGCAGCTCCGGAGTAACACATCTAGCGTGGCTGTAAGGGGCGAGTGTGGGAGACATCCAATTAGAGTAGTATGTGTAAAAAGATTATTGAAATACTGGGGCAAACTTATATTCATGGATGAATCTTACCCAGATCCTGTTATATCAGGATTTTAACCTTGATAGAGCCGGCAGATCGACTTGGGCTATACATGTTAGAGATATATTGTTTAAGTTAGGATTTGGAAATTGGTGGATATCTCAAGATCCTTCTGGGGTACTGGATTACATCTTGGACATCCCAATGCATTCCTCCCTACGCACTGGAGAGGTCAAAACGAGGTAAACTGCTGGAGACAGTCCGGTCGACCCTGTGTAAGTATATAATAGTTTAAATTCCAACCCGGTACTTATACCTATATGATATAGCATCCATGTACTTGCATATAAGTAGACTATCAGCAAGACGAAATATGTTTTGACACACAATATTCAAGACAGCCAAGCGCATTCATCCATGTTTGTGCACATCTCTCTACGAGAAAACCCAGAGTACTGATCTGTAAACTTAGACATGAATTAATTGTTATTGTAAGCCGGTAGAGATATCCACAGAGGCAGACTATTGAAACTAATATAGTATAGTAATATAGTAGCATATTAACGGGCATTGTCATCATAGTCAACTGCCGTTACCACATTATGCGCACTGGACTTTGCTCGTTTAGCACTTCTATTGTCAAAGCATTGGAGTCTTGTCTAGAACAGTTATGAGTCGATGGGCCTGAGTTATGTGTGTGTACTGCGTGATATTTTTGTTCTGCTGTGGGTGCTATGACACTGCCCTGCCTTTCCAGGGTCAAAGGATGTGTAGGCGGACAACAATAACAACGATTAATTAGGTCAAACGATTTATAATTGAAAGCAAAGCGATTAAGTGCATTTTGTCACGGATCTTGCTAGCCCCTATGACTATCAACCGTATATATGATGCACAACAAACGGTACTTGGTTTCTGACATTTGCAACTGTTTAAACCTCGAAAAGCGAAACTATGAAATAAAACACATCAAGTCACTTATTAATGACCATGGCCAGTTACTAACTATACCTGCTGAAATACTAGAGGAACAAAGAACTTTCTATGAATACTTGTATACCGAACACACAGAAGAGAATGAATGTGACAAGACAGCCGGGTTTATTGAAAAAATTTAAGCAAATATAAGTGAAAAAGACAGGAACTTGTGTGAGGAAGAAATAACCTTGGATGAAGTATCAGCGGCCCTTAAGCAAATGGCTAACAACAAAAGCCCGGGTTCTGATGGATTTCCTCCAGAATTCTATAAGTTCTTCTCGGCCGATATTAAACACATCAGAGAAGAGGTATCCTAACACTAATACCAAAAGCAAATAAGGATTTTACTTCATGGAGGCCCTTGAGTCTACGGAACACCGATTACAAAATATTTACAAAAACTCCGGCTGCAGACTGTTATACCAAACTTAATTGACTTCGACCAAAGTGGTTATATTAAGGGGCGTTATAGAGAGACCAATATTAGAACGATTGCAGACATAATAGAGTATACAAATCTTAACCAGGAATCTTTTAGACTTCGAAAAAGCCTTTGACACGGTAAAGTGGTCATATATTCAACTAGTTTTTCATGCAATGAATTTTGGTCCAATCTATAGGCATCGGATTTTATTGATTTATAGAGATATAACAGCTTGCTGCATGAATGATGGTAATATTACCGAGTTTTTTGTTCTAACGAGAGGAATTCGGCAGGGCTGTCCAAAAGGGTCGTTTGTTATTTATTCTAGTGGCAGAAACTTTAGCAACAAATATTAGATACAGCAAGGTTATTCGAGGTATTAACATTAATGGACACGAATCTAAACTATCTCAGCTAGCCGATGATACCACATTGTTTTGAAAGTCTTTGTCTGAAAGTGATAATACTTAAACACTATGCTATTCTGGTCTCAAATTAAACAAATCTAAAACTGTAATATTTTATCTGGGCAATACAAATCATAGGCCTAACAAATTTTTAAAGACATTTGCAATAGCAGAGAATAGTTTTAAAACTCTTGGAATATACTTCTGTAGAGACCTTCATGAAATGTCACAAGTAAACTTGGAAGACCGTTTTAGAAAATTTAAAACTTTGCTAAACATCTGCTCGTGACCTATCATCAAAAGGAAACATCACTGTAATGAAAAGCCTGGCAATACCTCAACTTTTATATGCAACCTCTGTCCTCTATGTGCCAAAATGCTTCATCCAAAAAGTAGACAGAGCCATAACTAAGTTTGTTTGGAGTAATAAAAACTTAAAAGTTAAGACATCGACAATGATTTTCAGTACTAAGGATGGAGGACTAAAAATGCCAAGCTTTGAGATCATGTTCTTGAGCCAAAAGGTGTCATGGGCTGAACGCATATTAAATGACGAAAATGCTAAATGGAAACAGATAGCACTGACTTTAATGCGTATATCAGAAGAAGATCTTCAAAGTAAGCTAAGCGTAGATATAATACCGAAGCAAATAGAGTTACATGCATGGTATGATTTTTATTCCATCGAACCTACTGACGAAGAAATACTTAAAGTTGCATGTGGAGTTGTTTTGCTGTTTTTGAATGCCAAATTTGCGTATAAGAACACAAACCTAAGGCCTTAAGGTTCATAACAGAGAATAAACACCTACCATATCGCTCACCAATTATCTGCCAATCAGCAAAACATTTCAAATTCATGAATTGTCCGCCACAAAAATGAAAACTTGTGCTGATTTGAAACGTCATAAACGTGTGTACACCGGTGCCACCGACAGGGGGCCCAAGCACTATATTATATGAGACAATAGAAGCATCCGGAGCGCCACATTTTCTTTGGCGGTGGCCGTTGACACTGCTTGTGGTCAAGGTAACATTTCCTGTTTATGTTTATTTTGGTACAGCCGTTGCAACGGTCAGCTCCACATGTAGCTTTAAAGAAAAACTCTGGAACAATAAATGTATCACTATAAATAATAAACCAGTCAGTAACCAATACAGACACTGGGCAACACATGGCATAAACAATATTGCAGATCTTCTTAACGAAGATGGCAACATTATTTTAACTAATGAATTGTTACTTAAATGTGGATTACCTATCGACATAATGAAATACAATAGTTTGATTCATGCCATACCCAAAAAGTGGAAAACCGTTTTACGTCAGTCTGGACACCTCTTAGTTAAAAAATATTTCAATCTTAAGAGAAGCGTCATAACAGAGTGCAGCAAGGGTAGTCTACAAAATTTAACAAGCCAAACTGTTTACTGGATGTTTGTGAATAAGATTAAGAAATACCCCACAGCTATCGATCGATGGATTGAACTTTTGCCATTCTTGAATGAATTAGATTTTAGCAAATTTTTCCTCATTCTATGTAAAGTAATGAGAAGTACAAAACTTCAATCTTTTCAATTTTCGTTAATACATAGAATACTTCCATGCAATAAAAATCGATTTACATGGAAAATTATCGATAGCCCATCTTGTGATTACTGTACCCAGGAACAAAGTATTGAACACCCATTTTATTCATGCAAAGTTGTTGAGTGTTTCTGGGATAGTGTAAGAAACTGGGTAAAGACAAGCCTTGATGTATATTTGCCTTTTTAAAAAATCGACATTCTCTTTGGTATACCATTTCATAATAATGTTTTGATGTACTCTCTGAATTATGTTATATTATGTGCAAAATGGTACATTTACCGTTCAAAGCTAAATGGAAGATAACTATATCGCTATGAATTTTTGGTAGAATTAAAAAATCATGTTCAGACAGAATATATTATAGAAAAACTAAAGTAAAACAGAGGTTAAGAGACACTTCCCAACAAGAATGACAATCTGGATAGCTTCAGCAAACTTAGAACAATTGCTCAGTTCAAGTCTTTGCTAGAGCCAGAATTATATTTAAGGTGTGTTAACGTTATTAGTTATAGCTTAGAAATTGAAAGGGGTAGGCATTGTAATATAGAGCCACAAGATAGGTCACCAGCTGCTAAGTTCAGCTGCAAATTCTGTTTTAAACATGGGGAATATCTTGCGGATGACGAATATCATTTTACTCTGGTAAGCCCATTATATGCCTCAAGTCGGGATAAGAGACTCTTTAGCAGTAAAAACGAAAACATTGCTATGAATTTAGTCATTTTTGTTTACGAAGCATTAAACTTAAGCGAGTCATTTTTAGATTGCTGTAGCTGATATTTGTATATAGACAAGTATGTTATCTATCTGAATATTGTATCGAATATTGTATATACGTACCATGGGCGTTGTGCCTAAAGTACTGAATAAACATTTTACCATTTACCATACCATAAGTGAAAAGAACAAGATCTTCCTTGGACTTCAATTATGGGATGGCGGAGGAAATTGCTTTCTGGATCAACGATGTACTATAATACATTTGGATGCTGAAACTCTTCTATATCGTATTGACTTTGACCATCCTTAGCAGCTGGTGACCCACCGTTAGCTGGACAGATGTCTGCGCCTAGCCTTTGATGAATTTGTTCAGACGGCACGTGCTTGCGGCTGCTCAGCAAACACACGTGACATCTGTGCAGTGACCATGGGTACATATATATAGCATGGGCCGCCGGGTCTTGACGGCGGATTGGTTGCTGCTCGCCAAAGCCAGCTACCATCATGGGCACCGGCAGGCTTCTGGCTCTCTGCCTGTACACGGCCTGCCTGACCAGTCTCGGACATGCTGGCAACACGTACTATTAGTAAGTATATCAATTAATTAAAAGAGTCATTTGCCTTTCTCGGGAAAATGTGGAATTTTACTAAGTCCTCATGGCATAAATATATAGAGATTCCGTGTGCAATAAATTAGCAGTTGAAGCTATTGTTCGCCAGACAATTAAAATGCCTTTCGCATAGTAAAGTGTGACTTGCTTATGCACTACATCCTTATAGTTCGAGACTGCCGCCGTCCTGGTGATAATTATGATATATTTTTATGATAATTATTTATTTAGAGGCGTCACATTAATAAGAAAATGTGTCCAGTAAACTGTTAAGAAATATATTGACGTTTTGTCCAAGCATTTGATGGTCTTAGTGTTCGACACAATAGGGCATTTTCGAGCATCTGGTGGTCTGTGTTTGCCATAGCGATTTATCCCGGAACCTGTTAGTGTTTACTATAACGTTTTGTCCCGGCATCTGCTGGTCTGTGTTTAGCATAGCGTTTTGTCCTTGCACCTGTTGGTCTGTGTTTACTATGACGTTTTGTCCGGGCATCCGTTGGTCTGTATTCGTTATAGCGTTGAAGGCGTTTGTCCCGGCATCTGTTGGTCTGTGTTCGTTATAGCGTTGAAGGCACGTTGTCCCGACATCTGTTGGTCTGTGTTCGTTACAGCGTTGCAGGCTTTTGTCCTGGCATCTGTCGGTCTGTGTTCGTTATAGCGTTGAAGGCACGTTGTCCCGGTATCTGTTGATCTGTGTTCGTTATAAGGTTAAAGGCGTTTTGTCCTGCCATCTGTTGGTCTGTGTTCGTTATAGCGTTGAAGGCACGTTGTCCCGGCATCTTGTGGTCTGTGTTCGTTATAGCGTTGAAGGCGTCTTGTCCTGGGGCCGTATTCATCATCGCCACTTAGGCTACGCCAAGACTTAGCGCTAAGTGGAAGATTTGTCGAGCGATTATCGGGTTCAAAATACATAAGTAGTCACCTAAGAAGGGGATTTTCTGAATTAAGAAACGGCTAAATTTATGTTAAAGAGGATGTCTTAATCATGGGCACCACCACAACGAGCTGGTGAGGCTAAGACGAAAACGCACTTTTCGTGCGTAACTTACGAGGGGATTATGAATACGGTCCCAGGCCTCTGTTGGTCTGTGTTCGTTATAGCGTTGAAGGCACGTTGTCCCGGCATCTGTTGGTCTGTGTTCGTTATAGCGTTGAAGGAACTTTGTTCCGGCATCTGTTGGTCTGTGTTCGTTACAGCGTTGAAGGCGTCCTGTCCTGGCATCTGTTGGTCTGTGTTCGTTATATCGTTGAAGGCACTTTGTCCTGGCCTCTGTTGGTCTGTGTTTGTTATAGCGTTGAAGGCGTTTTGTCCCGTCATCTTTTGGTCCCTGTTTATTAAAGAGTTTGGTCATGACGATTGGTGAGACAATCGAAAGCGGTTTCTAAGATTAACATATGCCCGTTAGAGACGCAATATAAAGTTAGTCTTACGCCCTATGTGCTTTTATACTTGATTTCACAGCACATTCTATTGTGAATCTGACTGCGGAGGCAATCCCATGCCCCAGGGTGACTGCGAGCTGGTATGTTTCGATCCACTGCCAAATACCAATGACACTTGCATGGATCCAGTGGAATTCCTGACGCAGACCGAAAGCTTCATTGAGGCAATGGATAATCTGAAGCCAACGACCACATCTACAACACCTACTCCCACAACACCTACTCCTACAACACCGACACCCACAACACCTACTCCCACAACACCTACTCCCACAACACCTACTCCCACAACACCTACTCCTACAACACCTACTCCCACAACACCGACACCCACAACACCTACTCCTACAACACCTACTCCCACAACACCTACTCCCACAACACCTTCCCCTACAACACCTGGCCCTACAACACCCACACCCACAACACCTACTCCTACAACACCTACACCCACAACACCTACTCCCACAACACCTACTCCTACAACACCTACTCCAACAACACCCACACCCCCAACACCCACACCCACAACACCTACTCCCACAACACCTACTCCCACAACACCTACACCCACAACACCTACCCCGACAACACCTACTCCCACAACACCTACTCCCACAACACCTACTCCCACAACACCTACTCCAACGACACCTACACCCATAATACCCACACCTATACCCACAACACCTACCCCGACAACACCTACTCCCACAACACCTACTCCCACAACACCTACTCCCACAACACCCACACCCACAACACCTACTCCAACAACACCCACACCCACAACACCTACCCCAACAACACCTACTCCTACCACACCTACTCCAACGACACCTACACCCACAACACCTACTCCTACCACACCTACTCCAACGACACCTACTCCTACAACACCTACACCCACAACACCTACTCCCACAACACCTTCCCCTACAACACCTAGCCCTACAACACCCACACCCACAACACCTACTCCTACAACACCCACACCCACAACACCTACTCCCACAACACCTACTCCCACAACACCTACACCCACAACACCTACCCCGACAACACCTACTCCCACAACACCTACTCCCACAACACCTACTCCCACAACACCTACTCCCACAACACCTACTCCCACAACACCTACTCCTACCACACCTACTCCAACGACACCTACACCCACAACACCTACTCCTACAACACCTTCTCCAACGACACCTAACCCCACAACACCTACACCCACAACACCCACACCCACAACACCTACTCCTACCACACCTACCCCAACGACACCTACACCCACAACACCTACTCCTACAACACCCACACCCACAACACCTACTCCTACAACACCTACACCCACCACACCTACCCCTACAACACCCACGCCCACAACACCTACACCCACAACACCCACTCCTACAACACCCACACCCACAACACCTACTCCTACAACACCTACAGCCACAACACCCACACCCACAACACCTACCCCTACAACACCTACTCCTACAACACCCACCCCTACAACACCTACTCCTACAACACCTACTCCCACAACACCTGCTCCTACAACACCCACACCCACAACACCTACACCCACAACACCTACTCCAACAACACCTACTCCTACAACACCCACACCCACAACACCCACTCCTACACCTACCCTTACAGCACCCACAACACCTACTCCTACAACACCTAGCCCTACAACACCCACACCCACAACACCCACACCCACAACACCCACTCCTACAACACCTAGCCCTACAACACCCACACCCACAACACCTACTCCTACAACACCCACACTCACAACACCCACTCCTACAACACCTAGCCCTACAACACCCACACCCACAACACCTACACCCACAACACCTACTCCAACAACACCTACTCCTACAACACCCACACCCACAACACCCACTTCTACACCTACCCCTACAACACCTACTCCTACAACACCTAGCCCTACAACACCCACACCCACAACACCTACTCCTACAACACCCACACCCACAACACCTACTCCCACAACACCTACTCCAACAACACCTACCCCTACAACACCTACCCCTACAACACCTTCCCCTACAACACCTGGCCCTACAACACCCACACCCACAACACCTACTCCTATAACACCTACATCCACAACACCTGGCCCTACAACACCCACACCCACAACACCTACTCCTACAACACCTTCCCCTACAACACCTTCCCCTACAACACCTGGCCCTACAACACCCACACCCACAACACCTACTCCTACAACACCTACTCCTACAACACCCACACCCACAACACCTACTCCAACAACACCGACCCCTACAACGCCTACGCCTACAACACCTTCCCCTACAACACCTGGCCCTACAACACCCACACCCACAACACCTACTCCTATAACACCTACATCCACAACACCTGGCCCTACAACACCCACACCCACAACACCTACTCCTACAACACCTTCCCCTACAACACCTTCCCCTACAACACCTGGCCCTACAACACCCACACCCACAACACCTACTCCTACAACACCTACTCCTACAACACCCACACCCACAACACCTACTCCAACAACACCGACCCCTACAACGCCTACGCCTACAACACCTTCCCCTACAACACCTGGCCCTACAACACCCACACCCACAACACCGACACCCACAACACCTACTCCTACAACACCTACGCCCACAACACCTACTCCCACAACACCTACTCCCACAACACCTACTCCAACAACACCCACACCCACAACACCCACACCCACAACACCTACTCCCACAACACCTACTCCTACAACACCCACACCCACAACACCTACTCCAACAACACCGACCCCTACAACGCCTACGCCTACAACACCTTCCCCTACAACACCTGGCCCTACAACACCCACACCCACAACACCTACACCCACAACACCCACACCCACAACACCTACTCCTACAACACCTACACCCACAACACCTACTCCTACAACACCTACTCCAACCACACCCACACCCACAACACCTACTCCCACAACACCTACTCCTACAACACCTACACCAACAACACCCACACCCACAACACCTACTCCTACAACACCTACACCCACAACACCTACTCCTACAACACCTACTCCAACAACACCCACACCCACAACACCTACTCCCACAACACCCACACCCACAACACCTACTCCCACAACACCTACTCCTACAACACCTACTCCTACAACACCTACACCCACAACACCCACGCCCACAACACCTACTCCTACAACACCCACACCCACAACACCTACTCCTACAACACCTACTCCTACAACACCCACACCCACAACACCCACACCCACAACACCTACTCCTACAACACCTACTCCAACAACACCCACACCCACACCCACAACACCTACTCCTACAACACCCACGCCCACAACACCCACACCCACAACACCTACTCCTACAACACCTACTCCAACAACACCCACACCCACAACACCCACGCCCACAACACCCACACCCACAACACCCACACCTACAACACCTACCCCCACAACACCTACTCCTACAACACCCACCCCTACAACACCCACTCCTACTACACCTACCCCCACAACACCTACACCCACAACACCTACTCCTACAACACCTACCCCCACAACACCCACACCCACAACACCTACTCCCACAACACCTACTCCTACAACACCTACTCCAACAACACCCACACCCACAACACCTACTCCCACAACACCTACTCCTACAACACCTACTCCAACAACACCCACACCCACAACACCTACTCCTACAACACCTACACCCACAACACCTACTCCCACAACACCTACTCCCACAACACCTACTCCTACAACACCTGCTCCTACAACACCTACCCCTACAACACCCACGCCCACAACACCCACTCCTACAACACCTACTCCCACAACACCTACTCCTACAACACCTACCCCTACAACACCTGGCCCTTCAACAGCTCCCCCTACGACGACTCCCCCTACGACGCCGTACCCGACAAATCTGCCGCGTAAGTACAGTTCATGTGAAATTATTACTTCTGTACCCAGGATATTTCTGTTGTTGACGCCCCTGTGGATATTGTTATCTGGATCACCATATCACTCTATGTATTGTCATTCTTTGTATCGTTTCATAAACAATTTTGCATTTCAATGGATGACACGCTTTTATGTTTTGGTGAGTACGTTAGCTTTGGTTCACAGATCTGTATGTTCATGTTGTCCGTTCCTGTCAAGTCTCTAAACATCCGATTTGGGTACTAATGGCGGATGGCCATCCGGTTCCGGTGATGCATGGCGGTAGAATTTTTTTGACAAAATGTTTTAATGAAAAGATTAGATAAACAGGTCATCAAATAACCTAGTGCTAAATCACCCCTCCCTCCATCAAAGAAGGTCACAACAGTGGCCAAGGTGATTTAGCATAACACATAACCCTTAGCAACTTGTAGCTTGCGCCATCAACTATATTCGATTGATTACACCATAGCACCGACATTTAGAAGTCCATGCATACGTACAGTGAAGAACATGAGTTGATATCAAAGATATTAGTACACCTAACCTGTTGATATCTATAGAGAATGAACACACTCGAAACAATACTACACGTAAGTTAACTCGCGGTGCTATTGTACCATTCGTTAAACATATACGTCACAACAGTTATGTGACACCCACAAATGTTGTCATGTTGACCATTCCAAATAAGCGAAAGAAATCGGCTCGTTTTCCGACCTGATGCATCACCGGAACCGAATAGACCTGGCGCCATTGGTGCCATGGTTACAAATTTGACAAACATATGGAACTGCCAATCCAAACATGTGCACGCCATCTAGAGAGCTGGTTCCGACGCACACACACACTTACAATTATCTGTATTCCTTTGTTAAAGCTTGCGACAAAGCCCCCGTGGTCGACTTGTGCTTCGTCCTCGACTCGACTATGGATATGACCGAGCTCGGGTGGGACTACGACGCCTCCATCGGTTATGCCCTCATGACGGTCATCAGCAAAATGATGGCTAAGCTGAAGATTTCCACGGACGAGATCCACGTGTCGGCAGTGACCTACGGCGGCACGGGTGACTCATTCGTCAACTTTGACCTAGATGACAAGCCGACGTACACCGAGGCCAATGCTGCCGTGCAAGATGCCTCGCTCTTCCCTTATGTGGGCTCAGCGGAGAGGGACATCCCGGAAGCACTTAACGTGTGTACAATCATTGTTTCTTTCAGATCGAGTGGTGGGTGCATGGGGGGATGGAAGGGAACTACTAGAGGCGGAATGCGGTAGTGGCAAGGATACCTAAGTGTAGTGACAGACTGTCGTGGCTAGCACTAGTAGCAGAAGCGAAATAATGTGTAGGTCCCATAGTAATGGAAGATACACTCATTAGGCCATTGCAGCTGTCCTCGTGGATATACTCATTTTCTGAGTCATCTTCAAATCAGAACATAGAAGTCTAATGAGCATTTGTTCTTGATTTTCTAAGAGGAATTGGTCTAATAACGACGCCCTGTAGATTTAATTAGTCTAATAATGACGCCCTGTAGATTTCATCATGGTCTAATGACCACGCCCTGTAGTTTTCATCTTGGTCTAATAACGACACACTGTAAGTTTCCGTTTTTATAAATGTCAAGTTTACTTTTAATTCAACTAATCCCTTGGTACGCTGTTTTTCCTACCTTTAATCACTGAGATTAAAGCGTGCGTGTCCCTGTTTTGCACTATTATACCAGACTGCAAGGACACAGATCTTCACTGATTCCAACGGTGACAGAACCAATGCTCCGGATATCACCTTCCTGTTCATGCGCGCCAACACAACTGTGAACGAGGGCAACCTCCAATCCGAGGTGGATGCTTTGCATGCCCTCAGCGACTCTGGTGAGAAGACAACTCGCACCTTCATAACCTCTATATAATCTATCTATATTATGGATAAGCGGGTATATTTTTGTAAATTACCCGGTTTACTTCAATGTACAGCGTCTTTGAACGGATTCACGGATTTGGCGCTATATAAACCCAATAATAAAAATAATAAAATAATATATAATTTACACTCCGGAAAAATAGGACAGCCGAGAACGGTTTTTACGCTCCGGTTAGGCGCAGACTATGAACAAACAACACGGTGTGGGGGAAGGTTTCTAGATATATTTAAGTTATTACCCGGAATTATTTCTAAAAACATATATGCTTAACCATGCTAGAATAAAATGTCCGTGGCTTTTTATTTATTTACAGCCCTATAGTTACAATAGCAAATATAGCCTATATTATTCACTTTATGCAATATGGTAGTAACTCGGTACCGGTCCGGTGCGACATAAATAGACCAAAAACAACCTGCGCCAACGGGATTATCCCTTTGGCGCATCGCCTTTGACGTTACGCTCCAAACGTCCTGGGAAGCGAGAGATCCGTGGTTCGAGCCCGAGCCATGGCCGGAACCACAAATTTCCGGGTCAGTTCGTGACCCTTGATCCCCATATACAGGGGTAGGTCCTTGGAGGGGTCCACGGAGGGCCGGGCCGAGAGATTTCACAATATGTTAGTACAGTATAGTATTAAAATACGGTTCGATATTTCAGTATGCAAATCATATGGGCCTACCATTGCATGGTGCCATTGTCCTAAATGTGACTTCAATTACAGGTACGCCGATGTCGGTCTACGTGGTAGGCATGGGTGACCAGGCCGGGACCGCTCCGTATGCATCGACGTCGCAGGAGGAACAGATAGCGACCGATTCCGCCATGGTGAAGCACGTGAAGAACCCGGTCATGTTGTCCGAGTTTTTCAATCTCTTCCTCAGTTTTATCTGCACCCCGTGAGCAATGATGCGGCGCGGCGATAACAGAAGGATGAATTGAATGTAAGTTTCCCGTGTAGGCCTATCTGGATTCGCAAGACTAGACGTTATGATAAAACGAGCATTGAATGTAGGCCTAAGTTTTCCATGTAAGCTTTCGCAAGGGTTCGCAGGATTATGACAGATGAATTGAAGATACGCGTTGCATGTTTCTGCATTCAGAGGACTATGATAAAACATCCATTGGCATTGTTACTTTTAGTAACCGCCCCCCCCCCCATCTGTATTTATCATAATGGCATCGTACGAACACATCGAGCGGAGATGGTCTCAATATCATGTATTTTATCTAAGGGGGGCATCTCCGCATTGGCGAGCAATTCCGCATGACACCGTGCATCTGCGTTCGAAATACTGAGAGAGCACGCAGGGAGCGTAAGTTTTCCATGTATCTGAATCATGTCATGTTGTCTGCTTTACCACCAGGTAGCCAGGGAAAAAGAAGTAAAGACGAAAGAAAACGTACTAAATAAAGGCACGATTAATTTACCACACTGTTCACCCCACGATATGGTGGGGCGACGACTACGGAAACGTCTCGGGATCGTGAATGCGAAAGTCGCTTATTAACGTATTCTCTCTTTGGCATGTCACTGTTGTGACATGCTGTAACACTACAAATGCAAAAGACTAGTGTCAAAATGGGCTTCCACGTGAGATTGATCGACGAAAGAAGTCTGTGGCAGTGATAAGGTGATTGTGATTCCAACAGTCGCCCACGTTTGGGATAACCCTCGCGCTTATCGTTGTCATGGTGATGATACGTACCGAGTTTTCTTTTCAAGAACTACCATGGTAACACTACATGCATATACCGTTAATATAATTAACGGCCGTTTTGCGGCATGTGGATTGCCTATCATGGGGTGGTATATAGGTTTCTTGGACTTACTTACCATTTTTCTCTTTCCGTTTTGGAAAACACTTACCATCCCGGTATATTTATATTATTACAGTATTATACATTTTTTTCAACTCTGTGCAAGGTTGTTTTGTATCACATAATGTGCGATTTCCTGTAGCCAACCGCTTGTTAGTAGTTTTAGTCATATGTATTGAAACGGCATATATAATGCAGTTAAGGAGCGTAGTAAGAGTTTGATTGAGAACTACCTCAATTCTTTGTGAAAAGTATTTTGGAGCATGAAATGACATAATACATGTATCATAGAATCTGGTCAAAAAACAATAACTACGCGGAATTAATAAAAGCTTCACCACTGCAAATGTTGTCTTCGTCTAATTTTAATTTTAGTAATTTTAGTAATTTAGTACTATATGTAAAATCTTAAAAATACAACCATCGATTTTCCAGTTCGCTTATCGTGGATCTTCGTTCCCCAAAACCACCATTTCTCTAAAAGTTTCGTGTATGACCACATTCATTTCCAGAAGCCAGCATTCCTCTAAAGCGACATTCTAAGCTAAGCTGTAGATAGTCTGTGCTTCCTAAAGCAACCGTTTGTCCAAAGTAATGGAAGTTTCCCCAGATCAGTAGATAAGCATGCTGAACTGCATACCGACAAGTCGTGGGTACGCTGGTAATGGGGCAAGTTTTATCCAACCCCAGTTCATGATCCCTAGAGGTTTCTAGGAATATTTAGCCTTCATGTGCACGGAAGCAGCCCGAAACACCAGCCTTTCTTTTCTTTAACATAGACAAATCAGTCTCATATCACGTATCATCCCCTTCGCTCCCCAAAGCGACCGGTTCTCTAATTTAAACGCGATCGTTTTTTAGTCAAGAAAACAAGTCTAACTATAATTGCTTATCGCGGGAACTGTCAATGTGAATCACCACGCGATCACAGCGACAGATAAAACACCTGCCAATGTGAATCACCACGCGATCACAGCGACAGATAAAACACCTGTCAATGTGAATCACCACGCGATCACAACCGACGGATAAAACACCTGTCAATGTGAATCACCACGCGATCACAGCGACAGATAAAACACCTGTCAATGTGAATCACCACGCGATCACAGCGACAGATAAAACACCTGTCAATGTCAACCACCACGCGATCACAGCGACAGATATACTACCTGTCAATGTGAATCACCACGCGATCACAGCGACAGATAAAACACCTGTCAATGTGAATCACCACGCGATCACAGCGACAGATAAAACACCTGTCAATGTGAATCACAACGCGATCACAGTGACAGATATAACACTTGTCAATGTGAATCACCACGCGATCACAGTGACAGATATAACATTTGTCAATGTGCATCACCACGCGATCACAGCGACAGATAAATCACCACGCGATCACAGCGACAGATAAAACACCTGTCAATGTGAATCACCACGCGATCACAGCGACAGATATAACACCTGTCAATGTGAATCACCACGCGATCACAGCGACAGATATAACACCTGTCAATGTGAATCACCACGCGATCACAGCGACAGATATAACACCTGTCAATGTGAATCACCACGCGATCACAGCGACAGATATAACACCTGTCAATGTGAATCACCACGCGATCACAGCGACAGATAAAACACCTGCCAATGTGAGTCACCACGCGATCACAGCGACAGATATAACACTTGTCAATGTGAACCACCACTCGATCACAGCGACAGATATAACACTTGTCAATGTGAATCACCACGCGATCACAGCGACAGATATAACACCTGTCAATGTGAATCACCACGCGATCACAGCGACAGATATAACACCTGTCAATGTGAATCACCACGCGATCACAGCGACAGATAAAACACCTGTCAATGTGAATCACCACGCGGTCACAGCGACAGATAAAACAACTGTCAATGTGAATCACCACGCGATCACAGCGACAGATAAAACACCTGTCAATGTGAATCACCACGCGATCACAGCGACAGATAAAACACCTGTCAACGTAAATCACCACGCGATCACAGCGACAGATAAAACACCTGTCAATGTGAATCATCACGCGATCACAGCGACAGATATAACACCTGTCAATGTGAATCACCACGCGATCACAGCGACAGATATAACACCTGTCAATGTAAAGGACGCAAAAATCTGTTATGCCAAAAAGTATTTATTGACTATGCAATGTGCTTACATGATGCACGTATAGATCTGGAGAGACATAATCCGCTGATCACAATAACTGAGGTACAATAGTTTGTTGATACCAACGTCATATATAACAAGGCATGTAAGACATGTAAATGCGAAAATCCGCGTGAGCGTAAAGGCTATACGGCTCAGGGTTTTTTGATCATCTGATGAAGCCCAAACTCCAATGCAAAAGTGACATTAATTATTGGATGAAACAGGACAGGGATGAAATTAAAATGCGAGGGCCCGGGGGCGCAAACCTTCGACAGGACAGTGAATATTTTAAGTTTAAATTAAAGCGTCCTTGCTTGGGATCTTTTCCCCAATATGCGGGTGTTAAATAAGAGGATAGGAGGGACGGGCAGATGGCGGGGGAGGGGTGAGGGGGAGACGGGGGCTGACGGGCGGTTGCAATGATAAGCTCTGTGTCTATCCTAATGTGGCAGTAGAGTGGATATCTTGACCTTGCCATCCATGGAGCCGGAAGCACACATCTTGCAGTCCGTCGTCTCGGACCAGTCGACACACACCACGGGAGTGTGGTGTCCACCCAGGAACAGCGACTTCTTCAGGCCAATATCCTTGTTCAGCTGCAAACACAATGACAACACATATATTAGTTAAAACACGGTTAAAGGTGTTCTTAGATGACAGCTGTTAGAATAGCAGCGGAGGGGGTGCACTGCAACGGCAATGGATAATACGCAGAAAACTAACTGTGTTACACCTGGTGTTACACGGCTCAGCGAGGCCATGCGGGGCCTGGTCCGCCCTCAGGGGCGGACACGCATGGTGGCCGACTAGCGGCCTAAGCAGCCAATCACCAGCTCGGTGACCTCGGGCAGACTGACCAATGAGGGGTATCGCCACGCCCACACTGGTCAGTCTGAACGGGTACAAAAAGGGCAAAGGCCAGGAACTCGGGGTTCCACGCCCGACGACCTGAAAACGACACGACTCTCCCTCCCCCGACTCCAGGACCCACGACAGACTGCAAGGTATAGCCCATAAGTTCTTGTATCACTAACCCACACAGTTTTTATCTTACGAAATATATTATATCTAAACTTACCGCTGTGTTGATTTTGTATATACGTTGGTAGTTTACCAGGCTAGCTGTACCCGACCGCTCTACCCCCAGTAGCTAATTCCCCAGGCTACGTAACTTCCCCTAGTGGCTAATTCCCCAGGCTACGTAACTTCCCCTAGTGGCTAATTCCCCAGGCTGCTAAACATCCCCTAGCTTAACCCCCGACCCCCGAATAGCAAAGTTAACAACTGCACATTTTTTGGAGTGCTCGTACTTATTGTCCAGCGACCAGTTCGCACTGCATTTGTGCGCACTACGTCACATGTGGTGTCGTCACATGTGCTGACGTCACACTAAATTCGAATTAAACATTTTAAAACGCCGAATAGGAAATAACGCTCACTCGGGGCATGAATACAAAGAGACGAGACAAAGATTCTGAAGAGGACTCAAGAGCTTTTACGCACAATTTCACACAAAACCTTTTATTAATCCACGAAACCCGGATAACCACAAACCCGCAATGAGTCCAGTTGCTCCACATGGTAAGCGAATAACAAGCGCTCACCTCGTAGACGCATCCTCCATTCTGGGCGCACGTAATGACGTGTGTACCCTCGGCGTCTAAGGCGAACAGCTTGCCCTTGGGTGCCTGCACCTGGCGGTAACCCCCCACCCCCGTGAGGACGAAAGGCCCGGCGGCCCCCTGATGTACCGGCAGCACGGCCAGACAGATACCAGTCCGCTGCAGGCTCCATTGGATGAACTACAAGGGCGGAAACACCATCGCCTTCAGTATAATCCTTATTAGTGTATATCATGGCTGGAAATATCAGTTATGGTCATTTTGTAAGCGTGACGTTATACATCATCGCCATTATCATCGCAACATAAAATATTTTACGGCCAAAAATGAAGTTTAGCGACATTATGATTTCCGAATCTATCGGAATCTGAAGTAAGGTATCCATGAGGCTTGATGAATAGCTAATCTCAATCACTCGGCACGCGAAACGACACATTCTCTAAACGCCTCACCCACCTTGCCATCCGACGCCATGCTAAAGCAAGAAGTCTCGTCCACACTAAACGCCACGTTGTAAATCTCGCCATTGTGAGCCGGCCAACTGGCGATGCACTCTCCCTTCCTTACATCTATGACGTCACCAAAATATAGAGGTCAAGTTAAAAATTCAGTTCACCGAGAAACAATGAAGTCATAAGAGGAAGACGCCCGCATTGCAATCTGTTATATATTTGTCGACTGTTCCAATTTGTTTGGAACACTTGGTCTCAAAAACAAAACAAAATATTTTACTTGAATTTATTTGAAATAACCCCAATAATCCTAATCATAATTAATAAACGCATTAATCAAATCTCTCCAAACTGCATTTGATGCAAACAGCCTGTAAAAAAGGACGTGAAAGCAAGTACAGTAAATGTTACATATGAACGAGAATACCAAGATGACCTGCAGCCCTTGATTAGTATCAGCAATGAGTTAGTACCAGTATTTCCATTTCAAGAAGTGGAAAAATCTCTCACCGTAAAGCCGGAGGTTTCCGTCCGCGGCGCCACTGATCATCAACTGTCCATTGTGGTTGAACTTGGTGCAGGTGACAGCCACAGGGGTGGTCCCGGCAGAGAGCTGTCGCTGTTGGTGTTCGTGAGAACGAAACTTACAGCTTGGCTAGCAATATTTATTAAATGAATATATATGCAATTTTTTGTATTACCAACCTCTTCCGGTGTCAAATAAGTATATTCTGTCTTGAATTTAAATCCCGAAAGTCTGTGGGCTATCTGGAGAGAAGCAATTTGGTCACCGGCGCCTGTTCGCTGTTCGGTATTTTGTGTGTGATGTCGACCGGCTCGCTATCACGTCCGCGCGATATACATAAACCGCGCAGTTTTATGTTGTAATTGTTGTATTACAGACTCTCAGAGATATAAAACTGCATCAAGATTTTGAGATACTTTCACTCTTGATTCTAAAATGTAAAAAATCTAAGATGGCGCGTGTAAGTATATTGCTTTAAATTAATTCATTCGGAGGGAATAATAAAACAAAATGGGCGCTGGGAATTGAGGGTAGACAAGTGGCTAGCCAGACGTCACCTCCTGGACAAGATAAACGCCTTCTTCAGGAGGTAAATATAACTTAAAAGCGACAGATGAAACATAATACTTCTTGCCGACAAGGGTAACATAAGATCAATACACAATACATGTATAACTAACCTCTATTTTCATCGTTTTGGCGTCCCATAACGACAATCTCCCAACGTGGGGTCCCTGTTCCATTTGATCGACACTAGCGCCGCCTAGTGGTCGCATACGCCCCGCAGCCGCACAGGCGAATTGCGTTCCCTGAGGGCTACAGCTAAGAGACAGGATCCTGCAACATCAACAAGTAGAGGTAACAGGAAATAGTTGTATCCTTAGTACGGAGAGTTTGAATTTTGCCGCATGAAATCAGCAATGGGTGAGAGAGACTTCATTCAAGTTATACCGCCTCCCACGTTTTTCGATCTCCAATCTCCTACTATAGACTTACACTGCCTCCCCTCTCCCCCGCCCCCCCGGGCTACCACCCTCAGATGGACTCTTACTCGGCCCTATGAGACACTGAGGATATAATTGAGACTGACGCAAACGGTTCACATGCGATTATACGTGATCCACATTATTATACCTCGGACACATAGGATCTCCAGAAACTTCCTTCAACGTCTTCTTATCTTTGACATCAAACAGACGAATTGTTCCGGTTTTGGTTCCTAGTAACTGGAGGTATGTAAAAATGATCAACGTTCAATCGAGAAGTAAACAATACGGTTCAAACACCGGTACATTAACGTCAAGACGCGGCACAATGCTGCCCTCTACTGGCAGAACCATTCAGTCACTCATGCGTAGGGGCAGAACGTTCCATGTGATCATCCCCACTTGGCCACCTTTGCGTAGTTAAACCGTCCTTTATTTCCATAACCATTTTTTTTTCTAATCGCAGTGAAACAAGCTTCACAAGTTAATATATAATATATAGTAATGTATCAAGTTATAGAATGGACAAATAGTTGTATAGCCAATTTGCGAATACCGGAATTTTTAGCAAATCTCGTAGAGTTTGTAAACCGACAGAACGATCGGTTGTAGTGGTGACACGGATGCGGGTAAACACAGACCAGTCTGTCGCATTTGGGGATCCACTCCAGAGCGAGGATCAGAGACTTTGACATGGTGGTCGCCTCTGTGACTGGAGACGGTTGCGGTGTCCATATCCTGGGGAAATACAGCGTAACTCTCAATCCAAACACCAAAAAAAAAAAACTCGAAATGTCTTTTTTTCTGGGTTTGAGATATATAACGTTGGCGTAGTAGGTCACCTCTAGTAGTTAAATTGGGCTAAGAAACCTACGGGGACTGAAAAATGGTCTCTACGATGATATCATATTAAGGTGAATAGATTTCCAGCTAGACTGACTGGTGCCAACGGAGGGACACCAGTCAACCAATGTGGTATATATGTGTGAGAGTCGATCTCTTTGAGGGGCACCCATGACATTCAAAGGAACGAATCGCACGAAAGGTTCATTTGTTATGTATTTCACGTATCAAACCGCACAGAAATACTCTGTATAAGGGACTGACCACTTCAAATGGAGGGGGGGGGGGGGTGCTACGGTTTAAAAAAACAAAATTCTGCGCATTCTATGTCAAAAGAAAGTGTTGCTTAATTAGCTGGATATACGCCTAAAAAAATCTGTTTCTGTCACCATGGGGGAGGGGGGGGGGGGGGCAAGGGGGGTCGTGTTCCCAAGTCACGAAGAATACATTTCTTTATTCCCAGGTCACGATGATTTACAAGGAGAAGTCCCCGTATACAATGGAAGAGGCGGATACATTATATAAATTGGCCATTTCTCAATTTCACAATTAATGAAAATCCTTGATCACAACGGTCGGCTAATATCTAATTCCCAGTTCACGAAGAATTCTTTTCCACATTCCCAGCTCACGGTGAAATGAAAAGCCCGTTCCCGAGGAACTAAATACCCCTTGCCCCCCCCCCCCCCCCCCAAACCCTCCGCGACGTTCCAAAAAAATGCTCTTAGCAGACGGTCGGTCCCTTATGTGTGGTGCCTTCACAATTAGCTTCTATGTACATCAATCAAATGACCACCTCGTTTCACCAGCCAATCGGCGTTCTCCTAGTAATTTTAAAACATAGGTGTTGATTTTTCTTTTACTCTTTTCTTTTCTCGTATAAACATCTATTTATCCTTCCTAAAAGTTGTCCAAAGCTGCATATTTGAATACACTTAAGGTTTAAGGAGATTATACTTACTTAACAACTCCGTCGATGTCTGCAGAAGCCATTTTTTGCCCGGAGCTACTAAAGCAGCAATGTGTCACACAGGAATGATGTTCGCTGTATTCTTCCTACGGAGACAAATAGTACATAGGCATTCTCAATGTTACATTATTGCACTAAGCCTGGAGGAAACAGGCTGCCGGTAGATTTAGACAAAAGGTTGGTGGGGGTAAATTTAGACAAAAGGTGGGGGGGGGGGTGAGGTAGAATGCAAAGTCTACGTAGTGCCAAGAACGATTAAATACTTACTTGACTTAGCAACAAAAAGGCGGATTCTCCATCTGAAACGAATAAGAAGTCGATATAATAACAAAGATTGACGGACGAAAATTGATGATTATTATTTTTCTCGTAATAAATTGCCATCAGTGGTCTTAGACAACTTTCATCGTCAAGAAGGAAATTTAGTATACTGGAATATGTACGGATGACAACGGCGACAAAAGTAGTTTTGCAAGCACTCGCGATTAACACGATTAAGTAACATTTCTCTCAGTATCATCTCACCCAGAGGGTGTTGTTGCCGCACAGGGCCACTTCCTTTGCTTGCGGTCACACCGGGTTCCTCTACGAAACCTGGACCTTGGTCTGAAACTAAACCCTATAAAAGTCCGACAGAAAAAAAATCCAAATTAGTCACCTTTGTCTGGCGTCAAACATGTAAAACAATGGGTCGTGTTATCTTTTGCTGGTCTCATTCCTATCACAGTGGAAGATAGGTGGCCAATCATAGCCGTGAAACTACACAAGAAGTGAGTGGACGTAAATGCTTGGGGAGCCAAAACAAGACATAAATACAAAAGTAAATGAATTCCAACCTCGGTTGAGTACTGGAGGTGTCCTTGGGTTGCTGATTCCGCCGAAGTGATGTCCGTTGGATTAGTGACGGCACCCTTAGTCTTCTGCCTTGAAGCCGCGTCCACAGCCTATTGAGGCGACAGTTGTTTGGTTATTCAGGACTCTTTAACCACATTTGGTCATATCGCGTCAATGGGAGAAGGAAGGGAGAGGGGAGCCATATCTCCGGGTGTAACCGCCTACTCTTTGCGAAGAAAGACATGGGAGCTTTATACTGCGACCACACAGACATGGCCACAGCAGGGCTCGAACCACCGATCCACGCGCCGTTAGGCTCTCAGGTGACCAGAGCACTCAATGCGAGCGCTCTAGCCCACTGAGCTATCGCGCCCGCCCCTGTGAGACGACAGTACTGTGTACACATACGGGGAGTAGTAGCTTCAAGTATATGGCAATTCAGTATCTGTAGCAGACACCTTTACCCTACGATACATCTGCACGGGTCAAACTGGGCACGTCAGCAGACACTGTGTTCATTTAAAGAGTAACTTTTTAAGGATCCATCTAAATGCAATATATAAGTCTTAGTAAGTGTGGTACTATATCATATGAAGGTCACAAGGGTTTTCAAGGGCCGTGATGGAGAGCAACGTGGGTCTTAAAGGCGAACTGCTCCATCCATGCACTGATATTTAATGGTAATTTCGGAACCGTACATCTATGATGCGATGAAACATTTCTGTTCACATTTTGTAGTCACTATTTCAACAAAAGGTAAACATTAAACTAGCGGGAACGCAACAATTGGGCGGGAAAGATTTCAGAAGCGGGTGCATTGCAACGCGGTCAGTGTGCATGAAGTCCGCATTCGGTAGAGCGCCGAATTTCGGATCGTAGGGCTGAGTTAAAGGGGACAATAATTTTTTGGGGGTATTTTTTGATGGCAGCAACCTTTATTTAGGCTGAACACTGTGGTCTTTCGCATGGTTGTCACTTTTTGAGTCAAAATCCTCGATCGTAGTAAGCCTACTCGCAATATTAGTCTTGTGCTTCGCTTGTTTAATTGTGGTTGAACAGCCGGTTCGCTTGTTTACAATTGATTTCAACTTAACATCAGCTTAAATTGAATGACAAAGACGGCAGAAAACGATTTGACAGCTGTCGTAAACTGAAATCTACGTATCCTACGCCACAAAGTTGTGTGTAGTATACCGGTTTATTGCAGTTTTACGGATTCTAAGAAGGCTACAGGCAATTAATTTGTAACAAAATTAGACAGATTATTGGACTAATAAAAGGTTACAATTTCAGACACTCTAATGAGTTTGGCGGGAACAAAGTGTCTGCATAACTCTGAGAAAATCCTTGCCTTGCTAGTTATCCTTACTTTTATTTTGATATCCTTTTTCCCTGTAGAAGCAGCGGTCTGCTGTGGAGCCATGAGGTTGGTGGTGGTGGGCGCAGGGGTCTGTGGTGGGGGATTCTTCTTCCCCAGTATGGGGGATGAAGGGAGACCAATATTTTTGAGGAATGACTGAATCTGGTGAGTTTTAGGCATATTTGGATTCTTCTCTGCACTATTAGTTTCCCTAAAGAAAACAAAAAG
Source organism: Arenicola marina (assembly GCA_964019135.1). Taxonomy (NCBI): domain Eukaryota; kingdom Metazoa; phylum Annelida; class Polychaeta; family Arenicolidae; genus Arenicola; species Arenicola marina. The sequence continues at coordinate 29,857,938 of OZ025262.1, forward strand.
GTTTATTAAACGAAGAATATGTATGAATGTATCAACATATCTGGAAAACCACTTAACTGATATATTAATTAGTCTCAACATACAATAACTCCAAACCTGATATAGAACTAAATAAACGAGTACAGTACTGAGATTTGATTTTAGTAAAACCACCAATGTCACATAATTCTTAGGTTAAACTTATAGCAGCATTTCTTGGCAGCAATTGCACTCTTCACGGCCTATAAATAGTATACTATTGTGTAATGGTAACAAGTGATCATAATCTTAAGTTGAGAAATAACAAGAGTGGTGAGTAATATAAAATGAATATGACCAGATTGAAGTAGTTTAACTGACTGAGAAATAACAGAGAAGTCATCCATGAGGTCGAGTGAGCCCGGTCCGGGAGGAGGGCCGCAAGGGGTCGTGGCAGTCGCGTCATCCTCTGTGTACGGCGTTCCAGACTTCTCAACCAAATGGGCCAGCTACAAGGTCAAACATGGGTCAACTGTCAACATGTCATCTCTAACAACTGGGCCAGCTACCAAGGTCCAAGAATAATATATCTCAATCCTCGGCAAGGTAAATTGATTCGCCTGTGTGTCATCTGAACCAACTGGGCCAGCTCCAAGGTCAAACATGGAATCACTATGATGTCTCAGTCATTGAGGACTATTACAAGGTCAAACACGAGATCGCTATGATATCTCAGTCATTGAGGACTATTACAAGGTCAAACACGAGATCGCTATGATATCTCAGTCATTTATGACTATTACAAGGTGAAACACGGGATCACTATGATATCTCAGTCATCTAGGACTATTACAAGGTCAAAATTGAGGTTAACACATCATCTCCATTAATAAGACAGTTCCAAGGTCACATGAGGTAACATATCATCAACAACCAGGCCAGCTACAAGGCCAAACATGGGGTAATCAGCTGGGATATTAACTGGTGTCTCAGTGCTGGTGTATTACCTTTGCCTTAAGTCTGTTGTTTTCCTCATGAAGTTTAACCACTTTCTTGTTATCCTCATCCAAGTCAAAGAGTGGAGGTGTCGGTGAGAGTGAATTAAGGATATTCAATAATACCAAAAAATACTTTCATAAAATAATTTGCATCTTTAAAGTCTTATCATCAAGGATTAATGGTAATGTTTAAAGTTTTTTTTTCAAAAGTTATCAGTTATATATATATGCATCATATCCATGAGTTTGCCTTTGAACAGCCAAAAATAATAAAGACATTTCACTGTAGATAATTGTCCTGAGGAACATATCACGTTAAAACAATTTTTCGTACAAATATTGTTAGAAATCAGTACTGGTATAATGCAACAAAATGCAGATATCCAAATATTTAATAGAAATCGTAGTTAACCAAACTCAACTTGAGCTAAAGGATATGAATTGACTGCATGACAACACTTAGGAAGTTGTGTAGGCTGAGAAACAAGGTGTCCTGCCACTGCTTTGTGAAGTACAGAGCAAAAACCTTAATTTCCTCTGGGTTTTTCGCGAATGGCAATGCTACAATTATAGCAAAAAAGATGAAATAAAAACAACATTATTGTTAAGAGCAAAGCTGCTGCATTGCTGAAAACTAAAGCAGACTTGTCTGGAAGTTTCATTACATCCATAAGTTAAAAAAATGAGAAGATCTCATGAAGGCAGCTTTACAAAGTTCTTTTATAGTCCATTAATGGACTGGTATATAGTAAGCTGGTAGAAATATATCAGAATTTCAGAAGCAATGAGAAAAGAAAAATTACGCTGCACAAGATATATTTATATATCAGATGTGCAGCAACTTACCAAACCAATCCTTCCATTCTGGCTGTAACTGCAATTCTGGCCCAAGCTTCTCAAAAAACTCTCTCACTGCATCTGGTTTCCCAGCCTGATGAGCACTGACTAAATAATATTTCAGTAGACTGACTTCCAGCTTCCTTATTGTCATAGAATAGACTTGTTCGCAGTGGGAGAAAATTCCCTTTTCAAGAAGCTGCCAGTAATCCCTCAGGTTCGCAAGGTCTAGGTTATTGTTGTAAGTATGCAGTGTCTCCATGATCTTGTCTACCTACAAGAAAGACCAAAAAGTATAAACACACAAATCCCTTAGAATTAATTAATTATTAATTGCAGGTCATGCCTATACCTTCTAGCATCTCCAAGAAAATGCCCAGGACCAGGAAGAACTTAACTATACTTGGCTGAACAGTGATCACTGGACATTGACTGAGTGGAACATCCTTAGGGAGACTGTTCACATTAACAATGACAATTACTCTGTAAAGGCCTTATGATCAAGTCATTGACATATTGCAATGTTTATCTTTTGGGATCGATCAGTTGATTGTCATAAATGGTTTACGATCACATCTCTTTTTGGCCTACAGAAAATAGATTCTTCTTTATCTTTATCATATATAATTGACCCTTGAGTGAAACTAGAAATAATGTTGAACACCATATAACCATGATAACTACTGTCACACTGAGCACTGTCATAATACCAAGGTCATGGCCAAAATAAATGCATCCAGGTTTCAGAACAGTCAGTTATTATCTGCAAGGTGTATGCCCACTTTGACTGCTGGTCAATTTGACAACTAGGGGGAGGGATGGAGGGGCATGTATGCCCTGGTTATGCTCCAATCTGGCCACCTATCAATTTGGTCTCAGGTGGGAGTGGTGGCAGAGGGGATGTGGGAAGGTCCTGTAAGCAGACGATTAATTGTTCTACAGTATCATAATATTAATGATCAAACCGCGAGTGAGAGGATTAGTCTACACCTCGACGATTGAATGGTGGCTGGGTGAGGGGGGGGTGGTGTCGGCTTGGCTTCCCGACCGTAATGAGCATAAAAATTGGGGGAATCTCTTCAGGGCTTATTCCATAATGAGTATTTTTCAATTTGAGCATTTTTGGGAATCTTGACATAGCCTGAATTTTGATTTCATAAAATTTCATCTATGATTGCAATTCTCATTTAATTTCTGGATTTCGCCTATTGACTGGAAGCTAACTCGTATCTATATGGCTAAATGAGAAAACAGCATTAAATAAAGCCATAACACAACACCATGTGTAAAGGCTAAAGCCTTTGATAACTTAAAGTCAAAGTCATAAATGCTGTAGACTCACGTTTCGGCCCATATTTTCCGCGAATTTGGCGCGATCGCTCTAAAAATCACTGACGTGACAAAGCAACCCTGTGCAATTTTAATGATACCAAACTTACGTGCGTACTGCGAGGTTATCCTTTTTTAAGACACAAACAATATTTCTCCATGCTGACACTCCATTGGCACGAAACACAGTTTCGCAAACATACTAAAGCATACGTCATGAGATGACGTAGTTGCCATGGCGCCGAATGTGCTCTGAGCTATATTTGCACCAGCCACGCACGCCATGGCAACTATAGAGCCTTTCTTTGTCTGTGATTTAGTCTATTTGCGACAAAGTGTCTGCTGCCAATGGAGTGTCAGCATAAACATGGTATCATTAAAATTGCACAGGGTTGCTTTGTCACGTCAGTGATTTTTAGAGCGATCGCGCCAAATTCGCGGAAGATATGGGCCGAAACGTGAGTCTACAGCATTTATGACTTTAACTTTAGTAAAAATGTGTCAGTCCATTCACCGAGGCGCAGACTAATCCCCTCACAGACCGACCAACCCTGACCACCCCTCCACCTATGGTAGGGGGTGGTGAGAGAGAGTCAGCCGTTATGCCGTTCGGCCATTCTGCCGTTCGGCCATTCTGCATAGCATTCGTTCTATTTTAGCTGGACTGTCTGTCTGCAGTGCAGGTCTGTCATTTGCTGATTTGGTGGCCGTCATTTGGCGCAAGTGCCCCCAGGCAAGTCTGTCATCTGAGTCAACAAAGAGGCTGTGGGCTAGGAATAAGCAAAGAAATGGTCTTACTCTATTCTGACGTTCTTTGTCGCCTTTGAGTTCATTTTCAAAGGCTCTCAGACTAGAGTTGAATCCCCTCGAGAGAAGATAGTCTTTTATCGCTGAGTCTATCTTCCCAAAATGCGCCATGATTGTTTTGCAAATGATCGTGCAAGATTTAGACGAGGGAATGTGGTTCGGCGGCACAGTTTATGTTTCGTCCTTTCCCGCGCGATAAGCTTGTGTCACAAACATGCACGCGGTACCTGTTTACGAGCGGGTTCTGTGAACCACAAGTCACATGCGCTGTCGAATTAATTGATATTGGACGGTTGACATATTAGCGGTTGACATTAGCGGTTGACGTTAGCGGTTGACATTAACGGTTGACATTAGCGGTTGACATTAGCGGTTGACATTAGGGGTTGATATACACTTCAGTCGAGGTCTATGGCTATTGGGAGCGGCCCGGTATAGAGGCGCCGTGCGTCACGCCCTTCCCCTACGCCATATCCCTCCCATGACTGATTTACTCGTAACGGTGCCCACATCAGACACGTTTTGGAAACAGGGCTGACAGGAAGCACGCCAAGATAACATATAGTTTTATTTAATAAACATTAGCTCTAGTACTATATTGACCGACAATGATAAAATGATATGAGCTGATAACACATGTATGTACATATGATAATGAGTATATATAACAACAATTATATCATCTCTTTAATTAAATCTTACTCATTCACCAGTTGCATAATGTGCACGAATTACGGTGAATCAAGAACACATCCGAGATTGACAGCATTGTTTTGAATTTCTTGGCAGATTTGTTTCCTTGTTTTTAATAGCTTAATTGCTGCCTTGATACGTCGCTGAATTGTGGCCATAAGCTGTTGTTTTAACACGGGGCATATAGGTGACTAATCATAAGGGCTTGCAAAGTGGACTATTTGGCGGGAACCATGGGCTACCGGGAGCAACATTAAATTTAATAATTATCCTTTACTTTTTAATACCTTTCATTCGTGTTTTCTGTCAGATCGATGCATATTATAAACTGTCTGGGCATGTGTCGACTTATAATTTCCTAACACAGTTGCGTACGTTACATGACTCACCCAATTTAAAGTAACTGCAAATGTTCTTTTTAGTAATATGCATTACGACAGATTTGACATTACGTCAAACGTGGAGCGCCTGTACACGTAATTGCATGTCATGACGGCAACTGAGCCCAATCTGGTTGATACATGTATTCTTGTAAAGTTTTAATGCTATCCCGCGCAATCGTTTAACGCATAGCACAGGTCTACCCGCTCTCTTCCTCAACTATACCCTTCTGATCATTAAATCATGAAAAAATACCTATAAATTCACACTCCTGTATCTTTTCAATTACCAAGAGCACGTAAGTGCTTAAACAGAGAATCAAGTATTAATCAGGGGCGGATCTAGAAAATCTGGATAGGGGGGGGGGGGGGGGCGGTTTCAGGGTCGGATCCAGATATGCTGGAAAGGGGCCGGTTTCGGTTTTCATGTTATGTGGTATAAATGTCGGCCCTAAAAGGGGGGGGGGGGGGGCTGGGTCGCCCCTCCCCCTGGATCCGCCCTGTTAATTAAGCGATCTAAGCAATGGCATGGTTCATGGGAATGAAAAGTTTCCCGATGAAGCAGGGGCGGATCCAGGTATTTGAAAAGGGGAGGGGGGTGGGGGGTCCACTGAAACTTGCGACAGGGGGTAGTGGGGGGGGGCTTTTCACGCCGCCTAAGCTAGCGCTCATCCTCTAAAAGGGAGTCCTCGCCTCAGATGGCCTAAATTTGTCTGGACCCTATGGACACCACCCTAGATCCGCCCCTGGATTAAGTAGCAGTTTGTATATCTTTATCTACGAAATCGAGTCCCTTTGGGGCCATAATAGTTTCGAAACATTCCCGAGGAAATCTTTACTTTTCATTTATTCTCTGTTAGAATTTTTTTCTTGTTTAAGCGGGGGGATAAAGTATTTAAATTATTTAAGCTGACGGGGAATAAAGTATTTAGACTATTTAAACGGGGAATAAAGTATTTGAACTATTTAAAAGGGGAATATAAAGTGTTTACACCGGAAATAAATTGTCGGGTGGGGGCAGGGCAGCATTAGTCAAAGAAAGTCCCCCCGGTCTGTATGCCCCCCATCTACCCCCCCCCCCCCCCACCTCTTCCGCCCCGTCTGGATCTGCCACTGGGCGGCACGTGAACGCAGTGCAATCAAGCGTGACTGCTGACCGTTCACTTTCCGAAAACTATACCCGTGTGTTGTTGTTCGCGTCATAAATCCCGCGACGCATTTACCAGTTTACCCGCTCTCGGCTCTTGTTTGTTCGAAAGGGAAGACTGATGATTTTTTTCACCGCGCTTTGGCTTGTAACATTGACATGTCATGCTCATAAAGTTAATCGAACTCTCATATGAGTGAAAAGGTAGTGATTAATGCCTAAGTAGACGAGAAAGAAAGCGATACTTATACAGATAGGTCTAATGTGATTTTAGTGTGAGCCACAGGCGCCGCAGATCGACTGACACTGGCCGGCGGTGCGCGAATCCCCCCCCGGCCTGTGTCAGTCGATCTGCGGCGCCTGTGGTGTGAGCATTGTTTTTCATACGGCCAAATCAAATGCACGGCTATGTGCGTTCTGCAACTGTCTGTGGCGACTCCTGACTCCGTGACCGTGAGAGTCGTCTGCGGTGCCAAGCTAACATCAGGATGTTTTTTTCTTGAGACTTTGCTTCAAATAGGAGGTTGATACTAAATATAGCCATGTGCTGACGCTGTAATTGCCAATCAGACTGAAATTGCATGGATTGGTCTCCCCCCCCCCCCCCCCCCTCCCCCACATTATCATGTATTCACAAGAGATCTATAATAATAAATATAGTATTTAATCAATCCTCCCTCTGTGCACCTATAAGAATGATTTATGGCATTTCAAGTTATATATTTGTCATCAATTTTTATAGTCAGAATCATAGTCAGCATGGTGTTTACTTGTGAAAGATACCATAAAACCAGTTATATTGCAGAATCTGCACCAGCTCCAATGGTGTATGGCACTATGGGTATTAGGGCCTCTATCTATCTTACCCTTCTATATCTGTTACATTATATTTATAATATTTACATACATTTATAGTGATGATGTATGTATCTGTAGCCTAAGTGGTTAATTCATTTTTTCAATTGTGCAGTAGCATATAAGTTAATGAGAAAAATATTAAGAATTCAAGAATTAAATTAAATTTTTTTGTAATGAATTTATGATTGCTTCTAACATGTCTAAGGTGTTGTAATTAGTGTACAAATGAAAATTATATTTTGTTAACTTTATTGAGATATTTCCTAGATACCACTGTTTATAGTATATCTCTAGACTCATAATAGAATCTTCATTAATTTAAATGTTAAATTAATTACTTATTAAATACTATTTAGTATACCTTTTTTTTTGACTAATACTGCAAAGGCTAACTAACTGGTATAAATATCTCTAATGTTGGCATTCACTGGTTGTAACACTTATCTACTGTAAGTGTAAGTATCAACACCTCCATTCACTGGTGATAACATATCTATTGACTGGTAGTCAGACCTTGATTGACTGGTAGTCAAACCTCTATTGACATGCAGTCGCACATCCATTCACTGCTCCTAATGCATCTACTGACTGTCACTAAAGCCTCTTATTGATATGCAGTAGCTACACACCTCCATTCAGTGGTGATAACATATCTATTGACTGGTAGTCAGACCTTGATTGACTGGTAGTCAAACCTCTATTGACATGCAGTCGCACATCCATTCACTGCTCCTAATGCATCTACTGACTGTCACTAAAACCTCTTATTGATATGCAGTAGCTACACATATCCATTTACTGGGGATAACAGTTATTTAATGGTAGTCTGGTAGTCAAACCTATATTGACTGGTAGTCAAACCTCTGTTGACTTGCAGTAACTAGCACATCCATTTACTGGTGATAACACATCCATTGATTGGCAGTAAAGCCTCAATTGACTTGCAATAGCTAACACATTCAGTTACTGATTAGAACATCTATTGGCAGGACATTAACCTATTGACTGTTAGTCAAACCTTTATTGACTGTTGGTCAAACCTCTATTGACTGGTAGTAAAACCTATTGACATAAAGTAGCTAAAACATCTGTTCACTGGTGATAACACATTCAGTTACGGGCGATAACACATATCTTGTCTAGTAGTAGTAAAACCTCTTGACTAGTAGTGAAACCTCTATTGACATGGAGTAGCTAACACCCATTCACTGGTGATAACACATCTATTGACTGATGATCAAACCTCTATTGACTGTTAGTCAAACCTCTATTGACTGGTATTCAAATATCTATTGACTGGTAGTCACACATCTATTGACTGTTAGTGAAACCTCTATTGACTGGTAGTCAAACATCTATTGACTGTTAGTCAAACATCTATTGACTGGTAGTCAAACATCTATTGACTGTTAGTGAAACCTCTATTGACTAGTAGTCAAATATCTATTGACTGGTAGTGAAACCTCTATTGATTGGTAGTCAAACATCTATTGACATGCAGGAGCTAGCCCATCCAGTTACTGATGATATCTTGGATTGATTGCAGGAATGAATACATCCGCTGGAGGATTCTTGGTCAGTCTATTTAGCTTCCATGTGCACAAAATCGGCCCAATACACCACCGTTTCATTTCATTTCATATACTTATGGTCACCCTGTGCCCTTCCGTATGGCTGTTTGTTGATTATGCTGCGGTAGGTCAGTAGGGAGCCTGGCGCCTTGGTGCGAATCCCATCAATGCCCATGTCCAGCAGTTGTTTGTCCCCATGGTATGTGTATGATATTATCTTTGCAGCATGAATATCTTCAAAACTGAAGACGTGCGTCGGCTCTTCGCCAACAAATTTGTGGTCATTATTGGAGACTCAGGTGAGAAATAAATTCCTTTTGACGTAGTCATATATATTTATTATGCCATTTACCATATCTAGCTGTGTTGGTGCTGCTCCCTAGGTCAGTTTAGTATAACCAGATTAGGGGTAATCGTAATCCATAATCGATTACAGGGTGATAGGTATGCATTATCTATAGGACATTCATTTTTCAAAACAATCTAGTTGTATATTTTACTTCTTTTCTGATAAGATACATCCGGAAGCGCAATGGTGCCAAGGGATGACATTGCTTTATTTATAGATTATCTGGCGGCCACCAGATAATTATGTAGCGGCCGCCGGATATATAAGTGGCGGCCCTGGATAATCTAAAAATAAAGTAATGGCATCCTTTGGCACCAAGTAACTGGTTTCCGTACTACCCATAGTATATAGGGCCCTGTGGCCAGCCACACTGAGTTGATCCGTGCTCAAAATAATATCGTCCATTGGCTGCGCCGACATTAATCAATTGGTAAATAACATGGTTGAAGCGCTCCTATTCTATCAGATGTTGCAAAAAGAACACCTTGTTTTTTTTTCCAATGCTTTTCCTTGGTTTGCGTTTATTATATTCATTATGTTAAATTATGAACTAAACACTTTATCAGAAAAACACCTTTTCAAAACACACATGCGCCTAGTGCTTGGTTTAAAACGCATCCGTTTTAATTCTAACGCACGGAATGCGTTAAAATGTTTTTCTTTAATTACTTGTTTTGACAGTGTAGCTATTGATGTTTAGATGCACATGTATACATATAATTACATATAAAATTGTCACACGACAACTTCTTGGTAGTCACCGGCTCTGTTGTATTTCAGTGCAGAGAGGCGTCTATAAAGACATCGTGCAACTGCTGCAGACAGATGGCTTTCTTGCCGAACATATGCTCAAGAAGAAGGTAAGGAAAAGTTATTTTCGACGGAAAAGACGCATCTTTTTTGACGGATGTCAGGCAGCACGACCAAAACGGAGCCGCGAGGAGTTTAACCGAACCCTAAGTAACTATTAAAAACTCACATAACCTTACAACCCATACACTTATGTTTAAATACTACTGCCTAAATATTAAAAAATATTAAATGCCTAAACTCCAACGGTAAAGTTATTTCTGACCCTAATCCTAACCTTACCCACGGCCGCCCGTTCGTCACGCTGCTCTTTCGTTACGCGGCCCTTTAGTCATTCGGCCCTTTCGTCACTCGGCCCTTTAGTCACTCGGGCCTTTCGTCACGCGGCCCTTTAGTAACTCATCCTTTCTTCACTCGGCCCTTTCGTCACGCGGCCCTTTCGTCACTGTCCTTTTGTCACTCGGCCCTTTAGTCACTCAGCCCTTTCGTCACTCGGCCTTTTACTCGGCTTTTTCTTCACTCGGTCCTTTCGTCACGCGGCCCTTTCGTCACTCGGCCCTTTTGTCACTCGGCCCTTTACTCGGCTTTTTCGTAACTCGGCCCTTTCGTCACTCGGCCCTTTCGTCACGCGGCCCTTTCGTCACTCGGCCCTTTCTTCACTCGGCCCTTTCGTCACTCGGCCCTTTACTCGGCTTTTTCGTCACTCGGCCCTTTCGTCACTCGGCCCTTTCTTCACTCGGCCCTTTATTCACTCGGCCCTTTCGTCACTCGGCCCTTTCGTCACTCGGCCCTCTCGTCGCGTGACCGTTTCGTCACTCGGCCCTTTCGTCAGTCAGCCCTTTCGTCACTCGGCCCTTTAGACACTCGGCCCTTTCGCCCTCTATCTGCATCTAGTTAATAGATATTATGTCGGATTTAATCGCCGAATATATTGACAGATTATTGGTAACTTCAGGCACCATTCAGTTAACATCGACGAATATATATGTGGCCACGTGATCGCCCAGCTAGGATATTCATTTAATTTTTATTCCCCATAGTAAACTTGCCAAATTCATCGTTCAAAATATGTGTGTAAACTTTCACGCGCCCGAGTATTTATGGGAGATTCCTCTGTTACAGTCAGTGTATCATGCAGTTTCACCGGTAAAACGGATTTATGGGATTTATGTCACCTGCTGAATATATGAATTTCATCATATAACTGGTCCATTGCATTCACTGGTGGTAACGCATGTATTGACTGGTAGTAAACAGATCTATTGACCAGCATTAGTTACCACTTGCATTCACTGGTGATAATTAACAAATTCACAGAAGGTATTTGTGTACAGTTTGCCGTTTTTGTAACTTCAATCGGCCGACAAACAATATTCACTGTTGTTACGTACCTACGTCACGTGAAATCAAGTACATGTGCCGTGTCGATGTTATTGTATCGAGCGATCCATGAAGCAGTAAGTGAAGTTTAAAAATCTGGCAAATAGGTGGTTGAATTTCTGTTCGCTTTTCCGGCGTTAAGGCCGAGCCATCGCACTGTGGGGATGAGCTGGTGGAGGGGGGCAAGCTCCACAATGGAGTTAACTATCGCGAGGTTCGCCAGTACCAGACCGACTACCACCTCATCCGCTTCTACTTCGTCACCAGGTGAGTCTCCAGCTCAGGGGGTAAGCGAGCGAACCTGCAGCACCAGGTTAGGGGTTCGAACCCTGGCGGCACATACATCTGAGTTCTAATTTAGCTGCATGTTATCTGGTCATAGATTCAACCCTGGCACCTGCATCGGCGTAATGTTCTCCCATTTAAATGTTACAGTAATAGTAGGTTTCTCGGCTCAAAGGTTTGCCTTCGCGTGCACAGAAGTGACCTAAAACACCGATAGCGCATCGGAGATCATCTATTTCTTCACCATAACCAAATGGCCAAAATCCCGATTTTTTTTTGCCCAAGTAAGCTTTCCACGTGTGCACAGACATGGCCGCTAAACATTGGATTTGGTCGCTCTGTAGGTGCTACTCGCAGTACTTTGAGACGATTCTGGAAGACCTGGCGGAGGAGCCGACGCCAGATGTGGTCATGATGAACTCGTGCCTCTGGGATATCACCAGGTGGGTGTTCTGTTTGACGTCAGAGGGAGTGGGGTGTGGGTTAATTGTAAAGTAGGAGGTGATCGTGTGAATGGGAAGAGGAAAGGTGGAGTAAGCAAAATACGCGATAACTCTCTGGTCATTTTGTAGAATGGATGGATGGATTTTGTTGGCCCACCTGTGCATGTGTTCCCGTGGTCTGATCCGAGACTATTGAGGTATCCTTAGCAAAACACTAATATATAACACTGCCCGATACAGGGGTGGGATGCGAACCCGCGACCCTTTGGTCTGCTCTCGAGGCCGCTACCTGTCGACCGCGGTGACTCCATTTTTAAAAGCTTGCAATAATTACAGATACGGACCAGCGTCGTTCCGAGCCTATCAAAAGAATCTACAGAACATGTGCCGGCGTATGCGCGAGGTGCTGCCTAGCGACTGCCTCTCGGTGTGGGTGACGGCGCTTCCTGTGTCGCACACCGTGCGTGGCGGCTTCCTCTTGCCAGAGGTCGGCTTCTACAGTGAGGTGCTGCGCTGGGACACGCTGGTCGCCAACTTCTACGCCAGGCAAGTCATGGTCGACAATTTCTTCGATGTCCTTGACCTTCACCACGAGTTCAAGCATTTGACCCACTTACGGGTCAAGGACGGCATCCACTGGAACAGCGTGGCCCATCGCCACATGACGCAACTGTTGCTGCGTCACATCTGCCACGCGTGGCGCATACGGTTGCCATGGCGACCTCGCGAGGAGGAGCGATCCGGCCTCGATGTCAATATGAATGTGCTGATGAGCGTCGGCGGCGGCGGCGTCGGCGGCGGCGATGATGACCAGACGGGTTTTCTAGATAGCGACGCGAGCGATCCGTGCAGCGCCCGGTATCGCGCGGCGCCTTGGGCCAGCGGCGCGGCGTCCAGGGAGCGACCACGTGACAGCGACGGCCAGCCCGCCACGAGGCCGCGACGTCACCAGCGCTCGATCAGCTGCATGGGACGCTACACCCTGAGCCTTGACGGCACGGCCACCGCCGGGATGCCGCTGATCATCGGAGGGGGACGAGGAGGGGGAGGGGGACGAGGAGGGGGAGGGGGAGGAGAGCTGTGGCCCACGCTGTGCAACGGGGCGGCTGGTAGTGACGTCACAGTACACGGCCAGAGTCTCCAGCAGTGTATCGGCGGGCAGGGCCAGGGGCGTCAATACCTGGATGTGAACGATCTGCGCAACACGATGGGCAGTGGGGGAGGAGGGGGTCCGTATCGCTCTAGCGGCCGCCGCCAGTGGGCGCGGTACACGCCGTACAATGGCGCCAGTGCCCGGATGTGAATCCGCTGGGTCACGTGGTGGGACCTGGCTTGAGGCGAGGCCCCATATGGCTCTAGCGCTCCCCGCCGGGGGCAGCGGTAGGCCCATTACAATGGTCAGTATGGGTCAGTCCCCGGATGTGAATGCGCTGGGTCACGTGGTGGGACCTGGCTTGAGGCGAGGCCCCATATGGCTGTAGCTCTCCCCGCCGGGGGCAGCGGTAGGCCCATTACAATAGTCAGTATGGGTCAGTCCCCGGATGTGAACGCGCTGGGTCGCGTGGTGGGACGTGGGTTGAGGCGAGGCCCCATATGGCTGTAGCGCTCCCCGCCGGGGGCAGCGGTAGGCCCATTAAAATAGGCAGTATGGGTCCCCGGATGTGAATGCGCTGGGTCACGTGGGAAGGAGGGGGGGGGGTCCATATGGCTCCGGCGCGCGCAGCCATGGGCAGCGGTGCGCAAGGGCGTCACCCAGCAGCTCGTCCTGGTGTAGTGTCTGGAGGGATTGCAGTGTCAGACCCATAATTACTCGAGTCGTAGTTACCGCCTGTGGTGTCTGTGCATAGTCATATCGGACTCTAGAAAAAGCGGATGCAGTTTAAGCGTTCAGATGTGATATCACGTACATCATAGACATAGACAGGAAACTTGCAATACTCGTATCAGTATTGATTTCAAGAAAGTATTCAACTTTGCCTTGCCACCTTGCCAATGTGCATTTTTATTTTACACCGTTTGCAACTTTACGTTGGTTATTTTGTTATAGTTTTTGTTGTTAACACGTTTGTATGTTGTAACATGATAGAAGAGTTGCCCGTCTTTTCTTAATCTGTTTGTAACCGCTGTTCCCATGACATGTTAATGATCGCCCTTTCATGCCAGTAATTGCCTGTTCATGATCTGTAAGTGATCGTCTTTCTGTCTTGATGATCTGCCGATGATGGCCTTTCCATGATCTATCAGTCATTGCCTGTTCATGACCTGCCCTTGATCGCATTTCCATGATCTGACATTGATCGCCTTATGATCTACCGATGATCGCCTTTCCATGATCTGCCAGTAATTGCCTGTTCATGATATGCCAGTGACCGCCTTTGCATGATCTAACATTGATCGCCTTTCCATGATCTGCCAGTAATTGCGTGTTCACGATCTGCCAGTGACCGCCTTTGCATGATCTAACATTGATCGCCTTTCCATGATCTGCCAGTAACTGCCTGTTCATGATCTGCCAGCGACCGCCTTTGCGTGATCTAACATTGATCGCCTTTCCATGATCTGCAAGTGACCGCCTTTGCGTGATCTAACATTGATCGCCTTTCCATGATCTGCCAGTGACCGCCTTTGCGTGATCTAACATTGATCGCCTTTCCAATATCTGCCAGTAATTGCCTGTTCATGATATGCCAGTGACCGCCTTTGCGTGATCTAACATTGATCGCCTTTCCATGATCTGCCAGTGACCGCCTTTGCGTGATCTAACATTGATCGCCTTTCCATAATCTGCCAGTGACCGCCTTTGCGTGATCTAACATTGATCGCCTTTCCAAGATCTGTCAGTAACTGCCTGTTCATGATCTGCCGGTGACCGCCTTTCCAAGATCTGCCAGTAATTGCCTGTTCATGATCTGCCAGTGACCGCCTTTGCATGATCTGACATTGATCGCCTTTCCATGATCTGCCAGTAATTGCCTGTTCATGATATGCCAGTGACCGCCTTTGCATGATCTAACATTGATCGCCTTTCCATGATCTGCCAGTGATTGCCTGTTCATGATCTGCCAGTGACCGCCTTTGCGTGATCTAACATTGATCGCCTTTCCATGATCTGCCAGTAATTGCCTGTTCATGATATGCCAGTGACCGCCTTTGCATGATCTAACATTGATCGCCTTTCCATGATCTGCCAGTAATTGCCTGTTCATGATATGCCAGTGACCGCCTTTGCATGATCTAACATTGATCGCCTTTCCATGATCTGCCAGTAATTGCGTGTTCACGATCTGCCAGTGACCGCCTTTGCATGATCTAACATTGATCGCCTTTCCATGATCTGCCAGTAACTGCCTGTTCATGATATGCCAGTGACCGCCTTTGCGTGATCTAACATTGATCGCCTTTCCATGATCTGCCAGTAACCGCCTTTGCGTGATCTAACATTGATCGCCTTTCCATGATCTGCCAGTAATTGCCTGTTCATGATCTGCCAGTGACCGCCTTTGCGTGATCTAACATTGATCGCCTTTCCATGATCTGCCAGTGACCGCCTTTGCGTGATCTAACATTGATCGCCTTTCCATGATCTGCCGAGGGGGCCTCCCTGGTGTAGTGGTTAGCGCACTAGACCGCAGATCAATAGGTCCTGAGTTCGAATCCGGGCTCGGGCACCTAATCTGGGGCATGTTTCATTTCTTCATCCTTCATCGTCCCGGGAGGTTCCTTGGCCCAATTTAGCCTGTATGTGCACAAAAGTGGCCTAAAACACCAACATTCCATTCCATGATCTGCCAGTGACCGCCTTTGCGTGATCTAACATTGATCGCCTTTCCAAGATCTGCCAGTAACTGCCTGTTCATGATCTGCCGGTGACCGCCTTTCCAAGATCTGCCAGTAATTGACTGTTCATGATCTGCCAGTGACCGCCTTTGCATGATCTAACATTGATCGCCTTTCCAAGATTTGCCAGTAATTGCCTATTCATGATATGCCAGTGACCGCTTTTGCATGATCTGACATTGATCGCCTTTCCATGATCTGCCAGTAATTGCCTGTTCATGATATGCCAGTGACCGCCTTTGCATGATCTAACATTGATCGCCTTTCCATGATCTGCCAGTGATTGCCTGCTCGTGATCTGCCAGTGACCACCTTTGCGTGATCTAACATTGATCGCCTTTCCATGATCTGCCAGTGATTGCCTGTTCATGATCTGCCAGTGACCGCCTTTGCGTGATCTAACATTGATCGCCTTTCCATGATCTGCCACTGACCGCCTTTGCGTGATCTAACATTGATCGCCTTTCCATGATCTGCCAGTGACCGCCTGTGCGTGATCTAACATTGATCGCCTTTCCATGATCTGCCAGTGACCGCCTTTACGTGATCTAACATTGATCGCCTTTCCATGATCTGCCAGTGACCGCCTTTGCGTTATCTAGCATTGATCGCCTTTCCATGATCTGCCAGTGACCGCCTTTGCGTTATCTAACATTGATCGCCTTTCCATGATCTGCCAGTGACCGCCTTTGCGTGATCTAACATTGATCGCCTTTCCATGATCTGCCAGTGACCGTCTGTGCGTGATCTAACATTGATCGCCTTTCCATGATCTGCCAGTGACCGCCTTTACGTGATCTAACATTGATCGCCTTTCCATGATCTGCCAGTGAACGCCTTTACGTGATCTAACATTGATCGCCTTTCCATGATCTGCCAGTGACCGCCTTTACGTGATCTAACATTGATCGCCTTTCCATGATCTGCCAGTGACCGCCTTTGCGTGATCTAACATTGATCGCCTTTCCATGATCTGCCAGTGACCGCCTGTGCATGATCTTCGTTCAGAGCCATATCAAACGCATGTCCAGCCGGTTGATATACATTCAATTGTTTATGTGTTTTGTAATGTACGAGTACCACCGTCACATCCTTCACCCCAGACATCTGAGAACTTATCGCATTGCTCTTCTCAGTCGCCAAAACAGGTTATTGGATTCAGTAAATGACCTAATCCACGGGTAAAAAAAACATTTTCGTTTTTGGTTAGGGTTTGTTAGTCATAAATATAGTATATTATATATGACAAAAAGTCACGGGTCACATCCACTTCAATGTTTAGTTTTTTTGGTGTGGAAAAACACTTCGCAGGACATGCTAGTCACTTTTCGTACCAGTCCCGCATTATAGTCTCTAAATACACATCCATGTGTGATGGGGTTGCAATTCACAGCAATACGGTACCGCTACCGGAACTACCGGCCTGAGGAAGATTAAGGGTGGCTTCTATTATTCAATGTGCTTCCATTGGGGAAGGTACTGTTTTGGAAGTTAAATGCCTCTCGTGATCCTAGCGTATGTTTGTATGTATGTATGTTTGTTTTTGCCACGTTTGTAACTAATTAAGGACCAATATTCTTCGGTGACGAAAGTGACTATTTTCGAGTTATTTAAAGTATTCCAATGTGGAGGGAATCACCGCCACCATACTGGACCCAGGACGATTTAGTCTCATTTAGTTTTGTAACAATATTCTCACGACCGTTGTAAATATGGGTGCTATAGTGATTGACTGCTCAAGTAAAGACTTAACGAGTCCAAGTTATCTAGCGTAAGGATGTTCTTGTTTACTTTGCTTTAGTTATATTTTTAACAACGATTAGTGTATATGTACTAACAATATTTCAGCCTAAAGGTTGGCGATCAGTCATTTTGAACATTTAAGGAGTCAAGGGCCAAGACCCTGTCGGCTTGGTGCGTTACAGATTTTTCTAGTTTCAGTTTCATAGTTTGATAACAAGTTATTACCGCAATATATTTGTTTACTTTTATTTTTGTTTACTTTTTGACGAATAAAGTTTGCTTCTAGTCGCAATTTTCTACATGTTGCTACATCAATTAAATTAATGACAAAAACCTAGTTGATGCCGAATTTAATATATTTCATCATACATGTCATGGCAACCCAATACTGGGACAAAATCATCCGAAAAACGAATGCAAATGAACATATTATCCAATACCGGTTTAAGAAGTACGCGACCAGTGAAAGACCAAAGCTTTCGGCAGTACTTTATCATGTACGTAAATTTAACTGGTAATAATCTACGTGCATTCAATCGGTCATAATATACATGATCATATGTATCTGGTCTAAAGTGACCGGAAATCTGTTCTTCTGATACATTTTGTTTAATCCTGTCTTCCATTAAACACTGCCTGATCCGCGCAAAATATCACAAATACATTATGCCATGATGATAAAAAGCGGCGTTCACACTATAGTACGGAAGTTCCAGTGCCCGAAGTCTGATGGTGCTGGGCTCTCACCAGACAAATTTCAATTAATTCAACATGGCGCACAAACCATAGAAACCCGGTTAGACTTCGGTACCGGATCGGCGTCACTATGGTCGACCTAGTTGACATAGAGCGACTTTTGGCGAAGCCCACGCAGTCCACGCCAACTGGAAGTCTGCCATGAAGCACCCATTTAACGGCCTACCACGCAAACCTCAGTCCGCGTAGTACAGTCCGGCTGCATTGTATACACACCAAACCGTTGGATATGCTCACCGGCATAGATTAACAACATTCAGATATACATATGCCTCGATTCCGTGACGGTACGATTATTGAACGCAAGTGGATTACGTCTGCCCCGCACATCACACATGTGTCTGATCTACGGGAAGCAGACCGGA
The DNA here is from genome assembly GCA_964019135.1 of Arenicola marina. NCBI lineage: Eukaryota > Metazoa > Annelida > Polychaeta > Arenicolidae > Arenicola > Arenicola marina. The sequence continues at coordinate 29,876,484 of OZ025262.1, forward strand.
GATAACCAGAAATACACCATAAGATGTCCTGTCATAGATGTCGCCTGTGATGCACGTCTGTCGCTAGGCTGGTTCCCCGACGCGCCATCTGCACCTGCGGGCGCCACGTGGTTACAATGGCGGGTGGTTCGGTTGTCGACCTGTCATGGCCGCCATATCGAGACCGAACAGCATGCGGAGGTCAGCCAAGGTCAGTCTGTTGGCTGTGGCGCCGGACCTGCAAGCAAGGGAAGTATAACATATAGAATATCGCCCATGCCACAATGAAAAACACATGTTTGAATCTGAAATTCCGCAAAATACGGTTTGGTATTAACAGAACACATCCACCGGTGACGTCACCAGGATGACTCCAGAGCAGTGTGGCAATCCTCTAGCTCCCTTCCACAACGAACAGGCAAAGGGTATTCAGACCGACGAGCGAACATTAGACAACGTTATGTCCCGAAAGGCACCTCACAGACTGCTCACGTCAGGTAGCGCGCGGTAAGAACGTAGCTTCACATGGACCAGTAGTGGACATTAAATACAGTAGTGGACACTAGAGATGCACAGGATACATTAAATACACTAGAGATGCGCAGGACACATTAAATACAGTAGAGATTTATCAAATACATTAAAGACAGTAGACATTTACCGAATATATTAAATACAGTAGAGATTTATCGAATACATTAGATACAGTAGAGATATATCGAATACACTAGACACGGTAGCTGATGGCCCACATACCCGCTCAACACGTTGTCGGCTAGGGATAACTTTTTCTTCTGTAGGGCCAGAATCTTCTCCTCGATGGTGTCCTTGCAAATGAATCTGAAATCAATCCAATAAATACCAATTCACAATTGTAATAGAAATTTCTGCCAAATTTATATTAAAGCAAGCAAGAAAAGCGTCCTATTGCCCGTGCTCATAATGAACGTATTGCTCCATTCGGCCATCTAGTATGGTCACCACGCATTAGCTAAAACTGAGCCACGGAGTATCCGTGATATAAGTCAATATACTATGTATGACAGACCTGTGGACGTAGACTTCCCGCTCCTGTCCCACTCTGTAGACCCGGTCACAGGCCTGAGACTCCAGGGCCGGGTTCCTGGTGATAACAGCCATAACATGATTGTAAACAATGTACATATACCTAATATCACAACAGTATGAGCTAGGTAAGTTTATGGAAAAATGGTAACCCCAAACTTAGTAAAGCGATAAACTATTTATTTTGTATAAATAATGTGGGTTGCAATCATGAGCTCGACATGATTATGGTGATAAAGCCAAACCGTAAGTTTATGTCATATTTAAACTAGCCTTTGCCCTTTTCATGGCTGTAAGCATGATAAAAGCAGGTTTGATGACAAATGTTTCAATATATAACTTCATGCATGTGCCAAAAGGTGGTTAAACTAACAAAATTTGAAGGCAAAGCGTCCCGAATTTTAAAATTGTAATATACATAATTATCGCATGTTCAAAACTTCCTCGTTCGTTCAACCGGGTGCGTGAAAGCTTACTTATTGTAACAACATTCGAGAGAGGCGACCAGATTGCCACAGCCATGATACCCTCTCTGTTGTAGCGTGGATACACGGAGGGTGGGAGGTGAGGGGGTGTCTTACCAGTGCATATCGATGAGAAACATGTGGTTTCCACCAATCAGGTTGAGGCCGACACCTCCTGCGCGGAGCGACACGAGCATCACCTAGGAGACGTGACGTCATTCATGACAATGAGCGTAGTCGGCGAAACGCAAATAAATTATGACGTTATTACCTCAATGCGACCTGGTATAAGCTATTTGAGAGCGACCGATCAGTGAATCTAGATATATATAACCATTCTGTATCAGCCAGCATGAGTTTTCTGAAGCCAGCTTGTGTGTTTGTTTGAAGCGTGAACACAAAATACATATGGATGAATGTAGCGTACAGGTGTGAATCCTAAGACCATTTTAAGTTTCCGACAACCAGAGGCACATCGCTCGACAAGATCTCGACCACTAGTTTCACATCATTTGAAAATGGCACACCGTTTCAAAATGGCGACCACAAGAGGCACATCTTTCTAAGATAGCTACCACAATAGGCACATCTTTCTAAGATAGCTACCACAAGAGGCACAGATTTCCAAACTGGCGACCACAAGACTCGCGCTGCACTTTGTATATCCCGTTTTACCATTCCGTACGTTAACCTTTAACCGGTGATGACGTCACTGACCTCTGGGCCCTTTGGGTCGGTGTTAAAGCTTTCGACCATTTCGGCTCTCTTCTTGGGCGGCACGTCGCCCTTGATGATGGCGCAGCGGAACTTGTGGCTCTCCAGGTGGTGGCGCACCACCGCCAGCATCGACGTCCACTGCGACACGATGACGCTGCAACGGCGCCATGGAAACACTAGCGTGAGATAAAGGTCGGCACTTCATGACGTTACGACGGTCATCGATGCGACGACTGCGGCAAGCTCTGTCGTTCACAGATAGGCTTATTCAGTCACAAGAGCAAATGCCGCGACGCAAATCGTGTTACTTGAACCAAAACAAAGCTGCGAATTCATCGTCTTCGGCAGACGGACGGATACCAGCCAACCTACTGACCTATAGAAAATGACGTTACGGACACACTATGTGACGTAGCCGTCACCGACTGTAACGCTCGACACGAAAATGTGACCCCAACCGATGCAGCTCAGTGACGTCAAGATGGCGACCACGAGACGTATATCTTTCCAAGATGGCGTCCACATAACATATGGGTGTATCCATCCACATAACATATTGGTGTATCCATCCACATAACATATGGGTGTATCGCTCCACATAACATATGGGTGTATCCATCCACATAACATATGGGTGTATCCATCCACATAACATGGGTGTATCCATCCACATAACATATGGGTGTATCCATCCACATAACATGGGTGTATCACTCCACATAACATATGGGTGTATCACTCGACATAACATATGGGTGTATCCATCCACATAACATGGGTGTATCCATCCACATAACATATGGGTGTATCACTCCACATAACATATGGGTGTATCGCTGTTATCATAAAGGACATAATAATGAAGACATGAAGTGACGTCATCTATGCACCCACTAATCATGATACCGCTATATTCTAATGATAGGTCGTATTGAATGTTAGTGGTATTTGTCGCAGTACTCCGTGAGATCGGACGCCAATTAGTGCCGTGGCAGGCCCTCATGACAAGGGCCACGTCCCACGTCACGTAGCAACACCACTGCTGTAATAGGATATGGTTAAGTGACACCTCCGTTGCTATTACTTTGCTTTGATATCACGAAAAGCGTTTAATGATAACATGCTAATTAGCAAACTACACTTTCAAGTCGATTACCTCTTCATTGGCTTTCGTTTCTTCGACTTCTGCCGAATGATTTCCATTTCTTCCAGGACGTATTTGATCTGAAATCAGACACTTACAATTAAACTGATGATTGTCACTGGGCGGAATTTGAATAACTTTCTTGGACATTGACATTAATAACATTGCAGTTGAGTGAAATTAGAATAAATGTCTTTAGATCTGATCACAATGCAGTTGGAAGGAATTGGAATTAACTAATTTAATTAACTAAAATGTAACTTCTATTTGGACAATAGAGGTCGCAAGTAGGAACGGGTACTCCTATCTGCATAAGTAGTATCGCCATGTTGGCTATATGCTAATATATATCGGTACATGTATATATATATCTGATATATATATTAATATACATCCTCGTTTTTTTGCTTTCGTTCAAGCTTGTGTGTTCTACTTTATTTGTATGGTCCTCACTATGATACAAGATAAAGATCAAAACAGAGAAACATTCGTTCTTTGGAGATTGAGACTGAGTGCAGGCTGGTGCCGCTCCCTCACCTTAGTACTGATGGAATCGACCTGGAACCAGCCAGCGACTTTTCCGATTTCCGGTTCCTGAAGATCTACATTATCCGCCACCGACATCGCTTTCATCTGTTCTACAAGGTCAAGGTCAAGGCCGTCTGTCTCCAGGGCTTCCGTGTCTATCGCCTGCGAGAGAAACAGAAGGCGAGAGAGTGAGAAACATTTAGTGATGTTCATCGAATGTTCATTACAACTGGGTAAACCCATTCAGTTACATATCTAGGTAACTAATGAAACGGTTCCAGCAAACAGTGGGGAACATCTACTATTTTAATCAGTTACATACAAATCGACAGAAAAATCGGTTGCTTTAGGCCATAATGGTGCACAAACGGGTTGAACCAGTCCAAATAACCTTCACAAAAGTGCACAAATATACACTACCTAAGCAAACGCAGAAGCAGAAAAAAACGCTTAACAAATATGGGGCGGAGCGGCAGCAATAAAAACAAATCGGTTGCTCACGCCTTTCATGAGACTAAGATGACTGCAGATCTGCCGTAACCTCAGCAACATGAGTAAGATCTGACCCCCGCCGGGCTGGCTCTGGGGCCCGCCCCCAGCCGCGGTTGGACTACCCTTGATCAACAGCGGCCTGTGGGGCACGCCCGGACCCTGGGTGTGACCCTGGGTGTGACCCTGGCTGAAGGGGAGGGTGTCGGTCTTGGCCCAGGGGTTGTCGGACACGCCTCCGCCGCCACCCCGCTTCGAGTCCTGTCGCTGTAGGTAGTTTTGCACTGTGGCCCTGTTGACAAAACACGGGCATCGCAGTCAACAGCTTATAATCCATGTCAACAATCACGAGGGCAAAAAGACGATGCTGGATTGTTTGACGTAAGGCAGGAGTTATTATTGAGACAGACAAAATATCATTGGATGAAGAATATCTTGTAAGCCGGACATGTGACCTCAACAAGTATAGAGGATGTGGATATCCAAACAAACAGGCACCAATAGCCACAACGTTACCACACGTAGATCGACTTGTCCACTGTTTCAATAAAGGGATTATCTTATAATAGCTATTATACAGGTTTATATACTGCAGGCGTAAGACCAGAAAATGACGAATAAACTAATCCTGTGGTAAGCTAGCATACACGCATAAAGAAGTTTTTGAGCCACTTTTGTGTACATGAAGGGTAAACTTGGCCAAGATGCCTACCGGGACCAGCAAAACAAGAAATTATCAACTATTTCGTCTGATCAAGATCACATGACATTATATATGATCACTCAACCCATAAAAACACATTGGTACTCACCTAGATTCCGTGTACACTTTATCATAGACAGTTTGTTCTTCGGGTGATAGCTTAACTTCGTGGGTAATAACATGCTTCTCCGGGAGGGGCACCTGTCCAAAACATTACTTTACATTATTACCTGACAAAATATACCGTCTGTACAAAGATGTCTTATCCCTCTGGTCCACAGAATCTTGCAACTCGTTACGGTCATCAAGTGTCAGGTTCATCGTAATATAACGTCATTTTCGTCAGCAGATTACGTCTAGCATGTTCGCATATAATTGTTTTTTTTTTTAATTATTGAAATGTATTATCTTATATAGACTAGAGCATAAACATACGCAGTGTCACACACTTTTTAGGATTTAATTCGAGTGATGCATTTTGTTATTTAGCAGTTAAACACGGAACACAGTAACATGCAGTTAAAGCTCATTTTTAACGATACGTGCATGCAACTTGAAAAAAAGTGCATTATTAAAAACCACAGACCAGAATATTTGCAAATGAAGAATAGCGGATTGGCATGTCTATGGATGGATGTCCATATCCACGGTCATTTAGCAATCTACACAACAAATAACAATCATAACACCACCATTTTTAGATAAAAACCTCCCGTTAAAAAGTATAAAACGTACCAGCGCTTTGCCCTCCTTGCTTTTCTGGTCCTTTGTTCTTCGTAGTAGAAGACTCTTGATCAAGAGGTTGAGGCGCTGAGTCCCTTTGTCTATCAGAAACACGTATAACATAAGAGGCTCTCAGGAACACGTATAACATAAGAGGCTCTCAGGAACATGTCGTATACAAAATATTTATTTGTTTGGTCAGAAACGAAATGAAAAGAATTAGTGTTTTAAACCAATTTTGTACACACAAGAGATAAACTGAGCCAAGGAACCTCCCGGGACGATAAATCAATGAAACATGCCCCAGATTAGAGGCCAGTGCCCGGATTTAAATCGAGGACCTATTGATATGCGGTCTAGTGCGCCAATCACCAGGGAGGTTGTCAGCAACAGATATATATAGCTGACATATGGAGCACATATGTGGTAAACGTGACTAACTAAAATAATAATAATCGTTTATAAGCTAAGTACAGTGTCAGAGCTTACCAGATTTATTGTCAACTTGTCTCTTCCACACTTTATACTCGTCAAACGGAGAACAGCGCAGGAATCTGCAATCAACACATGGGGAACGATTAGCCATTCAAGCAAGTTTTATGTCACTTGTTTTGCACATAAAGACTAATAAGTTTAGAAGTGAAAGGAAAAGCTATTAATCTTAAAATCGTATATGCCCATTGCAAGAATTGCATTTACGCGAGAAGATAGCACTGATTCCAATCGGATTACAGATTGAAATTTAAATTATCTCAGGTGGAGGACATCACCTTAATTGTAACGCGGCAGTTGTTATAGTTACCGTGACCCACCTGAGTAGGGAGTACATATCCAGAAGATCGTTCTGGATGGGGGTCCCGGTCAGAGCCCACCGGTAGAGGGCGCGCACGCGGCACACGGACATAGCGGTCAGACTCTTGTGGTTCTTGATGCTGTGAGCCTCGTCCAGGATCAGCCTCTGCCAGGCTATCTGCTGCAGTCCAGCCTGCGGGCCCTCCTGGCACAACAACCATATGGTAAGCAACTATATGGGTGTGACACAATGTGCCCATTACAGAGCAACGATATGGTAAGTTAAGGAACGATATGGTAAGTTAAGGAACGATATGGTAAGTTAAGGAACGATATGGGTGTCACAATGGGTCTGACAGAACAGTCATATGGTGAGGAACGATATGGGTGTGACACAATGTGCCTAACAGAGTAACGATATGGTAAGGTAAGGTAAGGAACTATATGGGTGTGATACTATTCCTGCCAGAGCAACCATATGGTAAGGAACGATATGGGTGTGAAACAATGTGCAGGCAGAACAAACATATGGTGAGGAACGATATGGGTGTGACACCAGTCCTGACAGAGGAACGATATGGATGTGACACCAGTCCTGACAGAGCAAAGATATGGGTGTGACACTAGTCCCAACAGAGCAACGATATGGGTGTGACACTAGTCCCGACAGAGCAACGATATGGGTGTGACACTAGTCCCGACAGAGCAACGATATGGGTGTGACACTAGTCCTGACAGAGCAACGATATGGGTGTGACACTAGTCCTGACAGCAACGATATGGGTGTGACACTAGTCCTGACAGAGCAACGATATGGGCGTGACACTATTCCTGACAGAGCAACGAAATGGGTGTGCCACCAGTTCCGACAGAGCAACTAGTCCTGACAGAGCAACGATATGGGTGTGACACTACTCCTGACAGAGCAACGATATGGGTGTGACACTAGTCCTGACAGAGCAACGATATGGGTGTGACACTAGTCCTGACAGAGCAACGATATGGGTGTGACACCAGTCCCGACAGAGCAACTAATCCTGACAGAGCAACGATATGGGTGTGACACTACTCCTGACAGAGCAACGATATGGGTGTGACACTAGTCCTGGCAGAGCAACGATATGGGTGTGACACTAGTCCCGACAGAGCAACGATATGGGTGTGACACTAGTCCCGACAGAGCAATGATATGGGTGTGACACTAGTCCTGACAGAGCAACGATATGGGTGTGACACTAGTCCTGACAGCAACGATATGGGTGTGACACTAGTCCTGACAGAGCAACGATATGGGCGTGACACTATTCCTGACAGAGCAACGAAATGGGTGTGCCACCAGTTCCGACAGAGCAACTAGTCCTGACAGAGCAACGATATGGGTGTGACACTACTCCTGACAGAGCAACGATATGGGTGTGACACTAGTCCTGACAGAGCAACGATATGGGTGTGACACCAGTCCCGACAGAGCAACTAATCCTGACAGAGCAACGATATGGGTGTGACACTACTCCTGACAGAGCAACGATATGGGTGTGACACTAGTCCTGGCAGAGCAACGATATGGGTGTGACACCAGTCCCGACAGAGCAACTAATCCTGACAGAGCAACGATATGGGTGTGACACTACTCCTGACAGAGCAACGATATGGGTGTGACACTAGTCCTGGCAGAGCAACGATATGGGTGTGACACTAGTCCTGACAGAGCAACGATATGGGTGTGACACTAGTCCTGACAGAGCAACGATATGGGTGTGACACTACTCCTGACAGAGCAACGATATGGGTGTGACACTAGTCCTGACAGAGCAACGATATGGGTGTGACACTAGTCCTGACAGAGCAACGATATGGGTGTGACACTAGTCCTGGCAGAGCAACGATATGGGTGTGACACTACTCCTGACAGAGCAACGATATGGGTGTGACACTAGTCCTGACAGAGCAACGATATGGGTGTGACACTAGTCCTGGCAGAGCAACGATATGGGTGTGACACTAGTCCCGACAGAGCAACGATATGGGTGTGACACTAGTCCTGGCAGAGCAACGATATGGGTGTGACACTAGTCCCAACAGAGCAACGATATGGGTGTGACACTAGTCCCGACAGAGCAACGATATGGGTGTGACACTAGTCCCGACAGAGCAACGATATGGGTGTGACACTAGTCCTGACAGAGCAACGATATGGGTGTGACACTAGTCCTGACAGCAACGATATGGGTGTGACACTAGTCCTGACAGAGCAACGATATGGGCGTGACACTATTCCTGACAGAGCAACGAAATGGGTGTGCCACCAGTTCCGACAGAGCAACTAGTCCTGACAGAGCAACGATATGGGTGTGACACTACTCCTGACAGAGCAACGATATGGGTGTGACACTAGTCCTGACAGAGCAACGATATGGGTGTGACACCAGTCCCGACAGAGCAACTAATCCTGACAGAGCAACGATATGGGTGTGACACTACTCCTGACAGAGCAACGATATGGGTGTGACACTAGTCCTGACAGAACAACGATATGGGTGTGACACTAGTCCTAACAGAGCAACGATATGGGCGTGACACTATTCCTGACAGAGCAACGAAATGGGTGTGCCACCAGTTCCGACAGAGCAACTAGTCCTGACAGAGCAACGATATGGGTGTGACACTACTCCTGACAGAGCAACGATATGGGTGTGACACTACTCCTGACAGAGCAACGATATGGGTGTGACACTAGTCCCGACAGAGCAACGATATGGGTGTGACACTAGTCCTGACAGAGCAACGATATGGGTGTGACACTAGTCCTGACAGCAACGATATGGGTGTGACACTAGTCCTGACAGAGCAACGATATGGGCGTGACACTATTCCGGACAGAGCAACGAAATGGGTGTGCCACCAGTTCCGACAGAGCAACTAGTCCTGACAGAGCAACGATATGGGTGTGACACTACTCCTGACAGAGCAACGATATGGGTGTGACACTAGTCCTGACAGAGCAACGATATGGGTGTGACACCAGTCCCGACAGAGCAACTAATCCTGACAGAGCAACGATATGGGTGTGACACCAGTCCCGACAGAGCAACTAGTCCTGACAGAGCAACGACATGGGTGTGACACTAGTCCTGACAGAGCAACGATATGGGTGTGACACCAGTCCCGACAGAGCAACTAGTCCTGACAGAGCAACGATATGGGTGTGACACTACTCCTGACAGAGCAACGATATGGGTGTGACACTAGTCCTGACAGAGCAACGATATGGGTGTGACACTAGTCCTGACAGAGCAACGATATGGGTGTGACACTAGTCCTGGCAGAGCAACGATATGGGTGTGACACTACTCCTGACAGAGCAACGATATGGGTGTGACACTAGTCCTGACAGAGCAACGATATGGGTGTGACACTAGTCCTGACAGAGCAACGATATGGGTGTGACACTAGTCCTGGCAGAGCAACGATATGGGTGTGACACTAGTCCTGGCAGAGCAACGAAATGGGTGTGCCACCAGTTCCGACAGAGCAACTAGTCCTGACAGAGCAACGATATGGGTGTGACACTACTCCTGACAGAGCAACGATATGGGTGTGACACTACTCCTGACAGAGCAACGATATGGGTGTGACACTAGTCCCGACAGAGCAACGATATGGGTGTGACACTAGTCCTGACAGAGCAACGATATGGGTGTGACACTAGTCCTGACAGCAACGATATGGGTGTGACACTAGTCCTGACAGAGCAACGATATGGGCGTGACACTATTCCTGACAGAGCAACGAAATGGGTGTGCCACCAGTTCCGACAGAGCAACTAGTCCTGACAGAGCAACGATATGGGTGTGACACTACTCCTGACAGAGCAACGATATGGGTGTGACACTAGTCCTGACAGAGCAACGATATGGGTGTGACACCAGTCCCGACAGAGCAACTAATCCTGACAGAGCAACGATATGGGTGTGACACCAGTCCCGACAGAGCAACTAGTCCTGACAGAGCAACGACATGGGTGTGACACTAGTCCTGACAGAGCAACGATATGGGTGTGACACCAGTCCCGACAGAGCAACTAGTCCTGACAGAGCAACGATATGGGTGTGACACTACTCCTGACAGAGCAACGATATGGGTGTGACACTAGTCCTGACAGAGCAACGATATGGGTGTGACACTAGTCCTGACAGAGCAACGATATGGGTGTGACACTAGTCCTGACAGAGCAACGATATGGGTGTGACACTACTCCTGACAGAGCAACGATATGGGTGTGACACTAGTCCTGACAGAGCAACGATATGGGTGTGACACTAGTCCTGACAGAGCAACGATATGGGTGTGACACTAGTCCTGGCAGAGCAACGATATGGGTGTGACACTAGTCCTGGCAGAGCAACGATATGGGTGTGACACTAGTCCTGACAGAGCAAAGATATGTGTGTGACACCAGTCCCGACAGAGCAACTAGTCCTGACAGAGCAACGATACGGTTGTGACACTAGTCCTGGCAGAGCAACGATATGGGTTTGACATTAGTCCTGACAGAGCAACGATATGGGTGTGAAACCAGCCGCGACAGAGCAACTAGTCCTAACAGGACAACGATATGGGTGTGACATTAGTTTTGACAGATCAACGATATGGGTGTGACACTAGTCCTGACAGAACGATATGGTAAGGTAAGGAACGATATGAGTGACACTAGCCCTGCCACATACTGCCATTACACAATAAGCCTGCCATATACTGCCATTACACAATAAGCCTGCCACATACTGCCATGACACAATAAGCCGGCCAGTATCAGATTACACGAAAACAGTCTGTAAAAGTACCACACACATGGAAATCACGTGTGCTAACAACACGCACAAACAATTAAATAGGGGGAGACAAGGGTTGGGGGCGGTGGGGGGGAGGGGTGTTCTATCGGCGAGATCCCTACCTCGTCGCTGACGGGCATGTCCTGCTTGGTCTTATCCTTGACGTGAGGCCCGGCCCCAACCTCCTTGCTGATGATGTTGTACGTCGTCAACACGATGTCAGCGGCCGCCAGTCTGAAATGGAGTGGTGCGTCAGGCTTCTTTGGCGCACACAAGGGCTAAACCGGGCCAAGGAACCTCCCGAGACTATGAAGGATAAATGAATGCACCAGATTAGGTGCCCCGCGACACATAGATCTGCGACCAGGGAGGACCCCCACCCCTCCCCAAACATGGCCGTTACATTACAACAAGCAGCAGCGTAAGTGCCAGTTACAGGTTACTTTTGCTTGTAACCAAAGTGTATATTTAGCAAAAACTTTGCAGGTATATAAAACAAGTTTTCTATGACTGGACTCAAGTATGTTCTATAGCCAACAAGCAGCAGTGTAAGACTACCAGTCACAGGGAAGTTTTGCTATTTACAAAGGTACCTAAAACAAGTTGTTTAGGACTGGATTCAAGTAGGTTCTTTTATACGTACATTTTCATGTTGCGCTCTCTGTTGGCTCCATGGTAGACTATAACGTTGAGCAGGCCCTCCTCACAGCGCCGAGTGATCTCTTTGTCCCACTGGTGAACCAGGGAGGCCGGACACACCACTAGGGTGGCGTTGGAGGAAATCAGTTCGGCGCCAACTGAAAACACGTGTTCACGTGTTAGGGGCGGGTCAGTGCACTCGCATGGAAAAGTATGACAAAAGTAGGAATGAAAATATAGAAAAGGTAGGAAATAGAAGCAAAAAGTAGGACAAAAGTAGAAAGATAGAAGAACAAAGCATGACTCAAACAGCATATGGAGCAACATTATTCCGAATAAACAAATCACAAAAAGTTATGTTAATGAGAAAATACTGTTTTAAAACCTTTCTTATACGCTGCTCAGTGTTGATTCTTAAGATATATCATGACGCACAAACGAAAAGCTTCTGACTATTGACTTTTGCAATAATACAAGCGATAAGAACACTTTTACAGCAACTCACGACATACTGAAGTTGCGCCTGGTAAGGCAGTGTGCCCAAAGTACTAGATAAAAATTATACAACTATCATTTTAGATAGTCCCTAGCCACTTAATTGCTTCTGTCAAGCAACCTCACTTTTGTCCTTGCTCAGCCACTCTCCTGCCTCGTTCTCCTGGTGTCCATCGGAGTCAGTTCTCTGTTGCAGCACCATCGCTATCATGGTTAACGTCTTGCCCAAACCCATGTCATCCGCTACGGAGCCAAAACAAAACCATATTTAAAATATCTGTATAAAATAAAAATAAACTTCGTTAAACAATAATATAAGACAGTGTACCAGTGATTGCGCAAATCATTAAATGGACTTTCACGAATTTATTAATACCAATTTTAGAGAAAGTTCCAAACAAACGTTGGTGTGGGGCATTTATCCATACTTCTTTTTAGCACGATCAAGATTATCTACACACTATTTTTTACCTATGTCTTTTTTCTCAGAGCGTAATCATTAGTACCCGCGCTATCACTGGCCTGATATCAGTATATATGCAGTAGATAGTCTAGAAAGAGCACAAGACATACTAGATTTTATGATTTTATCCGTGTCAACATATACCTGTTAATAATAGTTGATCTGGAAAGTAATAAGTGTAGAAATAAGGAAACCATAACACGTTAAAGACACAAATCTTCACACAAACAAAACACTACAAAACGGGTTCGGATGAAGTCTTGAAGATTTGAACCCATTCGGACTTTTTTCGCAGTTGAGCCAGTTTGCCAGCCGACCCGATAGCTCCGTGGGTAAGAGAGCTGTGGCCAACTGAGAGCCTAACGGCACGTGGATCGTTGGTTCGACCCCCGTTGTGGTGATGTCTTGTGTGGTCGCAGGATAAAGGTCCCATGTGCTTCTTCGCAAAGAGTAGGGGGTTACCCCGGGGACATGGCTCCGCTCTTCCCTTCCTTCTCCCATTGACAGCGTTCAAAATATACAACCAACCAACCAAGCAACAGACCTATCCATACTGTGACACTAAGCCTCGCCCACGCTTGAGTCTTTTTTCTTAATGGTGAGTATGAAATTGACAATCGAAGCTAATGGTAGGTACATTGGGAAGTACTCATCTCTAAAACTGAAAACAAGTGACATGCTGCTTTGTTCGTCAGACATATTTGTCCGACATAACGCACGCGGAAGACATTTTTTCACCACATAATTGGACAAAAGAAACAGTGAATTGTTCACAGCCAGGATCGGTCTATCGACTCGGGCGTCTTACCCAGAATGCCCCCCGGTGGCTGCTGCGTCTCCCGCCACGCCATCCAGGCGAGCGCGTGTTTCTGGTGGTTCATCAGCGGCACCTTGAGCCGCGCCGGGTCCGTTGCCATGACGTCGGCGCGGGGACACCGCTCCAACTGGCGATGGAGCTTCTCGATGGCCTCGGACGTGACCTGACCTACTTCGCGGAGGCGGGCGGCGTTCATGCGCCCCCCGTAGAGCGTCGAGGCCTGCGGGTTGTTGGCGTACATCTGTTGGTAGACGTGGTGCGGGAGCTTGGTCACGCCCGGGTGGTCCGTTATCTTCATCTGGCGCATGCCCTCCGGCACCGCCTGCCCGGACGCCGTCACGCGGCCCTGGGTCTGCCCACCACTAGATGGCGCCACTATCACCTTGGGCCTCGCTCCTGTTCCCGCACCTGCAACGTGGAATATCGATACACGTACCACGTACACCGGACTTCTTGGGGTTGGCGCCCGCAAGATGGCACCACTATGACCTCGGGCCTCACCCCTGTCCCCTCATCCGCACCTAACAGCAGACAAAATGTAACTGGCTGTGCGTGGTGTTCACCAGATGGCAGCACCGTACTCTTGCGCACTACCCAGATAAGAAGATGTATATATCTAGTCTAGCCCACTAGCTACGTACACCAAGTTGGAAAGATAGGGCGCTTAAATGTTAGTGTAAATCGCAACCATGGAAAGGATCAAAGCAGACATGGTTTCTGATGATAACATCTGAATGGTACGGCTTTACATTTGCTGTTACTGATAAAAAAAATATCTAAAAAGAAAACCACGGTGCGGTCTCTACCATAGTTTTGTGCAATGATGCCCTTTTCTTTATCGATCTGCAGGTCGAGATGCGACAGTGACAAGGTCAGCATCTCCACCTGTCGTTGAAGCTTGGCGCCCTTGTCTGGCAACGCCGAAAGGTTCACCTTGGAGATCACGCTCTGCAATGTAGGATAGGAATCATAGATTGTAACAGATGCATAGGCACGTAAAGCATCTCTCTTTGGACAAATATCAGCGTATTTTCAAATAATTGTAGTTAGGAATGTAACGCCCGATTGTTCAGGATACAGTTTTAGGAAAGTAAAACAAAAAAAATAGGCACGTTACTGCTAAGTATTTTCACTTTGTTAATTGACTCGAAGACAAAAAGGCGTATTAAAATCATGGTCTATTTGTGACCGTCAACACGTGCCAGTCAATATTAAGACGAAGTAAACTCATTGGATGTATAATAACTTGGTCAACGTCAAAGAATCATTTAACATACAACTTTAATAAAACCTCTGCATGTCATATCGCCACAATGGCAAGGATCAATGTAGAGGAGAGAAGCCGTGTCTCCGGAGAGTCACCTCTTACTCTTTGCGAACTCTTATTCCTGCCCACACAGACATATGCACAGTTGGGATTCGAACCCCGCACCGGCCGCTTGGGAGGGCCACGTAGAGTACACTGGACAATAGGGGAATACGCTAGGTGACTCCTTTGCGCACAATAACGCTAAAGGAAGCCCTGCGAAACTACCCCAGCTTATGGCTAAGAACATTCTTCTTGAATTCTTCACACGTATACCCACATATGTATATTTACCCTTCGCTGTTCAATTTCTTTGGTGAGAGCGTCCCGCTGTTTGACGTGATGCAGCAGATCAGCGCTGGCCTTTGTGACGTCAACGGTCGTAGACGCACTGGCCTTTGTGACGTCAGCTCCGCTGGATTTGGTTGCGGGCTGAGCGGTAGCGGCGGGGTCAGCCGGGGTCACAGACTTCTGGGGGGCTGCAGCGCTTGACCCAGCGACTGAGTTCACGTCTGGGTTAGCTCCAGCACCCGTAGGAGCAGGCTTTTTGATCACTTTGTAGGTCTTTCCGCCGATAGTCAGTAAACGAATCTCCTCTCTATTTGCACTTTTGTGGGAGTCACTTGTCTCCGCGGGTTTAACAACTGTGGATGTCTTTGAGGTAGTGGTTTGACTACGGACGTTGCTATCGTTACCACCGCGCCGCCGGTCTGTGGCAGCATTGCCATTGCGCATGCCCGAGGTTGCCGCGGACTCATCGTCGTCACCACCACTGTCGTCGTCGCTACTGATGTCAATAACAGAGTGCGGATGACCTGCGCCGGACTTCCGGTGTCGCTCCCCCTGGGGAGACCCGTCGATGACGTCATCAACCGTGTCGTCATACCCTTCATCCGGGACATCATCGCGAGTGCTGTCGTCGTCGCCATCTTCGCCATCCGTGACGTCATCTTCGTCGTCGCTGGCCTGGGCCACGAGGCTGGTGTCGCGGTAGTTGCGGCTGTTGTTCAGCTCGGACAAGTCGTTCTCCTCTCGCCGCAGCTCCCCAAGCCTTCCGGCTTTCACCTTGTTGGCTTTAGCCAGTGATCCAAAGCTCACCGGCTCGACGCTCGTACCGTTGGTAACTTCCGCTTTAGCCGGCGAACTGAAGCTCAGTAGCGAGTCGGTGCTCTTACCGCTGGTAACTTGCGCTTTGGCCAATGAACCGAAACTCAGCGGCTCGGGGCGTGTCCCCCGGGTAGCTTCCGTTTTGTCCGGCGAATCGAGGCCGCGTGGCGATTCAGCGTTGGACTCCACAGCAGGGTCTTCATGCCCCGCCTTCGTACCTGCCTCGGGCGACCCCATCTCGGCGTCGTGTGCGCCAGATTCGTCTTCCTTGGTCGCCTGGTCAGATCAAATACAGATATTCCATGAAAAAAGCTGTATACGACACATGAAGCCCCTTTGAAAGATGCACACCGATAACAAAAATGGATCATGATGTTCACATGGAAAGAATCACATGGACATTACAAAGATATACAAGTACATGTACAAGTGGTTTTAGTAACAGATAGCCACAATGACTGATATCATAAATAATCATTACATAGAACTCATGATAAATCTTTGCTACAATTCATCTTTAAAATAACAAAATCTCATACCATGAAATGTTCGGCAGTAAACTATGACAAACTATTAAAAGATTAGAAAATTTCATGCAGATCTCCACATGACACAGAAACCATTACAAATACATAGTTCTTACCCAGTAGCCACAGAAATCTGACTTGCCGCTGCGTCCCACAACACATCTATAGTATTGTCTACAAAATGCAGAAAAGCATTCACTCTTGTCAAAAAAGATATAACCATTAAGAAATCAAAACATATGTTCCATCAATTAAAGCTTTCATCAGTAATGTTGTTTAGCAAAAACATGAATACATACATGCTGTGACTACACAAATAGTCAAAGCAGCACATAAATTAGTATTCTAATATATTTCGAGCACAAATACACAACACAGAAATGTTATATTACCTCCAGTTTTCATCTTTCTTGTTAAAGTATAGGGCCTGTAATTCAACCAACTGGCCCTGATGTTTGTGACATGTCACTGCCTCTTCACTGTAGATGATAAAACGCATGTATCAATTTTTCTCAAGGCAATCTCTCTGTCAATATTAGTAGGAATGTGTTTTTTTAACTTTACCTTTCAATATTTTTTCTCACCACAGCAAGTTGCTCATAAATAAAAGCTTTACCACTATTCCTTTATTTTCCCATCAACTAAAATAACTAAAACAATTAAAGATACATATTTTTTATATACAAACATGACATGTACTTCAAGGCAATGTTTTTACCTTGCAGGTTCATAGAATTTACAAGGTGTACTTGATTGACTGCATATATAGAATGACTTCTTCAGGTTTGGCCCATCTTTTGTACCCGTCTTCAAGTAACAGATCTTTTCTACAAAAGAAAACAAATATGAGTTCACACATACAAATTACTGTTGTACATACAAATAAGAGTATAATTGCAAAAGCACTTGCATTCATTCACAAAAATATTCGATATATACTGTATAAATTTATATATGCTGTGAGTATACCCAGTTCTGAAAATGCCTGAATGCTTATTAACGTCAGTAATGTAACTTAATTTCCAGGTTATAATTTGCATGCACTGATTGTGAGACTTTAATGTTAATACAGCATTTTAACTAAGCATGTTTGTAGGGAGGGGGTAGAGTATAGGATACCATCCATCATTGGCAGAGCACCAAACTTTAACTTGATTGATAGAGTGGTGGGCTGGTGGGCCACTCTGTTCCATCAGCCATCTTGCCTACCCAGTGGAGAAACTGCGCTGGCATGTTATCAAAACAACACCATTCGCTTGGTGGCGCTTCATACACCCAGCCATTTACACGCAATAAGTAAAATACCACCTGGCGAAAGCCGCTGGTGCGATAAATGAACAGAATGTTTCATTTTGTCCGACGATCACTTTATTAGTTTATATACATGTGTATTTTGCGGTAAATATGAAGTTTAGGTATCATAGTACAAAATGATGATGGTTTGATGGATCATACCATTAAGAACACTTAGTCACCCACACAAACAAATTTTCCACCCCCATTTCCTTCCTGCAGTCAGGAGACTGTTGTGCAGAGCATCGACTATCTCATATGGGACTATAAACAAAGTTGATAGCTGGTTGGCATGATGCATGCCACAGTGGTTCTACAATTGGCACCAGAATAATTGGCTTCATTCGCCAGATAGGATTATGATAACCAGGGTTTATCAAATAATGACCCCCGATCCCTGACTGCCCGAATGAGTTGAATTATTGGTTCGGACAGGTCAGAATGCTGGTTGTATGCCCAACGAGGCAGGTGAAGATTTAGACTATGATCTCTTGCTATTCAGCAATGTTGAGCAGTTACACTGAGCCAACAAGCTGCAGGCACTGTTCAATCTGAACAATCAGACAATAACTGCATGGTAGCTTTCATTTTTTCTCCTACAATACAACATCGGAAAACTGTGCGCTCAGTCATAGGAACTTACTTTTTGGTAAAGAATGACCAAATACGAAGTGGCGCGATAAACAACAAGAAAGTCTCATTTCAACCGACTTGATTGTAATGCGATACTTTGTTAGTTCATATGCATGTGGGTTTTGTGGTAAATATGAAGTTTAGTTTTTCTTTCTATCAATGTCGACCCCCCCCCCCCCACTCCCTCCGGCGCTTGGGGTAAATATGAAGTTAAGGTATCAGAGTACAACATGACAAGGGTTTGATGGATCGTGCGGTTAACAACACTTAGTCGCCCACAAAAACAAATCTTACACCCTCATTTTCCTCGTCACTTTCAACTTTGTACAAGGTCTGCGGGAACACTGGTTGCTACAGTACCTACAAATCATACTTACTATGATCTTCACAGAGAATCTTCCGCATATTAACTGAGTTAAATCTATTTAGGGTACTTTTCAAGAGAAAAACGCTGACTTAGCTGACAAAAGTCTTTTTTTAAACAGTAGGCGCCATCTCCGATTTGTTCCCCAGGTGGCGCTCCTGCAATATAGGCTGACAGAGGCGTTGCACGTTCGGTTGTTTGGCCGTTCATATTGACAGTCGGCCTCAGCTGGTGCAGAATAACCCCAAATTCCGGTGGCAGATCCAAAAATGTACGAGAAAAAATCTTGGACACAATTTATTTAACTACTATCCAGGCGCAGATCCAGATTGAAACTATCGACCAGGGTAGGGTGGGAGAGAGAGAAAGAGAAAGGTGTGGAAGCGGGGGGGGGGGGGGGGGGGGGGGCACGTGTCTTCAGTTTCGCCTATATTTTCAAGTGAAATGAAGACACGGACCCCCTGTGCCCCCCCCCCCCCCCCCAGTGCTCCCCTGGATCCGCCACTGGTTTCACAGGGCACAGTCCCACTCATGCTGGAAAATGTAGGCTCTGTATATATTGTATCAATGTCTCACGTACAATATTAAATGCTTGGTCAACTGAACAAAACCGGCGTTGGATGCTGGACGTTGTGCCCCCCTCCCCCCATTTGCAAAATCCTGTATCCGCCACTGAAAACGGTGCAAAATGAGATAATAGGCAATGATAGATGAATAGGCATTCTGTACAATACATAATTAATATATATATATAAATGGGTTTTTCCTTATACCCGGATCGAATTGCACTCAGCTTTGACGAAAACATTTTTCTCTTTATTTCACATCTTTGCAATGGTTCGCACAACGACTACGACGGTTTAGGGCCCCCTCAACAGCTCAAGGATAGTATGAAAATCAGTTAACGTCCTAAGACAATCCGTTAGGCCTAATGTCGATTCCTCTGATTGTCCGATTTTCAGGCCGCATCAAGGATAGTGTCCGCTAGCCTGGTGTCCGGAGCGCGACGGCAACGCCGCGTAGCGGGCAAGTGTGAAGGAGATTACTTGGAGGGAATTCCCCATTTCCGGTCACATGACAATCCCGGAACTCGAATGGTGTTTCCCAGGTTCACAGTGAAATAGGCGGTGGCCAAACAAAGTATTCAGGAATCGGTTCTCGCCTGACGCCTATTTCTTTTAATGGTTTAAAGCATGAATAATTCATGTAGCTGACCTTGCATTGAGAATAACTTTAGCCATGTCCTCTTGGACCCCTACCGAAGAACATGTGAAATATGGCGTTGGTAAGTGTCAATGTCTGACTAAGTTTAGGCTTTAGCCTAGGCAAAGGCCAAAGTAGCGGTGTACATCCAAACCGGCCGCAGAACAAACCGGCCGCCGTCCGAAACCAGACAGTGGGAGGGGGGGGGGCGGATTAGTGTAAAGTGGGTGGGGGGGGGGGGGGGGGGGCTCTGCCAATTGGTCTTTGTCTCGGCGGTGTCTGGCTGCCGGATTAGTGTTCGCGCCTAGTCGGTTGAGTGCACCGGGACTGCTACTAGCAGTTGTGGACTGAACAACGAGATTAAGATATTAACTTGATCAAGGGCTGAAATGGGCTTTCCGGTCGGGTTGTTGAAATGAATAACAAAAACTAACAAATATCTTAACATATAAATATATTTATTAACGACATTAAGCGGCGGTGTAGGGGGCTATGTACATTTCCTGGGTGGGCGGCGAGCAGGTCGCGAGGAGTACTCCTCCAGACTCCTTCAGTGATGAGCGCGTGGCGCGGCGGTGTAGGGGCCTAGGCGGGTTGTTCAGACAGCGACTCCTCCCGTGACGAGTACATGCCACCCCTCGACATCGTTGTTGGTCAGTACGAGGAGGCCGTACACACACCAATCCCGAGGGGTGAACACTGGCTCGTCTATCCAGTTGCTTCTCATGTAGGTGAAGAGCGCTTTCTAGCAGCCTGAGCAGGATGAGTATGCCAGTCTTCTCGACCCATCACTGCATCAGTCATCACGGCCTCACTGAGTGTTTTGTAATGCTTTTATTAAGATAAATATAAGCAGTTTAAGGCCAGGTGCAGAAAAATGTGACATTTTGCTAATAAATAAACGATAACGCATCAGTCATCACAGTATTTTGTAATACTTTTATTACGATAATATAATCAGCCTAGGCCAGGTACAGAAAAAGCGTGACATTTTGCTAAAAAATATAATTTAAAGAAAACCGCCAGCCTGGCCTCTAACGCTGCTTTACAGTTTTATATAATATCTAATTGTCTATCCTCCAAATTACAGAGTTTTTCCTTCCATCTGTAGTTCTTAATAAAATTTAGAAGTGACTGCCAGGCATGATTTCGCCGCCAACCCAGGCGGCAGCTTTTTTTGGAGGCATGTCTGTGAGTTACTAATCAGGAGGCAATATTTTCATTTATTCAAACTAGCAATTACGCCTATTGTGCAAGCAAAACAAGAGCGCATGATAACTCCAATCATAGC
Source organism: Arenicola marina (assembly GCA_964019135.1). Lineage (NCBI taxonomy): Eukaryota > Metazoa > Annelida > Polychaeta > Arenicolidae > Arenicola > Arenicola marina. The sequence continues at coordinate 29,898,058 of OZ025262.1, forward strand.
ATTATTGCAGAGTCAATTGTCAAAAGACATATGTCATTTTATTTGGACGGTACTTTTACATGAAAGAATAAGATCTTGCGCTACTGCACGGCTTGGAACTGCTGCTGTTCATCTGTAAATTGTGGCCCTGATCGAAGTTGTAATGTAAGGCAGTGCCATATGAATAGTCACAATATGTATCACTGCTCCCCTGCCATTTTTATTCTTTTTCTCCTTACCAGTCAGCCGAAATGAAGCGTTAACACTCGCAAATTTAATTTAAGATGTAAACTTTCGCTGAAGATCGCGATTAAATTAGGTTAGACACCAGCTTTATTAAGACTTACAACATAAAATTTATCGTTCATTCTGAATGTTGTTACATTTGATAAATCAATGCATTCAATGACAATAATCAATGTAGATCAGTTTTTCTGAAATTTGAGATTTCCTTATTGAAAATACAGCTAAAATGAAAAAATACTGTTCTGTCTGTACATGACTGAATCAAGGCAAAAAAATATCATTAAGGGTACCTTGGTTTCAAAACATAAAATATATACCATAATTTCCTGGGTATAAGTTGCACCGGTGTATAAGTTGCCCCTGCCAATTTTGAGAAATATTTAGACTGGAGCTGTATATAAGTTGCACCTTTGGTGTGAGATTTGTCTGAGCATTGAAGCACTGTATGCATGACAGTGCGATTGAAATAACATTATGTTATGGAAGAGATTGATTTGTAAATGCAGACAACATATAAAGCACTGCAATTCACGTTTATTATTGTGACAAATTATATGATATTTGTATATCTTACAAACCCACTGCCCTCCTCAAAGTCTGAGCCAAACCCCTTCGAGGTTTGGTGCGACATGCATCAGTATACATGTACTTCCACAGTTCTGCCTTGTGGAAGCCAGACTTGATATTCTGACATGTGCCCACCATTGTTAACTGTCGCATGTAATTATGTTTAACTCTGCGCTCCTGCGCTGTTTGTTGTCGAAGGCCGTAAGAACTGACAGATCTATGTTTCTTTGATGGGTACTCGAAGCACAGTTTCAGCGACACCTGCTTAACACCCCACGACTTACAGTCAGCATAGATTGGCGCTGCATGGCTCGGAAAGTGGCATTCAATGGTGTAACTAGATAAAGTGAGCCAGACAAAAACTTGATACTGGGTAGGTGTGATAGGGCAGTGGAACAACACTGGAGTAATTGACTTCTTTAGCCGGATGGGATGATGAGCGGTGGTGCATCGGCGACTCCCGATCTCCTGGCTGGCCAAGTGGATCTGGGAGGGGTGTCCCAGAGAGACAAACTTCGAATCGGTCCATATGTAAGTCGCACCCCTCGGCTGTGAGGAAAAAAGGAAAACTTATGCACCAGAAATAATGATACTATGCATGCATTTGGTTGCAATGATTGCACATATAGATCAACAAATGAATTAGTTGAAAATAAACCAGCGAAAGCCAACAAAAAGAACTCTGGTCACAACAGTTTTGAATACTTTTTACTTGTCCGGCAAGCACTTGTCCTGGACAAGTATTAATGTCAATCCCTGATGTGTGAGGGGGGTTTCTCTGTCCAGAATCAGACCCTTACACCATACAGGAACAGATTGGCCATGGCGACCGAGGATCAGCTGCTGATAATTCAGCTTGAATCTTCTAGAAAAGTGTGGTTGTCCATACATAAAAGTGCAAGAAGGACTAAAGGCTATACATTAGGAAGTACACTTGCATATCTATCAACCATAAAATTGTAATGCACATTAGAAATTGTACAACTAGGTGCTAAATGTCAAACTAATAATTTCATAACATTGTATATATAATTATTTAAGGGATTCCCTTCAAACAAAATAGCATACACATTACGCAAGATATCATTTAAATTATTCATGTTACTCTCCCTATATTTTTTGGTTGTGCCATAATTTTAAGGAGTTCTGAGATACTGGGACCCACCCACTGGTCTACCTATCGAAAACACTGCATTCTACAACTTCTATTCTGGCAGCCTGAAAAGCCTGCATAACAGAGGCATATAATTAAGGAATACCAGATGTACTGGCCCTAATGAACCTAGGCCTTGCTACCGCTATTGCCAGGTCCAGCAGTAGCAAGGCCTGGATTCTTCAGGAGTATGGGTGAACCAGAGGCAGAAGTTAGTGTACCTAGTATAGCAGACAGAATGGGGAAGTTGAATTTTCCAGAAGATTTATCAATGTAGCCCCTGGCCTGGATATACTAGGTTTTCTTTTGCTGAAATCAGTCAAGTAGAGAATTGACTTAAATCTGCTAATGGAATAGGCATTGTAGTTCACATAGAAGATCACTTCCTCACCAGAACACTCTTTCTCAGATTAATGAGATCAATGAACTTGAATAAATACAAGTAAATAATAAGTAATCTTTCACAAACGTTTCATAATTTTAATATTACCCAGTACACATTTTTTAAAGAAAGGGAGCACCCGGACAATGTAATTGATATACATGTATATACATGTATATGTATCTCTGCTCGATCTCACCACCCTTTAAATGAATCCGGGGAGGGGGGGTTCATGCTGCGGCATTCGTCGCTGGGAGTGGTTGTCATCAGCTTTGCCGCTTTACGTGTTGCTGGCGTCTATAGCAATCAAGTTACTGATGATATGCCACTTGACTTATATTTCTGAGTAATGGACCGAAGTTTTCCGAAACAGACAATGTAATATACTCTTGCACTAAGTCGCAAATTTGAGTATCAAACACTGAGCACCCGCCTAAGGTATTGCGTTCTCGCTCGCGCCTTCTCCCGATATCACCTCGCGGAATCTCGGGTCCTCTCGCCTGGCGCAATCTTTGCCTTTGCGCTTCTCGTGTTCTTACGATCTCGCCTCGCGCATTCTCGCGTTCTCTCTCGCTCTCACCCGGCCCATTCTTGCGATCTTGTCTCACGCCAGCTCGCGTTTTCGCCTAGCGCAATCTTTGCATTCACGCTTCTCACGATCTCGCCCGGCGCATTCTCGCGATCTCGCATCGCACAAGTTTGCGATCTCGCCTCACGCATTCTCGCGAAGTCGCCTAGCGCGTTTTCGCCAACCCGTGGTAAACTCTTTCATGCGGGAGATATATCATTAGAATAAGTGGCGCTGAAAGCTGATAGATGCGTCACTGACACCCGTCCCCCTACCAAGATTTCACCAGATCCGCATAATCAATTGTGTTGCAACCTCAGAATAGCTAGGGTATATGGTACAGCAGTGAGATTGTTTATTTGTTCGTTGTTTAAAGCAGAGTACATGAGATAGAAACACATGGCGGGCATCTGTAAATGACATGAGTTTTGTAGCATATCTACCAGGCAACAAAAGTAAACACCTCTATGTACTGTAGGGTAACGCACAGTGTTTTATTTCCCGCCATCGTACACGCCCACTTAGCCTCGATTATGTGAGCCAAACTGAAACAGAAAGTCCCCAGAGAGCTTCGGGGTTTAACCATTAGGGGCTTACTTGCCACACCAAGAAAAACACCAGTAAACAATTGTGCAATTAAGTCACTCTAGTAACGAAACAGGAATCACCGTTGGCTTCTTGTACCATAATATTTCGTGTTTCACAAATATATAGATATTACGATTCCATATTACTAATAATATTTCATCGTTCGCGAGGGGCCGACTCGATAGCTCAGTATGTTAGAGTGCTCGCATTGACTGCTCTGGCCACCTGAGAGCCTAACTGGGGGTGGATCGGCGGTTCGCGCCCCGTTGTGGCCATGTCTGTGTGGTCGCAGGATAAAGATTCCATGTCCTTCTTCGCAAAGATTAGGGGGTTACCCCGGGTACATGGCTTCACTCTCCCTTCCTTCTACCATTGACGCGATATGACCAAAAGTGGTTAAAGCGTCCTGAATATACAACCTTGTACAACCAACCTTGTACTATAATATTTCGTGTTTTACAAATATAGGGGTATTACGATTCCATATTACTTATCATACGTCCACGTTTTCGCAATTCCTTAGTTATCTTTGGCCATATTCATAACCTCCTCGTAAGTTACGCACGAAAAGTGCATTTTCGTCTTAGCCTCACCAGCAACTCATGTGGTGCTCATAATTAAGAAATCCTCTTCAATGTAATTTTAGCACTTTGATAATTCAGGAAATCCACTTCTTGGGTGACTACTTATGTATTTTGAACCCGATAATCGCTCGACAAATCGTCCACGCTAAGTCTAGTGGCGTAGCCTAAGTGGTGATTATGAATACGGCCCCTGATCCCCGAGTTAAGATCTACATGCGTCCGCCGAAGCCCATTGTGGAACGGTACTTAGCGTGTTATGATTTAATTACCTGTTATTGGTTTACTGGACTGATCGTATGAAGTGTCTTTGCAGCTATTTACAACTACGACCACGGGGATCAGCGGCATCTAAAGCTTTCGGTGGGCGACACTGTGCACCTTCTTCAGGAACAAGGCGGTAAGTGGGAATACCCCGCTTTCATACAGTTAGCTATGAACTAGAAATAGGAATGTTTACTTCATATAGATAGGCCTACATGGCCTCGTCATCAGCAGCGCCCTGTAGTTTATCGGGAGTTTATCATGTACATTTTTCATGTATGCATGGCTGTCGCATCGTTATTTACACCGCGATATCGACAAGAGCTAATGAACCCACTTAATTTAACTTTATATAAACTTAGTAGTTTACGTAACTACGTTCGACCTCCTCCCGTGTGTGGGGCCGTGTCAACCTTTCATCTCATTCCCTAAGGGAATATTCTTTGTGGCCCGGTTTCGCCTATGTGTGCACAAACATGGCCTAAACGACCAATCTGTAACCAATCCATCGTCCGTAGCGTGATTATGTGCGATGTTATACTGAGCGTTGACAAGCGCGATCTGTCGCCATTGGGCGTACGGTTATAAACCTAAACCCGAGGAGAGGGGACCCGGAAGAAAGACAATCCCTAGTGTCTGATAACATGTGTAGAGTACAGATTTCCAAGGCCAATATGGTGAGCTGGGAGAGCAGGGTCGGATCTATGGGGGAGCGGGTGATGCAACGTTCCCCCCTCCCTTGGGAACTTGAGCACACACTGTAAAAGTCCGACGAAATACATCGCAACGTGACCTTTTGTAGATACACCCACCATCTCCCCAATGATAAAAACTAGATCCGCCACGGGGAAGGGATGTGAAACGAACTTGCTATTTAATTGGGTCCGCGTTCCTAGAGCGTGGGTGTTGTGTCGGACGCCAGAACGCTCAGCCATCACGATTTGGCAGCCCCCATCCTATTTTGATATTGTTTAGCGTAATTTCGAGACTGAGTTGGGTTTCGCTGAACGAAGTCAGTGTGATGATTCTATTGAAGCAAACTGAAAGGCCGAGGAAGATCATTATCATCACTAGTATCCGTCGTGGTGTTATCATGTAGACCATTTGTCACTTTGATTAACCCCAAACCACTATATAGCGGCCGTGTTCTGTGGCGCTAATTATTATTTAATGATTAGTTATGACAATCTGTGCGCACCTATATACAGGCCATATAATATCATGTTGTTTATTCTCTGTCTTGTTCGCCTGTGTTTGACTTCTTGGCTTTGCCTTGTCCTTTATTTAATTTTCTTGTCACTTGTGTTTTTTGTCATTATATTCGCTCGTTTTATATCAGGTTCCAGTTATATCCACCACTTTCTCTTACTCTTTACCCTTTCTTTATGTTAGTTTTGCTCTCGATCTACTGGGTATTAGATCTGGCGACAACTTCCGTGCAACTACGCTGATTTATTTTTTCTCTCAACCCTGTTGATAGGTTATATCATGTTCTTCGTCTCTCTTACCACCTCAAGCCTGTCATATATATATATACCGGTACTCGTCAATCCTCTCATCTGTACATTATACCATCCCTTCCCGGGGGGCCGAGTACTCTTCGGCTATTGTCGAGTGGGTTCTACTAAGCCAACCATAGCGGTGGTTCGATCCCCACCTGAGCAAATGTCAAATGTCATTTGTTTAGAGCGTTATATTAAAGCGTCCTACAACCGACCGACCTACCGACAATTATATCCTCACATGTGATGCTTCTGTGAATTCCATCTTTTATATCTACCTCTGAATCACATGATGCAGGCATCCATCTGTTTCTTCTCTCTCCATCTGTTGTCACTTCTCTCCATCTGTTGTCACTTCTCTCCATCTGTTGTCACTTCTCTCCATCTGTTGTCACTTCTCTCCATCTGTTGTCACTTCTCTCCATCTGTTGTCACTTCTCTCCGGCTTTCGTCCGTATTACCTACCGTCGTTATTCCAGCATTTTCTTCTGCACTATATGCCCGATAAAGGAAAACTTTATGACCTAGCCATATTTGTTAAATGTGCTGCTAAACTGTATGAAGAAACGTATTTACGTTCAGATATTCAACTTTATGGCATTTGGGATTTCTATTGTGCAAATGTTGTGCTTTGTGGCAAATGAAATGTTTCTATTTTGTGCCATGGGCCTGATGCCTGCGGTTGGAAATAAATATTAGTATTAATATATGCACGATTTGCTTTATAATGTTTCGCATGCATTACTTTCGGATTTCGATTCTTTTCGGGCACGACACGTATATTACCAGGTTTGTCTTTATGTCGCAGATTGGTTCCTGGGGTACAATAACAAGCATCGCCACCAGAAAGGAGTGTTCCCCAAGAGTTTTATTCACGTAAAACCAGCTATTGTGCAGAAAACTGGGTTTGTTAACTGAAATACTTATAAGAATATTCTTAGAATAAGGCTAACTTAGAAAATGCATACGGTATTTAGATGTCCGTGCGTGAGCCATCTGTATAAGTGAGGTGAAGAGCATTAATGGTCACAAGGAAGAGTACTTGTACTTCTATCGTTGTGACCTTTAGTGATCTCTGATCACCAGGGCACCCAACGTGTATCTTATTTAACATTTTATCAGCATTAAACGAATGGATATTATTATATATATTGCTATTATAATATGTTATGAAACCACAATAGTGGTCGAAATACTGGTAATTCGATCGTGCTAATATTGGCGCTCATGGTGACAGTTAACACGCTTTCTCCGAGCAGTAGTGTCATCTACGATAATCACGGTCTGTGGTTCCATTTCTTCTGGCGCTGTTATTGCGACAGCTTTTGTGATAGCTAGGGTTCTGTTTTATTGCCTACGCAAAGTCAAAATTAATCAAGCTTGAATGATTTATCCCTTTCAGTTCGACAGAAACCGTTTGTGCAAAGGAACTTTCCATCGTACAGGAAGTGACGCAAACGTTGCGAGAATGGGGCACCATCTGGAAGGGACTCTATCAGGTAAAACTGCAGTGAACTCCCTTCCAAGCAGACATCATGACCGTCATAAGCTATAATCTCTGAATATTCTAGCATTGAAATATCAACAATAGCCCTTACAATTACACCTTATTGAAATTATGTCTACCTCCAATTGTTGCATTGACTCCTGGGTGTCCACAAATAAGTCAGTGAAAACCTAGAGCCTGGATTTTATTTATTTAATATGGGTCACACAATCAATTTTGTTGCAACAAAGTTGGTAATAAATATAATTTTTTTGTTTCGTTTTCAATCTAGTTAAGGTCCGAAAGTCTTATATATTTACGCATGTTGTATTGTATTCAGCTGTATGTACTCATGGGCCCGTGGCCCCCTATAGTACAATAACCACACAGTATATTTTTTTGTTTTTCAGGCTATCAAGCCGAAGGAGGACCCCAAAAATGCACGCTACACCTTCATTTCGTTCATCGCCACGGACAAGGGCGACCTGGGTGGCCGCTCGGGTCTCGTCACCTCGGACTTCGAGGAGATTCGCAACAAGATGGAAAAGCTCATCGACTGGCGTCGTCAGCTCATGTCCGGCAAACTGACTCAGGACGAAATCAAAGACATAAAGCAAAAAGTCACTTCAGAAATTGATGTAGGAAACGCGTAAGTATTTTTGAAGGGGTAGTTAACGGCGTTGCTATTGGAGGAGCCGCTTATACTGAAGTGTTTGTTGTCTTCGTGTACTTCATTCCCCAATGCCTATATATGTATATATAAATATATATAACTATCAATGACATTGTATGGATACCGTGTGATCTAACTGGTTGTAGTATCATCGTCCTATCCCCTATATGGTGGAAAGGCCATTTATGCTGAGCCGGAATTCATTATCAAAGCTGAATTGAATTACATTTTGATGGGAAAATTTGGCCAACAGTTATGGAAGCTTATGTCAGCTGAACCATTTGATAGCGGTATTTAGACCGTTATGCAGGTATCCACTAAGTGTTTCGAACATTATACCTTGAGCAGTGTCAGTATTTTATTGCTTCAGACGCCTGGGCTTGGACCTTGTTGTGCGGGATGAAGAAGGAAACATCATTGACCCGACAATCACCAGCACCATCAGCCTCTTCCGACAGGTTAGTAGGTCATAGTGCAGTCTGGTTCAGACGGTAAGCGGGTCATAACACAGTCTGGTTCAGGCATGTAAGTGGGGCACAGTACAGTCTGGTTGAGGCATGTAAGCGGGGCACAGTAGTCTGGTTCAGACATGTAAGTGGGGCACAGTACAGTCTGGTTCAGGCATGTCAGTAGGGCACAGTACAGTCGTGTTCAGGCATGTAAGCGGGGCACAGTACAGTCTGGTTGAGGCATGTCGGTAGGGCACAGTACAGTCTGGTTGAGGCATGTAAGTGGGGCACAGTACAGTCTGGTTGAGGCATGTCAGTAGGGCACAGTACAGTCTGGTTGAGGCATGTAAGTGGGGCACAGTACAGTCTGGTTGAGGCATGTCAGTGGGGCACAGTACAGTCTGGTTCAGGCATGTCAGTAGGGCACAGTACAGTCTGGTTGATGCATGTAAGTGGGGCACAGTACAATCCGGTTCAGGCATGTCAGTAGGGCACAATACAGTCTGGTTCAGGCATGTAAGTGGGGCACAATACGGTCTGGTTCAGGCATGTAAGTAGGGCACAGTATAGTCTGGTTCAGGCATGTAAGCGGGGCACAGTACAGCCTGGTTCAGGCATCAAGTAGGGCACAGTACAGTCTGGTTCAGGCATTAAGTGGGGCACAGTACAGTCTGGTTCAGGCATGTAAGTGGGGCACAGTACAGTCTGGTTCAGGCATTAAGTGGGGCACAGTACAGTCTGGTTCAGGCATTAAGCGGGGCACAGTCCAGTCTGGTTCAGGCATTAAGTAAGGCACAGTACAGTCTGGTTCAGGCATTAAATGGGGCACAGTACAGTCTTGTTCAGGCATGTAAGTGGGGCACAGTACAGTCTGGTTCAGGCATTAAGTGGGGCACAGTACAGTCTGGTTCAGACGGTAAGTGGGTCATAACACAGTCTGGTTCAGGCATTAAGTGGGGCGCACTACAGTCTGGTTCAGGCATGTAAGTGGGGCACAGTACAGTCTTGTTCAGGCATTAAGTGGGGCACAGTACATTCTGGTTCAGGCATGTAAGTGGGGCACAGTACAGTCTGGTTCAGGCATTAAGCGGGGCACAGTACAGTCTGGTTCAGGCGGTAACTGGGTCATAACACAGTCTGGTTCAGGCATTAAGTGGGGCACACTACAGTCTGGTTCAGGCATGTAAGTGGGGCACAATACAGTCTGGTTCAGCCATTAAGTGGGGCACAATACAGTCTGGTTCATGCATTAAGTGGGGCACAGTACAGTCTGGTTCAGGCATTAGGCGGGGCACAGTACAGTCTGGTTCAAGCATTAAGTAGGGCACAGTACAGTCTGGTTCAGGCATGTAAGTGGGGCACAGTACAGTCTGGTTCAGGCATTAAGTGGGGCACAATACAGTCTGGTTCAGGCATTAAGTGGGGCACAGTACAGTCTGGTTCAGGAATTAAGTGGGGCACAGTACAGTCTGGTTCAGGCATTAAGTGGGGCACAATACAGTCTGGTTCAGGCATGTAAGTGGGGCACAGTACAGTCTGGTTCAGGCATTAAGTGGGGCACAGTACAGTCTGGTTCAGGCATTAAGTGGGGCACAGTACAGTCTGGTTCAGGCATGTAAGTGCATTTCTCGATAATGAAGCCAGGAACAAGTTCTGCCGCCTCAGGCAATAATGATGCTGAGGAACTTCTTCGGACTGGTAAGTGTGTCATTGTCAATTTAGAATCCACAGACAATGAAAGAATTGTTTATTACAACAGAAGTGATTGTATGGTGGCTGGGGAGATTGCTGATCAAGTTTCATATATTAATGCACATCTCGTGTGTCTTTCTTTTTGTGCCTGTTGCCATGGGGACGAGGCAAGATGACGCCTAGGGATGTGGGCACTATCATATTGACATTAGTGACATTAGTGACATTTTGTCAATAATTACCTACTTGTCTTTCACAATCAATGTAGAACTTCACCAAAGTGTTTATACTATGATCCATTTAGCTACCAGGCTGTAGTATATGAGAAACGGTTGAACGCTTCCCGAACTGTTAAGCATGTCCAATATGATGTTTATAGCTTAGACAATATGTCTTCTGCACAAATGATTGAGACGGGCCTTTTATTAGACTTCTAACCCCTCCCCCCACCTATTAAAGCAGACCAAGAACTCTATCTTGAGAATGAAGAAATGCGGAGTACGTAGAAGTTCAGCGGCTGACGTTACCACGGTTATCTCGATGTTGTAGCAAGCTCGTCGGTGATCCGTTGTCATAGTAATAGCCTGAGGTGTCTGCAGTAACTATGGTTACATCCGTGTTGTGACGTATGTGGTGTGTCTTTTACCCATTGTTACATGTCAATAAGTACATGGTTTGTAGATATGTTTTTATTTCTCGGCGGCGTTTTATTCCTCGCATTATTGTATCTACATGATTCTCTTTCAGAAGTGACATAATTTTGTTGAGTTAAACTCTCTGTTGTGATATCCTGTTAGTCGGTGTTAGCTTCGTGTGATCATCTATGAACTCCATGTCAGAGATTGCAACGAAAGTCAGCCACGATTTGTTTTATTTTCAAAGATAGAGTGTGTTTTATTTTGTGCACAGATGATATGGTTTATTTTCCCCTTTTATTTTGCGATCTGAACGTTTATATTAGAAGTTTTAATTATCGTCGTTAGTATGATGGCGTCGGCTATTGGAAGTAGATATCACCCGCTGTGACATGTTATTAAGTTACCTATGACATATACGTACTTGATATATATATATATAATTATTTTATTCATACTGTCATCTTATTGGTGCATGTAGTTTGCGCGATCGATAATCACCCGCGTGTCATTTACCTTCAGCATATCGCAGTATATTAGTTTTTAAGGAGGAAACGCTTTGTGATGGCAGAACATCTTATATTGATTTAGAAGGATTCCTTTTCTAGACGATTACAAGTACATTATATTTATCTTGTTAAATTGGATCTTACCCTCCTTAGATTATGCCTCACCTAGTGGAATGTTTTTACTTTAATAGTAGTCGTAAGAAGCGATGCAACTTTCAATGCATGTGTTATTTTATATGCGTTGATAAATTACATGAGAGGTATTGATTGTGCTAATTGCTATGATACCTTCGATTGTCTCACAGCACAAACTTGTGGCGCAGAAGATACAGGAGGAGCGAGACGCAGTGAGTGACTCCATTCTTACATGTATTCACAAGATAATACAAGGAGATATATATAAAGATAGAAATCTGTGCGGGACACGGACGCGCGTCGTTCAGCTGTTATCGGCGCAGTTCAGTTATTATTCCTTGTGATAGCAAAATGGGGCGTCCCCGCACTTCACCCAGGGTTTCTGCTTCCTTCGCCTTGAGTGCTCACTGCGTGCGACCGTGGTAGTCGGTGAAGGATAAAGATAGGGGCAGTTTAATGGGTCAGCCCAATAGCAGAGCCTCCAATACGTGGGCAATAGGAATGCGCCCCCCCCCACCCCCCACCCCCTTTACCCTTTGGCCTACCGCAACCCAAGGCGTTTGCAGCGGTTGCCGCGGGGTGTTCCCGCTGGGTGTCTTTATCTCGCGGGATCTATCACGGGGCACAAGCGGGATTCTCGTTATCTCGCATGCTAGCTGTAGGGACTGGAAGGTTTTTTGTTAGTGGTTTTGTCGATGTGATGAATTCTAAACGCATAGTTCGGAAATAATTGGCTTCCTTGTTTAAAGGTCACACGAGAGCGTTGATACCACTTGACAGATCAGGAAAATGATATATTTTAAACGCAGAAAAAACAAACCGTTTTCTTATTTCGATAATAACTATACAAATTTCCAAGATTTTAAGCATTCTCGCATTGCGTCCTTTGGTGCCACGTATGACGTCTTGTACTGGTTGGAAGTTCCAAAGTATACAACTAGTTCAAGAACTAGGGCCAGATGCAGAGTCTGGTCCCGTTTACCTATTTCCCAACCATTTTCTTGGTGTGACAACAATAATCGCTGGACAACATATGCCGCCCACCCTCAGTTAGCCGTCTTCTTGCATCCAGTACATAAAATCATATTTAAATATTCAATAATTGGAGAATCGTTAAATTATCCTGTTGAGGGTCTGTCTCGCTTATTTAAGTTTTATTACAGTGGTTAGTACAAACCTGTTATATCAACAAGAGGTCGTATTTACTCTTATATATGTATTTTGTTTCCTTTTAATGGGGTCTTTAATGTCCTTATGTTCTTGCAGACCTGCAGATAAAGTGTCTTGCTAGTTTAATATCCTACGTTCTTGCAGACTTGCATAAATAGATGTGTTGCTAGTTTAATGTCCTATGATGTTGCAGACATGCAGAAATAGATGTGTTGCTAGTTGAATGTCCTATGATGTTGCAGACGTCTGAGCGGTATCACCGGAAGAAGAGTTCCAGCTTTAACCTGTTTGTGGACGTCCGAAACTTCGTGTGTCGTATCGGGGAGGACGCTGACATCCTCATCAGCCTGTATGACGCCAAGGTCTCTCAGTTCATCAGGTACGTAGAGTAGTAAGGGGTAAGATGGTGGTCTGCAATGGTAGGGTGGCGTGCTGGGGTAAGATGGTCGTCTGCAATGGTAGGGTGGCGTGCTGGGGTAAGATGGTCGTCTGCAATGGTAGGGTGGCGTGCTGGGGTAAGATAGTCGTCTGTAATGGTAGGGTGGCGTGCTGGGGTAAGATGGTCGTCTGCAATGGTAGGGTGGCGTGCTGGGGTAAGATAGTCGTCTGTAATGGTAGGGTGGCGTGCTGGGGCAAGATGGTCGTCTGCAATGGTAGGGTGGCGTGCGGGGGTAAGATGGTGGTCTGCAATGGTAAGGTGGCGTGCTGGGGTAAGATAGTGGTCTGCAATGGCGGGGTGGCGTGCTGGGGTAAGATGGTCGTCTGCAATGGCAGGGTGGCGTGCTGGGGTAAGATGGTCGTCTGCAATGGTAGGGTGGCGCGCTGGGGTAAGATGGTCGTCTGCAATGGTAGGGTGGCGTGATGGGGTAAGATGGTCGTCTGCAATGGTAGGGTGGCGCGCTGGGGTAAGACGGTCGTCTGCAATGGTAGGGTGGCCTGCTGGGGTAAGATGGTCGTCAGCAATGGTAGGGTGGCGTGCTGGGGTAAGATGGTCGTCTGCAATGGTAGGGTGGCGTGCTGGGGTAAGATGGTCGTCTGCAATTGTAGGGTGGCGCGCTGGGGTAAGATGGTCGTCTGCAATGGTAGGGTGGCCTGCTGGGGTAAGATGGTCGTCAGCAATGGTAAGGTGGCGTGCTGGGGTGTAAGATAGTGGTCTGCAATGGCGGGGTGGCGTGCTGGGGTAAGATGGTCGTCTGCAATGGTAGGGTGGCGTGCTGGGGTAAGATGGTCGCCTGCAATGGTAAGGTGGCCTGCTGGGGTAAGATGGTCGTCTGCAATGGTAGGGTGGCGTGCTGGGGTAAGATGGTCGCCTGCAATGGTAGGGTGGCGTGCTGGAGTAAGCTGGTCGTCTGCAATGGTACGGTGGCGCGCTGGTAATATTCCATTACTTTACAATGAAATCGCATATTCACTTGCCCTGGTCTCCCAATCGTCCCATCAAAATATCCCTATTCCTATTATGTTGCCAGTGAGAGCTACATCTTGAAGTGGGGTAACCAGGGCATGCCTAAGGACCTGGAGAAACTCAACAACCTCAAGGTTTTATTCACGGTACGTGACTCAGCACCCTCTAGGTTAGTGGCTTTGCTAGATTGGTGGAAGACACGTTACACCGTGATGTTATCACCGCATTTTCTGTTTCTAACTTGTCGATGCACAGAAACAAATACAATAATTAATAATACACAGACCTGCAGTTGTCGAAAGAAATTATAGACCGTCGACTTTGTGGCTTACTGTTATATTTTTCTCTACAGTTAAATGAATATATATATATATATATATATATACCAGGTTGGCGCGTTTGTTTTTTTGTGGTGTGTTAAAGTATGTTAGGTGTTTGCTTCAGTTGGTATTGAAGTGTTTGAGTGAGGGTGTCGTTCAGTTGGTATTGAAGTGTTTGAGGGAGGGTGTCGTTCAGTTGGTATTGAAGTGTTTGAGTGAGGGTGTCGTTCAGTTGGTATTGAAGTGTTTGAGGGAGGGTGTCGTTCAGTTGGTATTGAAGTGTTTGAGGGAGGGTGTCGTTCAGTTTGCTTGGTGTGCTTTGTTTGAAGGACCTGGGTGTGCGGGATGTGGAGAGGGAGAAGGTCTTTCTTGTGTGCCAAGTCATCAGACTAGGTGAGTATATATACTTTCGGCTATTGTCGAGGCCGGTGCGAGGTTCAAATCACACCTGAGCAATTTTTGAACAGGCTAAACAATCCATTGTTTTCGGGGTTAGTCCCACCCGAGATATGCCTCTTCTCTACCTTGACCATTCGCGTTGTCTCGATATGATCCGGATAGATTACGACGTCCTATCAAAAGGACTCAAAATCGCCTTTGGACTCAACTCTAAATTAGGTTCTATATTTGCACCATGTTCAACATAGATTGATCAAGACGCAAAATGTATCGACATGTTTACACGAATTTCCTGAAAACCTATGTAAACCTTATATGTATATACGCTTATGCAGGTATATATATGTCAATTCTTTCTGGGAAAAAAAACAACGAAACAAATCATATCAAGCCCCCACGTCATCGTTGTGACGTCATAGATGATTTGTCTCTAGATTCAACTGCAATGTACGCAGAAATGAACAGGAGTAACTTACAGTTACGCTACTGTGGCGACTGTATCTTTAGGGACGGAACAACATAACAGCGGCAGCTCCCATGGTAGTAGATGATAATATGTACGTCAGCCATACACTACCTTGAATATGAATCATAAAACCAGCGTGGTGCCAACCCATTTAAAATTCAAGCAGGTCTATTGATATTAGGTCTCACGGCAAAGTCGATACCATTATGCGACTCGTTAAATGTATATGTACAGGTAATTGTTTTTTTTTTATGCCTGGGTATTTTGCTTGACTTGCAATACATGTATTGAAGAAGAAGTGCCTTTTATTGAATACCGAAAGGCCGTTGGCCCTTTGGTAAATATAATAATTTCAATTACATGTGTGCGTCGGGTTACATGGCATAATGTGCTGAGGGGATACCAAACTAGCAACCGTCATAACGTCTTAGTGCTATCTCTATAAATGTTGCTGAGTTGTATTATAACCCTTTTACATGTATTGCTGATGGTTGAGATTTGTCTTGCCAGGCCGCATGGACCTGAAGGAACAGGACAGTAAGAAACAGACCCATTGCTTACGGCGACCGTTTGGAGTGGCAGGTATGGTTGTGTGGTTTTAAGTCTAACGCTTTAACTGTGGATGATAGATCATCCGATGTCTTTGAGAAAAAGTATTGCCAGCGATTGTCTGAAAATTGTCAAACATTTAACAAGTATTGCATAATTGCGCGAAACACCAAAAACTCAAAATATATATACAAAAATAAATTTAGGCAAGTCCGTACTTTTTTTTACAAGGGGTGGTATATCATCGTAAAAATGCGAACAGTGCTGATAGATTCAAAATGTTAGAACATTCACATCTTTCGCTTGACTTATGCGCGATTAAAATTATTTCTTCTTTCAATTATCCGATAACCATGGAGTAATTAAAAGAAGAAATAAATATATTCATGTATATATATATATATATATATATACAGTTATTTATTGGCGTAGTTGTCGCACATTGTGTCAGGTATCATCAGTTGTTTGCTGTGGTATTTTTTAAATAGAGCAATATGTGAGATTTATATCAACCGCAAGTGTGTTGTAATGGTCATGGGTGAACCGTCCGACGTTATAATATAAGCTGCGGATGTTCAAAATGGATGAGATTTTCTTTCAGCCTTGGACGTCACCGACATTCTTCAGGAGAAGACGGTACCTGAGGATGACAAGCAACACTTCTTGCCTTTCCTAGCGTGAGTATGTCACACTGAAAAGGGGGTGGGGATCATGGAGGGGGGGGGGGAGACATTTTACTAAGGTCTTGAAAGATTTTACTCTTAAAACTTTTTAAAATAGTATTGCCGAGCTCAAGAGGAACGAAAAATGTTGAATTTGTCATTAATATATTTTTTGAAAACATTAATTTGAATGATGTTGGCTGGAATTCAAATTACACGAAGCTGCTTGGTTGCTCCCGTATAATCTCTGCTTACAGCTTCTTGGCGTTGGTCGTAAATAAACTTAGTCGTTAATTTGACGTATAATATACCGTTACGAGCTCGTAATTCTTAGTGCAAAGATCCTGAAACCGCAATCAGGGGCTTGTTGTATGGTGATGTGTTAAGGCTTCGAACCCTATGACACGTGTGGCAGCTGCTGTGGAATACGTGTCTGGTTATGATCATGATGGGGCAGCTCCCTCGCCCCCCGGCCCCTCCCCACCCCACCATCCTTCTCACCCCGCTCACTTCGTTTGCGGTCTGATCCGCAGAGCAGACTATATTCGAACCCTGGTACCTACATTATTCCATTTTATTGTCGCCCTAAGATTTCTAGGCTCAACGCTTTTATCCCTTGTGTGCACAAAAGTGGCTTAAGACGTCGTCATTCCCTGATCCAGATGTGGCGACAAGGACTTCCTGGAAGATGTGATCCGGAAGGCAGTGTCCTCCAAGGAGATCAATCACAAAGGTCAAGGACTTTACGCCGTCATGCGAAAGATCTCTGGCGATCTCAAACAGGTAAGACGCGGGGTTCATACCACAAGTGTGTCCGGGGCCGCCTCATCCTTCCGTTGTGGTGTCCCGGGGGTTCTGTTTAGTCTATGTGTGTACATAGACGGTCTAAAACACTAATCCATCCATATATGCATGAAAGCAGGAAGAATCACTACAAATGCAATAAGAATCCAATAGATTGCTCAATTTGTACAGATTTGACCACGTGAGGTACTCAGTCTTCTTTTTTATTGCATCCTTATTTATGTTGTATGAAATAGTTATATATATCTATAGGGGTTTACGCATTCGAACAATCAATGGGATGTTTTTTTCAGGTGGTAAAGGATTTCCCTTACCTGGTGACCAATATGACGTCAGTGGCCAGGAAGATGGGATTCCCTGACGTCATACTGCCAGGTCAGTTGTTAGGTGGCGGGGGTCACCTGCTATGGTCGATGAAGCTTCTTATGTACTTCATTTACTGATAAACGTCGATATTTCTTTATTGACTGTTTACCTTTAATGATTTTGAAATTTACTGTTCCTGACCTTTTCCACATAAGACTATACTGTATATTGATTATTTTATTTATTGTTTGATAACATTTTGATATTGACCTACAATAACTTCTCATTTGCTATTTACATCTAATCACTTTTCAGTTTTGGTTCGCATTTAATGCTTAATATGAAAATTAAGGTGGACAGGTTAAGACTATGCTGGATACAACAGACAGAACACCATCACATGTCGTCTGTTTTTTTTATCGGTTAGGTGATGTACGAAACGACCTTTATGTGACCTTGCATCAAGGTGAATTCAAGAAAGGATCCAAAACCGCCGACAAAAATGTGGAAGTTACTGTTTGTGTGTGCAATCAGAAGGGGGAGGTACTGCAGGTAGGTCACAATGTATAATCTCTGCGAGAATTGCTATATCGACTTCGAGAATCAGAATCGTTTTATTTGATGAAGCATTTATCACATAACAAACAGAAAAAAGAGACACACTCTTGTAATGTTTAAACACGGAGAAAGTAGAGTGGCTTGACCGAGGAGACTCACATTAAGACTGCTGGGCAATCACTAGCATGTGAGCCACCTCACAAAAAAACAAATGAACAAGTTTAACACAAGCCAGTTACTAAGCCACAGCCAGGCTAAAACAACACTCTGATTTCAGTATATTTAAACTTTTCTCTGAGTCCATATAGTATATTAACACAATAACAGCAAATGTGGTATATTGAAGCAAAAGAAAAAGATACCCCAATACACGCAGACGATCCAAAATAATCGGAATGGTGCGTCTTAACTTACAGTCATCTTCAAAAAGGAGCGATGAAAGTTGACAAATGTTCAGCGATTGCTGGCAGTATGCTGACCCCTGTAGCGCTTTCGCCCTTGTAGACTGTGACCTCTGAATGTGTGTCGACCTGTATATTGGCATTTTCTCCTGTTGTTGCGTTCAGAGAGTGATCAGCGAGGGGTCAGGGGGCAGCATGGTGACCCAATACAAGTCAACCATCTACTACCACGAAGACAAGCCGCGATGGACGGAAACTCTCAAGGTATACCTCTGATAACCTTCCACTATGTCACGCCAAGCACTTGTATTCGCTATATTGGTCCCTCATGTCAAAATCAAGGGAGACCTGTTCACTGCTCAATATATATAAAAGTATACAATTTAAGTCAATTACATTATGAAGACGTAATCAAAAGCACGTCATTTATGGGAGAAGCTGAATATGTTACATGTATGTGGTTTTCTTGGCCACAGCTCACGTATTACTCACGCCTAACATTTACTACAATAAGCCACGTCGTGGACCCGAACATTGAAGATAGAACTGTTTTTTATTGTTATTACTTACGTCTTGATAATATTCTCAATAACCTCACTCAAGTCGTCTCAGAAGTCTTCCCAGGTATTTTGACATAAGTCAAAATAGTTTTGACATAAGTCAAAATAGCAAAAATTCGTCCCGATGAAATTGCATTTCATTCCATTGTGTTGAAAGGGTATGGTAGAGCTAAGAAGCTCATGGAGAAGTGTCTCTGTCTCTATCTCTAGGTGGCCATTCCCGTCAACGACTTCTACGGATCTCACCTCAAGTTCCTCTTCCGCCATCGCTCAACGCTCGACGGTAAGTGCTATTTATCACAATACAGAATTATATCAAGTAAAAAAGATATAAAACTGAGAATTTAATCTTTACTTTAAGTTGTTCAAAAGTTTGACAGAAATTTAATACCCTATTTCTGGGAGAACATGTATGCTAGATTAGTAACCTTGTGGTAATCTTTGCTAAAATATATTTGTTGGTAGGTACTACAGTTAACATATATCCGTTTTACAATGACTTATTACTAATTATGTATCTATGGAATAGGAGGAAGACTCCATATAAAGACACTATATTTGTAACCTTTGTAACCTTCACAATCTATTCAAGGAAACATTCATGTTTAAATAGACGTAAGTGTTCCTTTCCATAGTGCCATGGTGGACAGTTAATGTAATCGTATATCGTGTTTACCTTCAGCCAAGAACCGGTTTTAAAAAGCTAGATTTCACTACGAATCCGATGATATATATTACCCATAAAATCTACGAATCACTATAGCAAAACCGCGATTCAGTTCTGGTCTCTCTTGACGTGTCTAAAGTCTAAAGGTGTATCACGAGGGTCTATTGCATAAAGTGACTTACTGGGTATCAAGGGAGATCTGTTGAGGTGGCTCAAAAGTTATCTGAACTCTGGAAGACAGAGAGAGGTCATAGAGGGTTTTGCCTCGGACTGAAAATTATATAAGTGCCGGAGTGCCTCAAGGCTCTATACTGGGGCCGCTCCTGTTCCTCAGGGCTCTATACTGGGGCCGCTTCTGTTCCTCAGGGCTCAATACTGGGGCCGCTCCTGTTCCTCAGGGCTCTATACTGGGGCCGCTCCTGTTCCTCAGGGCTCTATACTGTTGCCGCTCCTGTTCCTCAGGGCTCTATACTGGGGCCGCTCCTGTTCCTCAGGGCTCTATACTGGGGCCGCTCCTGTTCCTCAGGGCTCTATACTGGGGCCGCGCCTGTTCCTCAGGGCTCTATACTGGGGCCGCTCCTGTTCCTCAGGGCTCTATACTGGGGCCGCTCCTGTTCCTCAGGGCTCAATACTGGGGCCGCTCCTGTTCCTCAGGGCTCAATACTGGGGCCGCTCCTGTACCTCAGGGCTCTATACTGGGGCCGCTCCTGTACCTCAGGGCTCTATACTGGGGCCGCGCCTGTTCCTCAGGGCTCTATACTGGGGCCGCTCCTGTTCCTCAGGGCTCTATACTGGGGCCGCTTCTGTTCCTCAGGGCTCTATACTGGGGCCGCTCCTGTTCCTCAGGGCTCTATACTGGGGCCGCTCCTGTTCCTCAGGGCTCTATACTGTGGCCGCTCCTGTTCCTCAGAGCTCTATACTGGGGCCGCTCCTGTTCCTCAGGGCTCTATACTGGGGCCGCTCCTGTTCCTCAGGGCTCTATACTGGGGCCGCGCCTGTTCCTCAGGGCTCTATACTGGGGCCGCTCCTGTTCCTCAGGGCTCTATACTGGGGCCGCTCCTGTTCCCCAGGGCTCTATACTGGGGCCGCTCCTGTTCCTCAGGGCTCTATACTGGGGCCGCTCCTGTTCCTCAGGGCTCTATACTGGGGCCGCTCCTGTTACTCAGGGCTCTATACTGGGGCCGCTCCTGTTCTTCAGGGCTCTATACTGGGGCCGCTCCTGTTCCTCAGGGCTCTATACTGGGGCCGCTCCTGTTCCTCAGGGCTCTATACTGGGGCCGCTCCTGTTTCTCATGGCTCTATACTGGGGCCGCGCCTGTTCCTCAGGGCTCTATACTGGGGCCGCTCCTGTTCCTCATGGCTCTATACTGGGGCCGCGCCTGTTCCTCAGGGCTCAATACTGGGGCCGCTCCTGTTCCTCAGGGCTCTATACTGGGGCCGCTCCTGTGCCTCAGGGCTCTATACTGGGGCCGCTCCTGTTCCTCAGGGCTCTATACTGGGGACGCTCCTGTTCCTCAGGGCTCTATACTGGGGCCGCTCCTGTTCCTCAGGGCTCTATACTGGGGCCGCTCCTGTTCCTTAGGGCTCTATACTGGGGCCGCTCCTGTTCCTCAGGGCTCTATACTGGGGCCGCTCCTGTTCCTCAGGGCTCTATACTGGGGCCGCGCCTGTTCCTCAGGGCTCTATACTGGGGCCGCTCCTGTTCCTCAGGGCTCTATACTGGGGCCGCGCCTGTTCCTCAGGGCTCTATACTGGGGCCGCGCCTGTTCCTCAGGGCTCTATACTGGGGCCGCTCCTGTTCCTCAGGGCTCTATACTGGGGCCGCTCCTGTTCCTCAGGGCTCTATACTGGGGCCGCTCCTGTTCCTCAGGGCTCTATATTGGGGCCGCTTCTGTTCCTCAGTTCTCTATACTGGGGCCGCTCCTGTTCCTCAGGGCTCTATACTGGGGCCGCTCCTGTTCCTCAGGGCTCTATACTGGGGCCGCTCCTGTTCCTCAGGGCTCTATACTGGGGCCGCTCCTGTTCCTCAGGGCTCAATACTGGGGCCGCTCCTGTTCCTCAGGGCTCTATACTGGGGCCGCTCCTGTTCCTCAGGGCTCTATACTGGGGCCGCTCCTGTTCCTCAGGGCTCTATACTGGGGCCGCTCCTGTTCCTCAGGGCTCTATACTGGGGCCGCTCCTGTTCCTCAGGGCTCTATACTGGGGCCGCTCCTGTTCCTCAGGGCTCTATACTGGGGCCGCGCCTGTTCCTCAGGGCTCTATACTGGGGCCGCTCCTGTTCCTCAGGGCTCTATACTGGGGCCGCTCCTGTTCCTCAGGGCTCTATACTGGGGCCGCTCCTGTTCCTCAGGGCTCAATACTGGGGCCGCTCCTGTTCCTCAGGGCTCAATACTGGGGCCGCTCCTGTACCTCAGGGATCTATACTGGGGCCGCTCCTGTACCTCAGGGCTCTATACTGGGGCCGCGCCTGTTCCTCAGGGCTCTATACTGGGGCCGCTCCTGTTCCTCAGGGCTCTATACTGGGGCCGCGCCTGTTCCTCAGGGCTCTATACTGGGGCCGCGCCTGTTCCTCAGGGCTCTATACTGGGGCCGCTCCTGTTCCTCAGGGCTCTATACTGGGGCCGCTCCTGTTCCTCAGGGCTCTATACTGGGGCCGCTCCTGTTCCTCAGGGCTCTATATTGGGGCCGCTTCTGTTCCTCAGTTCTCTATACTGGGGCCGCTCCTGTTCCTCAGGGCTCTATACTGGGGCCGCTCCTGTTCCTCAGGGCTCTATACTGGGGCCGCTCCTGTTCCTCAGGGCTCTATACTGTTGCCGCTCCTGTTCCTCAGGGCTCAATACTGGGGCCGCTCCTGTTCCTCAGGGCTCTATACTGGGGCCGCTCCTGTTCCTCAGGGCTCTATACTGTTGCCGCTCCTGTTCCTCAGGGCTCTATACTGGGGCCGCTCCTGTTCCTCAGGGCTCTATACTGGGGCCGCTCCTGTTCCTCAGGGCTCTATACTGGGGCCGCTCCTGTTCCTCAGGGCTCTATACTGGGGCCGCGCCTGTTCCTCAGGGCTCTATACTGGGGCCGCTCCTGTTCCTCAGGGCTCTATACTGGGGCCGCTCCTGTTCCTCAGGGCTCAATACTGGGGCCGCTCCTGTTCCTCAGGGCTCAATACTGGGGCCGCTCCTGTACCTCAGGGATCTATACTGGGGCCGCTCCTGTACCTCAGGGCTCTATACTGGGGCCGCGCCTGTTCCTCAGGGCTCTATACTGGGGCCGCTCCTGTTCCTCAGGGCTCTATACTGGGGCCGCTCCTGTTCCTCAGGGCTCTATACTGGGGCCGCTCCTGTTCCTCAGGGCTCTATACTGGGGCCGCTCCTGTTCCTCAGGGCTCTATACTGTGGCCGCTCCTGTTCCTCAGAGCTCTATACTGGGGCCGCTCCTGTTCCTCAGGGCTCTATACTGGGGCCGCTCCTGTTCCTCAGGGCTCTATACTGGGGCCGCGCCTGTTCCTCAGGGCTCTATACTGGGGCCGCTCCTGTTCCTCAGGGGTCTATACTGGGGCCGCTCCTGTTCCCCAGGGCTCTATACTGGGGCCGCTCCTGTTCCTCAGGGCTCTATACTGGGGCCGCTCCTGTTCCTCAGGGCTCTATACTGGGGCCGCTCCTGTTCCTCAGGGCTCTATACTGGGGCCGCTCCTGTTCTTCAGGGCTCTATACTGGGGCCGCTCCTGTTCCTCAGGGCTCTATACTGGGGCCGCTCCTGTTCCTCAGCGCTCTATACTGGGGCCGCTCCTGTTTCTCATGGCTCTATACTGGGGCCGCGCCTGTTCCTCAGGGCTCTATACTGGGGCCGCTCCTGTTCCTCATGGCTCTATACTGGGGCCGCGCCTGTTCCTCAGGGCTCAATACTGGGGCCGCTCCTGTTCCTCAGGGCTCTGTACTGGGGCCGCTCCTGTGCCTCAGGGCTCTATACTGAGGCCGCTCCTGTTCCTCAGGGCTCTATACTGGGGCCGCTCCTGTTCCTCAGGGCGCTATACTGGGGCCGCTCCTGTTCCTCAGGGCTCTATACTGAGGCCGCTCCTGTTCCTTAGGGTTTATACTGGGGCCGCTCCTGTTCCTCAGGGCTCTATACTGGGGCCGCTCCCGTTCCTCAGGGCTCTATACTGGGGCCGCGCCTGTTCCTCAGGGCTCTATACTGGGGCCGCTCCTGTTCCTCAGGGCTCTATACTGGGACCGCGCCTGTTCCTCAGGGCTCTATACTGGGGCCGCGCCTGTTCCTCAGGGCTCTATACTGGGGCCGCTCCTGTTCCTCAGGGCTCTATACTGGGGCCGCTCCTGTTCCTCAGGGCTCTATACTGGGGCCGCTCCTGTTCCTCAGGGCTCTATATTGGGGCCGCTTCTGTTCCTCAGTTCTCTATACTGGGGCCGCTCCTGTTCCTCAGGGCTCTATACTGGGGCCGCTCCTGTTCCTCAGGGCTCTATACTGGGGCCGCTCCTGTTCCTCAGGGCTCCATACTGGGGCCGCGCCTGTTCCTCAGGGCTCTATACTGGGGCCGCTCCTGTTTCTCATGGCTCTATACTGGGGCCGCTCCTGTTCCTCAGGGCTCTATACTGGGGCCGCTCCTGTTCCTCAGGGCTCTATACTGGGGCCGCTCCTGTTCCTCAGGGCTCTATACTGGGGCCGCTCCTGTTCCTCAGGGCTCCATACTGGGGCCGCTCCTGTTCCTCAGGGCTCTATACTGGGGCCGCTCCTGTTCCTCAGGGCTCTATACTGGGGCCGCTCCTGTTCCTCAGGGCTCTATACTGGGGCCGCTCCTGTTCCTCAGTGCTCTATACTGGGGCCGCTCCTGTTCCTCAGGGCTCTATACTGGGGCCGCTCCTGTTCCTCAGGGCTCTATACTGGGGCCGCTCCTGTTCCTCAGGGCTCTATACTGGGGCCGCTCCTGTTCCTCAGGGCTCTATACTGGGGCCGCTCCTGTTCCTCAGGGCTCTATACTGGGGCCGCTCCTGTTCCTCAGGGCTCTATACTGGGGCCGCTCCTGTTCCTCAGGGCTCTATACTGGGGCCGCTCCTGTTCCTCAGGGCTCTATACTGGGGCCGCTCCTGTTCCTCAGGGCTCTATACTGGGGCCGCTCCTGTTCCTCAGGGCTCTATACTGGGGCCGCTCCTGTTCCTCAGGGCTCTATACTGGGGCCGCTCCTGTTCCTCAGGGCTCTATACTGGGGCCGCTCCTGTTCCTCAGGGCTCTATACTGGGGCCGCTCCTGTTCCCCAGGGCTCTATACTGGGGCCGCTCCTGTTCCTCAGGGCTCTATACTGGGGCCGCTCCTGTTCCTCAGGGCTCTATACTGGGGCCGCTCCTGTTCCTCAGGGCTCTATACTGGGGCCGCTCCTGTTCCTCAGGGCTCTATACTGGGGCCGCGCCTGTTCCTCAGGGCTCTATACTGGGGCCGCTCCTGTTCCTCAGGGCTCTATACTGGGGCCGCTCCTGTTCCTCAGGGCTCTATATTGGGGCCGCTCCTGTTCCCCAGGGCTCTATACTGGGGCCGCTCCTGTTCCCCAGGGCTCCATACTGGGGCCGCTCCTGTTCCTCAGGGCTCCATACTGGGGCCGCTCCTGTTCCTCAGGGCTCTATACTGGGGCCGCTCCTGTTCCTCAGGGCTCTATACTGGGGCCGCTCCTGTTCCTCAGGGCTCTATACTGGGGCCGCTCCTGTTCCTCAGGGCTCTATACTGGGGCCGCTCCTGTTCCTCAGGGCTCTATACTGGGGCCGCTCCTGTTCCTCAGGGCTCTATACTGGGGCCGCTCCTGTTCCTCGAGCTCTATACTGGGGCCGCTCCTGTTCCTCAGGGCTCTATACTGGGGCCGCTCCTGTTCCTCAGGGCTCTATACTGGGGCCGCTCCTGTTCCTCAGGGCTCTATACTGGGGCCGCTCCTGTTCCTCAGGGCTCTATACTGGGGCCGCTCCTGTTCCTCAGGGCTCTATACTGGGGCCGCTCCTGTTCCTCAGGGCTCTATACTGGGGCCGCTCCTGTTCCTCAGGGCTCTATACTGGGGCCGCTTCTGTTCCTCAGGGCTCTATACTGGGGCCGCTCCTGTTCCTCAGGGCTCTATACTGGGGCCGCTCCTGTTCCTCAGGGCTCTATACTGGGGCCGCTCCTGTTCCTCAGGGCTCTATACTGGGGCCGCTCCTGTTCCTCAGGGCTCTATACTGGGGCCGCTCCTGTTCCTCAGGGCTCTATACTGGGGCCGCGCCTGTTCCTCAGGGCTCTATACTGGGGCCGCTCCTGTTCCTCAGGGCTCTATACTGGGGCCGCGCCTGTTCCTCAGGGCTCTATACTGGGGCCGCTCCTGTTCCTCAGGGCTCTATACTGGGGCCGCTCCTGTTCCCCAGGGCTCTATACTGGGGCCGCTCCTGTTCCTCAGGGCTCTATACTGGGGCCGCTCCTGTTCCTCAGGGCTCTATACTGGGGCCGCTCCTGTTCCCTATCTTCGTTAATGATATTGTTGAGGGCCTTGAATGCGAGGTTTATTTGTTCGCAAATGACACATCTCTATGTTTTGTACTAGACGATAATAATGATGTTCAAATCATCAATCGTGATTTAGGACGACTATCTCAATGGGCCAAACAATGACGGGTTACGTTTAATCCCGATAAGACTGAATACATGGTATTTAGCAAAAAACTATCGCGACCAAATTATCTCGCTCTATATCTGGATAACTCGAAGCTCCGTCAAGTACGAAGTCATTGTCACCTTGGTGTAATCCTTTCAGACACAATGTGTTGCATGTAAATGACACTATTAATAAGGCCGAGAAAGCTGTTGCCCTAATGAGGCGTCTTTCGAAAGATGTAGGACGCAGGACGCAGGACATATGTTCGGCCTAAAATGGAATACTGTACTCCTCTGTCTTCCATGGCAATGTTACCAACAGCCAAACCGAGAGGTTGGAAAGAGTACAGCGGCATGCCCTTTTGTCTGTGACTGTTCACAAACCAAGCTCTACAAGAAGTTGGCATTTAACCACTCGCTCTCAGACGTAAATACATAAGTCTGTGCATTTTGTACAACATTATTAATAGTCTCACTCCGATGTATATGTCTGCACTATTACCGGATTCGGTATCTCAGTCTTCAGCATACTCACTACGGAACTCGACAGACATAAGAATCCCGCATATAAAAACAAATTATTACAAGAATTCGTTTTTTTTAACACAATCAGAGAGTGGAACTCCGTTCCACAGCGTCTTAAACTGGCAACGCCAATATCGCTTTTCAAGTCACTATGCAAGAAATCATCTCCTTATCCGTGCAACGAATTGTACAACTACTTTAATAATCCTGAGGCCTGAGTGCACCCAATGGACATCGCAAAAGATACCGCTTTATTACCGATTCTACTTCTAACAAATGTAACGGGAAATCCGAAGACGGAAGTTCACTATCTGTTTAAATGCCCAGAGGACGAGATGTATCGCGAAACTCTCATATGGTATGAATATGGTTTTTAACATTGTATGGTATCAATATCCGTCCAGTTAGCAGAAATGAACTTAATACCCTTTGTAAATGGTTGCTCTTCGGTAGCCCCGAGCTGTGTTTTGAAGAAAACGTTGTTATATTTAGGGCAATTCATTCATTTATTCGTAACTCTTGTTACGGTTTTCTTGTTAACTGTCATGGTGAACATATTACTCATTATGTATTTATCTTCTATCCGGGCCGTTAACTTCTGCACTTCATTTACTTATTTACCTATTGATATTAGTATATTATAGTACTACCTAATATTATAGTATTACCGTAATCTGCTGTATATTCATCCATATTGTTTATTCTATGTTGAGGTGAGCATTAACATGTGAATTTGCCATTGCAGACCTCCAGAAATAAATGATGTTTAAAGAGAAATAAAAAGGTATATCGTGTTTACTTTCAGCCAAGGACCGGACGGAGAAGCCGTTTGCCATGTCGTACATCCGCTTGATGAAGGACGACGGCACCACGCTCCAGGACACCACGCATGACCTCCTCGTCTACAAGGTCAGTCAAATGTCGTCTGCGGAAGGGGCCGCTGGGTGGTAAGCTACAATTGCTGTATTATATCGGGTCGGTCCCATGTTCTTAACGTGATGAAGGTAACCTGTGACTGACAGTACGCTGGACTGCAATGTATAAACACGCGTTCGCTGTTTGGTTGTCTTAAATTGTATTATTCACTATTGCGCAATTCTGTAGGCATGCGTATCGCAGGGTCGATCTGCGATGTTACAACCCTCGAAATAGAATATTGTAGTCAATGGTAGGCGTGAGCTATGCTGAAGCAATGGTTCGCCCAATCATGGACGAACGGCCGTTACCACAACTACCGTCAGAATTAACCTACGGGTTTGGAATTATTAATTTTGAATATAGATCTATACCAGGTTAATAATTATGCTTTTTGTGTCGTAAAATACGGTGTTTTGAAGAGAATTCGTTGGGTGTCTTAATGAATGCTTGTTACGTTTCATTGTCACAGACCCCATGACGCTTACTGTGTTGTTAGTTGTGGTAATGATGCATTGGTCATAGTCTTTGTCTTCATTCCCATCTACAGGGCACACCTGTCAGATTAAGAAATATACACGTAGAATTAAGACACTGAATCTGACTCAACTATATTCCACACATGTATCCATTATTATCCTAACTAATAATATTGGCTTCCGCTATTCCACTTTTCGGCAAGTAAATACCGTATCACGCGCGGAACGCCTGTAACAAATGTCTTCGCGCCTCACCCGAGTCGTGCTGCCCTCTGTTGGCGCAGATGGACGGCAAGCGGGTGGAGGATATTCGGGACTACGTGAAGCTGCCAGCCTCACTCAAGGACATGGAGAAGAACATTCTGCCGGGCATGTCCACCAAGCAGCCAATCCAGTCCGGACCCCTCTCCTGGTCGACCAACGACTCCTTCCAGATCTCCACGCTCATCTGCTCCACCAAACTCACGCACAACGGTCAGTGGATGTGTGTGCGTCGCTGAAACATGGAGGGTGATCACTAGTTTCATTTCGGCGCCGAATGCCGTAGTCTAGAAACCACGTGGTGGGGTTCTGTGGTCTTCAGAATCCCCCAATTCTGTAGCAAGTACAGAAGCTATGTGTTTATATTATGGGCGGAGTCATGGCCCTCAACTGTGCAACAGGCAATGTATGTCGATGATAGAGATGTATTCTGTGTAGCAGTAGGCTCTTACCTCCGGTGGCATGATTCCTGTTTAGATTTATCTTTCTCTTTGTCGCGATATTACCAGCATAGATTGAGCCGTCGTACGGCAACCAACCAAACCCAATAACAAACTAACAGCTAAACAGGCATCCTAAATAATGATTATATTTTGACAGTTTATGCGTCGTATCATGTAAGTTGGTAAATGTTCTCCTTCAACTCGTTCGTATACTCGCCCTGTGCAGTTGTGCATTTGCGCGCGATCTGTGTATATTATTCTCTAATATATAAGTATGTAGAGGGACAGGCCACAGTGCCCACAGCCAATCAATTGTCTGATCTGTGTGTCGTTTCAGTGGACCTGATGGGGTTGTTGAAGTGGCGGGACAACCCGGCCGGCCTGGAGGACCACCTGAAGACCTTCATGAGGGTCGACGGGGAGGAGGTCGTCAAGGTAACCAGACCCATGTAACGGCCTCACCACCCCCCCCACCCGGCCACCCCCACCCGCTATCACACACTATTTTGTTTATTGCGTTTCTCGTCGGCTGGACTTTATACCTTAGATACTTTAGACTTTTGCAAGGCAACCTTGACAAATGGAACACAATATGCGTATATTGCAGATCCTGTGTTCCTCTGTCGAATTACTATTACAAAACGTTATCGTGTTAACCAAAGAATTAAAAACAACCTCATTTTTCTTTCCGGTTACGGTATAGATTTGTGTGAATATGTCGTTTTCACATTTTTGTACGCATATGAAAATCTATCATCATAAATAAATCATTTAACGTGTTACTTCAGTCACCTATAAAGCGTGTTTAAACTACTATATGTGTAATTTATCATGGGTTTCAGTTCATTCAAGACACACTGGACGCGCTGTTCAACATTCTGATCCAGAATTCGAATTCGGATCTCTATGACAACTTGGTCTTCGACGCCATTGTGAGTATAGAAGTTGTTATTGATCTTTGCCTCTAGATGGCGTGACCTGAGATACAGTGACTGTGAGATCCTGTGGCTCCACCTAGTGTTTGGTTAAATTAATATTTCGAATGTAATGTGCCTTTTACTGTGTGAAACGTAGCACCTTGGGATATTATATAGGCGTATGTTACCTAGGTATGCCAATATGTATATTAGATACCCATATGAGTATGAAGATGAAGTATGAGATATTCCTTAGAAAGAGAATTGTTAGTGAAGGACAGTTTGGCATATCTATATATGTTAACCGCAGGTGCTCTGCACGAGCGATGTAATATGTAATGTGACCCTCCGCTTCTCTTGATTGATTCTCTGAGGGTTGACCCCTCCCCTCCAACCATCCTGTATATTGTATATCTCCCGTAACGTCTCTTTGCGGTTTCTCTCACCCTCACCCCCACTCCACCCCTTCCCTTCCCCAGGTGTTCCTTCTGGGCGTTGTGGCTGACAGGAAGTACTCACAATTCAGACCGGTGCTCGATATGTACGTGAAGGAGAACTTCAGCGCCACGCTCGCCTACAAGTGAGAACAATGACATTATCCTTTTTGGCATTAAACTTCAGCGCCATGCTCGCCTACAAGTGAGAACCATGACATTATCCTTTTTTCGCATTAAACTTCAGCGCCACGCTCGCCTACAAGTGAGAACAATGACATTATTCTGTGTCACATGAAACAATAATGTTTTTTATCTCACGTCTGTGAAGCTCGAAATTTTGTATTTTGTTGGTGGTATGTTGGAAATACTGTTTTAAACGTCGATTTAGTAATGGTGATTATGCTTCTGTCTATATCCAAATCAGGGTACATGTATACCAAAATGGTTCTCCACCTACCATGGGAGATTAATAGTGATTAAAATATACCTCAACACAATCGGTAATGCACCGATATTGCCTTTTATCGGTTTTATACACTTGGAAAGTGACTGGAAACCCCTACTGATACAATATGGATAAGCGATGGTATGGCTGACCTCTGACCTCTGACCCCTGACCTGGTCTTGCAGCAAGCTGCTGGTGGTACTGAAGGAGTACATTGAGAGGGCCCACGACACGGGCGAGAAGGAACGAGACTCGCTGCTCAAGGCCATGAAGTCTCTCGAATACATCTTCCGCTTCATCATTCGCTCGCGCATTCTCTTCGCTGTGTGAGTACTTACATTGTACATGCATATCTGGGTCGGTAAGCTGGCTGAGCTGTGTGAGTACATACAATGTACATGTATATCTGAGTCTCAGTTGGTAAGCTGGCTGAGCTGTGTGAGTACATACATTGTACATGTATATCTGAGTCTCAGTTGGTAAGCTGGCTGAGCTGTGTGAGTACATACATTGTACATGCATATCTGAGTCGGTAAGCTGGCTGGGCTGTGTGAGTACATACATTGTACATGTATATCTGAGTCTCAGTTGGTAAGCTGGCTGAGCTGTGTGAGTACATACAATGTACATGTATATCTGAGTCTCAGTTGGTAAGCTGGCTGAGCTGTGTGAGTACATACATTGTACATGTATATCTGAGTCTCAGTTGGTAAGCTGGCTGAGCTGTGTGAGTACATACATTGTACATGTATATCTGGAGTCTCAGTTGGTAAGCTGGCTGGGCTGTGTGAGTACATACAATGTACATGTATATCTGAAGTCTCAGTTGGTAAGCTGACTGGGCTGTGTGAGTACATACAATGTACATGTATATCTGAGTCTCAGTTGGTAAGCTGGCTGAGCTGTGTGAGTACATACAATGTACATGTATATCTGAGTCTCAGTTGGTAAGCTAGCTGAGCTGTGTGAGTACATACATTGTACATGTATATCTGAGTCTCAGTTGGTAAGCTGGCTGAGCTGTGTGAGTACATACAATGTACATGTATATCTGAGTCTCAGTTGGTAAGCTGGCTGAGCTGTGTGAGTACATACATTGTACATGTATATCTGAGTCTCAGTTGGCAAGCTGGCTGAGCTGTGTGAGTACATACATTGTATATGTATATCTGAGTCACAGTTGGTAAGCTGGCTGAGCTGTGTGAGTACATACAATGTACATGTATATCTGAGTCTCAATTGGTAAGCTGGCTGAGCTGTGTGAGTACATACATTGTACATGTATATCTGAGTCGGTAAGCTGGCTGGGCTGTGTGAGTACATACATTGTACATGTATATCTGAGTCTCAGTTGGTAAGCTGGCTGAGCTGTGTGAGTACTTACATTGTACATGTATATCTGAAGTCTCAGTTGGTAAGCTGGCTGGGCTGTGTGAGTACATACATTGTACATGTATATCTGAGTCTCAGTTGGTAAGCTGGCTGGGCTGTGTGAGTACATACAATGTACATGTATATCTGAGTCTCAGTTGGTAAGCTGACTGAGCTGTGTGAGTACATACATTGTACATGTATATCTGAGTCTCAGTTGGTAAGCTGGCTGGGCTGTGTGAGTACATACATTGTACATGTATATCTGAGTCGGTAAGCTGGCTGGGCTGTGTGAGTACATACATTGTACATGTATATCTGAGTCTCAGTTGGTAAGCTGGCTGAGCTGTGTGAGTACATACAATGTACATGTATATCTGAGTCTCAATTGGTAAGCTGGCTGGGCTGTGTGAGTACATACATTGTACATGTATATCTGAGTCTCAGTTGGTAAGCTGGCTGGGCTGTGTGAGTACATACAATGTACATGTATATCTGAGTCTCAGTTGGTAAGCTGGCTGGGCTGTGTGAGTACATACATTGTACATGTATATCTGAGTCTCAGTTGGTAAGCTGGCTGGGCTTTGTGAGTACATACATTGTACATGTATATCTGAGTCTCAGTTGGTAAGCTGGCTGGGCTGTGTGAGTACATACATTGTACATGTATATCTGAGTCTCAGTTGGTAAGCTGGCTGGGCTGTGTGAGTACATACATTGTACATGTATATCTGAGTCTCAGTTGGTAAGCATGCTGAGCTGTGTGAGTACATACACTGTACATGTATATCTGAGTCTCAGTTGGTAAGCTGGCTGAGCTGTGTGAGTACATACAATGTACATGTATATCTGAGTCTCAGTTGGTAAGCTGGCTGAGCTGTGTGAGTACATACAATGTATATGTATATCTGAGTCACAGTTGGTAAGCTGGCTGAGCTGTGTGAGTACATACAATGTACATGTATATCTGAGTCTCAATTGGTAAGCTGGCTGAGCTGTGTGAGTACATACAATGTACATGTATATCTGAGTCTCAGTTGGTAAGCTGGCTGAGCTGTGTGAGTACATACATTGTACATGTATATCTGAGTCTCAGTTGGTAAGCTGGCTGGGCTGTGTGAGTACATACAATGTACATGTATATCTGAGTCTCAATTGGTAAGCTGGCTGAGCTGTGTGAGTACATACATTGTACATGTATATCTGAGTCTCAGTTGGTAAGCTGGCTGGGCTGTGTGAGTACATACAATGTACATGTATATCTGAGTCTCAATTGGTAAGCTGGCTGAGCTGTGTGAGTACATACATTGTACATGTATATCTGAGTCTCAATTGGTAAGCTGGCTGAGCTGTGTGAGTACATACAATGTACATGTATATCTGGAGTCTCAATTGGTAAGCTGGCTGAGCTGTGTGAGTACATACATTGTACATGTATATCTGAGTCTCAGTTGGTAAGCTGGCTGAGCTGTGTGAGTACATACAATGTACATGTATATCTGAGTCTCAGTTGGTAAGCTGGCTGAGCTGTGTGAGTACTTACATTGTACATGTATATCTGAGTCTCAGTTGGTAAGCTGGCTGGGCTGTGTGAGTACATACATTGTACATGTATATCTGAGTCTTAGTTGGTAAGCTGGCTGGGCTGTGTGAGTACATACAATGTACATGTATATCTGGAGTCTCAATTGGTAAGCTGGCTGAGCTGAGTACATACATGTATAACGAGGTAAGCAGGCTCAGCTGCAGATCAACTGGTCGTGGGTTCGCACCACAGGAGGGAGCCTCACTAGCTCAGTTGGTAAGCAGGCTGAGCTGCAGATCAACTGGTTGTGGGTTCGCACCACAGGAGGGAGCCTCACTAGCTCAGTTGGTAAGCAGGCTGAGCTGCAGATCAACTGGTCGTGGGTTCGCACCACGGGAGGGAGTTCCCATACCTCAGTTGGTAAGCAGGCTGAGCTGCAGATCAACAGGTCGTGGGTTCGTGCCCTTGCGCCTGCATCGCGTTCATGTTTCATCCCACCCCGATCTGAGTGTCCCGGGAGGTTTCTTCTCAACGCAGGATGACTTCAACGGGCACGTTTAGCGCGATGTATAGTGAACCTTGCCTGTGCATAGTTGATAAACTTACCGCTTCTTGCTGTGTAAATCCGTCTTTATCTAAAGATCGTGCCACTTTTGCATGACTCTTTGAGCTACGAATAGAGCGAATTATTTTGCCAAGAGTGGGCAATTAAACTTTCTCTTGGCTTTACCCTCAGCTGGCTGACCGAGTCTATTGAGCTGCCCCATTGCATTCTCATATGGGGCCACCGTGATATAAAAGAAGCGAACCTCTAGTGCATATACACTTTACAGGTTCGAAGAGAAACTATTATTATTATTTTTTTTTTTTCATTTTATAATGATCATAATTAAGAAAAATACAACAGACAATATTATTTGTTTGCAGACTGAATGAAGACCGTGGCAAGCAGCAATTCGAAAATTCCCTGAAGCAGGTGTTTCAGTCGCTCAACGACCTGATGATGGACACAAGTAGTAACACTCTCGCCGTCCAGGGGGCGATACTCAAGTACCTGCCTACCACCGTGGCTGACGTCATATCCGTTTTTGACCACATCGAGTTCAGGTGATGTTATACTGCGGAACGTTATTGAAGCGACTGAGCACCAGTGTCCCTTTAATGCGGTTGTCTTTTTCATGACGTACAATCGTTGAAGTATAAGTTGCTTAGGTATTTACAGTATTAATAATGAATGAAAGCACCTTTGTTCTGTTCGAAAAATGTTTTTTTTGATGAAATAACTTTCTTATTTGTGTAATACAATTAATACCTTGAGCCTGTAAGATATTTGTGTAACAAAATGGATATCTGATACGTTTTTTTTTTTATTTAGACGTAACTTTAGATACAAGCTATCTATATAAAAATGTTATCTGGTGCGGGTTATCTTGATTTTTTATTATATTTCTATCAACTATTTATATAGAAGATATGATAGCAAGGAACTAGTAAATATTATGACATTATAGATGTTTTAACATTGTCTGCGTACAGATTGTCTCATGCCTCTGAAACCAGAAAACCTAATTTAGTTTCTTTCCTAGGACTTCCAGCTATCCGAAAGTGAGTAACCCATCGACCTAGAGACTTATACGATATCCTATATGTACTCCTCTGACCCAGCATTAACATTAAGGTTAATAACTTTGGTTACAGCCACGTGCTGGTTGAGTTCATACAGAGCGTCCCTAACGACCGCCTGTTGCACCAGAAACTACAGTGTCTGGACGACATCATCCACAGCGCAGTCTTTCTGCTGGCCGGTAGGGAACGATACAACCATTTCCGGTGTTTCTGGGTGTTTCTTTATGAGCACTGTGGTCCTCTTTGGGGTCGGGAAAAAAGTATCTATCAAATGAAAAAAATCTACATTGCTTTCGTTAGTGCCGCCACCGCCGTTATCGTCCTGGGTTTGAATCCTGGCCCGGACACCTAGTCTGGAGCATGATTCATCCTGTCCTCCTTCATCGTCTCGGGAGGTCCTTGGCCCTGTTTAGCCCTTGTGTGCACAGAATCTGCCTGAAACCTCAATGTATTTCATTCCTTTTCCTCTGTCCCGGACGCCCGCACACAAGTCAATAGGTCCTGGGGGCCTCCCTGGTGTGGCGGCCTGGTATTTCATTCCCTTTCCCCTGTCCCTGACACACGGACGCAGATCAATAAGTCCTGGGGGCCTCCCTGGTGTGGCGGCGTGGTATTTCATTCCCTCTCCCCTGTCCCTGACACACGGACACAGATCAATAGGTCCTGGGGGCCTCCCTGGTGTGGCGGCCTGGTATTTCATTCCCTTTCCCCTGTCCCTGACACACGGACGCAGATCAATAGGTCCTGGGGGCCTCCCTGGTGTGGCGGCCTGGTATTTCATTCCCTTTCCCCTGTCCCTGACACACGGACGCAGATCAATAAGTCCTGGGGGCCTCCCTGGTGTGGCGGCCTGGTATTTCATTCCCTTTCCCCTGTCCCTGACACACGGACGCAGATCAATAAGTCCTGGGGGCCTCCCTGGTGTGGCGGCGTGGTATTTCATTCCCTCTCCCCTGTCCCTGACACACGGACACAGATCAATAGGTCCTGGGGGCCTCCCTGGTGTGGCGGCCTGGTATTTCATTCCCTCTCCCCTGTCTCTGACACACGGACGCAGATCAATAGGTCCTGGGGGCCTCCCTGGTGTGGCGGCCTGGTATTTCATTCCCCTTCCTCTGTCCCTGACACACGGTCGCAGATCAATAGGTCCTGGGGGCCTCCCTGGTGTGGCGGCGTGGTATTTCATTCCCTCTCCCCTGTCCCTGACACACGGACACAGATCAATAGGTCCTGGGGGCCTCCCTGGTGTGGCGGCCTGGTATTTCATTCCCTTTCCTCTGTCCCTGACACACGGACGCAGATCAATAGGTCCTGGGGGCCTCCCTGGTGTGGCGGCCTGGTATTTCATTCCCTCTCCCCTGTCCCTGACACACGGACGCAGATCAATAGGTCCTGGGGGCCTCCCTGGTGTGGCGGCCTGGTATTTCATTCCCTCTCCCCTGTCCCTGACACACGGACGCAGATCAATAGGTCCTGGGGGCCTCCCTGGTGTGGCGGCCTGGTATTTCATTCCCTTTCCCCTCTCCCTGACACAGGGACACAGATCAATAGGTCCTGGGGGCCTCCCTGGTGTGGCGGCCTGGTATTTCATTCCCCTTCCTCTGTCCCTGACACACGGACACAGATCAATAGGTCCTGGGGGCCTCCCTGGTGTGGCGGCCTGGTATTTCATTCCCCTTCCTCTGTCCCTGACGCACGGACACAGATCAATAGGTCCTGGGGGCCTCCCTGGTGTGGCGGCCTGGTATTTCATTCCCCTTCCTCTGTCCCTGACACACGGACACAGATCAATAGGTCCTGGGGGCCTCCCTGGTGTGGCGGCCTGGTATTTCATTCCCTCTCCCCTGTCCCTGACACACGGACACAGATCAATAGGTCCTGGGGGCCTCCCTGGTGTGGCGGCCTGGTATTTCATTCCCTTTCCCCTGTCCCTGACACACGGACACAGATCAATAGGTCCTGGGGGCCTCCCTGGTGTGGCGGCCTGGTATTTCATTCCCCTTCCTCTGTCCCTGACACACGGACACAGATCAATAGGTCCTGGGGGCCTCCCTGGTGTGGCGGCGTGGTATTTCATTCCCTCTCCCCTGTCCCTGACACACGGACACAGATCAATAGGTCCTGGGGGCCTCCCTGGTGTGGCGGCCTGGTATTTCATTCCCTCTCCCCTGTCCCTGACACACGGACACAGATCAATAGGTCCTGGGGGCCTCCCTGGTGTGGCGGCGTGGTATTTCATTCCCTCTCCCCTGTCCCTGACACACGGACACAGATCAATAGGTCCTGGGGGCCTCCCTGGTGTGGCGGCCTGGTATTTCATTCCCTCTCCCCTGTCCCTGACACACGGACACAGATCAATAGGTCCTGGGGGCCTCCCTGGTGTGGCGGCCTGGTATTTCATTCTCCTTCCTCTGTCCCTGACACACGGTCGCAGATCAATAGGTCCTGGGGGCCTCCCTGGTGTGGCGGCGTGGTATTTCATTCCCTCTCCCCTGTCCCTGACACACGGACACAGATCAATAGGTCCTGGGGGCCTCCCTGGTGTGGCGGCCTGGTATTTCATTCCCTCTCCCCTGTCCCTGACACACGGACACAGATCAATAGGTCCTGGGGGCCTCCCTGGTGTGGCGGCCTGGTATTTCATTCCCTCTCCCCTGTCCCTGACACACGGACGCAGATCAATACGTCCTGGGGGCCTCCCTGGTGTGGCGGCCTGGTATTTCATTCTCCTTCCTCTGTCCCTGACACACGGACGCAGATCAATAGGTCCTGGGGGCCTCCCTGGTGTGGCGGCCTGGTATTTCATTCCCTCTCCCCTGTCCCTGACACACGGACACAGATCAATAGGTCCTGGGGGCCTCCCTGGTGTGGCGGCCTGGTATTTCATTCCCTCTCCCCTGTCTCTGACACACGGACGCAGATCAATAGGTCCTGGGGGCCTCCCTGGTGTGGCGGCCTGGTATTTCATTCCCTCTCCCCTGTCCCTGACACACGGACACAGATCAATAGGTCCTGGGGGCCTCCCTGGTGTGGCGGCGTGGTATTTCATTCCCTCTCCCCTGTCCCTGACACACGGACACAGATCAATAGGTCCTGGGGGCCTCCCTGGTGTGGCGGCCTGGTATTTCATTCCCTTTCCCCTGTCCCTGACACACGGTCGCAGATCAATAGGTCCTGGGGGCCTCCCTGGTGTGGCGGCGTGGTATTTCATTCCCTCTCCCCTGTCCCTGACACACGGACACAGATCAATAGGTCCTGGGGGCCTCCCTGGTGTGGCGGCCTGGTATTTCATTCCCTCTCCCCTGTCCCTGACACACGGACGCAGATCAATAGGTCCTGGGGGCCTCCCTGGTGTGGCGGCCTGGTATTTCATTCCCTCTCCCCTGTCCCTGACACACGGACACAGATCAATAGGTCCTGGGGGCCTCCCTGGTGTGGCGGCGTGGTATTTCATTCCCTTTCCCCTCTCCCTGACACACGGACACAGATCAATAGGTCCTGGGGGCGTCCCTGGTGTGGCGGTCTGGTATTTCATTCCCTTTCCCCTCTCCCTGACACACGGACGCAGATCAATAGGTCCTGGGGCCTCCCTGGTGTGGCGGCGTGGTATTTCATTCCCTTTCCCCTCTCCCTGACACAGGGACACAGATCAGTAGGTCCTGGGGGCCTCCCTGGTGTGGCGGCGTGGTATTTCATTCGCTTTCCCCTCTCCCTGACACACGGACACAGATCATTAGGTCCTGGGGGCCTCCCTGGTGTGGCGGCGTGGTATTTCATTCCCCTTCCTCTGTCCCTGACACACGGACGCAGATCAATAGGTCCTGGGGGCCTCCCTGGTGTGGCGGCCTGGTATTTCATTCCCCTTCCTCTGTCCCTGACACACGGACGCAGATCAATAGGT
Source organism: Arenicola marina (assembly GCA_964019135.1). Taxonomy (NCBI): domain Eukaryota; kingdom Metazoa; phylum Annelida; class Polychaeta; family Arenicolidae; genus Arenicola; species Arenicola marina. Next base: position 29,937,185 of record OZ025262.1, read on the forward strand.
CCTGGGGGCGTCCCTGGTGTGGCGGCGTGGTATTTCATTCTCCTTCCTCTGTCCCTGACACACGGACGCAGATCAATAGGTCCTGGGGGCCTCCCTGGTGTGGCGGCCTGGTATTTCATTCCCTCTCCCCTGTCTCTGACACACGGACACAGATCAATAGGTCCTGGGGGCCTCCCTGGTGTGGCGGCGTGGTATTTCATTCCCTCTCCCCTGTCCCTGACACACGGACGCAGATCAATAGGTCCTGGGGGCCTCCCTGGTGTGGCGGCGTGGTATTTCATTCCCTCTCCCCTGTCCCTGACACACGGACACAGATCAATATGTCCTGGGGGCCTCCCTGGTGTGGCGGCCTGGTATTTCATTCCCTCTCCCCTGTCTCTGACACACGGACACAGATCAATAGGTCCTGGGGGCCTCCCTGGTGTGGCGGCGTGGTATTTCATTCCCTCTCCCCTGTCCCTGACACACGGACGCAGATCAATAGGTCCTGGGGGCCTCCCTGGTGTGGCGGCCTGGTATTTCATTCCCTTTCCCCTCTCCCTGACACACGGACGCAGATCAATAGGTCCTGGGGGCCTCCCTGGTGTGGCGGCCTGGTATTTCATTCCCTTTCCCCTCTCCCTGACACACGGACGCAGATCAATAGGTCCTGGGGGCCTCCCTGGTGTGGCGGCCTGGTATTTCATTCCCTTTCCCCTCTCCCTGACACACGGACGCAGATCAATAGGTCCTGGGGGCCTCCCTGGTGTGGCGGCGTGGTATTTCATTCCCTCTCCCCTGTCCCTGACACACGGACGCAGATCAATAGGTCCTGGGGGCCTCCCTGGTGTGGCGGCCTGGTATTTCATTCCCTTTCCCCTCTCCCTGACACACGGACGCAGATCAATAGGTCCTGGGGGCCTCCCTGGTGTGGCGGCCTGGTATTTCATTCCCTTTCCCCTCTCCCTGACACACGGACACAGATCAATAGGTCCTGGGGGCCTCCCTGGTGTGGCGGCCTGGTATTTCATTCCCTTTCCCCTCTCCCTGACACACGGACGCAGATCAATAGGTCCTGGGGGCCTCCCTGGTGTGGCGGCCTGGTATTTCATTCCCTCTCCCCTGTCTCTGACACACGGACACAGATCAATAGGTCCTGGGGGCCTCCCTGGTGTGGCGGCGTGGTATTTCATTCCCTCTCCCCTGTCCCTGACACACGGACGCAGATCAATAGGTCCTGGGGGCCTCCCTGGTGTGGCGGCCTGGTATTTCATTCCCCTTCCTCTGTCCCTGACACACGGACGCAGATCAATAGGTCCTGGGGGCGTCCCTGGTGTGGCGGCGTGGTATTTCATTCCCCTTCCTCTGTCCCTGACACACGGACGCAGATCAATAGGTCCTGGGGGCGTCCCTGGTGTGGCGGCCTGGTATTTCATTCCCTTTCCCCTCTCCCTGACACACGGACGCAGATCAATAGGTCCTGGGGGCGTCCCTGGTGTGGCGGCCTGGTATTTCATTCCCTTTCCCCTGTCCCTGACACACGGACGCAGATCAATAGGTCCTGGGGGCCTCCCTGGTGTGGCGGCGTGGTATTTCATTCCCTCTCCCCTGTCCCTGACACACGGACACAGATCAATAGGTCCTGGGGGCCTCCCTGGTGTGGCGGCCTGGTATTTCATTCTCCTTCCTCTGTTTCTGACACACGGACACAGATCAATAGGTCCTGGGGGCCTCCCTGGTGTGGCGGCCTGGTATTTCATTCCCTTTCCTCTGTCCCTGACACACGGACGCAGATCAATAGGTCCTGGGGGCCTCCCTGGTGTGGCGGCGTGGTATTTCATTCCCTTTCCCCTGTCCCTGACACACGGACACAGATCAATAGGTCCTGGGGGCCTCCCTGGTGTGGCGGCCTGGTGTTTCATTCCCTTTCCCCTGTCCCTGACACACGGACACAGATCAATAGGTCCTGGGGGCCTCCCTGGTGTGGCGGCGTGGTATTTCATTCCCTCTCCCCTGTCCCTGACACACGGACACAGATCAATAGGTCCTGGGGGCCTCCCTGGTGTGGCGGCCTGGTATTTCATTCCCCTTCCTCTGTCCCTGACACACGGACACAGATCAATAGGTCCTGGGGGCCTCCCTGGTGTGGCGGCCTGGTATTTCATTCCCTTTCCCCTCTCCCTGACACACGGACACAGATCAATAGGTCCTGGGGGCCTCCCTGGTGTGGCGGCCTGGTATTTCATTCTCCTTCCTCTGTTTCTGACACACGGACACAGATCAATAGGTCCTGGGGGCCTCCCTGGTGTGGCGGCCTGGTATTTCATTCCCTTTCCCCTCTCCCTGACACAGGGACACAGATCAATAGGTCCTGGGGGCCTCCCTGGTGTGGCGGCCTGGTATTTCATTCCCCTTCCTCTGTCCCTGACACACGGACACAGATCAATAGGTCCTGGGGGCCTCCCTGGTGTGGCGGCCTGGTATTTCATTCCCCTTCCTCTGTCCCTGACGCACGGACACAGATCAATAGGTCCTGGGGGCCTCCCTGGTGTGGCGGCCTGGTATTTCATTCCCCTTCCTCTGTCCCTGACACACGGACACAGATCAATAGGTCCTGGGGGCCTCCCTGGTGTGGCGGCCTGGTATTTCATTCCCTCTCCCCTGTCCCTGACACACGGACACAGATCAATAGGTCCTGGGGGCCTCCCTGGTGTGGCGGCCTGGTATTTCATTCCCTTTCCCCTGTCCCTGACACACGGACACAGATCAATAGGTCCTGGGGGCCTCCCTGGTGTGGCGGCCTGGTATTTCATTCCCCTTCCTCTGTCCCTGACACACGGACGCAGATCAATAGGTCCTGGGGGCCTCCCTGGTGTGGCGGCGTGGTATTTCATTCCCTCTCCCCTGTCCCTGACACACGGACGCAGATCAATAGGTCCTGGGGGCGTCCCTGGTGGGCGGCCTGGTATTTCATTCCCTTTTCCCCTGTCCCTGACACACGGACGCAGATCAATAGGTCCTGGGGGCCTCCCTGGTGTGGCGGCGTGGTATTTCATTCCCTCTCCCCTGTCCCTGACACACGGACACAGATCAATAGGTCCTGGGGGCCTCCCTGGTGTGGCGGCGTGGTATTTCATTCCCTCTCCCCTGTCCCTGACACACGGACACAGATCAATAGGTCCTGGGGGCCTCCCTGGTGTGGCGGCCTGGTATTTCATTCCCCTTCCTCTGTCCCTGACACACGGACGCAGATCAATAGCTCCTGGGGGCCTCCCTGGTGTGGCGGCCTGGTATTTCATTCCCTTTCCCCTGTCCCTGACACACGGACGCAGATCAATAGGTCCTGGGGGCCTCCCTGGTGTGGCGGCGTGGTATTTCATTCCCTCTCCCCTGTCCCTGACACACGGACACAGATCAATAGGTCCTGGGGGCCTCCCTGGTGTGGCGGCGTGGTATTTCATTCCCTCTCCCCTGTCCCTGACACACGGACACAGATCAATAGGTCCTGGGGGCCTCCCTGGTGTGGCGGCCTGGTATTTCATTCCCCTTCCTCTGTCCCTGACACACGGACGCAGATCAATAGGTCCTGGGGGCCTCCCTGGTGTGGCGGCGTGGTATTTCATTCCCTCTCCCCTGTCCCTGACACACGGACACAGATCAATAGGTCCTGGGGGCCTCCCTGGTGTGGCGGCCTGGTATTTCATTCCCCTTCCTCTGTCCCTGACACACGGACACAGATCAATAGGTCCTGGGGGCCTCCCTGGTGTGGCGGCCTGGTATTTCATTCCCCTTCCTCTGTCCCTGACACACGGACACAGATCAATAGGTCCTGGGGGCCTCCCTGGTGTGGCGGCGTGGTATTTCATTCTCCTTCCTCTGTCCCTGACACACGGACGCGGATCAATAGGTCCTGGGGGCCTCCCTGGTGTGGCGGCCTGGTATTTCATTCCCTCTCCCCTGTCCCTGACACACGGACACAGATCAATAGGTCCTGGGGGCCTCCCTGGTGTGGCGGCGTGGTATTTCATTCCCTTTCCCCTCTCCCTGACACACGGACACAGATCAATAGGTCCTGGGGGCCTCCCTGGTGTGGCGGCCTGGTATTTCATTCCCCTTCCTCTGTCCCTGACACACGGACACAGATCAATAGGTCCTGGGGGCCTCCCTGGTGTGGCGGCGTGGTATTTCATTCTCCTTCCTCTGTCCCTGACACACGGACGCAGATCAATAGGTCCTGGGGGCCTCCCTGGTGTGGCGGCGTGGTATTTCATTCCCTCTCCCCTGTCCCTGACACACGGACACAGATCAATAGGTCCTGGGGGCCTCCCTGGTGTGGCGGCGTGGTATTTCATTCCCTCTCCCCTGTCCCTGACACACGGACACAGATCAATAGGTCCTGGAAGCCTCCCTGGTGTGGCGGCCTGGTATTTCATTCCCTCTCCCCTGTCCCTGACACAGGGACACAGATCAATAGGTCCTGGGGGCCTCCCTGGTGTGGCGGCGTGGTATTTCATTCCCTCTCCCCTGTCCCTGACACACGGACACAGATCAATAGGTCCTGGGGGCCCCCCTGGTGTGGCGGCCTGGTATTTCATTCCCCTTCCTCTGTCCCTGACACACGGACGCAGATCAATAGGTCCTGGGGGCCTCCCTGGTGTGGCGGCCTGGTATTTCATTCCCTTTCCCCTGTCCCTGACACACGGACACAGATCAGTAGGTCCTGGGGCCTCCCTGGTGTGGCGGCGTGGTATTTCATTCGCTTTCCTCTGTCTCTGACACACGGACACAGATCAATACGTCCTGGGGGCCTCCCTGGTGTGGCGGCCTGGTATTTCATTCCCTTTTCCCCTCTCCCTGACACACGGACGCAGATCAATAGGTCCTGGGGCCTCCCTGGTGTGGCGGCCTGGTATTTCATTCCCTTTCCCCTCTCTCTGACGCACGGACGCAGATCAATAGGTCCTGGGGGCCTCCCTGGTGTGTCGGCCTGGTATTTCATTCCCTTTCCCCTGTCCCTGACACAGGGACACAGATCAATAGGTCCTGGGGGCCTCCCTGGTGTGGCGGCCTGGTATTTCATTCCCTTTCCTCTGTCTCTGACGCACGGACGCAGATCAATAGGTCCTGGGGGCCTCCCTGGTGTGGCGGCCTGGTATTTCATTCCCTCTCCCCTGTCCCTGACACACGGACACAGATCAATAGGTCCTGGGGGCCTCCCTGGTGTGGCGGCCTGGTATTTCATTCCCTCTCCCCTCTCCCTGACACACGGACGCAGATCAATAGGTCCTGGGGCCTCCCTGGTGTGGCGGCCTGGTATTTCATTCCCTTTCCCCTCTCTCTGACGCACGGACGCAGATCAATAGGTCCTGGGGGCCTCCCTGGTGTGGCGGCCTGGTATTTCATTCCCTCTCCCCTGTCTCTGACGCACGGACGCAGATCAATAGGTCCTGGGGGCCTCCCTGGTGTGGCGGCCTGGTATTTCATTCCCTTTCCCCTGTCTCTGACGCACGGACGCAGATCAATAGGTCCTGGGGGCCTCCCTGGTGTGGCGGCCTGGTATTTCATTCCCTTTTCCCCTCTCCCTGACACACGGACGCAGATCAATAGGTCCTGGGGCCTCCCTGGTGTGGCGGCCTGGTATTTCATTCCCTTTCCCCTCTCTCTGACGCACGGACGCAGATCAATAGGTCCTGGGGGCCTCCCTGGTGTGGCGGCCTGGTATTTCATTCCCTTTCCTCTGTCTCTGACACACGGACACAGATCAATAGGTCCTAGGGGCCTCCCTGGTGTGGCGGCCTGGTATTTCATTCCCTCTCCCCTCTCCCTGACACACGGACGCAGATCAATAGGTCCTGGGGGCCTCCCTGGTGTGGCGGCCTGGTATTTCATTCCCTCTCCCCTGTCCCTGACACACGGACGCAGATCAATAGGTCCTGGGGGCCTCCCTGGTGTGGCGGCCTGGTATTTCATTCCCTCTCCCCTCTCCCTGACACACGGACGCAGATCAATAGGTCCTGGGGCCTCCCTGGTGTGGCGGCGTGGTATTTCATTCGCTTTCCCCTCTCCCTGACACACGGACGCAGATCAATAGGTCCTGGGGGCCTCCCTGGTGTGGCGGCCTGGTATTTCATTCCCTTTCCTCTGTCCCTGACACACGGACACAGATCAATAGGTCCTGGGGGCGTCCCTGGTGTGGCGGCCTGGTATTTCATTCCCCTTCGACTGTCCCTGACACACGGACGCAGATCAATAGGTCCTGGGGGCCTCCCTGGTGTGGCGGCGTGGTATTTCATTCCCTTTCCCCTGTCCCTGACACACGGACGCAGATCAATAGGTCCTGGGGGCCTCCCTGGTGTGGCGGCCTGGTATTTCATTCCCTTTCCTCTGTCTCTGACACACGGACGCAGATCAATAGGTCCTAGGGGCCTCCCTGGTGTGGCGGCCTGGTATTGCATTCCCTTTCCCCTGTCCCTGACACACGGACACAGATCAATAGGTCCTGGGGGCCTCCCTGGTGTGGCGGCCTGGTATTTCATTCCCTCTCCCCTGTCTCTGACACACGGACGCAGATCAATACGTCCTGGGGGCCTCCCTGGTGTGGCGGCCTGGTATTTCATTCCCCTTCGACTGTCCCTGACACACGGACGCAGATCAATAGGTCCTGGGGGCCTCCCTGGTGTGGCGGCCTGGTATTTCATTCCCTCTCCCCTGTCTCTGACACACGACGCAGATCAATACGTCCTGGGGGCCTCCCTGGTGTGGCGGCCTGGTATTTCATTCCCTCTCCCCTGTCCCTGACACACGGACACAGATCAATAGGTCCTGGGGGCCTCCCTGGTGTGGCGGCCTGGTATTTCATTCCCTCTCCCCTGTCCCTGACACACGGACACAGATCAATAGGTCCTGGGGGCCTCCCTGGTGTGGCGGCCTGGTATTTCATTCCCTTTCCTCTGTCTCTGACACACGGACACAGATAAATAGGTCCTGGGGGCCTCCCTGGTGTGGCGGCCTGGTATTTCATTCCCCTTCCTCTGTCTCTGACACACGGACACAGATAAATAGGTCCTGGGGGCCTCCCTGGTGTGGCGGCCTGGTATTTCATTCCCTTTCCCCTGTCCCTGACACACGGACGCAGATCAATAGGTCCTGGGGGCCTCCCTGGTGTGGCGGCCTGGTATTTCATTCCCTTTCCCCTCTCCCTGACACACGGACACAGATCAATAGGTCCTAGGGACCTCCCTGGTGTGGCGGCGTGGTATTTCATTCCATTTCCTCTGTCCCGGACGCAGACTGCCGACGGATCCTGCTGCCGCTGACGCTCTCCTACATCCACGACCTGATGGAGGCCGACCGGGAGCTGGACATCTGCCTCCGCATCCTCAGCGACCTCCTGGACCTCCTGTTCCAGGGCGAGGAGCACCTGGTCAGTGGCGTCAACCTGCACACCCCGCAGGAGTCGTAGCCTGCTATCCACTGAGCTGGGATTGGGAGTCAGAGAAAACATGTTATTTTAATACCAATACCTCATGATATCGCTCAACAGCAATCAACATAGATAATAATAATAATAATAATAATAATAATAATAATAATAATAATAACAATAATGATAGTGATCATAATGTAGCAGTAATAGTAGTGATAATAATGTAATAGTGATAATAATATAACTGTGATAGTAGTGATAATAATATAACAGTATTGATAGTGATAATGTAACAGTACTAGTGTAACCGTAACAATAATGTAACGGCAGTAACCTAGCAGTAATAATTATGTAACGACAGTAACCTAGCAGTAATAATAATGTAACGTTAATAATCTAGTAATAATAAGTATAATAATAGAGACAGCCATAGTAAGACAAATAATAGTAATAACAAAAGTAAGAGCAATAATAATATAATAAATATAATATAATTTAAAATTATCCGTAGTCTTAGTCCATGTGTCTGCATTAATTGTGTATTGTCACGCTGGCAGTTACCAACACAGTTAATCGATGTGACAGAACGAATGGCATGATGTTGTTTATGTATATTACTGAAAGTTATATACTGCGGTCCCGCGGCGCGGCATAGAATGCAAATAATTGTAACATATTGTTGATCTGTTTATGCTAATTGCAGGGACCCAAGGATGAGGACCTGACGACGCTCTCTCACAAGATCCTCCGCACAGTCATCCAATGCGTCATACGAATGAACAGAAACAGTGCCTTAGTGGTAAGTGTTGCAACACCAGGTCGTACTTGGTGCTCGAATAGAACCGAAATTCACCGAAAGACCCCGAATGGCACCGAACGATACCGAAAGTAGGTAACCGAACGTTACCGAATATCCTTGATTGAGTGTGAGAAGTAATTGGTCGGTGTTGTCACAAATATATCCCTAGTACCATCTACTTATTATTGGACCGATCTGTCATATCTATCTGGTTCCTCAATGTATTTTCGTGCGATAATTTCGGGATATATATATATATTTCTGGCTCGTTATCCATGTAAAATGTAATAAACCATTGAATTATTTTAATTGATTAAGCGTTAATGCATCGCACGTCAGAAGTTGATACATACTCGGTGATGCGCCCACTAATTGGGTATTTTCTCTTTGGATGCATACACATAAAACGGTTTTACTTGCTACTACTACATGTTGTGTTCTTGTAATTGTGACGTCAGTCAGGTTTGAATTTAACTGATGAATCTTTGGTTTCCAGGGCAACGCAGTGGCGGTCATGGTGTCGATGCTGCGTCAGATGACCCAGTTCCACTACACACAGTACCTGGATCACTTTGAGACGCACATCGACCTCATGGACTTCTTGATGGAAATCCTGCAGATCTTCCAGGATCTGCTCCGGAGAGGCGTGTACCCGAACGACTGGAATGAAATGATCATGCTCCAGAATAGGTCAGGTCATAGTTCATTCAGCGCATGTCAGCAATATCAATTTGTTAAAGCTGTTCCCATTTTTAACATTTCTGTTATTTATTAGATACATTGTGTGATCTTGTTAGGGTTAAGTTAAATAAGAAATGACTGGGATATCATAACTGTCTTCATAGTTCAGGCGCAAAATATGCCCCAACTTTCCGTGAGAAATTGATAGCCCCTAAGTGCCTCCTTTTGTTGGGGTGTTTGTTTCCATTTCGCAATTGTTTGCTTATTTTAACACATTTGCCATATTATTCCAGTGTATTTCTACAAGCTTTACGATACTTCTCGGAGACGATACGAGATAAATTCACGAGCCCATTCGAATATAAAGTAAGTAAACCCATACGTTATTACTGTTCTCTGTATAATGAGAATCTATGTAATGAATTGAGCTGATCGGAATATCTACAGAAAAAACAGTACATAAATATCCTTGTCGCTAAAATTGAGTGTCTGGGACCTGTTTATCATCTCTCAAAGTCGTTCAATAACTCACTGGGCATCCAATGCTATAACATGGTGCATAAAAAATCTTGAATTGACGGTCATATTTATCATTGTATTTGATGCATGTTGCAGTTTTGTTAAGTGTTAAGCTTTCATTCAGGCGTAACACATGTATGTTGAAATTTACTTGAGCATTGATGTGTGAAGCGTCGACCGACTCACAAGATGGGGCTGTGATGTGCAAGGCGGACCTATCAAAACTGGACATGATAACCCATGTTCCAGCAACTCTCGATCCAAGTTCCAATGCCGTTTAGGGGCTCTTGATACGCGATACGCGATATTCAAAAGAGTTGGGTTTGCCACCGACACTACCCAGTGTCTCGGCGTTAGTTTATGACTTTTATGCCGTCAAATTAAATATATCCTCTATTTTATTTTTCATCCAGCTGTGGACCAATTACTTCCAGTGTGGAATCTCATTCATAACCCAAGCGTCTCTTCAACTTGAGAACTTCACGGCCAGTAAGAAGAACAAAATCATATCCAAGTAAGAACCCTGCCCCTGGTGTTCTGTTATCCACGTGCATTAAAGTTACAACAGTGAGCAACGATGAGACAATTTCATGAACGACGCATCTTTACTGCCCTGTGTCTCAACCCATAACCGGCTTAAGTGACAGTTGTCACATCACTTAAAAAGAGAGTCACATGACCATAAAGTACTAATTACCGAAAACATGAGAGGCATCGATAATTACATAATAATATGACACCTGGTGGCTCATTGAATCACTTGCAATGGTTGGCATCAGTCCGACCGTGTAAGACTGGATTGCTAGGTTGTTTCGCTGTAGTTTACAGTGAGTCGCTAGTAGTTAGTCATTATGAAATTCAATTGATGCCTCAATTAGGTTCTTTTTTGTTCATACTGTCACATATATAGCATTTATCAATTCAACCGACAAATAATTAACCCTTTTTACCATATAATCGCAAACTAAAAATGGAAATTTAAATCAAAAGGTAAATGAAGCTTTTATGGCTGACAGATGTTATATTTATTGTCCCTGTCGTCTTCATTTGAATGTGAGGGCGCCTCGCTAGCTCAGTTGGTAAGCTGCAGATCCACCGGTCATGGGTTCGCGCCCTGGCGTCTGCATCAGAGGCTCCATGCTTCATCCAACCCCATATCACTGTTCCCTGAAATGTATTGGCTCAATTTGTCCTTCGTGTAGACAACAGCGCCCGAAACCCGCAACATATTATTTTACTACTTTCGGATGTATCGCCGGTGTTCTGAATGTCTGACCGCTGTACGTGTTTCTGAATGTCTGACCGCTGTACGTGTTTCTGAATGTCTGACTGCTGTACGTGTTTCTGAATATCTGACCGCTGTACGTGTTTCTGAATGTCTGACCGCTGTACTTGTTTCTGAATGTCTGACCGCTGTACGTGTTTCTGAATGTCTGACCGCTGTACGTGTTTCTGAATGTCTGACCGCTGTACGTGTTTCTGAATGTCTGACCGCTGTACATGTTTCTGAATGTCTGACCGCTGTACGTGTTTCTGAATGTCTGACCGCTGTACGTGTTTCTGAATGTCTGACCGCTGTACGTGTTTCTGAATGTCTGACCGCTGTGCATGTTTCTGAATGTCTGACCGCTGTACATGTTTCTGAATGTCTGACCGCTGTACGTGTTTCTGAATGTCTGACCGCTGTACGTGTTTCTGAATGTCTGACCGTTGTACCTATTTCTGAATGTCTGACCGCTGTACGTGTTTCTGAATGTCTGACCGCTGTACGTGTTTCTGAATGTCTGACCGCTGTACATGTTTCTGAATGTCTGACCGCTGTACATGTTTCTGAATGTCTGACCGCTGTACGTGTTTCTGAATGTCTGACCGCTGTACGTGTTTCTGAATGTCTGACCGTTGTACCTATTTCTGAATGTCTGACCGCTGTACGTGTTTCTGACTGTCTGACCGCTGTACGTGTTTCTCAATGTCTGACCGCTGTATGTGGTTCTGACTGTCTGACCGCTGTACGTGTTTCTGAATGTCTGACCGCTGTACGTGTTTCTGAATGTCTGACCGCTGTACGTGTTTCTGAATGTCTGACCGCTGTACGTGTTTCTGAATGTCTGACCGCTGTACATGTTTCTGAATGTCTGACCGCTGTACGTTTCTCAGGTACCACGACATGAGGCGGGAAACTGGCTTCAGTCTGATGGCGATGTGGTACAACCTTGGCCAGCACAAGAACCGCTTCATCCCCGATATCGTCGGCCCATTCCTCGAAATGACGCTCATACCAGAAACAGGTGAGATAGACTCCGCAATGGCGGAAAAAGTGCGTCAAATGTCGTCTGCTGTGAAATTACAGCAGAAGTGTTCACGCGTTTTTTTTTGTAGCGGTGGTTCACTGGTTTAATTACGCGTGTAAACAAATATGTAATTAATAGATATAAACAGGTTATTGGATATTGTGTTATTTGTATTTAAATTTACGCTGTATAATATTTGTTACCTTGTCTGCCGCGTATGTCTGCATGGATCGATTGGTGATGATACTCGAACGTCACTGAGGTGGCCATTTTCATGTGTTTGCGTTTGTTGGAAGCCTCATAAAATAAAGTTATTTTTACCATAACAAAAATGGCTTAACTTGAATACATGATCTTCATCATAAATGGCGTTGAATGGACACTGTATGGTCAATGCTATCTCTGTTGTATTCTTTAAGAGTTACGACGGAAGACGATTCCTATCTTCTTCGACATGATGCACAGTGAATGCATGCACACGAACGAAAACCGAATGGTCAACAGGTCATTCGCCAAGGTATGTGTACAACATTTGTGAACAACTTCAATTTAAGATCGGTCGGTCAACAGGTCATTTTCCAAGGTGTATGTACAACATCTGTGACTTGAATTTAAGATCGGTCGGTCAACAGGTCATTTTCCAAGGTATGTGTACAACATCTGTGACTTGAATTTAAGATCGGTCGGACAACAGGTCATTTGCCAAGGTTTGTGTACAACATCTGTCACTTGAATTAAAGATCGGTCAAAATGCAATGCAGTTATGTTAAATATCATTATTAGAGATTGTTAAACAACAAATACCGTAATTTATGCTAATTACGGTATATATATATATAATTGCCATCTACTTCTCCATATGAATTTTTTCAACTTGTTATTTCTTGCTAGATATTATCTCCTCTTGGAACGAGAAACTAAGCCCGCTGGGGTTAGCTTGATAACTTTATTAGTTGTGTTCTCGTTCAGTTACATGACCGAAGTGCTTACAAAAAAGGGTGCGCTGACAGTTGTCGCATGACCGACGTTCTTGTTAAATCCCATACAAAATATATCCGATTTTAGCCTGACATATTTATTCGTATTTATAACCGCCCACCACTGTATAGAGAAACTGACCCAACAGGTAGTGTTTGATATTAGGCGGCTTTTATCTCTGACTCGTTATCCTGCTACCTCTGTGGCCATTAATCTATCAACCACCTGTGTTGACGTATGTTACAGTTCGAGAACGAGATGATCACGAGACTGGACGCTCTTGTCGACGCGGGACGCGGGGACGAGGACTACAAACAACTCTTCTACGACATGTGAGTCTCATTTCCAACATTATATGGGGGGAGTACACAGACGGGGTGGATGAAATAATATGTGGTAGATTGAGTCTACCTTGCTGACTGAACATTCAGCTGGTCCGGTTTAGCATTCATGTGCTCAAATGTGAAAGGATTTTCATCTCGTGTCTGACCGACAATTGAGTTACTACTAGTTAGGTACGAGATTGAACTATAGAAAGCGCGTTACTTTAGAGGAAATTACAGAAATAATTCCAATATAAGCTTAGTTAATTACAAGATGAAGAAGTTCATACAGTTGAGTTATGTTGATTTGGTTGTGTCAATTCTTAAATGACCTCCGCCGTTAACTAAGTGTTTATAAGCTCATGTTATATGACTGACTCTGTTGTAAAATGTTCGACATCCGTTTTACTGTTTCTGCTGTTCGGTTTGTCGATTTACTTTGTAACCATCTATTCGGTATGAGAAGAGCCCATGAAAAGTACGAGATTGAGGATTTGTGTGTTGGTTTCGCAGCATGCGCAACCTGTGCGATGGCCACTCCAGGCTGCACGGCCCCGGGCTGAAGTTCGTGGATACTGTGCGAGAGTTGTTGCAGCACCTCCTGGAGTACAGAACCGTCATCAACGAGGAGAACAGGGACAACACGATGAGCTGCACCGTCAACCTGCTGGTCAGTATGTGACGTCACACACGATGAGCTGCACCGTCAACCTGCTGGTCAGTATGTGACGTCACACACGATGAGCTGCACCGTCAACCTGCTGGTCAGTATGTGACGTCACACACGATGAGCTGCACCGTCAACCTGCTGGTCAGTATGTGACGTCACACCTTGCTCAGTGCCACTTTGACCACCCCAAGAGCGGATGACGTCACGAATATATGTATGACGTCATGGGTGTTTTACATCTATCCTGGGTAATGTGTGACGTCTCGAATGATCACCGTTCTAGTAGTTAGTGCGTGACGTCACCGGTGGTTACATCTATGCTGGGTAATATGTGACATCGCGATTGCTCACCGTTTCAGTAGTTAGTGCGTGACGTCACGGATGCTTCCATCCACGCTGGTTAGTGACGTCATAAATTGATCTCCAAAAGAGAAAATAAGATTTCGTTAAAACTTTATGAATAGTCAACGTGTAGTGTGACGTCATCGTTCGCCTTACGTGTAGTGTGACGTCATCGTTCGCCTTACGTGTAGCGTGACGTCATCGTTCGCCTTACGTGTAGTGTGACGTCATCGTTGTTATGTTGTAAATTTCTATTCATTTACTCTTGAATTTGGTTACTGCTACTGTTTGCCTTATAAGTTAAGGTTGTCGATAGCATTGTTACTTTTTACTTACAGAATTACTATCACAAGTTGAACAGACAAGAAATGTACATTCGCTACCTGCACAAACTCTGTGATCTGCACCTGGATTGTGACAACTTTACCGGTGCCGCCTACAGCTTAATGCTCTACACCAAATTACTCAATGTAAGATAGACATTTAGCCGTAATGCTGTAATTACAACCACTAGTAATATACAATCCTCAAACAAAGGGTCGAATGTTTACGTTATCATGTTGATAACTTTTTCTTTACTTTTCGCTGTTCCAAATAATCCTGCCATTCAGTTACTATTTTGTGATAACAACTGAAAGAATGAGAACATCACCCATATGGCACTACCGGTATATGGAGCTGTGTACTCTCTAATATATTAAAAATCTCTACTATTTGTGTTCTATTGATTATTAAAATGCGGGATGAGCGGCTGTGACGACGGCTTATATGCGGGTATATACGGTACTATTGCTAATGGCATTGATCTTTGACCTGAATCCATACGATACTGCCTTATATTCTATTATATACGGTATTATTAACATTGACCTTCAACCATAGTAGTCAGATGAATCCCTTACGCGACTTATATGCGAGTACATGCGGTAGTACCGATATTGACCTTGACCTTTAACCCCAGTGGTCAGATGAGTCGCTGCCGCCGATGCTGCAGAGTAACAAGTACCCGGATGCTAGTACCCACCGTACCCTGAAGGAGGCGCTGTACCACGATATCATCGACTACTTCAACAAGGGCAAGGTCAGTACCCGGGAGAGTGTGAGGGGAGGGGCGGGGGGCGGTAAAGGGTCGTGGTGTCTAGCAAGGGTAATTGTGAAAGTTGCGGAAAGAGCCATTAGTTGCAGGTAAAGTATTATTCAATGGTAGAAATGATAATACGTGTATATTATTAAGTATAATAGTAAGTAATTGTTATTGCAATAGTAGTTGTGAAACGCCGCACTGGTAAATGCCGTGTTAGCTGTATAACAATGATAGTGGTGCTTTTGTAGATACCAGTAAGCATTTGGCTTCTTGGAAATTAGAGGTTGTAAATGTATTACAGAGGATGGTATTAAGACCATTTACTTGACTGAGCAAAAGTGGGCACATTAGCGGGGTTCAGGCCAATGTTAAAGTATAGACTAAAATTCGGGACTGGAAAACGGTGGTCTTCATGGCGGCGTGCTCACATTACCGGGTCGGTCTTAAAGCGGGATTCCACTGTATTTCCCATAGTTTGCGACGAATTAAGTAGCGTCTCGTTCAAAGCGGAAGTCGATATCAAAATAGGGTTTTACCTTTGAATTTGGTTTCCGGTAAAGTAAGTGACCGCATATAGTGACAGAATGTCCAGACTGTGTCAATAACCTGGCGCCTGTGTGTCTGTCCGTCCACAGATGTGGGAAAAGGGTATCGAGCTGAGCAAGGACCTGGCCCGCCTGTATGAGACAGAGACCTTCGACTACGCGGCCCTCAGCGATCTACTGGTCAGTGCTGCATCGTGTACGGAGAGTCGCGTTACTGCCTGCCTGCCCTCCCACTCCCCTTCAGCTTCAATGGGGGGTGGATGGTCACTTGCTTCCATGTCATTGCCCAATGCCTTCTACCGTCTACTGGCCGGACATTTAGAATTGTTGCGCACACGTCATTTCCTCACCAGGTGGCGCCACTGGTCCATGTGATTTCTACGGCATGTTGCACCTACGCGAAAATCTTGCTTAACCGCCCCCCCCCCCCCCCTCGTTAAAACAATGCTGCAAGTTGTGCATTGATATATCGTTTACTGTGATATTTCTTAGTCACGTCTTTCGTTAACCGTTGCAAATCCGTGTAAGTCACGTGGCACCATTCGGATCAAGGGTGCTTTACAGTAAATCTGGTCCCCGCCCCCTCACCCCCACTCACGGATGCACGGCCGCCTTTGCGTTTTTATCAAGGAGAGACCCTTGTCCCGTTGTACTGAAGTACCTGCTTACGGAACAGGCCCTAGAACCCTGCCACTTCCCCCGCCTACAGAAGCACTCAGCATGTTACTTCCCCCGCCTACAGAAGCACTAATCCTGTTACCCCCGCCTACAGAAGCACTCACCCTGTTACATTCCCCGCCTACAGAAGCACTCACCATGTTACATCCCCCGCCTACAGAAGCACTAATCCTGTTACCCCCGCCTACAGAAGCACTCACCCTGTTACATTCCCCGCCTACAGAAGCACTCACCATGTTAGTCCCCGCCTACAGAAGCACTCACCCTGTTTATTCCCCCGCCTACAGAAGCACTCACCCTGTTACTTCCCCCGCCTACAAAAGCACTCGCCCTGTTACATTCCCCGCCTACAGAAGCACTCACCCTGTTACAGTCCCCGCCTACAGAAGCACTCACCCTGGTAATTCCCCCGTCTACAGAAGCACTCACCCTGTTACTTCCCCCGCCTACAAAAGCACTCACCCTGTTACTTCCCCCGCCTACAGAAGCACTCACCTTGTTACTTACCCCGCCTACAGAAGCACTCACCGTTACATTCCCCGCTTACAGAAGCACTCACCGTTACATTCCCCGCCTTCAGAAGCACCCACCCTTTTGCATTCCCCGCCTACAGAGGCACTCACCCTGTTACGTTCCATGCCTACAGAAGCACTCACTCTTTTACATTTTCCGCCTACAGAAGCAGCAGGCTGAGTTCTATGACTGCATCATGAAGCAGCGACCTGACCCTGAGTACTTCCGGGTCGGCTACTTCGGCCTCGGCTTTCCGGCGTTCCTGCAGGTAATGTCAAGGCTTAACGGTCATGGAGAGGTCATACTAGTGCTGCTCATGAAATGGTTGAAGAGAACATGATTTATTTAGCAAATGACATTCTATTTTTCGTATTTGTTGGGGTGTTTATGGCTTATGCATTCCTCGATCCGTGCATGCAGGAGAGTACACATTATCACATTACACATCAGGAGAGTACACATTATCACATTACACATCAGGAGATTACACATTATCACATTACACATCAGGAGATTACACATTATCACATTACACATCAGGAGATTACACATTATCGCATTACACATCAGGAGATTACACATTATCGCATTACACATCAGGAGATTACACATTATCACATTACACATCAGGAGATTACACATTATCACATTACACATCAGGAGAGTACACATTATCGCATTACACATCAGGAGATTACACATTATCACATTACACATCAGGAGATTACACATTATCACATTACACATCAGGAGATTACACATCAGGAGATTACACATTATCACATTACACATCAGGAGAGTACACATTATCACATTACACATCAGGAGATTACACATTATCACATTACACATCAGGAGAGTACACATTATCGCATTACACATCAGGAGATTACACATTATCACATTACACATCAGGAGATTACACATTATCACATTACACATCAGGAGATTACACATTATCACATTACACATCAGGAGATTACACATTATCACATTACACATCAGGAGATTACACATTATCACATTACACATCAGGAGATTACACATCACATTACACATCAGGAGATTACACATTATCACATTACACATCAGGAGATTACACATTATCACATTACACATCATGAGATTACACATTATCACATTACACATTAGGAGATTACACATTATCCCATTACACATCAGGAGAGACACATTATAGGTACATAACATAGGTACATTACATCCGCGCAACAATTTAATAAGTCTGATGGACTGTCATGAATTTGCATCGCCAAATGTTACCCTTTGAAATGGAGTACTACAGTTTCCTCTTAACACAGCTATATGAAAGGTGGACAACTAAAGGGGAATTAAAATTACATAATATCGAGCCTTTTCAATTATGTTATACTATGAACAGAGCTTAATGAGGGTTGCTACTTTGGTCACTTATGTCATGGCTTTGGTATGCCCTGTCACGTCATCAGCACATACTACAGAATATCTGCTTTAACTGACGTTGAATCTAAAGGCGTTTTCCGCCTGTGAGATCATATGGTACCGTTATATCTGCACATTGTAGTACTTGTGGCTGATGTATACAATGTTGAATGTTCCAGAATAAAGTGTTCATCTACCGTGGCAAGGAGTTGGAGCGGTTACAATCATTCCAAGCATATCTGCTCAACCAGTTTCCAAGCGCTCAGGTGACTGAACTTGTTCTGACTTCTGCCATTGCAGACATCTTGAAACACACCAAAACGTATTGATACATGACAAGATTATTACTTGGAATCCTATATCCAATATGCTCTACAGGACGGCTATTTTTTTTATAGAGCGTGTGGTAAATATGACACGGAAGCTCACGTTGAAGTCCTTTGCTGAAAGTCGCTTGCCGAAGTCCCTTGCTGAAAGTCACTTGCCGAAGTCCCTTACTGAAAGACACTTGCCGAAGTCCCTTGCTGAAAGTCACTTGCCGAAGTCCCTTACTGAAAGACACTTGCCGAAGTCCCTTGCTGAAAGTCACTTGCCGAAGTCTCTTGCTGAAAGTCACTTGCCGAAGTCCCTTGCTGAAAGTCACTTTCCGAAGTCCCTTGCTGAAAGACACTTGCCGAAGTCCCTTGCTGAAAGTCACTTGCCGAAAGTCCCTTGCTGAAAGTCACTTGCCGAAGTCCCTTGCTGAAAGTCACTTGCCGAAGTCACTTGCCGAAGTCCATTGCTGAAAGTCACTTTCTGTCTACTACAGGAAATAATTAAGTTCGTTCATATGTTTGTATTGCTGTACAGACAAACTATGTAGACCTCTATGTTAATATGACTCGTGCTTGTTGCAGTTGATGAAGACCTTGAACCAACCTAGTGAAGAGGTCACACAGTCACAATGTCAATGTATCCTTTGCGGTATTGCCGGCCGCACTCGCCCTACATCTCATAGTGTGATAACTGACGTCTCGTGAGATCTCGCGAAAGACATCCACTAACAGCGATGTCAATATCAATGCTGTGACTTCCCTACTGACCTTGACCTTGTATGACATAGTCACATGCATGCCATGTATCCCCTGGTGACCTTGACCTTGTCTTAGATATTCAGATCTTTGCCGTGACTGTTATACTGACCTTGAGCTTTAGATTGATGCCATAAACCTCATGCTGACCTTGAGCCTTTGTTTGGTTTCAATGTCAATGTCGTCTCTGCCATACTGACATTGAGCTCGTATTGCAAAATCCAAAGCAATACCCTGACCCCCATACTGACCTTGACCTTGTACCAGATATTCAGATTAATGCCGTGACCCCTATACTGGAATTAAAACCGCACCTGAAGGAAAAGAAATTACCGGACCAAGTCCTGAAGTGAGTTAAACTTTATCTGGGGTAACCGGTTTACAAACTAGTCGTCTATATCTTACATATCTATGCCTTAACTGGGCTTTTTGGTCTCTGATAATGCAAAATTCTTGTTTTTGGGAGCGATTGGGGACCATCTGTAAACAAGTAATTTTTGTACTTTTGGGGACCATCTGTTAACAAGTAATTTTAGTACTTTGGGGGACAATCTGTAAACAAGAACTTTTGGTACTTGGTTTCTACAATGTACTTTGTGACCTGATTATGCAAATTTCCATTGGGTAACGTACTATATTACCTTACTTACTGACGTTCCTGTGGGAACTAAGTATTGGACGATGTCAGGCACAACTCATGTCCTCTTTTGGACGAGCCATGTTTCCGTGTTATATCACACACCGTGGATCAACAAGATGCAAACAAACCCCTCCTGTGTCTGGGACTGTTCATTCTACATGTTCTGGAGTAATGCGCACTGAGGAACAGGAAGGGCTGGATGAGTTGGATGGTATTGATGTGGCGTATAGCACATCATTGATCAATCTATCCATACTACTCAGTGGCCAGTTCGACTCAATTTATCTAGGATGACAATTATCATATGCCAAGTTCCCTCTCTATGTTTATGCATCGATTGTGTTCCAGGTATTACAAAGTCAATGAGGTGCAGAAGTTCACCTTCGACAGGAAGAAGGATGAATCCAACAAAGACATCAGTGTGAGTACAAGGGACCAGGCGGTGATGGGCGGGGAGGGAAGGGGTGGAGAGACAAGACTCATCGCACCGTAACCGTATGTGTCTGCTGTGCAGGAACTAACATAGACAACTAATGTCATGGCAAGACCATGCAGCAGGAATAATATCAAGACCATGCAGCAGGAATAATATCAAGACCATGCAGCAGGAATAATATCAAGACCATGCAGCAGGAATAATATCAAGACCATGCAGCAGGAATAATATCAAGACCATGCAGCAGGAATAATATCAAGACCATGCAGCAGGAATAATATCAAGACCATGCAGCAGGAATAATATCAAGACCATGCAGCAGGAATAATATCAAGACCATGCAGCAGGAATAATATCAAGACCATGCAGCAGGAATAATATCAAGACCATGCAGCAGGAATAATATCAAGACCATGCAGCAGGAATAATATCAAGACCATGTAGCAGCAATAATATCAAGACCATGCAGCAGCAATAATATCAAGACCATGCAGCAGGAATAATATCAAGACCATGCAGCAGCAATAATATCAAGACCATGCAGCAGCAATAATATCTTTAGGTGGAAGTTTTTCAGAAAATGCTGTCGTTATTTACGACGTTTAATGGTTAATATAATAATGTCATGTTTACTTGTAAATCATTTTCATGAACTTGCAGAAAATGTGGCTGGAGCGGACCTCCCTGGTGACGTCTTTTCCCTTGCCCGGCATTCTGCAGTGGTCGCGGGTAACGTTGATACGCACGGTGAGTGAGTGGCGGTAGTACGCACGGTGAGTGAGTGGCGGTTGTACCCACGGTGAGTGAGTGGCGGTAGTACGCACGGTGAGTGAGTGGCGGTAGTACGCACGGTGAGTGAGTGACGGTAGTGCGCACGGTGAGTGAGTGGCTCCGGTACGCACGGTGAGTGAGTGGCGGTAGTACGCACTGTGAGTGGCGGTAGTACGCATGGTGAGTGAGTGGCGGTAGTACGCACGGTGAGTGAGTGGCGGTAGTACGCACGGTGAATGAGTGGCGGTAGTACCCACGGTGAGTGAGTGGCGGCAGTACCCACGGTGAGTGAGTGGCGGTAGTACCCACGGTGAGTGAGTGACGGTAGTACGCACGGTGAGTGTGGCGGTAGTACGCACGGTGAATGAGTGGCTGCGGTACGCACGGTGAGTGAGTGGCGGTAGTACGCACGGTGAGTGGCGGTAGTACGCACGGTGAGTGAGTGGCGGTAGTACGCACGGTGAGTGGCGGTAGTACGCACGGTGAGTGAGTGGCGGTAGTACGCACGGTGAGTGAGTGACGGTAGTGCGCACGGTGAGTGAGTGGCTGCGGTACGCACGGTGAGTGAGTGGCGGTAGTACGCACTGTGAGTGGCGGTAGTACGCATGGTGAGTGAGCGGCGGTAGTACGCACGGTGAGTGAGTGGCGGTAGTACGCACGGTGAATGAGTGGCAGTAGTACGCACGGTGAGTGAGTGGTGGTAGTACGCACGGTGAGTGAGTGACGGTAGTACGCACTGTGAGTGGCGGAAGTACGCACGGTGAGTGAGTGGCGGTACTACGCACGGTGAGTGAGTGGCCGTAGTACGCACGGTGAGTGGCGGTAGTACGCACGGTGAGTGAGTGGCGGTAGTACGCACGGTGAGTGAGTGGCGGTAATACGCACGGTGAGTGAGTGGCGGTAGTACGCACGGTGAGTGAGTGGCGGCAGTACGCATGGTGAGTGAGTGGCGGTAGTACGCATGGTGAGTGAGTGGCGGTAGTACGCACGGTGAGTGAGTGGCGGTAGTACGCACGGTGAGTGAGTGGCGGTAGTACGCACGATGAGAGAGTGGCGGTAGTACGCACGGTGAGTGAGTGGCGGTAGTACGCACGGTGAGTGAGTGGCGGTAGTACGCACGGTGAGTGAGTGGCGGCAGTACGCACGGTGAGTGAGTGGCGGTAGTACGCACGGTGAGTGGGGGGCGGTAGTACGCACGGTGAGAGAGTGGCGGTAGTACGCACGGTGAGTGGCGGTAGTACGCACGGTGAGTGAGTGGCGGTAGTACGCACGGTGAGTGAGTGGCGGTAGTACGCACGGTGAGTGAGTGGCGGTAGTACGCACGGTGAGAGAGTGGCGGTAGTACGCACGATGAATGAGTGGCGGTAGTACGCACGGTGAGAGAGTGGCGGTAGTACGCACGGTGAGTGAGTGGCGGTAGTACGCACGGTGAGTGAGTGGCGGTAGTACGCACGGTTAGTGAGTGGCGGTAGTACGCACGATGAGTGGGGGGCGGTAGTACGCACGGTGAGAGAGTGGCGGTAGTACGCACGGTGAGTGAGTGGCGGTAGTACGCACGGTGAGTGGGGGGCGGTAGTACGCACGGTGAGAGAGTGGCGGTAGTACGCACGGTGAGTGAGTGGCGGTAGTACGCACGGTGAGTGGGGGGCGGTAGTACGCACAGTGAGAGAGTGGCGGCAGTACCCACGGTGAGTGAGTGGCGGTAGTACGCACGGTGAGAGAGTGGCGGTAGTACGCACGGTGAGTGAGTGGCGGTAGTACGCACGGTGAGTGGGGGGCGGTAGTACGCACAGTGAGAGAGTGGCGGCAGTACGCACGGTGAGTGAGTGGTTGCGTTACGCACCAGGCTGGGGATGATTACAGGGTCCATGCTATCGATTACGATTAAGATTACCTTGGAAATCCCATGATTACGATCACAGGAAATATGAAATTAATCGATTACCATTACATTGAAAGTAATCTACGCACTGTGACATTTCGGGGGCCTCCCTGACTTGTGAGCGGGCTGATCTGCAGACGAACAGGTCATGGGTTCGCGTCCGTGCACCGGGAACTTGTAACTGCAACACCTT